>CM053742.1:79088983-79112199 GCA_028658305.1 Pachyuromys duprasi
AAAGCTACTATTATAAATTGTTTAAGGTAATTAAGAAATGCAGGTTAGCACTCAGACAGTTAAACTTACGATCCTGTTAGATATTAGCCATGATAGTCACAGAAATAGGTTTCCTAGGTTGAACAAATAGTAAATAGACAAAAAAGCGAGTGATGCTTGCCTATACTATAGAAAAATGGATGGTCTTAAAAAACCTCAAAGATCCACAGAATATGACATTTAAGATGTTTTGTTAATAAAAGACTTTTTTTGGCACTGAGACATGTCAGCTCCTGGAAGCACCCCAATTTGACTTTAAAGATGATGAGCATTGAAGAACCTCCGCACGGAGTTTGTTTCAAGTGTGGCAAGCTAGTCACTGGGCAAGAAACTGCTCTTGCTTCAACTACAGACTGCATCTTGCTCAAGCTGTAGACAAACAATGTAGGGAAGTTGACTGCAAAGTTTTGCCAAGACAAAGTAGGCAGTCCTTCATAATTCCTGCTTCACAAAATGTCTGTCATATACTGAGTGGGAAGACCAAAGATGATGCCCCAATGTTGCTGAGGAATATGGGGTGACATCTAGGCAGCCAGCTGCTTCTGTCATTTCTATAACTTTGGAAGCTGCTTGTTTTCTACTTCCTGCATACTCAGGCAATAATTTTTTCCTTCTTAAGTCTCTGATGGGGTTGAAGACTAGATAGTTATAGTTTAACATTAAACTTAAGTTGTTTCAGATTTAAGAAAATGTTTTTAAAAGATATTTTAAGGACTAAGTAGATTTTTTTAGGTTGATAAACACAAACTCTGATAGAAAATGATTTTGGTACCAAACTCTGAATTCATCAAGATAGGATAGATAGTAGTGTACTTTCAATAAAGTTGCCAAATACCAGTAGACTGTACATTGTGAATGGAATTTTTACATGATAGTTTTCATAATTGTTTTTATTATTTATATTTTATTATAATAAAAAGAGCTTTTTATTGGGCTAACAGGAAGATATGTGGAGAAAATGTCATGTGTATTGTATGGAAGCATCAAATGTCAATAAAACCCAATGGCCTATTAGCTGAGGTAGGAAATAGGAGGTGGGAGTTGCAGCAGAAAAAGATGAATTCTGGGATAGAGTCAGAGGTGGGGGATTTGCTCCAGACTCTGAGGAACAGATCCATGAAACTCAGAGAAGGTAACTAGCTATGTGGCATACATAGACTAGGTTAAACAAGCAAAATAAATTATGAGCTAGTCAGGGAACAAGCCAAAGCTTATGGCCTGAGCATTTATTGACAAATAATAAGTCTTGGGGTCATTATTTTGGGAACTGGGACATGGGGAGAAAAACCCATGGATGCAAAGGTTACAGGAATGCAGCAGGCTTGCTGTCTCAGAAACATGAGTAAAGATATGGGCCCTTGGGGTACTTCAGTCAGCAATTAGCTCCAGTAGCCAGAGGGCATCCTCCCTGTTTGAGGGCCCTCTCTCTGCCACTGCTGCTCTACAAAAACATCTTTTGTAGGAACTTACCAAAAATGTAGAATTGAATTCATCTCTTTCATGAGATAAAAAAATGACATTTTGGGGCAGAATATGCAGTTATCTTGCACTCATGATATAATTGAGAGTTCTAATTTTCCTTGGATTAAATCTGCCCAGGTAGCTAAAAATCAAAGCTTTAATCAGAGTGTGCCATTTGGCAGAAAACAAAACAGCTAACATTTATAGAGATAGTCACTATGAATTTGGAGTGGTACACAGCTATGGCATGGTGTGGAGGCAAAAAGAATTTATGAGTTTCTCTGGCCAGCCTATCTGAAATAGCTAACAAATCTCAGAATTACTGGATGGTACCCATTTGCTCAAAGAATTAGCCATCACTAAAATACTGGTACATTCTAAAATAAATACTGAGGAAACAAAAGGTAATAAATTGGATGATAAAGCAGCAAAGAGGGCATCACTACAAAGAAGTCAATGTCCTGAGAGAGACTATCCTATTTGATATTCCCCCTCTATCTCTGAACTCCTCTTTCCAGCTCAACAGATGGTGCAACTCTTGTGGCATTCAAATCCACTGGGGAAAACCAAAGACTTAGACTCAATTTAAATTTAGATTAAACACATTTACTTTTACTGCGAGCAGAAGGGCAGCAGACTAAAGGCATAGGATGTTCGGAAGGTGGCTAAAGAAATAACGTATAGAGGTGGGTACCAATGGTATACATTACAATTATATGGAATCCACATGTGGGACAAGTAAATTGTTTTTAATTCCCCTTGGTTATTTCTCTTTTCTCTTGTATAGTAAGAAAAAGACCACCTCATCCCAGTCCCATAGTCAGAAGGGAGTTTATAAAAAGCAAGTTGTTAAATACCTCACAGGAGGAACGTCTTTATCTTATAATTCGCTGACCTGAAGTCCTCTAGGATTTTAGAAGTCAGGGTGCAAACAGTATGAATAAGCAAAGGAGGTTAAGGGTTAAGAAGGGCATTATCCAGTTTCGTATTAGACTGTCAATGATCCACTGACCAGAGGCATCAAGTTGTTTCTATGTTTTTGGAGATCCATCTGGAGTTGTCTTTCAAAATACCTAACTGTTTGAGATAGAAAAAAACATTCCTCCCTAAGGAGGAAACAAAGAACACGTCTCTCTGCTGTTGGTAGATCTAATCTTTGCCTATTTTGTTGCACTATGGTGGCCATGAGTCTACTTGGCTCTGGAGGTCAATGGTGGTCTGAGACAGCCTAGATGAACTGAGAGGAAAACTGATGGTAAATATCTAAGGAGGTCGTCAGTCCTGCTGCTCCAGCAGCAATGCCAGCAGTTATATCCAGGACTGCAACAAAGAGTAAGTTCTGAACCACTTATTTTTCATGCCATGCCACTCTAAACCTGTGATGAGAATTGGCCAAGGTTCTTCATCAGGTACCACTCTAATTTTGGAAAAAGGAACATCAGGGAACAAGTCCCAGACTACCTAGAGTGTAGGCAATGGTAACCGGGGGTGCTACAGAGGATAGAGGTAATGTGAGTGTACAGTCATAAGGGCTGTGTGGCAGTGCTCAGAGTCAAAGTATGATTACAGTCTGAGGGATCCTGTATGTCCATGAAGCCTGTCCCTAAGGAGTTAAAACAGTCTACAATGCCAGAGAGGGAGAGACAGACAGACAGACAGAGATAAAGGGTGGTTGTGACATTTGGCTTAGAGCAGTTAATGAGAGGCAAGTTGAGAAAGTCAAGTAGTCGAATGAGTGAGGCTACATATGGTGGACATGACTTTTGATCCAGGCGGGACATACAATCAGCACCCTGCACAGCAGCCAGACAGAATGTTACTTAGTAGCTGATATGCAATTAGGATGGTCCAGATTTGCCTCATGTTATTTTCAGGACCGTGGGTAACCACTTTGTTTCAATTTCTGGGCACTTTTTACCATAATCTTCCTTTTGGTCATAGAGAAGAAGAGATGGAAAAAGGAGGTGCTGAGACTAAATCGGCCGTTGACAGCCTAGTATACAGCAATTTCCTGACCCTATTAGGACAGGCTGTTGTTTAGAGGTCTCTTGGAAATTAAACCTCCACAGCTCCCTCAGACAAGTGAAGGAGGGGAAAATAGAAGAGGGGAGAGCAAGTTTAGATATCAAATCAGCAACCTGGGTCAGACAGCATCCTCTGCCAATGCTACCTGAAGAGAGAGAACTCAAGAGGGGAGTAGTGTTTGGAGACCCTTGTGTTAGGAAGTGGGGCAGGTGGTGAGGACAGTGAACAGTAATAGGTGAACCGAAGGTTAACTTCTTTTGATTCACATATGAAGAGTTAGGCTGCGGCCAGAGGTGCATTCTTCTTTTATTGCTTCTTTGTGAATTTCACATCATGCACCTCAATACCATTCATCTCCCCATACCTCCATTTCTGCCCTCTACCCTTGCAACCCCCCTCACCAAAAACAAACACCAAAACAAAATACAAACAACAAAAAATAAAAATAAACATCTCACAGTGGGAGCTGCTCTGTGTCACAGTGTGTCACACAGCACACCATTTTGTCCAAACCGCTTTGTGTGCAAATGTTCACTGCAATGAGTCAGTGGTGTGCTTTGAGACCTCTGGCTTCTGCTCCTCTATCAATATTGGATCCTTACTGGACTCCTCTCAGATATCTTGTGGCTGCCCTGTATCATTGAGATCCTGCAGCTTGGGATCTGCAGCATATACTCCAGCAGTTCATAGATGGGGTAGATGTTGGAGTGGGCCAACTCAAAGCCCTGGATCTGAGCCTGAATGGTGGCTGTGCTGTTCAGCCCACCAACTCTTACATGCTCAAACTAACAGAGCCAGCTCTCCTGTTTTGCCCAGGCAAGGGGCAGGGCCAGCTCAACTACTTACAGCAGCAGACAAGAGGCAGGATAACCTCTCTGGTGTTCAGGCCATCTGGGACATCTTTCCAGCATTGCCCCCACTAGGGACACGACCAGCTCTGCTGCTCTCACACCCTCTGGCCCAACTCTCCCATGCTGCCCAGGAGAGGAACAAAGCAGAGCTACAGTTTTGTGTGCGAATTCACAGATGTATAGCTTTAATACTTCAGTAAACAAACAAATTTTTAAAATCCTATCTTTCATAAGTTGAATCTTGTGACCAGTAAGCCCAGAGATAGATTCTGAGCTCTGGCCATCAAAGCAGCCATAATAATCAGTGGCAGCTATTGGTTGGCAATGGCAGAGAAAGCAAAACAAAACCAATAACAACAGAACACAGAAAGCTCACAAAAAAGACAGTTCAGAAACAAAGCATGGAGTGGCCTCCATTATTCATACTTTCAACTGAGCCGAACTGATTTTGATCCCAGCTCCCATGTTTATAATCAAACTGACATGTACGCCAGAAAACATAGACCCATCTGTACACAGAATGTAGACAGACAAAACTAATTAAACAACCAGAATCAGGCAGGCAATTTACTCATGCCTTTTGCCTTGGATGAGAGTGAAAGAGTTTTATAATTGTATGAGAGGAGACAGATGTTTGACTGTATCAGGGTTTGGGGTGTCCCATACCCAGATACTCACCTGGGAAGCCAGTAAGGAGAAAGGTATGTCAGACTTTGTGTTTGGAAGAGAAGGAGGAGGCAGATGGCTGGAGAGCCTAGGGCCAACAGATAGGATGGGGGCAGTAAAAGAAATAGAGGCTCCTACTTTAGCTAGGAAGGCCCTTCCAAGCAAGGAGATGGGCTATGTTACTACTGCTAGGAAGAAGTGGGTAAAGGGGATATTTCTAAGAATATAGCTGAAAAAGTAGCTTCAGTGTCAAGACATAAGGAGACAAATCACCCTGATACTGCGATGACTACCCATGGCTCCCTGTCAGAGATGGTGGTGGTCAGGCCAAAGGATCCAAGGCCAGACTTAAGAGGTCACCTGGAGGGTGAACTGAGCTTGATGCCCTCACACTGAGAAGGACACTAGTATAGCCAATGGCCCAGTATCCCTCTTGATAGCAACATGGGCAAAGTCAGAATGGTTGTTAGGGTTTGGACAGACCTAGGCTCAATGCACTCCTGACTGTATTTGAAGAAGGGAACTGAAGGTTCTCGGGCTTTGGGAGCCTGAGCAGCCACTCTGGCCTGCTGAAAGGTCCTACATATCATCACATATTTTTGTTTCTGGGTTTTTCATCGTTTTCATGGTACACCTTGAAGGCTAATTCTCAGAGTTCTGCCTGAGGGGTCAGGGGTCCTTTCTTTAGACATTTAAGTTTAGCCCTAATATCAAGGAAACTCTGGGAGAAGAAGTAGCTTATAAGCAATGATTATCCTTCTGGAGAATTGAAATCAAGTTGGGTATGTTGCAAGAGAGCCTTTGTGAGGCAGGCTAGGAATTGAGATGGGTTTTAATGTCTGTCCCGGATGAAATCTCCGTTTTTTTTTGTTTCTTTCTTTGTTTGTTTTGTTTTGCTTTGCTTTGTTTTTTTTCCATAATTTACTACTTTAAGGTAGGCCTTGCAGAGACAGGCCAGAAGGCAAGTTATGAGTTGATCCCTAGAAAGGATGTCCTCTGGCATACTGTAATTCCATTCAGGATCCCAGTTGGGAACTGCCTCAGCCCTGAATGTGTGGGCAGAATTAGTTTGGTGGATTTTGTCTGCATGAGCCCTAGCCTGGTCCTAGACTTGCCCGTACACCTCTGGTTGTTGGGTAGAATCATATAAATGTCATGAAAGCTGAGGTTGTAAGGTTGGGTAATATACTGGAATTTTAAAATAAAGGTGAAGAAATTAGTAGAGTAGGGCCCCAATCTTTTCTCTATTTGAAAGAGTTCACTTAACGAGAAGGCTGTGTATACCCTGAGTAAGCTGTCCACCAGCAATGTCCTGCAAAAAGAGAAACATGGCTGGTTTAGGCCCAGGTAGGGGGAGGTGAAGGGGGTCCTTTGGGGAACAGGAGCAAGTATTGGAAGGACAAAGGGCTGCCAGTGGGCTGAAAGGGGGTGCCTGAGAGGGTTGATTTGAGTGGTCTCTTGCTGAGGAGGAGGAGAGAGAGACCAGAGAGGCCAGAAAGGGAAAGATGGGAATGTGGGTTGAGGCTGGTAAGGGGGAGGCTCATTAGCATACTTAAAAGTAGTAGAGGAATCATCTGGTTTGGGCTTCAAAGCGGAAGTTATTTTTTCCTTGGTTGACTTATGCCATATGTCCACTTTTAATCAAGATGGGAGTGAAGTCACATGGCAAAGTTCATCCTTTCTAACCCCAGCAAAGATCGCCATCAGCCACATCACTGCTTCCATCCTGAGGGGGAAACAGCAGCTAATATGACAGCAAGCCACTTGTCTCCTTAAAGATTACCTATGTGTAAATTTTTAACTATCAACCCTAGTTAAGAGTTAAGAGTTTTAAATTAGTTGGGCACAGTGGGGCATGCCTGTAATCCCAACACTCAGGGAGGCAGAGGCAGACAGATCACTGTGGGTTTAAGGTCAGCTTGCTCTACAAAGAGATTCTGTGACAGCCTGGACTACACAGAGAAACCTGTCTCAGAAAACCACAAAAAATTAAAGAGTTTTAAGTTAGCCTTTTTGTTACAGATTTTATTGGTTTTAATCATACCCACTATGCTTACAAATCTTGAGGTAAAATTTATACCTTAGCAAAGTTTTAGAGAGTTAAACTGAAACCAAAATAGTATGAAATGAATAGCTAGAGTCCCTATTGGGAATTGTCTGTCCTTTTATTTTGATTTGCTTTCCTTTCTGCCAGGTCCTCACCTGATATGGAACAGAGATGTGAGGGGTAAACTTTTAAACAAGCACACTTTAGTGTGCTTTTAGGGGAGGAGAGCCATTACCCACGGCCAGAGCCAGCTCTTAACTGAAACAGGACAGCATAAAACAACAGTCTAATGTCATCTATACCTAAGAGATACCTAAATGTTTGTAAATCTGAATCCAGGAAGCCGAGACCAACAGTTTATGTTTTTCCCTGCTTGCAAGCTCACACACCAGCATAACTTTGCTCTATTGATGTGGACGGAAGATAAGACACTCTTGGGTCAGAGTTTGTCATAGTTTGTGCTTGTGTTAGTTGCTCCTTGCCATCAACCTCAAATTTCACATGAGAAGTGAAAGGTGCCCATATAAATATTGACAAGCAAGCTTTATTCAGAAGGCATTTGAAAGCAAAAGCTATTCTGCTAAATGTAGAAAAGCCAGCGTGGCCCCCACAGTAGCCGGGAGTTTTAGTTTTCTGCAAAATTTTCCAAAAAAAAAAAAAAAAAAATCTATGAAGAGTCTTACTAACTTCAAGACTCATCACGGAAAAAGATGACCACAAGATGGCAGCGTGACATCAGCAAGCACCAGAGCATTTACTACTGAATGGTATTATTGCAACATTTTGTAACATTTGATATGTAATAGTGATGGTATTCGAAAAGTATCAAATACTTTTGTGCTGATAACTTGGCCCAGGACTTCCTAGGGCCAAGTTATCAGCGCAATGGAGATTTATTTTCGCTTTAGGAACAGAGGGAAGGGGACAAGAGATAAAAACAGTAGGAGGAGAGGGAGAAGGGGAAGGGAGCAGGGGAAAGCAGACAGGGTTATTTGTCCAGCAGGGACAAGGACTGCCTGTAGATAGAGACGAGACCTGTGTGGCACATAGGCAAGGGGCAAATTATAAAGGTACGAGGGGAAACCCCGTGTTAGGATGAGGTGTTTCATTTTTATTGGGTATGTTGATTTGGTGAATCAAAGGAGGCCTTCATTGGCTGGACTTCAATACTTTGATAGCTGGACTTGGTAGTGAGCCTCAGGAGGTGGAAGTGGCCAAATAAGGGAAGAGACCATGGGGGCTAGCCTTAGGAATGTGATCTAATGATTTTTAGCAAGAGAGAGGGAATGGGAGAGAAGGGCAAGGCCTGTCAGAGCTCACCACACTGGAGCTGGCCAGAGTCCCTTCAGCTATTCCTAAAATGAGGCACACTAGGTAGTAGCCTGCTACTTGTTGGGTTAATGGCAGGAACTGATGATAATGAATATCACGTTATTTGAAACTCTGGGTGGCTCCATGGTGTTTGAAGGGAATCTATGAGCCACAAGCCTTACTGTTCAGTATGACTCAGCTGGGAAGAGAGTCACTTCCTAGTAGAGAGGAGAAGTCCTGTACACAGTGGTGATGTCTCTGTGTGCCAGTAGCACTGACAGACCCAAGAAGTGGTTTGTCTTGTTCCCAATATGACCAGGACTATATCCCTTTGGATGTATTTCCACACATGCCTTGTCAGCTACTGGGTACAAATCAGCGGAAATAAGGGTACTGACCACCATGGTCAGGGTAACCACTAATCAGAGTATAGTTGACTTTGTGAAGACAGGAAATTGTTGCATAAAGAAAGGAGGCTGCAACAGTACATGGTGATGGAAGTTTTATTTTTTTTAAAAAACTCAGTTATGTCGTGTAAATATGTTTCTGTTTTAATCCCAAGTGTGGGATTTTAGTTCCTGCTTTAGTTTGTACACATCTGGTAATTGTATTCTGCAGGGTGTGGTTTTTGCCAGCATGGTCATGCAGCAGAGAGGGGCGTGGTCTAGGACTCTGAGGGACATAAATGCAAGAGCCCAGAAAGAGAAGCTGTGGCAATTTGTAGAGATCAGAGGCAGAAGGTATGGCACCTCAGAAGGGAGAGACAACTTTCAATGCAGCATCTTGGAGGAGACTGCTTGCTGAGTTTTCTGTTGACAGAGATTGGTATAGCTTCAAAAGAACCCATCAACCCTAAACACCCAGTGAAGTGGAGGGATCTGAGCCCCTTTTCCACACTAACCTTCTCTCTGTTACCTAGAGTTAAGGGGTTGGTGAAAGAGAGGTAGAGGCTTAAATACCCCAAATAAAATAGAGTTAAAAAATGAGTGCAAAAGACAGGATGGACAGCAGAAGTAGAAGAGAACAGGACAGGAGCCTTCCACAGTTGGCCTCTAAAAGACTCTACCCCGCAGGCTGTTGAAGACAATGCCTAGAATCATAGCCAAACTTTGAGCAGAGTACAGGGAATCTTGTGGAAGAAGGGGGAGATAGAAAGAGCTGGAGGAGACAAGAGCTCCACAAGGAGAGCAACAAAGCCAACAAATCAGGGCCCATGGGCTTCTGCAGACACTAATGCACCAACCAAGGAATACACATGAAGAAGACTTGGACCCCATGCATGAATAGGCAGCTCAATCTTCATGTGGGTTCCCCAGGAAGGGGAGCAGGGGCTGTCTCTGACATGTACTCTGATGCCTGCTCTTTGACCACTTCCCTCTAGTGAGGGGTCCATTGCCGGGCCACAGAAGAAGAAGATGCAGGCAGTCCTGTTGAGACTTGATAGGCTGAGGTCAGATGGTAGAGGAGGAAGGCTCTGCCTTTCTGAGAAACAGGGTGAAAGAGGGAAGAAGGGTGGGACCAGGAGGAGACAAGGGAGGAGGCTACAATCGAGATGTAAAGTGAATAAATTATAAAAAATAAATTTAAATTAAAAAAGATTTTTAGCAATAGAAAACTAAAAAAAAATCATTCATGAAAGATGAATGGCATTTCTAATCCAATAAATTCTTATAGATGAATACATTTCCAAAATCAGAGGAAAGTACGTTTTATATTAATGGTGGGCATATCATATGAGTAAAGAAGCTTCATAGAATCATGAAATAAAAAGTTATCTATTTTGAAAAAAATGAGTACAACAGTACATAGGTTTAAAATTTGGAGTTCTTTGTCCAGAAACAAAGGACCAGCTTGTCTCTTGGATATCACCTCAAGGGTGTTACTGGATGCTGGGCATCTGTTTCCACTTTCTAGCTGTACAGATAAAGTAAAAAACTGGTTCATGGTGCCCCTTGAAGAGTACATACGCAGGAAATGAGGATGCTTCTCTCTTCAGACAGTGCTGACTCATGAGCTTTGATTGTGCTGGATTGTGAGCAGTCCCAGACAGAGAATGAGGCAGATTCGGGGTCCCTATGTAGGCTGTGAAAGAAGAGGCTAGGCTCTTGATTTTCTGTGAAGGAAAAGGAAAAGCTGAAAGTGTCTGGGCCTGGATTCTCTATGGGAGAGAAGGAAGCAGTGAAAGTACCAGCAAGGATTCCTTTTGTGTAGGTGTGTTAGTGGCTGGGCTCCCAGGCTGATGAAACCTGGTAATTGTGTAGTGCTTGGTATCAGCACACTCATCAGCAGAAGCAGCAGTATCTCTGTCAGTGGCCTGTTTGTTGAAAATTAAAATACAGTGGGTGTATTTGTGCTTTCCCTTCATGGCCTGAATATAACTATGAGTATGGTTTTTGGCTACCTGGGATGTTATTGTCCTTCAAAGATTCCCAATTGTCTTAATTTTTGAATCACATTATATCCTCCTAAGGTACGTAAAATGGAAGTACAATAAACTCACCAGAGAAATCCCAGGCAGAATTGTTCTGCTGTGCCTGTGTTGCATCTTCTTTGCAGAGGATGGGAGCCGCAACCGGACTAGTTAACTTTGGTAGTCCCAAAGGCTAAAAGGAACTCGGGGGGACTAGAGATGTGGCTCAGGGATGAAGAGCACTGACTTCTCTTCCAGAGGATGACATTGGTTCCCACCGCCTACACCAGGCAGGCAACAATGGCTGCCATTCCAGGGAATCCCATTCCCTCTTTCTGTCACCCCTGGGTACACACATGACTGGCACTCATACAGACACAGACAGACATTCATTTGAATACAAGTTAAAAAAAAGAGTTACCTGGGTCCTATTCTTAGCGCACACAGGCAGCTCTCACTTGCTTCTGGCCTCCTACAGCACTGAGCATGATCTTGCCCCACAGACACACATGCAGGAAAACCCCCAATATATACAATTTTTATTTAAATTTAAGGGTGTTGTTCCTTCATTGGCAGCATTAGCAGAGGGTGATACCTTCCTGGGTTAGACAAGAGTATGTCTGTCTAGGTGTCACTGTGCCCTTAGGGCAGTTCCTGCTGATTCAGAGGCAGGCTCAAGGAAAGGTACTTGATTTCCCTGCTTTGCTGTGGGCCCTTCTTTCCCGGGCACATTTCTGGCATGCGGTATAATCCCTGGTGGCTGTGTGTCCATGTCTCTCTGCTGGGTTGATTCCTCCTTAAGACTCAACTAATATCTCATTAGCCCCAAAGCTCTGACCTCTGTGAGCCTAGCAGTTAAAGTTGTGAGATTCTACCCCAAATTCTAGGTACTGAGCATCCTTCCAGAGGCTTACCTGCATTGGCAGTTTGGTTAGCTCATCAGCTTCAATGTTGATTCCCACATCCCATGTTCTAACTTTGCTATGAGCTGAGTTACCATGCACAGGGATGAGCAGAGCAGGAGCATTAAATAGGTTGATTTCTCAGCTACCAACCACATTTGATTATCTCAAATGTTTGGGCCTTTTGCTTGCCAGATTTCATCTTGACCTCGTACTGACTAGGTAGACAACCCATTAGTCACTGACCGGCAGTTGACAGAAAAACATAGACCATAGGCAAAAAAAAAAATTGTTGCTCAAAGATACTCTATTCTGCATGCAGCCTGGCAAATTGGGTACTTTGTTCTACTCTGCTCATATAAATTGGGCTGTCTTCCTTCATCCTTGTGCTTACACCATTGATTAAAACAAAATAAGCATGACTTTTCTTGTTTTAAAAAAATCTTGCCTATCCTTTGCCCTGCCCCAAGGAGGACTACCTTAAGCTCAGTCATCAAAGCACCATGTTAATTCCAATAAACAGGACTTTGTTGCCAATCCAATTTTATGCTCATTTCTTTCCCTGCCCAAGGCACAATAGAAGACTTAATCCAAAGAGCAAATGCCCTGGTAAGGACTTTGGCTTTGACAAGTACTTTGTTTGCTGCCAGGGTGTGTCTCTCTAGTAGTGACAACTTTGGACTGAGTCTGGGAGCTATTTGAAGCAGAGTCCCAAAAGTAGGAATGTATGCATCCATTTGGTCCTGAGGCTTCAGGCAGCATATTTTAGGGTGAGAAACACTTGTTGGAGAGCTAAAGTACTAACCTCCTGTTACTCATCCAGTGCCCATTGCTCAGATACATGCAGAAAAGTTAAAGATTCGCCTGTACATCAACACCATGTTGAGGAACAGCAAATGTCTTAATGGAGCACTGGGTAGTGTGAGAATCCAAACCTTGCCATCAAATGTTGTGTCTTCCTTATCACACCAGGAGTAAGGGAATAAGGGAGGCTTACCTCTTAATGGCTTGCCTGTTGTTGGGTTACTAAGAGATCTCTTGCCAGAGTTCCAGATGAATGTACTCACCTACCAGCAAACTTAACAGACTTGTACTAAGTCTGGCTTCAACACTTAGCCTCTTTAGACAGGGTATTTGCTCACTGTTTGACTGCAAAATGTGCCAGTTGTTGATGTCCTTCTGGAAAAGTCAAAGAAAAATGACATCTGTGTGACTGAATAACAAAAGGCACAGTCAAGACCCACAGGGTGCTTTCAAGGTTCTGATTCCCTAACTTGATGTAGGGGGTGAGCCTTGTCAAGATGTCTTTCTTTAGCGGGTCGTTTATTGCCTAGTACTCTCCTGGGAAGGGGAAAACATCACATCCCAGAGGTTTCCAAACCTCATTCTAGACAGGTTCAGGGGGCTTTTGCTATTGGATTCAGAGGAGGTCCATTCTTTGCTCTTGAGGCTTGCCCTACCCTTCTCCCTCTTTTGCTCAGGTGCAAACATCTTTCAGACTGATGCCCAACTGACCGAAGACTCGGGGGAGTGGGCATCTTATATCCTTTACTGGGTGCCTTGGTTTCTCTATTCCTAAAATTCAGCTCTAAGGATATGTGTTCACACCACTTTGGATGCTATTTCTCTGTGATATCAGTGAGACACGGATGGAAACAGGAAAGATAAGTTAACTGTGCAGCAGTCAAGCATTGGGAGTCACCAGGCCACTTTGACCAGAGCCATTCAAAACATCGGGTCTTGGCATCTATGGTCTCCCAGGATTGTTATGTCAGTTGACTGTAAGACAGACTGGGCTTATTTCCTGTTCTTCCTCACCACTCCAGAGTTCCAAGCTTTAAGGACTGAGCCAAGAAAATAGCTTGCCCACAAGATGGCAGCATGACACAGTGCACCGTACTTGACTGTGCTGTGCTAGGTTGCAAGAGAGGGCAATTCTCTGAGACCCTTCAGAGGTTTCAGCAGGAGTCCCCACCCTGAAGGTTAAGGGGCCAAAGTAATTCTTGGGAAAGAAGCTCCCTCCACCCACGAGGAAAGTCAGTGACTTTTTTTCCTGCCTCCAGGATGCTGAGCATCATGTGGGAGGAGCTTGAGTGAGTGAATGAGTGAGGTGTGTGTGTGTGTGTGTGTGTGTGTGTGTGTGTGTGTGTGTCTTTCTCACACAAAGTGCTCCAGTAGTGCAAGGCTTAGGTCCATTCTCCATTTGCCAGTTCCTCTTTAGCAAACAGGTTGCTGTCACCAGTTATGGGCACCTTTCCCCAGGGCATAAAGGGAATTTTCGCTCCACATGGCAGTTAGCGAAACAGTGCTGGAGCCAGCTGGCAGAGTTGAACAGTTTCAGTGTGGGGCGTGAGGAGTGAAAAAAATAGAAATCAGCACACTACCCATGAGATTAGTTCCAGAGGGCCGCCAGTAGTCAGAGCATGGTACCTCGATACAATGAAGCAGTTCATGGAGAAGTAGAACTTGTTTCCTTTGACCACCTGTCTGTATGATCCTCACACAAACAAAAGGAAGTGAACTTGACAAGACATCCTGTCTATCCCTGTGAAGGCCAGGGTGAAAACATATTTTCCCCTGAGAACTCAGTAACAAACCAGCCTCACAAACAAGCCGATCTCCAAAGACTTAGAACTTAGAACCTGGGATTTTTGTTTTTTTTTGTGTTTTGTTTTTTCTAGAACATATTGAATCATCACATGGACACATGAGGCAATTAAAATCAGAATGGAGGTCTGATATCTCTTCCTTCACCTGTACTTTGGCTGAAGGAACTGAGATGCCTTAACCTTTCCTCCCGAGTGACAGTGTGTAGCATAAGCAACAGGACCACTCAGGAAGCCCATAATCCCCAACATAAGGTAGTCATCCAGGAAGATGAGGACCCCACACTAGAAGGGACATAATCCTTATGCTCCTAGATATGGAGAATAAGGAGCCTGAGCCAGCCATATTCTGTAACCAGGCAACTTCCAGTGATGGGGCTGAGATACCAACCCAGCTACAAAACCTTTGACCTATAATCTATCTTGATTGTAAGATGTGTTGGGGCAAAGGAGGTGCAGAACTGGTGGAAGTGGCCAGTTCTAAAATGAGGCTCACACCCTGAAAGGGATTCCATACCTGACACTGCCTGGGTGACCAGGAACTTTGAGGCTGCATAGCCCAGATCTAGGCTAGAAAAAAATCAAGATATTACTTTCTAAAGATATCGTACTATACTCATAGATTGGTAGCTGTACTAATTGAAGAGGCTTGCTCCGGCACCTGATGGCAGCAGATGCAGAGACACAGAGCCAAAAAGTAGCCAGAGAGAGAGAGAGAGAGAGAGAGAGAGAGAGAGAGAGAGAGAGAGAGAGAGAGAGAGAGAGAGAGAGAGAGAGAGGCCAATTTAGAGCACTCCATTGGGTCTCTCCCCTTGGAGCTCATGAAACCACACAGAAGAGGCTGAGGAAGAATTGTAGGAGACAGAGGGGTCCAGTAGACCAGAATCAGCTAAGCAAAGCTCATAGGGACTCAAATAGTCTGAAGTGTCAATCAGAGAGCCTGCATGGGTCTGTACTAGGTCCTCTGAATCTATGTTATGGTTATTAGCTTGGTGATGTTGTGGCAATCCTAACAATGGAGTGTGGGTGTCTGACTCTTTTGACTGCTCATGGGGCCCTTTCCTTCTAATGTGTTGCTTTGCCCAGCCTTGACATGTAGGTTTCTGTCTACTCTTTTTGTTTCTTGTTATGCTATATTTGTTTGATATCCCTTGGAGTCCTGCTTTCTTTCGAAGGGAAACAGAGGAGGAGTGGGTCTGCAGGAGAGGGGGGTGGGGTGAAACTTGGAGGAGTAGAGGGATGGGAGACAGGTGGGGGAGGACTGAGAGGAGTGAAGACAGGAGAGGCTGTGGTCAGGATGTGTTGTATGAGAGAATCAATCAATCGATGGATCAAGCAATCAATCAATGTAGATAATTCTCATTGTGGGTTCAATGAAGAGAAGAGCCCTCTGAGACACAACAAAGCAATGAGAGCAGAGCTCACATGAATAGGTAAGTGCTTTCTAGAAGAGCTTCAGGTAATTGGCTTGGGCCTCATTTGCCCTTCCTACTTCTGACATGCAAGGACAAAATATTCATCCCTTCCATCTTACAGAATTGTGATAGTTACATTTCAGTTATGTATAAACTACCCAAGTCTGGTATTACATTACAGTGGAGAAGATGAATTCAGATACCTTCCTTATTTGCTTGGCTTTCCCATCACTTAGCAAGCAATTTTCTGTATTAATCCTTTGTTATTTAATGCATTTGGGGGCGATTTATGGTTTTCTGTTTAGATCCATAAAACCACACCATGTGAATGTCATAAGCACTTCAAAGAACAGCAAAGGTACAAGGTGTAACAAGCAAGCCCTTGCAAGAGGTGAACTCTCTGGATCAGAGACCTCTGTGGCAAAGAATGGCATGGGGCCTCTGTCATCCCCCTGAGTTTGTTTTCTGCATACATACTAAGCATTGGATGAAGTTTTGTCATGAACACAAGGCAGGCAATCTCTAAATAATTATAAAAATGGTTTTTGGACTATCCTTAGATATGTCACATATATACATTTTTGCATGTCATGCTGGAGGGTTTTGAAATAAAGTTACAAGCCTACAGAGAAAAAGTAATCAACATAAATGCTAATATGCAGAAGCTTTTTTGCCTGCCTACACCAGTATGTCAGTCAGGCACTTTAAAAACGTGGTCAACTCTTGGTAAGGCTGAATCTCAAAAGTGGTATGCTGCATTTGAAAACAAAAGAGTGTATCGTGTGTGTTTCCGTTGGTTTGATGTTCTAGAAAGAGGAGGCAAAGGGACACTGAGAGAAACTAGATCAGTGGTTGCCTGGAGATGGGGATGGAGATAGGAAAGGAAGGAAACAACACAAAGACGAAAGAAGAAAATGTGTGGACCTGGTGGGTATAATCTTCATTTTGTTTGTGGTATGGGCCAATGAGTGCACAAGTTCTGGTTTGTTTCTTTGTTCCTACCTTAAAAAATATCCACATGTGTCCTTGAGTCAAAGAACCCACAAAACAGTACTTTTGACCTGCAAAGTGAGCATTTGATAATTTGTTACTAGATTAGCTTTACATTGCTTTGCTTTTTAATTTGTTAATAATGGCTTACAAAATTATCATAATAGTAATATCAGTGAAAATAAAACATAAAACAGGTATGTCATTACATCAAGGTATATGATAGTTTGACTCTCTAAACACCATAACATAAAGATGCTGAAGACAGCTAGGATGAAAGCAAAAGAGAAATGTTCAAAATTACAACTGGGGTCAGGACTGTGGAAGAGAAGTTGTGTGGTTAAATTGTAACAGAAGGTGTGACATCTTTGAGGTGGCTGTACCTGTATTAATTAACCTCAATTTCTGGAGGAAAAATATCAGTGAGTCTCCCTGATCTGACCATGTCCACCATCCAGGCTCATTTCAGACCACATATCCTGAGCTCTGGCCCATCAGGGTGAGTATGCCTGACCCTAGACATCCTTCCCCCTCCCCAGTTCACAGACATACCCAGAGCCCCACATCTAAGAGCCTAGCTTAATCTGGTGAGCCCTAGTTGCACCATTGCCAACCTCCAGCTTGCCTCTGGTCTACCAAAGTAGAAGAGACTAATTAATGCCCCTGACTCCAGGACACCTGCACCCTCCTAGTTCCCTGCCCTAGTCCAGGTTACATATCCTGTGAACCAGCCTCATCAGAAGTTCCTGCATGCACCTTTCCCAACATACAGGCTTGGACTCACGTGGCACATCCTCTTCATCAGTGATCAGTCTGTTTAGTCTGCCTGACCTTAAATCCTCCTATATCATGTACAATGGCCAGGCTTAGCCTGCTTGACAAATTCTTTTGTTGTTTTGAAACAAGGTTTATCTGTGTAGCCTTGGCTGTCTTGGAATTGCTCTGAGGCCAGGCCTGCTTCTGCCTCCCAAAGTGCTGGGATCATAGGCCTTCACTGGCTGCTTGACAAATTCATTGTGCTGGTCTACTGGTCTGCTCTGATAAGTCTCCACAAATCAATGAGAATTACCTAGATGAACCCCAGGAGACAGAAATGAAAAGAACACTCATGAACTTTAACAAAGAATTCAAGGAGTTTTTACAAGTTTTAAAGTTTAAACACCTCAATGTACTTAAAGACAATAGCAAAATGCCTGAGTGGTGCCCATGAAACCAGTAAAGCACAGCTGAATGAAATGTTGAAGACAATTCAGGAGTGAAGACTGAATTCAGTAAAGAGATAGAAATACTGGACTTTGTGTAAGCTAGAATAAATACAGATTTTTAAATCCCAGGAACACAACTGAACTCTGGAAAAAGCCATCCAAGCCATCCAAGCAGAATGGATCAGGAAGAGGGTACACAACCAGGAAATGAAGACAAGGATTTAGACCACACAACCAAAAGAGGAGGAGGAGGAGGAAGAAGAAGAAAAGAATGTTAAAGAAAAATGCACAAATGAAGGTCACCTGCAGGAAGTGTGGGAACTCATGAAAAGGAAAATGTTTAGATTACAGGCATGGAAGGACGAGGAGAATGCCAAATCACTGGCGAAGACCAGCTCTTCAGCAAGATCATAAAAGAAAACTTCTGCAAATGAAGGAAAGACATGTTGAGATGGGGTGGAGGATGCTCCAAGAGCTAAAATGAATCTATCACACAGCTCTGCTATACCATTCACTAGCAAATGCCCAAAGATTTGATATCCTACTCCACAGACCCTTGCTCAGCTCTGTTCATATCCATGCTAGTCACAATAGCTAGGAAACAGAAACCACCAATGAATGACCTACAACTGATGAATGAGTAGTGAAAATGTGGCACATATACACAATAGAATTCTATTCAGTTGTAAAGAAAAATGAAAATTTGAGGTAAATGGATTGAAGTAACAGAGCATATTGAATAAGGTAATTGAGACTCAAAAAGACAAATGCCACAGGTTCCCCCTCATTGTGGAGTCTCATTGCAAATCTTCAGATGTGAGCATATACCTGGATTAATGGCAGGATCCAGGAAAGTAAAATGCGACCATGGTGGAGAAGGGGAAGAAGGAGATATAAAAATGAAACACAGGTGCCAGGAAAAGTGAAATGGTAAAATGGGGGTATTTTTTGTTTCAGGGGAAGGAGGGAGACACTGAGGGAGAGAGAAGAAAGACAGATAAACAACTCCAGGGATGAATGAAAAACACTTCGGAAAAGATTATTTTTATTTTTCCCTAAAATACATATATAATATGTGCAAGTACATTTGAACATATATATTAAATAAAATTATGCCACTTGGGGCATAATGCCCTCTCAAAGAGCCATCGACAGACTATGTAACAAAAGCCCCTATATTACAAATGGGAAACCTGTCTTTAATATTATTAACATCTAAATGAGGGGCAAACAATGTGACAAATCAGAGAAAGTTTTGACAGAATGAGTCAGAGATAAGATAGGCCCAATGCTCAAAAGAACAAAGAGGAAAGAGAGGATCCTAAAAACAGTGAGGCCAGCCTACAATGCAAGTCCAGGATTGCCAAGGCCATAAAGAGAAACCCTGTTTTGAAAAACCAAAAGAAAAGAAAACAAATGAACAGTGCAGAGAGCAAACAAAAGGGAGAGAGAGAGAGAAAAAAAAGTTGAGTTTGGTACACTTAAGATGAATGCAGTTGAGTTTGTGCAGTTCTGTTCAAATCTCTTCAGTTCATTCATCAGTGCTGTTCAGGTTGTGGAGTTCACTGGCAGGATTTTTTAAGAAGAGCAATTCAGTGAGAGGGTAAGAGAAGCCAGTTTGAAGCAGTCAGCTTGGAGAGGAATTTTGAGTCAGAACAACAAAGCTGAATCTGCCAGGCAGAATTCAAAAGTAATTAGAAAGGTTCAGCTTCTTCAGCACTAAGTTTTGGAGGCTGAAACATTCTAGACCTAGATTAGTAGATGGAGGCTGGAAGCTGAAGCCTTCAAGATCCAGGCTTGCAGAAAATTAGATTGTATTGAGGCTAGGAGCTTCCAGGCCTAAGTCCATCTAGGGAAATTCTGTATTCCCACAGCTTGGGTATGGCTTTCATCTCATCTACTCACCAGAGGAAATAAAAACAACATTTACAGCACATGACATGCATTGTCATTACAAAACGTAGGGTAAGGAGCAGGATGAAGAAATATTGAACCAAAGCAAGACCAAAAACCAGCTGGGCAAACTCTAAAATCTGCATCTCCATGTCTGATGCCAAACCGCTCTGCAGATCTGCAACTCCTTTCAGCACTGTTGAATGCAACACACTTCTTTCTCTCGGGCAGGTTCCACTCCCTTGTTAGTACTTCTCCTCAGCAAGGACCTCAGGTTTATGGCATTTCTGAAAGGCAACCCAGACTTCACATTCCCAGCTTCACACAATGGCCTCTCTGCCCATCGACAGAGAAATACTGCTGCCACACACTTGGCTTCAGGGGCTATCCTTAATCATGGAGGGAGATTCTATAACCCCTTTGTTTATCCTTGACTCTAAAGTGAGTAGCACATGGCAGAAGCCACCAAGTTCTGCTCCTCACAGGGTTAGAACATGGCCCACTCTTCAATTACATCTCCTCCAGTTCACTGTTTTTGATGGTTACCTTCACTACCTAAGCTTGGATGTTCCGGAATTCTCTCTGTAGGCCAGGCTGGCTCCAAACTCAGATCAGCCAGCCTCTGCCTTCCAAGTGCTAGGATTAAAAATGTGAAACATCACACCTGGCTCTAAGCTTCTCTTTAATTCCTTTTTGCTTTCAAAAAGATCCCTTTTCATGCTTTGAAAATTCCTTTTCTCAGGTTGGAACTTTAGCTGGGTGGGGTCTTGCCCTAAGGTCACTATTCCCTTTATTCCATTCAACATCTAGCTTTTTTAAATCTTAATTTGTCCTTGAACACGGTATTTAGCTCCATTCCATTTCCTCATATGCTTTGTCTCCTCAAATTTTACGTTTTGTATTTTTCCTTGCACAGCTTGCTTCTTTTCATTATAAATCTTCTTAAGAGTGAACACTAATAAACACATGAAATCGTCAATACTAGGCTGTTTTGAGATTTCCTCTGCCAATAGGATTATTCCAGACCTCAGATAAACTTTTCAGAAAAGGGCAAAAAGCAGCCACATTCTTCACCAAACTATCACAAGAAAGATCTCTCTTGGTAACATACCAAAATTCTTCTCTGTAACAACTTGATCCAGGCCTCCACAGTTCAAATCACCCTCAGTGCCATTGTTTTTCATGCTCTTACTATTATGGCCCATTAAGTTCTGTTTAAAGCATTAGCCTGCTTTTCTAATCCAAAGCCTCAAATGGAACTGTCCTCCAAAGGAAAACACAGTTAGGTGTATCATAGCAATACCCTTGTCCCTGGTACCAACTTCTGTCTTAGGATTTCTCTTGCTGTGAAGAGACACCTTGAGCATGGCAACTCCTATAAAGACAAATATTAAATTGGGGTTGGCTTACAGTTTCAGAGTCTTAGTCTGTTATCATCATGGCAAGAAGCATAGCTACATGCAGGCAGACATGGTCTTGGAGAAGGCGCTGATAGTTCTACTACATCTTAATCCACAGGCAGCAGAAGGAGACTGCCACACCAGGACTAGCTAGAGCATATGAGAGTTCACAGCCTACCTCCAAAGTGACTCACTTCTTCCAACAAGGCCACCCCTCTTAAGAGTGCCACTCCCTATGGACCAAGCATCCAAACCCACAAGTCTATGAGGGCCATTCCTATTCAAACAATGATGACGCTTATAACTCAAATTCAAGTTTGCATTGCTGAAGACAACACACACTTTAAACACAGAACTTGGAGGAAATGAGCTGGAACTGACCTGACTCCTCCCCATTGGAGACTATGAAAGTACTCTGCAAAAGGCTGGAAGGGGTTAATTAAATCTCCTAGCCTGTAGAAAACCATATGTGTCACACTTGTGACCAGTGTGGATATGTATTTACCCATACTTGTTTTATCTTAGGGGGAATCAACAGCCCCCTAATTGGACTTCAGGTCCATTGAATAGGAGGGAATTCATATTTGGTCCTTCACACCTAGCCAACTACCTGTGGCCGGTGAGGTCATAGACACTTGACCTAAATCTATTCTACCGCATTCCTAAACCAGTATAATTCTCCAGTGCATTCTCAATGCCTATCTTTATGTCCACGGGTAAATGTAGCTCTCACTTCTCATCAATGAAACGTCGCCTTGAACAGTTAGATCGTGGTAGAAATGCACACATGTTCGAAATGCAGAGAATAACTGACACAGTGGTGTCCATCTCACATCTATAAATCAACCTTATACCCAAAGCTCAGGACATATTTTGGGGCAGGCTTTAGGGGGGTCATGAGGAGAGCAGTGGGTTTAGGGTATCTTACAGTAGCTTCAGGATTTGACTGGATTCACTAATCTCTTCCCTGCCGGTGTAAGCAATAAAAGCTGAGAGTAGCTCTTAGACAAGACAAGCCCCAAAGAAGACTCAGACCAGACCAGATGACTGGAGGAAGCAGGACGCAGCTGAATTGCCTGGAAGCGATCAAGACCAACTGAGTCACTTGGACATTCTCTAAACTGCAGGCTGTGCACTGAGATCCAGGTTCCCATCTACGTGAGCTGTCACACAAGCTATGATCAGCCTTAGTGATGCAGCTGTCTTTTGGTCATTTCTGCTTCCCATATTCCTGTAAGTAGCCACTATAAAACTCATTGGTTCAGTACATTGGACTTTGATGAGAGCCATTTATTTGGCCTTCCATGGGCTTTCTATAGGGGGTAAATGCACATGTGTGTGTGGTACTTCCTCGGGGAAGGATTTGCCACTTAATGGGCGGGGATTTATTTGGGAAATGATTAGTCTTAGATACAGAGGACCAGGTTGACTTGTAGGAGATTGTGTCTTCTCTATTTGACAAGAGTGGCAGCCATGCAATGTTAACAATAGGGTTGTCTAAACAGGACGTGTAGATTAGTAACACCAGTTAACGCCCACCACGGCTGAGGGAAATCTCATAAGGCCCACCCCTACAAGAATTCTAGGGGCAACTCATACCCTTTTAAAGGAGAATCAGTATTCCCAGCAACAATTCCCTGATAGTTTATGTCATAAGAAATATTCATCCTTAAACAAAGACTAATATCTATGAGCAACACTAAAGACTCTCTCTGTGCCTCTGTGTCACTGTCTATCTCTGTCTCTCTTTCCATCTCTGTCTCTCTCTGTGTGTTTCTCTCTCTCCATTTGTAATCAAAGAAAAGGTCATAACCTTGTGAGGAAGGGAAAAATGGAAGGGCGGGGAGTTGCTGCAGGCAGAGAATGTACTGGAAAGGATGTAAATACAGTACACATTAAATTCTCAAAAATATTAACACAATAAATGATTTGTAAAAGAAACAAACTTCAGGCAAATTTACTGAATAACAGAAAACTAGGAGAAGCTGGAGCTAA
>CM053742.1:79112699-79128564 GCA_028658305.1 Pachyuromys duprasi
TGTTTGTGCTTTAAGGCTATACTTCAGTCTGAAACTGTCAGTCTCTTGTGTCAGGAGTATTCTTCAAGAAGATCAGGGATTTCCACTGGTTTGTTAGTGTGTGTTGTTGTCTCAGTTGAACTCTGTTGTGGGCTCTGTGTGCCCGGCTTCGTGCTCTGTGCTAGAAGCTGTGAGCACTGCAGTCTGGTTACCCCTCTGGTCTGGAGGCTTTACTCCTCACTCTGTGCTAGAGTCTGAGTATCCCGGTTTCAGATGTCAGCTGGGGACTGTGCACTCCGCCCTGGGCTTGCTGCTAAGGGCTCTCCCCTGGACTGGAGATTTGGTGCCCCCTTCTGGGCCAGGGGCTGTGCACCACGGTCTGAGATGATATTTGGAGCACACACAGTGGGTTTGGGTTGGTTGCAGGCGTTACTGAGTGGTGTGCACCCGCTGTATGCAGGCCTGTCTGAAATAGTGTCCGAGGCCTTCTCTGTCTGGCCCGTGGACACACACAGGGACTGAGGTTTTTGCTGGTGGACCCGTGCAATGTGAGCCTGCAGTGTGCAGTCTGCTTTAAATGGTCCCCCAACCCTCTCAGTCTGAGTTACGGCGATTGGTGTGCCCCTGCCATACACCCGTGGGTTGAAGCAGAACCTTCCAGGTCCTTCCCAGACTTGCCCTCGGACTCACATGCGGACTGAGGTTTTTGCTGGCAGATGTGTGCAGTGTGTGCCCGCAGTGTGCAGGTCAGTGAAAACGGTACGGGGTTCCCCCTCAGACTGCCCGGGAGACTGTGTGATCCAGTCTATTATGGTGGCTGAGGGCGCCCAGCGCGGCTGCTCGTTCAGATCAGAGCTATGTGCCGCTGGTCACTTGGAGATTTTTCCAGGGAATAACTGGGTGTCCCTAGGGTTTTCCCACTTGATTTTCTCACCGTAGGAGTTCCGCTCACCTGGCAATCACAAATGCTGGTGTTTTAGGTCCCAGAGTTCCGTCTCCTGGTCACTGCGTTGTTTCTGCTGTCCTACTCCTCAGACACAGTGTCCTCTCGTGGCAGCCATCTTGGACCTCTCCCTATAATCGAATGTGTAATCTTTAATCCTTACTGATTTGTTTTAAATTTTTTCCCTGACAAATATTAAGGTTCTAGTCTTAATTAAACAGGATGTCAAATTGTACACTATTGCATTATTTTCAGTCGTTTTGTCTGTCTTGCCTGTATTAGCTACATAAAATTTGATATCTTTGCTAAGTTTTGCTAGATTTTTCTTTTTCCATTCATGACTCATATGACCATTTATCTTCCAGTTAGTGGTTTTACATTTTGATGACCATATAGCTATATCATCATATATACACTGTGAACTGAAGAAGACAGAGATTTTCCTTTTGCTTTCCTAGTTGTTTGTCTTATAACCAATAGTGTTGCACTGATTTTGTGGCTCCTTCCTCAGTATTGGCGACTCCATCCTCCAGTCCATAGGTTACCATTTTCCATTGGTTTTGGTTCCATCAGTGGTTGATAAACCATCGGTAAACCATGCATTAGCAAAATGTTGTGACCATTCTGTAGATTCACCACAGTGCAAAATAGGTGCCTTTTGGGGGGCGGGGGGAGAGGGGTGAGCAGTTTAGGGATGGGGATTATAGGCAACAGAGCTATTTCCTAAGTTGAGGAAGGCACAAACACCTTTGTTATCACAAAAAAAATTCAGAGAGGTACCAATTCTATTGTAAAAACTTTCCTTCCATGGCTAAGCCTGAAAAGGACTCTGCCTTCAAATGGATCCAATCCGTCATTGTAAGGGTGTCCTCATGACCACGGGGTGGTTAACAACTGAGTATAAGGTCCTCCTCATAAAATGACCAGATTTGTTTCTCAAAGAGAGATTATTTATTCTCTGAATATGGAAAGCGTTTGCAATAAAAGCCAACAGGCAGATGTTTATTAAAAGTTCCCAGTGGCCAATTCACCAATAAATATGATATTCATAATTAGGGTGTCATCTGGTTCAGTATTGGTCAGGTTTGAATGCATGAAGATGCAAAAACTTCTCTTTGTTCTTGTCCCCATTGGAAATTGACTAGCTTTCCAGTAACCCTGTAGATGGTTTTTATAATAATCTGCAGATATGGTATGTGATTTCTTGAGAGTGCAAACATACCAATTAGGAGCTATATCTGAGTTTTGTCCCTGGGTGGTGGGATTAAAAGCGTGGCCGACCACCACCATGTTTACTGTAGTCAATTTTTCATTTCATGCAGGTAACGCAAGTGTGCCTTTCGTAAATTATCATTTGAAAATATTATTTTTATCTTTATTTTTCATGCCTGATCAAATGAAAGGCATTTGTTAGTCTTTATAAATTTGTTTAGACTGAATGACCACGCTGACTGATGAACTATCACCTTTCCTTATTGGGTAGATCTCTCCTGTTATAATCTAATCTTTATCAGTTTTGATGATATCCATAGCTTTTTCTTTTCCTTCTGTGCGAACAAAAACAAAACCTCTTCCCCAGTATAACACATATCCTGGTTTCCATTCTGAGGTCAATATGTCCTTAAAACGTACAGGTTGATTTAATTCCGCAGTCCCCCCCCCCCATCCAATGCCTTTCCTCGATATTGTTCCTTTCTCATTAGCATTTAAAAATTTTAAAGTTAGTAAAACACTAGGTAATCTATAACTGCTTTTCCTGTAGGATTGTGTGGCATACCCATAATATGCTTTATGTTGTAATATGAAAAAAAAAACTGGTTCAATTTACTGGAGACATATGCTGTAGCATGGCCAGTCTTAATTTTTAAAGACATTTCCATAATAGCTATAATTCTCAGAACTTGAAGAAGTTTGCCACTGAGATCCTAAATATATATCTATAATATGCACATACTTTCCAAACTTCAAAATGAATAACGTTCATTTGCTAAATTTTATTTCTTTGACTATGTTTTGGGTTACTTCCTGTAGGTAATGGAGTTTGTCACACAAAGAGCAAGTAGGGCTTTTTGTTATAATTTCCTTGGCTTAATGCCAAGTGATAGAAAAAAATTTAAAATCTTTGCTGTTAACATGGTGTTTCTTATGTAATTTTGAGGCTTTTAGCACATTTCCTATTAATAGCTGATAAATTTCATCATCCCCTTGTGCTAAAAGGTCTGGTAGACCCACATGGGATCTGATAAGTGTTCTATACAATGTATTATTTCTATTTCTGATTACTTGTTGTAGTTGAATAAATAATAAATTTATTTCTAAATCATCCAGAATAAGTTCAGCAGTTTCAATATGTAAAACAAATATTTTTCATATCGAGAGTCAATAACTATATTAAAGAGATTCAGGAAAATCTAATAATACCACAAGAATGGTATATAGCTCTATTTTTTTAACTGAAACATAAGAGACTGGAACCACTTATTTTTCTGACCTATAACCTGCCTTTTCTGATTTATTTGCATCACTACGGAATGTAGGGGCTTCAGAAATTGGTGTCCCTTTTACTATACAAGTGAGAATCCAATTAGTTATTTTTATAAACTGAAGTCTCACGCTTTGGGGATATTTGTTGTTAATCTCCCCCAACCCCAAATTACTGCAAGCTCTTTGCCAGTGTTCATTTTCTGCCAATAATGAGGCAATTTCAGCATAATAAAAGGGTACCACAATCTCTGCTGCGTTTATTCCTGCTAATTGACAAAGTCACTTTTCTTTTTATTCTTTCAGAATTAATTCAGAAACTTTTTCTAAATAGGACTTTAATTTTTATTGTTTGCATACTAAAAATATCCATTCTAATATATTATCTTCTCTCTGCATAAGAATTCATGTGGGAAAATTAGTAGCAGGAAAAATAATAAAGCACAATCAAGCTTTGGATCCAAGCAACCCACATGTGCATCCTATAAATTCTTTTCTACCAGAGCAAATTCTCTCTCAGCCTCAGCTGATAATTTACTTGGACTATTTAAGCACTTACCACCTTGAAAGATTTGAAATAAATTACTTAGCTCTTGAAAGTCTCTTAAGAGTTTGTAGTTGATCTCTCCTGATGTGTACTTTCTGCGGTCAAATTTTCTGTAAACCTATTTTATATTCTAGATAATTGATAGACTCTCCTTTTTGTATTTTTTTCAGGAGCAATTGGTAATAATCCCCAACAAGGCAAAATTCTGTCTACGTTGTTCAGACATTCTTTTCTAAGGTATCTGCATCTTAATTAGCCAGTAAGATATTATCCATGTAATGGTAAATTATATAGTGAGGAAAGTGTTTATGAGTTATTTCTAACAGCTGTTGTCAAAATATTGGCACAAGGTAAGACTGTGTAATATTTCTTATTGTAAAACTGTCCAATATTTTCTGTTTATTAGACAACTATTATTATAAGTACTGAGAAAGCAAACCTTTCCATCTCATGCTAATGCAACAGAATTGTGAAAGAGCAGTCATTTAAATCAATTACTACCAAAGGCCATGACTTAGGTAATAAAGAAGGCATTGGGATTCCAGACTGTAAAGAACTCTTTATATATGGCTCCTAAAACTGTTAACATCCTTCATTTTCCTGATTTCTTTTTTATGACAAACACCAGGGAATTCCATGGGCTAGTAGATTCTTCAGTGTGTTGAAGAATTTGTTCCTATACCAGCTATTCTAGTACCTGTAATTTATATGTTGTCATAGGCCATTTTTCTACCCATACACCCTGTCAGTCAACCATTTTAAAGGTAGGGCAGTTGGTCCTTTTGAAAAACCGACAGCTGTTGTGTCCTGTATCTGTACAACCAGAATGATCTGAGTGTTCTTTTTATTATTTATTTTATTACAATTTATTTGCTTTGTATCCTGAGATGAAGCTCTAATCCCTAGAAGCTGAATATTTACCTCCTGAAGAGGCCAATCTGGATGCCAAGATTGTGGTGACATTATTGTTACATCTTCTTGTGTATCTACAAAACCTTCAATTTCAATGCCTTTTATTTGTATTTTTAGCTTTGGTCTCTGATAATTTATATCAGTTTACCAAAATGGTCTCTCTTGAATCTTTTGTTTTATCTTCTGAAGCTCTTCTGTCCTTGATTACATCCAGAGCATTGTTGTTTTTAACCACAGGCACTGAATATTTTAACTTCTCTGTGGATGAGTTTTTCTGATGCTGGCAGGGAATGATTGATTCAAATTTGATACCAGGATGTGTAGGAGGCTCCCTAGGGTGTTTCCCAATAGTGAAGGATTACCTTGCATGTTACTTGTTGATTTGCATTCATTAGTCCAGGACCAGCCTTGGCCCCTTCTTCTGCATACAACAGAAGGCTGGGGCCTACTTTTTGTATTATCTCTAGAAAAAAACATTGTTTCTAGGAATGCCTTGTCTACAATCCCTTTTCAAATGAGCTTGCTTACCACAATTAAGATATTAGATATTTTGATTTTTCTCAAAACTTATAGAAATTACTTCTATCAGGGTAACGTCATGAACTTGAGATCTAATATCAGCCATATTTCTAATCCATTCATCTATTGGTGCTGTTCTTGCCTTTAAAGATCTCATCACCTTTTTGCATTCTGAATTAGCATTTTCAAAGGCCAATGATTTGATTAATATTTGTCTGACTTATGAATCTGATACTATTCTATTTGCAGCTAAAATCAATCTTTGCAAAAATCAGTGTGTTGAAGAATCTGTTAAAGGCTTCTTTTGAGCCCTGTATACTTTTAATAAATGACTCAGACTTCTTTCCTGATGCTTCAGTTTTTTTCCCAAGTATTTAAAGGGATAAACAGCATAGCACCAAGGTGTGATCATCACATTCAAGCTGCCTTTTCAATTCAGTATATTGATCTTCACATAGCAACTGATCATGGGAAATATTAATATCTCTAGCCCTATATCACTGTTCTATGGTCCTAGCTTCCTCTTTCCACCATTTTTGTCATTGAAACTGAGTACCAGCTTCCAATATTGCTATTGCCAAATATTTCTTATCTGCTTCACATAGGATTAATATACACCATATGAAATGAACATTTCCTTAAATCTCCTCAAATATAACAATTCTATAGGATTCCATTTAAGCTTTTCATACCCTGGGGGTACCTATTGTCTTCTGGTAGGTCTTATATAGTAATTGGATAAACTATGTTTTGTTTTCTTTTTCTAACTATGTTGGGTTACTCCTCTTCAGTTTCATCATGCAGTGGTACAGTATCCAAGTATTTTTATTTTTTGTAATTTATTTTTTATTTTTTAAAAATAAACTACAGTTTATTCACTTTGTATCCCAGCTGTAACCCCCTCTCTCATCCCATCCTAATCTCACCCTCCCTCCCTCATATCCTCCCATACCCCCAACCCCAGTCCACTGGTAGGAGAAGTCCACCTCCCCATCTCTCTGACCCTAGCCTATTAGGTCTTATCAGGACTGGCTGCATTGTCTTCTTCCGTGGCCTGGCAAGGCTGCTCACCCATCAGGGGGAGGTGATCAAAGAGCCAGCCACTGAATTCATGTCAGAGACAGGCCCAGTTCCCATTACTAGGGACCACTCTTTGACACTGAGCTGCCATGGGCTACATCTGTGCAGGGATTCTAGGTTATTTCCATGCATGGTACTTGGTTGGAGTATCAGCCTCACAAAAGACCCTTGTGCCCAGATTTTTTGGTTCTGTTGCTCTCCTTATGGAGCTCCTGGCCCCTCCAGGTCTTTCTCTCTCCCCCTCCTTTCATAAGATTTCCTGCATTCTTTCAAAAGTTTGGCTATGAGTCTTAGCATCTGCTTTGATACCTTGCTGCATAGTAGAGTCTTTCAAAGGGCCTCTGTGGTAGGCTCCTGTCCTATTCCCTGTGTTTCTCCCTTATCCGAAATCTGTCCCATTTGCCGGCCTGAGTGAGGATTGATCATCTTACCTAGATTCCTCCTTCTTGATTAGCTTCTTTAGGTGTACAGATTTTAATATGTTTATCCTGTATTATATGTCTAATATCCACTTATAGGTGAGTATATACCATGTATGTCTTTCTGCTTCTAGGATTCCTCACACTGGATCTTTTCTAGTACCTACCACTTGCTCGCAAATTTCATGATTTCCTTCTTTTAAATTGCTAAGTAGCATTCCATTGTGTAAATGCAACACATTTTCTTTATCTGTCCCTCAGTTGAGTGATAGCTGGGTTGTTTTCAGATTCTGGCTATTACAAATAAAGCTACTACGAACACGGTTGAGAAAATGTCCCTGTTGTATACATGAGTGTTTTTTTGTATATATGCCTAGGAGTGCTATAGCTGGATCTTGAGGAAGCAATATTCCTAATTGAGAAAGCAGGAGATTGATTTCCAAAGTGGTTGCACAAATTCACATTCCTACCAGCAATGGAGGAGCATTCCCCTTTCTCCACATCCTCTGCAGCATGTGTTGTCACTTGAGTTTTTGATCTTAGCTATTCTGATGGGTACAAGGTAAAATCTCAGGGTCTTTTTGATTTGCATTTCTCTGATGATTAAGGACATTGAGTGGTTCTTTAAGTGTTTCTTTGCCGTTCAGTTGTCCTCTATTGAGAATTTTCTGTTTAGCTCTGTTCCCCATTTTTTAATTGGATTAGTTGGTTTGTTGGTGTTTAACTTCTTCAGTTCTTCATATATTCTGGATATTAGCCCTCTGTCAGATATAGGGTTGGTGAAGATGCTTTCTCAATTTGTAGGATGTCATTTTGTTTTGAAGACAATGTCTTTTGCTTTACAGAAGCTTTTCAATTTCATGAGGTTGATTTTAGAGCATGTGCTGTTGCTGTTCTGTTGAGGAAGTTGTCTCCTCTGACAATGAATTCAAGGCTCTTCCCCACTATTTCTTCTAAGACATTTAGTGTTTCTGGTTTTATTTTGAGGTCTTTGATCAACTTGGACTTTGTGCAGGGTGATAAGTATGGATCTATTTGCATTTTTCTACATGTATACATCCAGTTAGACCACCACAATTTGTTGAAGAAGCTGTCTTTTTTTCCCATTGCATGGTTTTGGTTTCTTTGTCAAAAATCAAGTATCTGTAGGTATGTGGGTTTATTTCTGGGTCTTCTATTCGATTTCATTGATCCACCATTCTGTTTCTATGCCAGTACCATGCAGTTTTTATTACTATTGCTCTGGAGTACAGCTTGAGATCAGGGATGGAGATGCCTCCAGATGATCTGTTGTTGTAGAGGATTGTTTTAGCAATTCTGGATTTTGGTTTGTTGCTTTGTTTTTCCATATGAAATTGAGAATTGTTCTTTCAAATTCTGGAAACAATTGTGTTGGTATTTTGATAGGAATTGCACTGAATCTGTATACTGCTTTTGGCAGCATAGCCATTTTCAATTTGTTAATCCTACCTATCCATGGGCATGGGCAATATTTCCATCTTCTTATATCTTCTTCAATTTTTTTCTCCAGAGACATGATTTTTTTTTTCAAACAAGTCTTTCACTTGCTTGATTAGAGTCACACCATGGTATTTTATGTTATTAGTGGCTATTGTGAAGGGTATAGTTTCCCTAATTTCTTTCTCAACCCTTTTGTCTTTCTTATACAGGAGGGCTACTGATTTTTTTTGAGGTAATTTTGTATCCAGCCACTTTGCTGAAGGTGTTTATCAGCTGAAGGTGTTCTCTGGTTGAAGTTTTGGGGTCACTCCTGTATACTAACATATGATCTGAGAGTAGTGATCCAATTTTATCCCCTTTATCTCCTTTAGTTGTCTTATTGCTCTAGCAAGGACTTCAAGTACTATATTAAAGAGATATGGAGAGAGTAGGCAGCTTTGCCTTGTCCCTGATTTTAGTGGGATTGATTTAAGTTTCTCTCCGTTTAGTTTGATGTTGGCTATAGGCTTGCTGAATATTGTCTTTACTATGTTTAGGTATGTGCCTTGTATCCCTGATCTCTCCAAGACTTTAAACATGAATGGGTTCTGTATTTGTCAAATGCTTTTTTGGCATCTAAGGAAATGACCATGTGGTTTTTCTCCTTCAGTTTTTTTTAATATGGTGGATTACATTAATGGTTTTCCATATATTGAACTATGCCTGCATCCCTGGGATGAAGCCTATTTGGTCATGGTGAATTATATTCTTTATGTGTTCGTGAATTCGGTTTACAAGTATTTTATAAAGTATTTTTGCATCAATGTTCATAATAGAGATAGGTCTGAAGTTCTCTTTTACTGGTTGGGTCTTTGTATGGTTTAGGTATCAAAGAGACTGTGCCCTCCTAGAATGAGTTTCATAATGTTCCTTCTGTTTCTATTTTGTGGAATATTTGAAGAGAATTGGAGTTAGCTCTTCTTTGAAGATCTGGTAGAATTCTGTGCTGAAACCTCCTGGTCCTGGTTTTTTTTTTTTTAATTTTGTTTTTTGTTTTGTTTTGTTTTTTTGGTTTTTTTTGAAGGTAGACTTTTGATGATTGCTTCTATTTCCTAGGGGGATATAAGACTACTTAATCTATTTACCTGATCTTGATTTAATTTTGGTTAATGTTATCTATCAAGAAAATTGTCCATTTCATTTAGACTTTCAAATTTTGTGGCATATAGGCTTTTGTAGTAAGACCTAATGATTGTTTGGATTTCCTCAGTGTCTGTGGTTATGTCCCCCTTTTCGTTTCTGATTTTTCTGATTTGGGAAGTTTCTCTCTGTCTTTTAGTTAGTTTGGCTAAGAGTTTGTCTATCTTGTTGATTTTCTCAAAGAACCAGCTTTTGGTTTCATTGATTTTTGAATCGTTTCTTTGTGTCTAATTCATTGATTTCAGCTCTGAGTTTGACTATTTCCAATTGTCTACTCTTCTTGGATGTGTCTGTTTCTTTTTGGGGGGGGGTCTTTTAGGTGTGCTGTTAAGTTGCTTTTATGAGATGTCTCAGACTTCCTTCTGGAGGCACTTAATGCTATGAACTTTTCTCTTAGCACTGCTTTCATTGTGTCCCATAAATTTGGGTAAGTTGTGCCTTCATGTTCATTGAATTTTAAGAAGTCTCTAATTTCCTTTTTCATTTTTTCACTGACCAAGCTGTCATTGAGTAGAGAGTGGTTTAGTTTCTATACATATGTTAGCTTTTTGTTATTTCAATTGTTGAGGTCTACTTTTAGGCTATGTTGGTCTGATAGGATACAAGGTGTTATTTCAGTCTTTTCGTATCTGTTGAGGCTTGCTTTGTGCCCGATTATAGGGTCAATTTTGAAGACGGTTCTACGAGGTGCTGAAAAGACAGTATACTCTTTTGAGTTTGGGTGAAAAATTATGTAGACACTTATTAGGTTCATTTGATTTAGGACTCTGTAAGTGTCATTATTTCCCCATTTAGCTTCTGTCTAGATGATCTGTCACTTCGTGAGAGTGGAGTGTTGAAATCTCCCACTATTAAGGTGTTCAGATCAATGTGTGATTTAAGCTTTAATTATATTTCATTTCCAAATGCAGGTGCTCTCATATTTGAGGCATAGATGTTCAGGCTTGTTATGTCCTCCTGGTGGATTTTTCCTTTGATGAGAGTAAAGTGTCTCTCCTCATCTTTTTTGATTAATTTTGGTTGAATGTCTATTTTATTGGACATTAGGACTGCTACCCCAGCTTGTTTTCTGGGTCCATTTCCTTGAAAGACATTTTTCCAGCCCTTTATTCTGAGGTAATGCTTATTTTTGTTGCAGAGGTGTGTTTCTTGGATGCAGCAGAAGGTTGGATCCTGTTTCAGCAACCATTTTGTTAGTCTGTGTCTTTTTATTGGAGAGTTGAGTCCATTAATGTTGATAGATAATAGCGGTCAATGAATGTTAGTTCCTTTTATTGTGGAGTTGGTGGTGTTACTTTGTTTCATTGTTTGTTTTTGTTTAATAGTTTGTTGTGAAGTTATCTATATCCTGTGTTTTCTTTGTTGTAGTTGATTTCATTGAATTGGAGTTTTCCTCCTAGTGTCTTCTGTAGGGCTGGATTACTGTGTAGATATTGTTTAAGTTTAGTTTTTTCATGGAATATTTTGCTTTTTCCATCTATGTTGATTGAAAGCTTTGCTGGGTATAGTAGTATGGGTTGGCACCTGTGGTCTCTTAGAGTCTGCATGACATCTGCCCAGGCCCTTCTGGTTTTCATAGGTTCTGTTGAGAAGTCTGGTGTGATTCTGATAGGTCTACTTTTATACATTACTTGGCCTTTATCCCTTGCTGCTTTTAATATTTTTCTTCGTTCTGTAGTTTTGACGTTAGGAATTTCTTTTCCTGTCTAGTCTATTTGGTGTTCTGTAGGCCTCTTGTATGTTAATAGACAAGGGTTTGAATGTTGAAAATGTCCACAAGAGTCCTGTGTTGCCCACAGTGGGGGTATGGGTGGGAAGGATTTGATGTCTGCCTGCTAGTGTACAGGGACCCTAGATGTGGGGCTCTGCACACACTCACTTGAAGGCACACTCACTAGCTTGGAAAGCACAGGGCTTCCCCCTGTTCTCTGAGATGTGGGCCTGCAGGGGCAAATGAGAGTGAGATACATCAGCTCAGTGGTGCCCACTGTTTGCCCACTAGGGAGGGAGACTGGCACTTAGGGTAGTCGCCTCTGTTGTCTCAGTCATAGAGCATGGAAGCTGTAGTCACCTGCGACTACCAATAGTAACCACCTGCACAAGGGGCTGGGAATTAAAAGAGACAGAGAACATGAAGAAGTGACACCAAGACAGTATTCTGATCAAGGCGCCATCTTTATTACAGAGTAAACCACTTATATAGGTTTCCAAGTAAACATATCCAAGCAAAACAGGAAAATTAACCAAGCAAAGGAGGAGGATTAACTAAGCAAAATAGGAGGTGTAACTGTGCAAAACAGGAGGTGTAACTACGCAAACAGGAGGTGTCTGCTGAAAAGAACAAGAATAGCGAGCTAGCATGGCTTGCACGCAGGTGACCATCTCAGGTCTAATGGAATGGCTACCTCAGGAAGCTCCTGCTTGGGCTAGTCACAGCTGCAACCTGGGAAGCCCGGACAGCCACCTGTAGCAGTTCTGATGTAGGATGCCTAGGAGACTAGTACAGCTTCCTCCCACAGTCACGGACCTGGGAGGCCCTTTCAGCAGCCTGCCACAGCTGCAGTTCTGGGAGGCCCATACAACCTCCTGCTGCAGTCACCGACCTGGGAGGACCTTACTGCTGCCGCTTCTGTTCTTCCAGTCACTGAGCACAGAGGCTCCAGCTTAAGGGCAACCAGTGTTGCTTCTGACTACCAGGGAGGCCCGTGCATGGGACGAGGGCAAATGTAGGGGGTTGACTATTCGCCACTCTCAGTCCCCAGAAATGGCCACAGATGACCTGGATCCAAAGTGTCCCAGCTCATGTGTTGTCCCCTCTCTCCCAAGATGCCTCAATGTTGGCGTTCTGGCTTCAGTTGCCCTTCCATTCATCAATTTCAGAGTTTGGAACCTATGCCCCTCAGATCTGGTGTGCTCTGGTTGCCCCCATCTTGGAATAACCCCAAGTACTTTTCTTATCTTCATTTATAAATCTAAGGCTTGTATCTTATCAATCCACTTTTTATATTTCAAAAACAAAGAAACTCTCTGTGGTATTAAGAATAAAATATGTGTACAGATTTTAGCATGATTATCCTATATTATATGTCTAATGCCCCACTTATAAGTAAGCATATATCATGTGTGTCTTTCTGCTTCTGGGATACCTCACTCAGGATGATCATTTCTAGACCCCACCATTTGCCTGCAAATTTCATGATTTATTTGTCTTTAATTGCTGAGTAGTATTTCATTGTGTAAATTTGTATCCATTTCTCAAGTAAGGGACATCTGGGTTGTTTCCAGCTTCTGGCTATTAAAAATAAAGCTGCTACAAACCTGGTTGAGCACGACCTTGTTGTATACTTGAGCATCATTTGGATATATTCCTAGGAGTGGTATAGCTGGATCTTGAGGAAGCACTATTCCTTATTGTCTGAGAAAACGCCAGATTGATTTCCAAAGTGGTTGTACAAGTTTACATTCCCACCAGCAATGGAGTAGGATTCCTTTCTCCACATCCTCTCCAGCATGTGTTGTCACTTGAGTTTTTGATCTTAGCCATTCTGATGGGTGTATGGTGAAATCTCAGGGTTGTTTTGATTTGTATTTCCCTGATGACTAAGGATGTTGAGCATTTCTTTGAGTGTTTCTCTGCCATTTGATGGTCCTCTACAGAGAATTCTCTCTTTATCTCTGTTCCCAATTTTTAATTGGGTTACTTGATTTATTTCTCTTTAACTTCTTCAGTTCTTTATATATTTTGGATATTAGCCCTCTGTCAGATATAGGGTTTGTGAAGATCCTTTCCCAATCTGTAGGCTGTCATTTTGTTCTGATAACAGTGTCCTTTGCTTTACAGAAGTTTTTCAGTTTCATGAGGTCCCATTTATTGATTGTTTCTCTTAGAGCCTGTGCTGCTGGTGTTCTGTTCAGGAAGTTGTATCTTGTACCAGTGACTTCAAGGCTTTTTCCCACTTTTTCTTTTAACACATTTAGTGTGTCCGTTTTTATATTGAAGTCTTTGCTCCACTTGGATTTTAGTTTTGTGCAGGGTGATAAGTATGGGTCTATTTGCATTTTTCTACATGTAGACATCAAGTTAGGTCGCACCATTTGTTGAAGATGCTATCTTTTCCCCATTGTATGGTTTTGGTTTCTTTGTCAAAAATCAGGTGTCCATAGGTGTGTGGGTTTATTTCTGGGTCTTCTATTCGATTCCATTAATCCACCAGTCTGTTTCTATGCCATTACCATGCAGTTTTTATTACTATTGCTCTATAGTACAGCTTGAGATCAGGGAGGACACTGTTAATATTCTCAATCTTCATTCTGAAAGGCAAAAAGGAAAGAATTCAGAAGAGGGAGAAAACAGGGAACAGCATAGGAGCCTACAACAGATGGCCCCTGAAAGACTCTACCCACCAGGGCATCAAAACATATGCTGAGACTCATAGCCAAACATTGGTCAGAGTGCAGGGAATCTTACGTAAGAAGGGGGAGATAGAAAGACCTGGAGGGAACAGGTCTCCACAAGGAGAGCAACAGAACCAAAATAAAAAAAATCTGGGTACAGGGTCTTTTGTGAGACTGATACTCCAAACAAAGACCATGCATTGAGATAATTTAGACACCCTGCACAGATATAACCCATAGCAGCTCAGCATCCAAGAGGGGCATAGGAGAAGGAGTGGGAAGGTGGGATTGGGAAGGGATGGGGGAAGAGGCCTCAGCTGGGATACCAAGTGAATAAACTGTAATTAATAAAAGTAAAAATAAAAAATTAAGAGGGAGTAAATTATGAATTACCAGGCTGGTAATAATTATAATTAGTATATCAATCTTTGTTAAGCCACTAATTTTTTTCATTTTCTGCTTCTGTTTTCAAGTCATCTAAACTAGCACCACACAGGGTTTTAATGCCCTTTGTTATAATATTTCCCATCCTTAAATCTCTTCTTGAGAACTCTTCAGGTTTCTTACCAAATCTGATGGCTTCTCAGTTTATCCACAGCTGGTGTGATTTCTCTGTCCCTGTGTTTGTGTCACATGTTGGAATGCCAAGTGTTGTTTTTAACAAACACAATCATTCAATTTCACCAATGAAGACTTGAGAGCCAGATGCTGGTGTGAAAAATTTGCTTGTTCAGAGAGGCAAGAAAAAAAAAAAGCACACAGTTTACCTTCCTTCTCAGCCCATGTCCTAAAAGCAATGATTCTCAAAAAACATTCAAGTTCAATGTCTACTTCCTATGCATCTGTCTATCTGTCCCCCTCACTCCCTCTGTCTGTTTTTTTTTCCTATGTTCACTTTCTGTCAACTGGTTGCTTGCTCAACTTCTTGACCTATGATTGACTTTGTTTAATCCTGTTTACAATATTCAAGCAGAAAGCTCTTGCATTAAAGGTATGCATTAGGGCTGAACCACATCACAACCAGAAAAAAACCTTTTCTAGTAAACAACACAATCTCAGGGTTCACAGTGTTACCAAATATCATGCAACATAACAGTAACAAATAAATTTACCATTTGTTGTAAGCCTTATCCAGTATATATAACAGCATTCCAATTGTTGCATAGGTGAACCCACTCCCTATTCTTAGTTTTCAGCCTGTAAACCCTAGTTTCTCCAGAATTATTAGGGCCAAATTGCATACAATCATCTGGGAGGAGTGAAGGGATCATCAGGTGAGGGTCTAATGACTTTGCCTTTCTCCTTTTTAAAGGAATATTAATTTTTACGGAGCCCAGTTGTGATTATTTTAAGCAGGCTATCTAGAGTTACTACTGAGAGATTTCAGACAGAGGGTTTTATTTCATTTTATAACCAGTGTGTGTCTGCAGAGTCAGACAACTTAAAAAGCTTAATAATAAGCTTTTTAAATTAAATTTTATATTTTTATATTAATTACAGTTTATTTACTTTGTATCCCAGCTGTAGCCCCTCTCTCATTCCCTCCCAATCCCACCCTCCCTCATCTCCTCTCTGCCCCTCTCCAAGTCCACTGATACGGGTCGTCCTCCTTCTCTTCCATCTGACCCTAGCTTATCAGGTCTCATCAGGACTGGCAGCAATGTCCTCCTCTGTGGCCTAGCAAGGCTGCTCCTCCCTCAGGGGGTGGGGGAGAGGTAAGAGCCAGCCACTGAGTTCATGTCAGAGACAATATAATAATAATCATTTAAAAACTTTTATAAAGCCATTAAGATGTAGAATAAAGGAAGTATTTGTAAACTAGTGGCCATTAAAGAAAAAAACTATTTTTGAAAAGAAAGACATCTACAGGAACTCAGAAAAAGTTAGCTTTGAATTGTTTTTGTTTTCTTACAGATTTTTAACCATATCCAATCTGAAGCTCTAGTCCTT
>CM053742.1:79129064-79183673 GCA_028658305.1 Pachyuromys duprasi
CTCCCCTGTTGGTGGACTTGGAGGGGGCGTGGAGGAGGGAGATGAGGGAGGGAGAGGGAAGGTGGGAGGGAAGGAAGGAGGGGGGCTATGCCTGGGATGCAAAGTACCTAACCTGTGATTGATATAAAAATAAATAAATTTTTAAAAAATTAAAGAAACAAAATATTAAAACAAAAAGATTTTAAAAAGCCATTATAGTATAATTTAAATTTTTTTCAAACAAAGTCATTTAATTTATTTATCTATTATGACTGTGTATTCATTGCATATGGTATTAGGTTTCAATATCATAAATGTAACAGGTTCTGTTTTATTCTATTAACACTAAAATAAAGAACTCAATTTTAAAGAACAAAAAAGATTACACATTCAAAAAACTTGAATGTTTACCCCTAACACTAAAAAATAAGGGGAAATGTATTGTAGATGTTTTGATTTATGATATTTAAACATGATTTTTTTTATCCCAGGTGTGGGATATGGGACTGATTCAGATTGTCCACAGCAGCAAAGTATTTGCTTTATGCAGGCTCTGATAGGGACTCTTTACTGTTCCTGATTGTTGATGCAAATGAATGAAAGGAAGTTGGAGATACCCTGAAACAAGGATTGGACTTTCTACAAGGAACCTGATGACCCTAATCAGCAGGAAGTAGCTAAAGATAACTACACCCTTTTTCCCTACTAATCTCCTTTCTTTCCTACCCAGTTTTGGGGTATTGGAAGAAATTGGGATGGAGAAGAAAGGAAGAGGTATAAGAAATTAAAATAAGAGTTTAAAAATAGACTAGCAAGTGGTGCCCAGATGTAGGGCTTGTAATAATGGAAAATCTGGTTTCTAATGCCATAGAGGAGACAGCAGGGTAGAGAGAAATGAATATACTGTTTCAGGATATGAGCAAAAAGGTTTTTGTTTTTTTGTGACTACTGTCACAGGTTCTTTCCCACTTTCCTCCTAGTAGGGATTTTCTCATTTTGCTTCATTGTCTTCCTGCATTACATTTCAGAAAAAGTTGGGAGAATTATTGAACAATTAGAAAAGTTGCAAGTAGATATGGAGGGATCTAAGAAGTAAAAGAATGTACAAAATAAGAAAATCTGAAGTGTCACTCAATTTTCTTCGCTTTTGAAAAGATTGCAGAGTTAGCTGTGCAACTAGAGTTTGCCGGTAGAGATGGAAGCATTTGGGAAGCGAATAGCACCATTGGAAAAGGGAGGGGAAAAAAAGGATTCAGACCTGGTAACTGAGAGCTGGAGTTTCCAACAATTGCCACCCAGCCCTTCTCCTTGCATTTTCAGTGTCAAGTTCCCATGGCATTGGAGCTGTTTGGTTCCTTGATCATTTCTTTAAAAAAAAAAAAGCAATTTAAAGGAAAAGCCATTTTTTAAAACCCACGTGTAGGATATGGGGCTGATTCCACAGTAGCAAACTATTTGCCTTGTGAAGACTCTGAGAGAGGGCAGTGAAAGAATCAGACTAACTTTGTAACCTATGTTACACTCTTTTTTAACTAACAGGAGTGTCCCCAGCACGCGTTGGAATTAAACACCTCTTGCATTTGCAGCGGTCTGTCTACCCAGCCTTTCTTTCATGCGCCTCTTTGGGTAGTTGAGCCCCTGCTGAGCTTATTAGGCTTCTGCTGGGCCTAACATCTTGGCTGAGGCACTGAGAGAGGCTCTGGACAGCGGTTATCAGAGGACTTAGCTCGAGCTTCTAAGTAAGTACAATGGCCGTTTTTTGTCACTTGTCTCTCTTGCTATTGTTATTGTTTGTCTGTTGTTGTTTGTCTGGTGCAAGTTTTCACTCTGAAAGTGGCAGTGTCAGGTTTCTGTCTTTCTTAAAGCTTTGATTTTGGTAAGGCTCGCGAGCATTTGTAGAAGGGGTTAGAGTCCCCTGGGGAGGTTCGAGTCCCCCCATCTGGAACGGCCCATTAAGGCTGGCAGACGTGCCTTTAAAGCTGGGGTCTCGGGGCAACCTGGAGGACACTCGGGCTACCCCTTTCTCTGAACAAAGAGGAGAGGAAGGAATTCCGCTGTTGCTCGTGCTAGCACAATCAGTCTGAGACCTGCCTCCGCCACCAAGCGAGCTGAGCTGCAGAGCCACAGAGCCGCAGAGCTCACCCCACCCCTTTCCTCCTCTCTTCCCTCCTCCCACCCAGGGAGCTTAGGTTGATTGTAACTTACAGACCATACAGCTATGTAGGAAAAAAACTGCACAGCTAAGTACAATAAAAAGAGTTTCATCTGTCTGTTTGGCCATTATATGATTATTTTCAACTGATCTTAAATGGTTAATATGATCAAAAATAATTGGGTATGTTTTAAAGTTAAATTCAAATTCTTGTTTAAAACATGTATATGTGCCTATGTGTTTATAAAGTTTATAAGTGCATATGTTTAAATAACAACAATGTAAATTGCCATGTGGTATGGCCCAGGAAAAGAACAAAGGTTGAAAAATTTCTGAGTCAAAATAATTTTGTCTCCTTTTAGGATAAAAAGGGAGTCTTATTCTAAGTTAATATTAGTTCTAAAGATTAAATTGTTTGCACTGATAAATTTTGGTCTTAAAATCTAGTTTTGACTTTTAAAATTATGGTTATGTTTTGTGAATTCACTCCTAAAGAAAAGATACTTTGTTTTGATATTGCAAAAATGAGTTTTAAAAATATGTTTACATGTTTAAGGCTATAAAACGTTTAAAGTTTATCAGGTTTTTTTAAAGCAATAACCCTTGGGCAGTCTAACAAAAAACTTGGAACAGTTTCCAAACTCTTTGGGAATTAAAAGTTTTTGGTGAGAGTTTTTCTGTTGTTTAAGGGGCAAAAGAGAGAGAGCAAAAGATATTTAAAAAAATAGCTTGTCTAGGGGAAAAATGTCTGGTTGAGCCAGGAAGGCGAAGCTGAAAACCTGAAGTTATATAGAATGTTATAGAGGGTCTGTGTATGTATGTGGGACCAGGGGGCATATAAATGGTGTTTGCTTTGGTTCTTTATACCTGAAAATATGATTTTAAAAAAACTGTAAAAGATGTTGTACTTCATTTAAAAGGCGGGTGATTCTTCATTGCAAAATGTTTTCTTATGTTCTTTTAAAAAATTCTGGTGTTGACAGAATAATTCATACAGTTTAAAATTGTTCTGTGCTGTTCTGTTAGGCAATTGGTTCTAAAACTTATTTGATCCCAGTGTGTAAAGATTTTTGTTGTTAAGTTTTAAAAAGATGGTGAGATTCATAAGATTTGCTAGCCCCTTTATAAATTGTGCCTGATTAAAGGTCTTGCTTTGGTTTTAGTCCAAAAAAAACAGATGTAAAGTTACACTAAAGATTGAGCTTTACCTAGTCCCTTACTTTAGGTTATTTTTTTTTAAGGCTAAATTTAGGATGGGTAACCATAAAGTTTGCTTATACAGATTTACTCAAAATTTGGTTCTAAAACATGTATCTAAGAAATATGCCAAAATTAGAGATTATAACATTCTGTTTTATAGGATACAGTTTAGAGCAGATAATAAAAATGACAAAGAGTAACTCAGATATGCTGGCCTTTAAGCTGTCAGAGATCTGATGAATATGGCATTTTAACGTGTATAAGTTTATTATGACAGAAAAACCCAAAATCCTAGCAGTAACTCCCCAGGGTCTCCGAGAAGATTTAAACACAACGATAGATGACCATGACTCTGGATTGTGGTATGCTAACCACTGGACAATACTGCCTCAACTGGCCCAGCCGCATGGACGAAGCTGTGGACACCTGGAGAGTCATTGTTTCACATTGTCTGAGGCGAGGTGAGGTCAATGTCTTCTGTTCCTCTTTCCACAGAAGCAGCTTCTCATCCTCTATGCCTGGTGGCTGGACTGCCTCTGCTCAGGAAGCCAGGAGGCCACAGGAGCCAGGGACACTGCCTAGGTGATGAACTAACTAGTCATCTCTGTCATTTTGATTGGTACATGGATTGGTGTATTTATTTAGCTTATAATTTATCCTTCTCAGGTCTCTGATCACCTTGACAGCTATGCCAAGCTAATAGTAGCTTTTCAGCTAGAGAGCAGACAATTAGATCCACTGTTAGCCCATTGGTCAGTTCATTAGCTAGCTAGAACTACTAGCTACTAGATCTCTTGTTTAGAAAAGCAAACAGATTTGCCTTGCTCACAGGCTTCATGTCAGTTGCCTGTGTCTTAAGATATATTGCTGGATAAAAAAAAAAAAAAAAAAAAAAAAAAAAAATAAAAAGGAGCTTATGTAGGATCTAGGGATATAGGAGTTTAGGTTGTAAAAATCTAAAAAATGTTGTTGGGTCTAAAAAATGTTTCAGGTTTGGTAAATGCAAAAAAATTAAAAAGTCTAAGTAGGTGTTTTAAGATATGTAAGTATAAGTTATAATATAACAATAATTTAAGGCATATTAAAAATGAGAGATGCTTTAGATTTCTCCCCCTTGCTACTGTTGTGCTTATGTTGTTACAAGATTTCAGAAATTCAAAATTTTGACATTAATTGAGTTCTAATAAATTAATAGAGCACTGACTGCTTACTATTCAGTCACAAGCTTAAAATTGTAATTTCCTTTAGTTGTTTTCTGGAGACAGACTTAAAGGTGTTTCTCATCATGCTAAAAACCTTTGTTTAATGCGTATCTGACCCAAAAGTCATAGCTTTTACTATGGTATTCTTAATATCTGCCATTTCTGGGGTAGATTTTGACACAAAAATATCTTAAACCTGTTCTTTCTAGTTGCATTGTTAAAAAAAAAATCCAAGCATCCATGGTTTAACAGTAAAGCCATTAATGTAATTAATGTATTCCTGTCTAAGTGTACAAAAGGTGACTGAGCTCTTTTGATGGCTGATTACCAACAGGGCCCACAGTTAAAATGTTAACATTTCAGACTGTGGACACACTTAGGTTGTTTATAAACAAAATACAAAACAAACAGCTGACTGGTGCCCAATCCATTAAATATACTTTTACCTGTCACTCTCAGAATGTTATTGTATAAAATTTGCTGATATGTTACTTTTCTGAGTTTTTAATATACTTCCTTTTGTGTACCAAGAATTCATATGAGTTTCAAAAAATCAAAAGGTCATGAGACCTGCATCTGGCATAGCTCAAATAAATCCCAGATGAGTTTTTCTCTGGTGTTGGGATTCCTCACTTTTCCCATCTAACAGACAAATTTTAACTCCTGTCTCTTGTCTGAATTTGTCTCAGCAGATTTTCAGCTGGTTGACTCTGTTTTCAGATCAGCTATGGGCTGTGAGCTAAAATCTGGACTTGTTGGAAGCTGACATGACTGTTCCCTGTCTCTTCAATCGGATCAACTAACCAGAGACTTTTAAGGACTGCTTCATTGCCCAGCCTTTGACAGGCTCCTAGTAATCTTTACCAAATTAAAAAAAAAACTTATGATTGGACAAAAAGCCATGATTTTGACATCAGAGTAAGAGATTCTAGTATCTTGGATGGGAGCTCTAAAGATCTGGAAAAAAAATCCCCAGAATTCAGTTAAAAGCAACTCTCTTGGCCACTCAAGGAATGGGAACCTTATCTACTTTGCCTGTTTTCTTTATGTTTGGATGCTGCATTATAAATCATCTGGTTGCATTTATTAGGGAAGGGATTAGTGCAGTGCAAGTGCTTATACTGAGACAACATTACCAAAGAATAAATATGACTGGGCATAAAACGGAAACAAAAACCCAGATAATTACAGACTAAGGTAACTGCCCATGTACTCTCCCCAACTTTTGACCCCATTTCAGCCTCTTTCAAACTGAGATATCAACGGTCCAAATGTCAGCATTGAAGACGGATCTTCGGCCCATTGTCCCATTCTATAGGCTGAAATGTTGAGTCAAAAAAATAATAATAATTTTTCTTGAGGTAAAATCCTCACTCTACAGCTGCTTCATGATTGAAGCAGTTACAAGGAGAAGGGGGAAATGAAAGAATCAGACTAACTTTGCAACCTATGTTTCTCTTAGTTGCCTTATAGCTTATATTTTCAAGTTTTAGGCCCATGCTAATTAAAGCCTCTTAGTGCTTCTCCAGAGAACAGAGGAATGTAAAAATTCCTGACATTGCCATCTTTGGGGCAGAGATAAGAAAGAAAACAAGCAGAGGTCTCTACTAGGTAAGAAATCACCGGGCTGGTGCCTGTGAGAGAAACTTTGTTTGAGACTTGGGCCAAATGGCTCCATCTTTCTCCTGAATGGCTCCTGACCTTTGACCAAAAGCTTATAGCCCCCACTCCTCAGAACAGACACAGCATGGGACAATCACTCTCCCACCTTTAACTGCAGCTATATCTCAGATGGCAGGAAATTCCAAACTGACTTATAGATCAGATATCCCCCAGATATTTATGACAGGACTGACCGGACCTAAGGGTGCCCAGAACCAACTAATTATCTTAAAAGAACAACTATCTCATCCAATCCTGAACTGCCAAGACTGCACCCTCTGAGAATTCCCGCGCCTTCCCTCTTAAAAACCCAGGGTCTTTGTATTGTCTCCCGGTGGCACTCTTTGTTAACTAACAGGAGTGTCCCCAGCACGCGTTGGAATTAAACACCTCTTGCATTTGCAGCGGTCTGTCTCCCTTTCTTTCATGCGCATCTTTGGGTAGTTGAGCCCCTGCTGAGCCCATTAGGCTTCTGCTGGGCCTAACAGCCAGCTGCAGATAGTTTAAACCTGAGGACTCTGGAGAGGGTAAAACGCCAGGGCCCAGAGAAATGAGGGAGCTCTAAGAAAGAACGCTGTGCTGTTCCTGATTGCTGTTGATGAAGACATCGGAGATATCCTGAAAGGAAGAATGGACTTTCCACTAGGAATCTAAGGACCCTAACCAGCAGGAAGTAACTAAGAGAACTCTGCCCCATCTCCCCACTAACCTCCTTTCTCTCCTACCTGTTGTTGAGGTTGTTGGAAGGGATTGGGGTGAAGAAGGAAAAAAAGAGACATAAGAAACCCAAATAAAAGTACTTCAACAGAAATGGGGAGTCAAATTAAACCAGGACAAGCCTCTGAGAATAACCACTGTAAGGAACCCATAGCCAGGTGGTGGTTCACACATTTAATCCCAGCATTTAGGAGGCACACACCTTAATCTGAACATTTGAGAGGCAAAAGCAAACTCATTAAAATTACAGTAATTTAAATTTAAAAGCCACTTACAAATGGCAGGCTGAAATTCAAAGTGAATGTCCTTTGTAATATAAAATTAAATACATTTAAACCTTGAATTTATATCTGAAGAGAAAGGGGAATATAGACATATTTATCCAGACATACTAAAGCATATTTAGTTTCAAGTTTTCCAAAGAATTTTTAAAATTTCAATTGAAAGATAATATATTGTCCATTGCCAAAAAACATTTTGCCTAGGAAAGATATAACCTGCCAAAAGAGGACCCACTCCCCAAGATAGGGATGGGACAGGGAAGCAGAGGTTTTTTGTTTGTTTGTTTTGTTTATCTTTCCAGAACAATAAAAGCATCCAACTAAGGAATCCAGAGACCACTGGACAAATGAAACATCTGAAGAAAGAGGACAGATCACCAAGAGAATATGTCACAAGAAAAGGAGTCAATTGCCTAAGTGGTATCTCCCACCTCCAGCTTGTCTCTGCTGTCATCTGTTGCCCTGACATAAATTGCAAATGGTCTTTATGTGGTCCCAAGTCAATCAACAATTAAGCTGCCTTTAGGGATGAAGCATGGCTCTCTCCTTCTCTAAACCCACACATGCTTGTTAAGGGAAAATCTAAAATCTCTGTCTCATATCAGAAAAGCCACCTGGTCTGGGACAGAGAAAAACAAAAACTAAGGGACTATTCTATTGCCACTAATCTCATAATGTTTTGGTATTCATTTCACTCTCTAAAACTTCTCTTAAGGTATAAATATTATTCCAAAATCTATAATATGTACATATAAATTTTCTGTCGTGATACTAGTAGTCATACAGAGTACTAACTAATTCTAGAAATAAGCTTCATCTAGCTTTCCCATATGTATTTGCAGGTTACTGAAGCAAGTAACTAGGAACAAAGTTTGTGCACCTCAGATGTAGTTAATAGATTATGGTCCTCAAACCTTTCAGAAATCCTAAGACTACCAAATACAACCAAACTGGATATTTTGGAAAGCTTGGCAGAAAAAGCTTCATTATTGTAAAAAGTTTTACTGTGTTAGACTTAAAGTCATTCCTTTCTATTTAGACAAAAGTGGGAAATATTGCAAACTATTTGATCACACTGTGAACCCTGAGGTTGTGTTATTTACTAGAAAAACCTGTTTCAAGTTGTGGTGTGGCTCAGCCCTAGCACCTTTAATCCAAGAGCTTTCAGCTTGAATATTGTAAATAGGATTAAATAGGTCTAGAAAAAGAAAAAGCAACCAGTTGACAAGGAATGAATATAGGAAAAAAATCATAAAGAGTAAGAGGAGGTCAGGAGGATGGATAGAGAGACTCATAGTAAGTAGAAGGGAGGGATATTGAGTTTGAGGATTTTTTGTTTGTTTTTGTTTTGTTGACATGCATGGAGAAGGAGCATTTCTTTTTGGGGGGGATGTCAACTGAGGAGAAAGGTCAGCTGAGTATTTTCTGTTTCTCTCTAAGCTAGCAGGCCCAAGTCTTCTTTGGTAAAATAGAACAACTGGGATTTTGTGTTTAAAAAAAAAAGAAAGAAAGAACCCCCCCAAAAAAATCAACAAAGTAGGAGCCCCCATTCACTACTAGTAGGAGTATGAACAAGTTCAGACACTAAAGACATCAGAATGAAGGTTCTTCAAAATACAGACAAATGGTGCGTTTTTTTTCTCATGTCTGCATCTGGATCCCATTCTTTTCTTCATTCTCTCATATATTACATCCCAGATGCAGTTTATCCCTCCCTCCTCTCATCCCAGTCCCTCTGCTCAATGCCCTCTCTCTCTGCCTTATTCCCCCTCCCCCATCCACTTCTCCATTGAAAAAGGCAGGGCTTTCAAGGATATCAGCCAAATATAACATACCAAATTGCAATAAGACTACTCAAGATCCCCATTCTTTTATCTTAAAGGTGTATCAAGACAGACTTTCTCTGTGTAGCGCTGGCTGGTCTGGAAATCATTATGGAATCTAAGCTCTCCTCAAAATCAAGGATCCACCTGCCTCTGCCTCCTGCATGCTGGGATCAAAGGTGTGCACCACCGCTACCCAGCTTGGATACTCATTCTTAAAATAATCCTACTTCATTTACTTTTTTTGTTTTGGTTTTTAGAGACAAGTTCCCACTATATGCTCCAGGCTGACCTCAAATCCACAGTTTTCCTCACTGTGTAGTACTGGGGTTATAGATATGGTTTACAGATATGTACCATCAAACTTGTCTTTAGAGAATCTTTTTAAAGTTCCTAACTCTTTGTGATCCACTAAGTTCAATTAGGGTTGCATGAGTGACAGATTGTTTACTGGAGCATGGACAACTTATTAGTAGCTATAAAACTAAAGAAAATAGCTCATTATGCCCTAGGAAGCGCTGACTCCCTTAGGGGTGGGGCCTTGTGAACCTGGGCCCCATCCATGGTGGAATGCTGATTGCTGACTGGCCTAATCTCATGAAAATCTTGGACAAATCATTGACAAAGCTTGATTGTCCTTTTATCCACCTTCTTTCTTTTTGTTTTTGAGATAGAATATTACTCCATATTCTAGAATAGCCTCAAACTCAATATATAGTCCAGGCTTGCTTCTAACTCCTGGAATTGTTTCTGCCTCTCCTGGCAGTTGGGATTATAGGCATGAGCTACCATGCATAGGTTTTAAACAGCTCTTTGTTGGTTTCAGAATCTATAGAAACAAGTTAAAATTCCTCTTTATAGCATTGAATGTTCATTCTGATTTAAAAAAAATCTATCTCTGCTGCAATTCAGTTTCTTTGTTAATATAGCATATAACTCACCTTAATAATTTATTCTGCGTTTATACCCTTCTTTTTGGGGGGGGGGCAGGGAGTCCTTACTTCCCCACTTCTATACTTTAGAATCTGTTTAGATATCATTTTTTCCATAAAGCTTTCTTCATTTCACACTCTTTGTACTCATCTGGAACTAGATACTATTTGCTTTTAAGCTCCAACAGTGTCTCATTTGCCAGTCTCATTTGAGTTTTTACTTCCATCTTTGACCTAGTAGTCTGTATCTCTCACCACTTAATGAAGACAACTAAGAGGTCAGATGCTCTGACTAAGCTAGCTTTGCACTCCTTAACAAGGCAAGTTTCCATAAACATAACAACTCATAATGATAGCTATTTAAAACTAAACTAAGCATCTGTAACAGGCCAAAAACCATTTTAATACTTTTACAAATACTAATTACAATAAGTCTACATTATCAGAACTATGACAACAACCAATTTAAGGACACACACAACAAACAAACTATAATGGAAGTTTTGTTTCAGTTATGTTATTTAAATATATTTTTGTTTTAATCCTTAGTGTAGGATTTTAGTTTGAGTTTTAGTTTGTCCACAGTTGATAATTGCCTCCTGTGGGGGTGGTCTTTGCCAGCTGATAATGGCCTGCCTCATGCAGCATAGAAAGGGGAGTGTTCTAGGACTCTGAGGGCTATAAATAGGAGAGGCAGGAGAGAGAAAGGGTAGCATGTGGGGTGGGGTGGCAGTTTGGAGAGACCATAGACAGACATTGTGGTGGTTGGAGGAGATAGATGGAGAGAAATGTTTTAACACAGGGGCTTGGAGAAGACTGCTTGCTTTGTTTGCTGTTGACAGAGATTAGTATAGCCCCCAAAGAACACATCAACCCTAAACAGCAGGGAGAAGTAAAGGGGTCTGCATCCCTTCTCCCCACTAACCTTCTCTATCCTACTGAGGATGGGAATGTTAGAAAGGAGAGGCTTTAATGAACCCGAAATAAAATAGAGTTTAAAAGACAAGTCCACCAACAAACAAACAAAACTGTAGCACAGAGGGGTCAGATAAGCCCCAAAACCACAAAACTATTTAAGGGTCAGTGTTGCGATAGGAATTAAGTCTGGTGTCAAAGTAAGCACAGTTAATCTCAACAAATTCTCTTTGAAATTCAATAACTGACAACAGTAAATCTTAACTATTAAGGTTCCATTTCACCTAACAACTCAGTACTAGGTGACATTGAGGTAATGATGGTAGAGAAAAATGTAAAGAACAAGCTGATTCCAATAAGAGAGTCAATAAAGAGAGAGACTATAAAAAGTTTTGAAAAAATATTCCAGTCTTTCTGTAGACTGTATTTATGATTTTGTAAGGTTTCCAATCCCTCTATGAAATGTATTTATGACTTAAAGTTTTATTTTACTGCTAGATGTTTTCAAATAATTCTTCACTTTAAAATTTAAAGGCTAAAACTTAAGAGGGATAAAACTTTAAAATCCCAATGTCATAAAAGCTACTAATTTGCAAAATGTTAATGGCAATTAAGACATACAACTTAATACCTTATAAATGATCAAATTCTTTAATGAGTTCAGAACTATATTTATAGTCATGCCAAGAATAAATGTAACACATTTACAGGCACAAGCTTTATTTAGCCTCCTGTATATGTTTTCAAGGATAAGACTTAAACAAGTAACTAAAAACAAAATTTATTTAAAATAATACTTAATAGATAATGTTCCTCAAGCTCCTCAGAAATCTGCTGAATATGGTGTTTAAAATGTATAATAAAAAATCTTCCCACGATTAGACAAAAATACCATATCCTGGAAGCCATAAGATCTCCGAAGATGAGGATTCCACCTGGATTATAGTAATGTTAACCACTGGGAAAAATTGCCACATGCTTTGCCCACTGACAGGACTCTGCTTGAACTGTGGAGAAGCGGGACATTGGAAAATTGACTGCTCCTTTTGCCTTACCAAGGTAGGTTTATCTTTCAAGTTCCTCATCCACAGGCAAGTCACTCAATTTCTGGTTCTGGCAGCCAAAGGCTGATGCTGCCCTCTGTGGCAGACAAAGAGTCAATGCTGTCCTATATAAGTTTTGAAGACAGATGCCTTACTGAGAACTCTGCCTCCAAGGAAACCATGAGAATACCTCCAGAAAGCTTAGAGTAACCATCCATGTAGCAGGTAAGTCTCTGTTATTTTAATGAATACAGAGGCCAGTTAGTTTATACTTTCTGCTCAAATTTATCCTTCCCAGATCTCTGATGATATTGGTAGATAACTGTAGCTTTATCAGTTTAATAGAAGCAAACAACCAACTTCTCACCCAGTGGTTGCAGCTGCCCATTCAGTCCATTTTATAAATAAAAACAGTCCTTTCTTTTTTCTAGAGAAACTAGGTCTCTTAATGGAAAAGGCAGACCCAGACAGTTTACTCTGATGACAGGATTCATACAAAAAGGGGGGGGGGTAACCTCACAAAACAGGTTTTGATGTGAAATTTTAATACTCCTTTATTCTTTTCCATGACTGTTCTCAGTAATCAACTACCTAGGTTTCATGGTAAATAATTGGATTAAAAATATTTAAAATGTATGGGTCGTGGTGGAACATGCCTTTAATCCCAGCACTTGGGAAGCAGAGGCAGGTGGATCTATGTGAGTTTAGGAGGCCAGCTTCATCTACAGAGTGAGTTTCAGGACAACCAGGGCTACCCAGAGAAACCCTGTCACTAAACACACACACACACACACACACACACACACACACACACACACACACACACACACACACACACATATATATATATATATATATATATATATATATATATATATATAAAGGCATGAGCCATTGTGTCTGTTCAAATTGTTTATAGACATGTATAAACTTCTTTTTCTACAATGAGGATTTCAATACAGATTACAAACAATGATAATATATAAAACTTTATATCTTTTTGTAAGCTTCAGAGAGGCATAATTTGGATCCACTTATTACAGGTCAAATGGACTACAGGTAAATACTTCTGTCAATCAACAGCTTAAGATTCCCCCCTGAGGATGGGCTCTTTCCTAATGTAAAATTTCCCTAAAGTTCCTGAACTTTACCTTCTGTCCCCAGTCTATATTTGTCCCAGCAGATTTCCGATCAACTGAAGACTACAAACTGCTCCAAACATACCAGCCTCAGGTAGTCCTTAAGAACCATCAAGCCCTAGATTTTCTGAAAAGTGATGTAAACCAGACACTTCTGACAGAATTTCCTACCTGTTTTGAACCAGAACTCTAGACTGCTCAAAAACAGCCTATATTTCACTAGCTCCAGGTGTTCCAACAGAATCTGGGCAGCAAACCAGATGTACCCAGTTCCTTTTTAGTCCTTTGACCAGCATTCTAACCTTCCTGGATCCTAACAACAATGTTCTAACTTCAGCTAGGAAGAAACTACATAAGAGACTATATCACCCCTTATCTCCAACAAAAGTCTAGGTCAAATGGAAACTAGTGCCCCTAAAAAAGCGTCTTTTCCCTTCTCTCTGGAAAAAGGGACAAATGGCTACCTGTGGTGCCTATTGCCATACTAGGGCCCATGATGGCCTCTAGACATCTTCAGTATCATAAATATCTGTTAAAAATCAAAGATTTATAAAACTTGCAAAAAACGGATACTCAAGATGGAGGCTGGGACTGAGAGGGTCCCAGGAGTTTATACAGGGAAGTAAACTGTGTGAAGAGATAAGAATGAAAACCCGATGCTGATTGACTTCATCAAACTGGATCAAACTTCAGGGAGTCTAATCCCAGGCAGTTCATTGTCATTATAATTAAAGTACATTAAAATTTTGGAAAAGGTTTCCAGGCAACAATTAATCCCATCAGTCCAATTCCAGGCGCACAATAAAGCTTAAGGTGTGACTACAAAGAAACCCCTTTAAAAAGCACATGTCTGCATGAGGATGGATTGTATAGCTAAAAGGCCTAGAACCTAGTGTGGTCTCTGAGGAATAGCATAGAGCTCATCAGGCTATAAAGTACTGGTGACATCTACTCTAAGAATCGGTAATAGTCTAGAGAGGGAAGAGTCTGGGATAATGATTCTGGAGAATTTGGATGAGGTATGCCTCTATAGCAAAAGATGGGTGAAGTTGGTCTCCACAAAGAGCAAAAAGATTGCCAGGTCATTAACAATATCTACTATCAGCTTTCTGGATGAAATGCAATCATTTAATTTTATCTCCTCCACTGTGGAGATACCCTTGTGGTATTTGCATTCCTAGTTCTCTTAGTGCTTTTCTGTGAGTACAAGGACATCTGTGCCTCCAATATGGGATCTGATTGAATGCCTTACTTTCTGGTTACCTGGGTAAAACCAATGCTTAGTTTACTTTGTCTCACTGTTTTATGCATCCTAATGCTCATTCATGGATGTCAATATCAAATACTATGGATACTAGGGGCCTTAAAAATTTAAATTCCCCAGGTTAGAACTCATTCTCCTAGAACCAGTGGAAAATGTAATGAGCTACTAAACAATAATTATACCATTTCATAAAAAAAAAACTCTTAAAAATTAGTCCTATAGGTGTGGTATCAACCTGTACCTCAACAGGAAAGATGATTTGATTCATATGATCTATAACCATTGGGGAATATAATGGCTAAGGAAAACTCCATTTTGTGCCTGAAACCCATTCTAAATTCCTAAAAGATAAGCTCCCAGCAACTCTGACTCCTTGCTCCCTTCCCAAAAGGTGCTATGAGATAATTCACTGCTTACTCTGGCTTTTGTAAACCTACTTATCATGGTGAACCAGGGAGTAAGACAGCTCCTTTATCACTGTAAACAGGGGAAAGAGGGACAGCTCCTTTCATCTGAGGGGAGTGAATGTAGATTTTCTCTAGGCTACACATTCTGCACAAATGAGATCATTGTGATGCAGAATTTTAAATCTCTTCCTTTAGCCTCTCCTGTATGACATACTTTTGATTTGTCTTTAAGGCTGTTTGCCTGCCAGCAGTAATTAATAAATTCATTTAATTTTAATTTGAATCAAGTCAATGGTCTTTTTCCAGTAGATTCAATCTCCAGAAGAATGTTTTTAAAAAGTCAGTTTCTAACAGATAGGGGCACAATTTATCAATATGATACCCTACAGTTTCTCCCAATTGAAATTTTGTAAGGTTTTTCTTAAAAGCAGTTATGTGTAGGTTAGAAATTCCCACCACTTTAATTGTATTTTTACTCTGAGGGAGAGAATTTTTAACCATAGTCGGATTTAAAGTGTATAGTTTCAGAATCCACCAGCTCCTTTGTTTTCTCTTGGTTAATATTTATGTCTATTCTTCCTATGGTATTATTAAGGAAAAAAGGAAACACTCTTTGGATTCTCTCCCCTTTTGTTCTCTCTCCTGCTGTCCCATTTGAAAGAGGACTGATCTTAGTTTATTGAAGTCCCTTTTGAAATGTTTTGGCTTTTTACTTTGTCTTTTTTTTTTTTTGAGATAGAAATAATTGGAAACTTTTTTGGGGGGCCTGGGGTCCCAACTGTTTTATTAGTTATAAGTTTTGGGTGTGACCAACTACCTATTTATTTTTCTGATCTTAAAAGTTGATCTGGTAAGTTAATAAGGATATCTCTTGGAAGTAAGACCCATGCTGTACTATTCCATTTAACCAAAGTGGCCATATCTCCTAATCATTACATAAATGATAATTTAATAAGGTGTCACTTCTTTGATCTTCACATTTCTTAGAGGGAATTCTTTTCACTGAATTGAAATTTATTTAATTTAACAGTTAGAAACTCAATTTTGAGGGGCTAGAGAGATGGCTCCAAGGTTAACGGCACTAGCTGTTCTTCCAAAGGTCCTGAGTTCAATCCCAGAAACCACATGGTGGCTTACAACCATCTATAGTGAGATCTGGTACCCTCTTCTGACATGCAGTACAGAATACTGTATAAATTATAAATAAATCTTTTTAAAAAAGAGAAACTCAATTTTATTATGCCTGAAACCCCGAAACCCAAGACCCCAAAAGACCACCACCAGGAGTCTTATCTGTTGCACACACAAGGATTTTTTTAATTGTATATGCATTTGAACACAGGATGCAAACTTCCTGTGGAAACAGGAGAGGAATGCAGCCCTGTGGTCGAGGGAAGCAAGGTTTTTATTGGGCAAAACTGCAAGCAGGGATTTACATGCTTTGACCTTATGTGATTGGGTAAGGGAGATTGACCTTTGAAATGACTGGTCCACTTTAGACGCCAACACTACAAACAGTTCTGGCTTGGTCATATGGGTCAGTTTCTTAACAACTGTATAATTAGTGTGCGGGAAAGAATGCAGTAAGGCTACTTCTCCCCCTTGGGGCATTAAGGCGAGTTTTTTCCCGAAGGTAGCTGGATACTTCTCTAGCTGGCTAGCCTTTGTTCAGGCTTCTGCTTTAAATTTTAAAACAATACCCACTGATTTTTAAGTCTTTGGTCTCTCAAATTTCATCACTAAAACTGGCCTGAAATTTGGATGCTATCACTGCGCTATAGCACTTTAGTACTGTTGGTTAATAATTAATCATATTGAAAGATCAGACATTTAACATTGCTACCACAGTCTATGTTTTTATGGTGTTTTTTCAAAATTTCATTTTTTAAATCACTTTCCATAGTGATCCCAGCCCCCTCTTTCCTCTCCTCCCAGTTCTGCCTTCACGTTCCCCTTCCCCCATTCACCTCTCTTTCTCAAAGATGAGGAGGACCCTAAGGGGTACGAACTCACCCTGGCACCAGTACTAAGGGCATCCTCTCCCACTGAGGCCAGACAGGGCAGCCCAGCTAAGGGAAAGGGATCCAAGTGCAGGCAACAGAGTCAGAGACAGCCCTACGCCCCTTGTCAGGAGGCCCATATCATACTGCATACATATATGGTATGAATTTTTGCCCAGTCAATAATCTGTGGGAATAATTTTGGAATCAAAACAAAGTGACAGTTTCCTAATATATGCCAGGAATTTTTACCATCAACATCTAATCCGTTAAGGTTCTCAGGGGGTGGGTACCATTCTTCCAGGTGAAACCATTCCTTTTATCTTGCTTTCTGAAGCTAATGATTGAATTAATTGATATAAGTCAGAAAACCCTGGTTTATACACTAATAAACTGATCCAAAATTCTTTAATAAGTTATTGAATGCCCCAATATGTTTCAGGGAACCACATAATCAAAGATTTCATCTCATCTTTAGTCCAGGGAGTGCAGGCAGAAAGTAACTGCATCTTGTAATCCCCTGTGTTTTTTCCACAAAAGGAGCTGTAGGGTATTTGTTGGGGAAGGAGGGGGTTGTTTGTTTCTTTGTTTGTGTTGACATATAATTTTATACCCTTTGAGAACCAGTTAAATCCTTTTGAAAATTGCTAGAAAGAAGGTAGGAAGGAAGGGTAGTGAAAAAAATAAGAGAAAGCTGAAAATATTTTATTAGAGGATGCAAAGAGTATAGAGGGATAGACAGGAACAGAGAGCTGAGGAGACTTGAGTTTTTCAGCATCTATATTTACTTTTAAAGCATCCTCTAAGACCTGATTAGTCTCCTATCTTTCAATATATTGCTGTTAATTCTGATCCTGTTTTCAATTTTTTATTAATTTTGTATTAAGTTAGTAATTTTGTCATTTCTCCTTTTAGTTTACTAAATTCTAATTATAATAGGCTGCCCATTCATTATCTTTTGTTTTATTGCTTAGGACTTCTAGTTTTCCATGCAAAATACCAATTTTGCAACATCAAATGTTCCCCATTGATGGAACCATAAAATCAGGCTGTCTTTAGTTAGAGCTCCCACTTTCCAAATACTTGCAATTTGAAAGTTCATAATTGTCACACTTAAGCTGGCTGGGGTACCATGTGTTGCTGTATCTCCAAGAACTCTTTTTGTAAACCTTGTTGCCCCTCCCCTTTTTTTCTTTTTCCTGAAAAACTGCCTGTAAATGCTAACTAAGGGATATGTACTTATAGATCAAGTTTACATGTTGCTTTTGGAATGACTTTCTCCACTTTCACTCTGAGCTCATCTTTTCTCATTGGGTCTTGGGATTATTCTGTGTATTTAGAGAAACTGAACTATGTTCAATATACTTGGTGACGAATCTCTTATATGTGTCTTCCCAGGCAAGCCATTAAAATTTCTTCTGAACTAGGATTGGGAGATACATGTTGGGTTGCCCTATAAGGCTGCTGCACATTATAGAGTACTCCCCTTGACACTGGTACCCTTTTGGGGACACAGAGAACAACCTTCTCTTGTCTTCAGTATCTTTATGATCAATCAATAACATTGCTAAAATAACGGCTTTGAAAAGTTGCAGGAACAGAAAAACGCAGAAGGTATTTGAAGTGTCAGGAGACAAAGGTCAAATCATAATAAATAAAAATATTTCAAAGGGGAAAAGAACCATGACAAACAAAAACAGAAAGCAAAATACCTCCAATGTTCTAAAAGTGAACAAAAACAGCCTAACAATTAGAATCCCAGATACCTTTAGATACCTGGAAGCAAGCATACAAACTAAGCCAAGCCAAATGTCTAGACCAAAATGCTTCTGAAACAAACAAAAATGGATTCTGGAGCAAATATGCTTGACTATGGCCCAAGAACATAGTTATATCACTCCAAATATTTTTCAACATGTAATCAGCTTCATGGAATTTTATTGTAACAGTCCAAAGAAAGGTATATAAATCAGCACTTATTTCCTCTAAAGTAAAAAGGGTCATACTTTAAGCTAATAATATGCTTCACCATTCTTAGCCAACACATAGCTTACAGGCAAATATTCAATCTTACATTCAATCTTTGATCCTGACATTATCTTTAGATTAAAAAATTAGAAGTGAAATTTGTATAAGTTAAAAGACAATGCCCATAGTTTAACACTACACTTATCTGTGACCTTTGAGTTATATAACTTTACAAAGTAAAGGGTTCCATTATGAGATTTACATATATCCATATAATGTACCTTGATCCAGATCCCATTTCACCCCTTTCAGAATGGCTGCCATCAAGAAAATAAAGTCAATAAATATTGTTAAAATTGTTGGTGGAGAAGAAACCCTTATACACTGTTGATAGCCACTGTGGAAATCGTTATAGAAGTCCCTTAACAAACAAACAAACAAACAAACACTAAACTACCTATCATCTTCTATGAGCAACAGAAGGTATATATATCTGATGAGTATATATACCTGATAGAAGCTAAGGCAACTGTAATGCCCAAAATTAACCTGTAATCCCGATCTTCTCAGGTAAGCCAGGAAACTTCCTACAATGCTGAGAATTGTAGTTCTTGGGAAATAACAAAACCTCATAGGAAACTATGGTGGTGTATAGGTTTACCCTTATAAGCAACATGTGGCTGGAGGCTATTCCAATTGGGAAGTTCTGGGGATTAGTTCTGACCAAAGTCCATCTCTTGGCCAGTATTTAATATTTAATAGGGCTTGCTTTAAATTGGCCCAAAAAGGTAGAATTGATTTTTCTGGTGAATCTCTGGATTAACAACGGACAAGTTTCCTGAAAACTCATGCTTATTGTGACACTGATCACAATATTTGTGGAGTGATGTTTAATTTTTAACAAATTTTCCAAACTCAATTAATTCCATTTGTTATTAATGAGAATGCAATAAATTTTGGAGTAATTTGTTGAAAGTTGTTTTTTTATTTAAAATAGAAAACTGTAAAATAAATGGAGGAAATAAATTGATGTAATATTATATAGCATAAAATTATATCTTAAAATAGTAGTGCATACCCAAAATAAAATACAGGATGCACTCACAATACAACATAATATATTAGCAAGTTTGAGGATAAACACTAAATAACAGTCCTTGCATTGAAAACAGTATATTCATCTCATTGTGCAGAGTTTCTTCTACTGAAACAGACTATGTAGTCTATCAAGAAACTAAAATAAAATATCTTACTTTTTACTTTTTAAAAGTAGAGACATTCTTACCTTAATACATTTTTGAAATAAACTGTTAAGGTATTTAAAATACCACTTAAATATAAGTCTTTTCAAATGTGAAATTAAAATATATTGTTAGCCCCCCTTTTTAAGATTTCTCTAAAACCTGTAGTAACTTTTAACTTACCTTAACTAGGTGATACCCAAAAGAATTCTACTGTGGGTGTAGCTTTGCTACCTAGGCAAGGTACCCAGGACTTAGCTGTGGTCCTCAGGCAGCCAAGGCTGGGCCCTGGAAAATGAACATTTTGCTTACTGTAACATACTGCATGCAAACCTGATATATCATTAAGCAGTTTTTTCAGTAGGCTATAAACTATGTCAGAGTGGTCATCTCTGGTGAGCTGCCTGTAATGCTAGACCACTCTGCATGTACAAAAAAAAAAGTTTATTTGGGGAACAAACTAGTAGTTTGCCTCACAAAGTAGAGGCAACTGGTGGGAAAAACCTTGGCAGTTTTATTGGGAAGATGATAGTGATAGCAGTGGTGAAGGCAGAACAGTCTAGGGGTTAACATGGGGACTTTGATCTGTTCCCAGCTGTTTGAGTTAATCAGGAATTAGATGCCCTTTCAGGAGGTAGTTAACCATTGGGGCCAGATAAGGGAGGTAGTGGCTTTCCTGGTAAACAGAAACCCACCTTAAGAGATCTCTGAATAATGCTGGGTTCAGTTTTCTGTTTACTTAATAACAATCCTTCTGTTTACTTAGAGTCTTGCCTTCGGTTACAAATAGGCCATTACTTTAGGAAACTGTCAGCAGCAATACCATTTTGGGGGCCCGCTTTGCACCTAACAGGCAGGCAGGGACAGCCCAATGCACAAATAGAGATAAATACACATTTCAAAAGGCAGGCTGAGAAGGACACATTGAAAAGGCATAGACTGACACAGGTAGAATTTGGTATAGAATCCAAGAAACAGAAAATAGAAAAACAGACACAGGAAGAGACAGACAGAAGTGACAGGGTTGACAGGCAGTGTGCAAATGTTTAGACACAGAAAGAATGAAAGATACAGAGACTCAGAAAGAAAAAGAAAGCAAGAGAGACAGTGCAGAGATAAATCAACAGAAATAACAGCATGTTAGGCGTATAAGTGATACCATTTTGTATAACTTGAAAACCATTTTGTGTGACTTGGAAAATGTTAAGGAGTCAGCCACAAGGCAATTCTGCTATGAGCTAACCATGAGGGTGCCCAAAGCCAAGCTTTAGGCAGGTTCTCATATGCTAATGAATCAGCCCCAACTCATGCTAGAATATTAATGAATCAGCCCTATGCTAAGGACCCTGCTAGCACAAAACTCTCTCTAGACTATACAAAAAGCTAGAACTTTGAACAGGATTCCAAGATAGTATGGCTATGCTCCTGAGAGACAGCTTCTCAAGTCTCTACTGATTCCCACCAGCAAGGGGACTTTGGCTACAGCAACCCCTGAATTTCCAAAACCGTAATTGAGTTCACAAATGCCTGCCTGCCAGTACTAGTGGCTGGCTGCCCCTCTCAAGGACCTTCTGGGATTTCCAACAGTGCCTTCCTTCCTGTCCGCTACTGTAGAAGGACCTTCCACTGGACACTAGTTGAGCTTGCTTCAGCAGTGCCCTCATCAAAGAGGGTTCCCCAGGGGAAGCCTGCAGTATTTCCTTCTGTTTCTTCCCTGCTCACTAGGTAGGATGCCAATTTACATAACATTACAGCATGGTATTGTAAGGAATGTTTGTATGAATAAATTAAGCATATGCAAAAGGCAGAATTTCCTGTGGACATACTAATTGCTGAATGCTTCACAGTTTACTAGTTGTACTCTCTGCATAGCATGATCCAGAAGTAGAAACAGAGATCATGAGAGACAGACAAGATTCTGATACTTCGATTCTTATGTGTGTAATAAATCTTTTCTTTTTCCTGTCAAGGACACACAGAGAGAAAGACAGACAGACACCCCCGACACACACACACACACACACACACACACACACACACACACACACACCAAGGAGACAGACAGAAATGTGAAAATAGACATGGTAGCACAGACAGAAAGCAGAAAGTATCTGTCAGGTACAAAGGAAACTCCAATTCCATAAACTCCAAAAGGTAGTTCAAATATCCAAAAATGAGCTCAAGCAGGACTATAATAGGGGGATTTCTGGTGGTTAAATAAAAGCCAGAATTCCTTGAGAACTTGCAAAACTAGTTCCTGTCTACCAAATGAAATCATTTCCCTTACCTCTGACAAAAAGGACATATGGCTCTCCAAACAGCATGCTTGTGGTACCTATCAGCATATCTAGGTCCATATTAGCATCCTGAATCCCTCAGTTTCTACCTAAAAATACTTGTTATATATCTCAAAGCCTCTATGCCAGTCTCCTGGCCCTTCCCTCCCTGCAGCTACTCACTCTTCTTATAACCCAGCTCACTATGCTCTCTCTGTTCCTGCTCTTGCTACTTTCACTATGCTTTCTTTATCCTCTAGGCTCCCCGGTTATTCTTCAAGTAGCCCTGGATATGTCCAGTCTGCTGGCAACATTCAGTCTACTTTCTCTATCTGCTCGGGACTCTTCCACCTTCCTCTGGCTGCTCTCTAACATCTACAACAAAATCTTCCCATACCATGGAGCACTCCTGTCATAAATTAATACAGTGTTAAAAATAGACTGAAAAGACAGATAAGTTAGATACAAAGATATACTAAGGTAGACCTGGATATAGACCAAATAGACAGAAAAGTGTTAGGCCTCAGGATGCCTATATGTCTAGAAATGAGCTTAAGCTGTACTATAGGATTAGGGGTATCCAGTCTAAAAAAAAGTTTATGCAAGTTGTAAAGGTGTAAATATGTGAATTAAGGTTTGTGAATGCAAATTGTAAAGTTCTGAGAAAGTGATTTTAGGTATGTTAACAATGAGACCCAAAGGTTTTACATATAATGTTAAGATTTCAAAGTTCAGAATTTTAACGTATTAATCAATAGAGTTCTGATGGATCTAGCCTTGATAAAAACACTGGCTACAATTATTCTAGTTATAGGTACGAAATTTTAACTTTCTTTTTTCCCCCTAAGTATAGACTTAAAAGTGCTACTCATTGTAATGAAAACATCTCTGAACCGAGGGATAAGGATTCATGCTTTTAACCCAGAATCAACTTTTGGGTCCTGAAACTCTTCCCCTTTGGTCTCCTTCCTGCCAAGAAATTTCTTACTACAAGTAAAATTTTATGGTTCTATTATATTGATAACTTTTAAAGTTTTTAAGTACTCCAGCTGTTTATAGACACTTATTAGCAGCTTTTCTACAGTGAAGATTTCAGTGCAGATTATAGACATTTATCATTTTAATACCTTCTTCCCTTAGTCTATCTCTATCCTACCAAATTCTCACTCAGCTGACAGAAAACCATCAAACTACTCTAAAATATCCTGTACTTCACTAGTCCCAAGTGGTTGTTACAAAACCTGTGATCCTTGAACTTGCTGAACACTAATGTAAACCAGTGCAGCCAATGTGACAATTCCCTGTCTCTTCATCTCTTCAGGCTGGGCCATTGAACAAGATGTTTCTGATGACTGGTCCCCATCCTTCCTGCCAAGGCCTTTGACTGGAATTCTAGGCTCTCTGGGCCCCTACTAGGACCCTACCCAGTGTTGAAGTGGTCAAAGATTACATAATCCTTTATCATCAACCAAAGGCTCTGGAATGTTAGGTTTCAAGCTGTCCATGTATAGGTCTCAGGTAGTTCATGTGTCTAGAAATGAGCTTAAACTGGATTATAGGGGGATTTCTGGTGGTTAGGTCAAAACCATTATTCCTCAGGAACTTATGAAAACAGTTCTCACTGGCCAATGGAGTCCTTTCCCTTACCTCAGGAAGATGGGACATATGGCTATTTGTGGCATCTATCAGCATATCAAAGTCCACAATAGCCTTCAGGCTCCCTCAGTATCACAAGTAACTGTTACACATGTTAAAGTCCACATTAGCATCCAGGCTCTTCCCATCCCCCAGGAACTTGTCATCCTTATAAACATGATTTGTCAAACCTCAACTATTTTCCCCATAGCTTCACTTTATATATTTTTAGTTTCAATTTTTTATTATTGTTTTAGCATAAAAAGATGATGTTTCCTTATAACATTTTCTTATATATTTAATTTTGGTTTCTCCCACCTTTAACTCATTCTGCTCTTCCATCCCCAGAGCTCACCCCTTTTCTGTACCATTTTGCCCCCATCATTTCCTTTTCTAATTTCTTATCACCCCTCTCTTGCCATATGGCCCAACTATAATACTCCTGAGAATATTCCCAAAGAACTGTATCTCCCATCACAGAGATAATTGCACATCAATGTTTATTGCTTTTTTTCTACAACAGTAAGAAATTAACTCAATCAATATCCATCAACTGATAAACATATAAAGTAAATGTAGTACATAATGAATTTTTATTCTATAGAATGAAACAAAGTTATAAAATATGGAGTAAAATGAACAAAACCTAAAATGAATATATTACCCCAGGCAACTGAGGCTCATAAAGACAAACAAATACATCACTCTCTTTCATATGTGTATCCTAGGTTCTAACTGTTGTATATCTGTATTTGTGTGGAAGTGCCTAGAGACCTAGAAACTAGAAAGGGTCATATGTGTATCCTAGGTTCTAACTGTTGTATATCTGTATTTGTGTGGAAGTGCCTAGAGACCTAGAAACTAGAAAGGGGCTCACAATTCGTTAAAGTGAACAGAGTTTTGTTGTTTGCAGCTAGCTAGGTATATAGAACATAAACACTTCAGGATATAAATACCAAATTAAAAGCCAACAACAAAGGGTACTCCATGGATACCCTCATTTAGCCATTTCGTAGTATCAACACTAAATCATTAGTGGAATGCAGGCTAGTATGCAGGCTTGGTATTGTAAAGTCTTATTATCTTCTTAATGAGAAAAGAAAATGAATAAAGTAATTTCTTCCCAAAGAGCAAAGGTTTTTATTTAATTGGGAAGAAAAATATAAACTCATACAGAAAACTTTTTTTTCACCTAAGTAAAACTTTTAAAACGTTGGTTATTTTATTCTTTTAGCTTGTATTAGTTTTTACACTCTTTCTGAATATATACTTGTTTCTATAGATTCTTAAACTAAGCTCAATTATTTGACATCGTTTAACCATAAACATCAATCAATGAGAAGTAGAATAACTGATAAGATGTAAAGTGGTGATAGTTTTCAAATTAACAGTAATCATAAACCAACAGATTTAAATTGTGACTAGCACTTTTCTCCATTTCAGACAATAATACTCTTAGATTACTAAACAGTAAGATTTCTTCTTACTCTTAGATTACTAAACAGCCCTTTATCCTACTTCAAAATACAAATCACTTCTGATTATAATTCTTAGCCTTTCCACTCCAAAGATTATGTTACTATTCTTACTCTTAAACAGGAACATATTTTCCATATACACTATTTTTTTTTAGGGCTTGGTTTGAATACAGATCCACACACTCACCATCAAACCACTCTACAAGTTGTTACACCTGCAATCCAAATATAACTTTAACAGCAAAAATTTCTGAAACTCAATGGTACATGCATACTTGCAAATATTTAAACTTCAGTAAATGACTACAACTAGGTAATGAAACTGCTTCCATGCATCATGCTCCAAATATAGTGCTATAAATTTTGAAATGTCTTCTTGGGAAAATGAAAGCCTAGCTAATACTACCATGTTCTTAGTTTTGAGAACAATCAACATAAAGATTACATTTGTAGTACATGTTTTTTTTTTCTTAAATAGAAAACTTGAAAACTAAGTGCTGCCAGGCACGTTGATGCATGCCTGTAATCCCAGTACTTGGGGAGGCAGAAGCAGGTGGATCTCTGTGAGTCTGAGGCCAGTCTGGTCTACAAAAGTTAGTCTAGGATAGCCAAAGCTACAGAGAAAAAAACCTGTCTCCAAAAAAACAACAAAAAACACAAACAAAAAGAAACAAACAAAAAACAAAACAAAAACAAACAAACAAACAACAACAAACCCTGCAAAAAAAAGAAAAAGAAAACTAAGTGCTCTGAAAACCAAGTGCTATACTCAGGGAGGAAAGGAGGAATAGGAGGAAGGGGAAACAGGGGGAGGGGAGGCTGAAAGGAGAGGAAGGAGGGGAACTCTTGGGATGTTGAGTAAATAAACTTAAATATTTTTTTAAAGAATGAAACTGAGCAGGATAGGGCAGTTATAAATATAACTAAAAGAGAAGTCAAAGTATTCATTTAAACGTTAACTTATCAAACAAGAAATGCTTTTTTTAAATGTTTCACTAAGAAGTAGGTTAGGTAGGCTCACAGTTTGCTTCTGTCAGTTTTTCCAGTGTTCTCAGAAATTATGTAGATACTGATAGACGGTAATCCAGAATAGGTTGCCACAGTAACTGTACAATTATGTTTTGGCAGTTTGGGAGAGCTTCTCATATATTCCAAGATATTCTCAAACTTTATGGGCTTTCCTTCAACAGTTACTCTTACGAAGTAGATCATCAGTGACGTCCAGGTTGGTTAATTTCATAGAGGCAGGTGGAATCTTCAGGATGTTGCCAACCCTTCACCTCGTGGAAGAGCTTATCTCCTTGGACTTTTGCTTGTGCCACTGCAACTAGCAGTCTCTCCAGGAAGATACAGGAAGTTACATGACACATACATGGGAAAAGTTATGTCTTGATTTTGTAGGTTCACCACTTCTAGTTCTTGATCCTTTCTCAGAGCAAGAATATGATAGTCTGTCTCCATTCTGAAAATGGCTTTTCCAGTCTTGTCCAATGAGATCACCCGCAGACGGAAGGCAACCTTTCTCTGCCAGAGTAAGCTGACACCAAGGCCACAGGATTTGTTCAACGCACTACGACGGAATATAATGCGCTTGTTGTTGTAGCATACTACCAAGTCCCAGCCAAAGTTGAAGCCAGACCAGCTCCAGCTGCATTCCTCACCTGTGCAGATTTGCCTTCCACACCGCATACTGGTTCCATGATCATCAGACACGTAGACATCCATTGGCCCAAGTTCCCTGGATTGTTCTGCCTGAACAAGGGCTAGCCACTGCTCTTTGTATACTGGCGTCAGCCATGTTGCAGGGATCAGGGCATCATGGTCGATAATATGTGCTGAAGGCAGGTCACAGATGATGTAGGGAAGTCTCAGCTGTTGGAACACTGGCACAAAGGCTCTCCCCTGATCACAGTCCAGAAAAGGGGCAGCATCTGAATCGCTTTTGTACTTGGCAAAGCACAAATCTTCTACAGGCAACAGTGCTCTTTGGGATCCTGCACAAGTGGATTCTAGCTGCAGGAACATCCACTTTTTCAGTGTAGTATATACATCCATTTCCACTTCAATCACGAAGAGATCTGAAGAGGCAATGAGCTCTTTCATGAGATCCAGACTGATATCTAGCAATAGTTCATCATTTCGTCGGGTCATCAGGTTGTCCAAGAGCCACTGGCGACAAATATATCTGATGTCCTGCAGCCCATAATTCTCAGCAGAATAGTAGTAGCTGCACACAGTTTCGGTATTGATGGAGGACCTCATTATATCCCCACACCGCTGAATTAAGTCATCCAACTGCAGCATATTAGCTGTGGCCAGGATGGCAACAACTCGGCAGGGAGTAATTGTGATTCTTTTACTGTACAAGAAGCCCAAAACCGCATGGAAAGACCCATGGTCAATGTTCTCATCGGGCATCTGCATCTCGATTGTATTCATGTTTGTCTCCCTCCAGGCACCACTGAACATGCTGGAAAAATAGCCTGACCGGCATAGGTAGACCCTGTGCAAGCGCCATTCCGCCTGAAAGGCACAGATCTTTATGTCGCTGCCTTCACCCCTCAGGAAAAGCGACTCATAAACGACCCTGGCCTCTGATTTCCCACGGGGAACTTTTGCCGATGGTCCTCCTGGGCTGCCCTTCCGCTTGTGGCCTGCCCTACGAGCGGCAACTGCGGCCGCTCCACTTGCCCGCCCTTCTGGGACATCCGCCACTTCACTTGCCTGGCCTTCGGGGGCAACTGCAGCTGCAGCTTCCGCTGCCTCCCCATCTCTAGCAGCAGGAAGTTCTTCTGCGGCAGGATTACCTCTGGACCATATTCGACTGCCTAGCGCTCCCATGGCTTCGTCTGAAGGGTGAAAACCCCGGACTTCCTTATCAGAGGTAGAGGCCAAAGACCGCGTGGCTGAACGGCTAACGCTCGTAACTCCGACAGGATGTCAAAATGGCGGCCAAAGTGAGCCACCGTACCTCAGCGGCAAGACAGCTCCCGGCCGGAGAATGGTGCCCCCTACCTTGGAGGATCACACATTGCACCTTTCCTCTAAAACTTCCTGTTCTTAGGCTCCTTCACGGACTGGTGGCTCAATCCATAACTTTTTACATGGACCTCTCTGATTATATTCATAAACACATGTAGAATTATTCATCTAAAAATTTTAGTGGTGGTTTCTTTATCAGAAACTACATCTTGCATTTGTCTTTGTCCTCCAAATGACTTCACATACCTTATTAAGTTCTGCAACTGCATCATCATCAGAGAAAGAAAAGCCGTTTTTGTGTGTGTGAAAAAGACAATAATATTTGTCCTATATCTCACTGTATTTTAAAACTGATTTGTAAAAATGTTTCCAGCTAAACAACATTTTAAAACCATCTCACTGAGGATGAAAGTCATTTGTTTGCAGGCCATGCAAATATTTTCCCCAGAAACCTGAACAGCAAATATTAGATAAATATTTTAGGTGCTGGAAAGATGACTAGTCAAAATTTAAATCTGTTGAGCATAATTAATATCTGCGGCTTACAAGTTAGTAATCTATGGAATGCTTGGTATGTTTTCTAATTATTTTATGCCTTAGATAATACAGATACACAAATGGAGGGCTGTTTGTCTATCCTTGATATATTGAACACAGAATCATTTTTCCCTAGTAGACAAACACACTAAATTTACCTATAAAGACAAAAATTACCAAATTAGTACATAAATAATTTTGGGGAGTGATTTTTTTCCCTAACAGTGAATGTTTGCTTTAAACTTTCCACACTGGTATGCTCAGAAACCCAGGTTAGAATCCAAAAATTTATTTCACTTCATGTTTTAGCAAAATTCAACTATCAAGGCCAAAGAGCAAGTAAGTTTTGAGTAACTGAAAAATGTCCTTTTTTTTTTTTTAAATGAAGTGTGATTTTCTTTTTCTTTTTTTTTTAGGATTTTTTTTTTTAAGATTTAGTTTATTACGTATACAATGTTCTCCCTGCATGTATACCTGAACCCCAGAAGAGGGCACCATATCTCATTATAGATGGCTGTCAGCCACCATGTAGCTGCTAGGAATAGAATTCAGGACCTCTGAAAGAGCAAACAGTGCTCTTGATCTCTGAGCCATTTCTCCAGCCCTGTCCTTACTCTTTTGAGATGTATGTATCACATAATGATTACAAATTGCATTGGTGATACTAGCCTGACAAGTTTTTAAAAGAATAACAGAATGAAATTGCTTCCTTATGATTTAGGACATAGTTCTTTTTTTGGGGGGGGCAAATTGGGAAAATGGTAAAGTCTTAAGAAAGCTAGCTGTTACATTTGCTGTCCAGCCTCTTTGTGCTGTAAAAATGCATGCTTAAATGAATTTCTGATTGGAATAGCCTGTGATGCCGAACCATCTTAGTTAGCTGTTTTGAAGTTGTTCTGGATACAGATTTTGAGGAAAGAGTTTTTGAGGCAGTCTGTGGTACTGGGCTATTTGTCTTGTCTTCTTTGGTGTCTGGTCCTTTTTTTATTTTTATTTTTTCCAGATGTTTCACTTGTCCAGAATTATATGGATTCCTTCACTGGATGCTTTTATTCTCCTAGAAAGGTAAAAACAAAACAAAAACCTTGCCCCAACCCTCATTCTGGGGGATTACCTGCTCACTTTTTTTGGAAGGCTATATCTTTCTTTTCTTTGCTTTTTTTTTAAAGAGAAATTTATTTATTTATTATTTATACAGCATCCTTCCTGCATGTGTGCCTGCAGGTTAGAGGAGGGCACCAGCTCTCATTATAGGTGGGTTGTGAGCCACCATGTGGTTGCTAGGAATTGAACTCAGGACCTTTGGAAGAGTACAAGCTATATCTTTTTTTTTTTTTTGGATATAAAAAAGTATTACCTCTCAATTAAAATTTATGAAAGCTCTTTTGAAATTTTGAAAATAATATGCTTTTAAGTATATTTATTTTTAGATTACAAAGGACATTCACTTTGAATTTCAGCCTGCCTTTTGCAAGCAACTTTTAAATTTAAATTACAGTAATTCCTATGTGCTTGGCTCTGCCTCCCAAGAGTTAAAGATGTGCACCACCACCACCACCATATTCACTATAACTCTAGACTTTAGAAAACAATTAAGTTACAGAGATCTGCCCATCTCTGCTGGGATGAAAGGTATGGACTATCACCTCCCTGTTCAAATATTTTAACTTAGCTACAAATTATTCCAACTCTTATAGATGTAGAAAATAAGTATGAACCCTTTGAATTAACATAAAACATTTTAAATATCTTAACTGTGTTTTTAATACCAAACAACAAAAATATCCTTTTATTTAAGTAGAAAACTCAAAAGCTGATATCCAAGACAGTGTTGCCCATGTGGAAATCTACAGTCTAACATTCTAACATGGAATTAAGACACATGGTTTAAGAAAAAAAAACATTTTTCATTTCATGCTAGCAAGGCAAGTGTGCCTTTAGTAAACTACTATTTGATAATATTATTTTTTAAATTTTTTATACCTAGCTAAACATTTGAAAGGTAGGGAGGTTGGTATGTTTGTTTCTGATATTGGAGGAATTTTAATCTGTGTTTTCCATTGCTGAACCAAATCACGTCCCTATAAATTCATAGCTATATTAGCAACATATGGCTTTAATTTTCCTGTTTGTCCTTCTGACCCAATACACTTGGCCCATCTTCTACTTTGTTTTACCTGAGATGAAATTCTAACCCCTAGATGCTGAATATTTACTTCTTGATGAGGCCAATCTGGATGCTAAGATTTTAGTGAAATTATTGTTACATCTACTCCTGTAAACCTTCAGTTCCAATGCCATTTATTTTTATTTTTAGCTTTGGTCTCTGATGATTTATAGCATTTTGCCAAAATATTTGTTTTGTGGTTTCTCCTGAATTTTTTTGTTTTATTAATTGAAGCTGTTCTGTCCAGAGCAATGTTATTTTTAACAACGGGCATTAAATCTTTTAATTACTCTGTGGATGAGTTTCTCTGATGCTGACAGAGAATAATTGAATCAAATTTGATATTGGGGCCTTTGGAAGACACCCTTGGGCATTTCCTGATAAAAAAGGGTTATTACCTTGCCTATTCCTTGTTGATCTGCATTCATTAGTACCTTTTGCAAACTCCAGAAAGTTGGGGCCTTCTTTTTGGATTATCTCTAGGAAAAAAAAAAAAACATTGTTTCTAGAAATGACTTGCCTATAATCTCGATTCAAATGGCCTTGTTTACCGCAATTAAAACATCTGCCATTTCAATTTTTCCTAAGACTTTTAGAAATCACTTCTATCAAATTAGCTTCATAAATAGAAGATCCAATATCAGCTGTATCTCTAATACATTCCTCTGTTGGTGCTGATCTTGCTTTTAAAGGTCTAATCACCCTTTTGCATTTTGAATTAGCATTTTCAAAAGCCAAAGATTTAATTAATATGTTTTTGATTTCTGAATCTGATATTATTAGATTGAATAATATGAAGTCCATCATTGCAAAAAACAAGTGAAGAGTTCTTTTGAACTTTGTATAATTTTAGTAAATAATTCAGACCTCTTTTGTGATTCTTCAACCTTATCCCAAGCATTTAAAGCTGCTAAATGACAGCACCAAGGTGTGATCATCAAATTCAAGCTGCCTTTGTAAACCAGCATATTGACCTTTACCTAGCAACTAATCCTGAGAAATAGCAATACCTCTGGCCAGATTTTATTGTTCTATGGTCCTAACATCCTCTTTCTACCATGTTTGCCATTGTAACTGAGGGACAACTTCTAATATTGCTGTTATCAAATATTTCTAGTCTGGAGGGATAATTCTGTTCTGAATTTATGATAATAAAGTTATCTGCTTCATATAGGATGGGTGCATACCATAGGAAATGATAGCTACCTTAAAGCTCCTCAAATTTAATATATCTATAGAATTCCATTTAATTTCATTATAACCTTGAGGGTGCCTATCATCTCCTGGTATATCTTCTATAGTAACTGTAAAAAGTAAGATTGGCTTTCTAACAACCTTAGGCTGCCCCTTTCAGTTTTATTATGTGGTGGCTTGGTAACCTCTTGTCTAAAATCCTCTGTTGTCTGTGTCTGAGAATTTTCCTTATTCTCATTAATAGGTCTTTCTAAGGCTTGTCTAAATTTATCTGTATATGTCTGATTATCTTTCTTAGGTCTTTCTCAGTCTTGCCTAAATTCCTTCATCTCTGTCTGAGTATTTTTCTTATTCTCATTCATAGGTCTATCAAAGGCTTGTCTAAATTCCTCTGCCTATGTTTGAATATGTTTTCTCATTTTTATGTTAAAAAATCTCTCTCAACCAAAAACCCAGAATTTCCAAAACGATCCTGTACAACAGATCGTCTGGAGGTATCTCCATCTCTGATCTCAAGCTGTACTACAGAGCAATTGTAATAAAAACTGCATGGTATTGGCATAGAAACAGAATAGTGGATTAATGGAACTGAATAGAAGATGCAGAAATAAACCCACACACCTATGGAGACTTGATTTTTGACAAAGAAGCCAAAAACATTCCATGATAAAAAGACAGCATCTTCATCAAATGGTGCTGGTATAATTGGATGTCTACATGCAGAAAAAATGAAAATAAATCCATATTTATCACCCTGCACAAAACTAAAGTCCAAGTGGACCAAAGACCTCATCATAAAACCAGACACACTAAATCGGTTAGAAGAGAAAGTGGAGAAGATCCTAGAAATCATTGGCACAGGAGACAACTTCCTGAATAGAACACCAACAGCACAGGCTCTAAGAGAAACAATCAATAAATGGGACCTCATGAAACTGAAAAGCTTCTGTAAAGCAAAAGACACTGTTGCTAGAACTAAACGACAGCCTACAGACTGGGAAAGGATCTTCACCAAACCTACATCTGAAAAAGAGCTGATATCCAGAATATATAAAGAACTAAAGAAGTTGAAAAGCAACAAATCAAGCAATCGATTAAAATTGGGTACAGAGCTAAACAGAGAATTCTCACTAGAGGAATATAGAATGGAGGAGAAGCACTTAAATAAATGTTCAATGTCCTTAGCCATCAGGGAGATGCAAATCAAAATGACCCTGAGATTTCACCTGACACCCATCAGAATGGCTAAGATCAAAAACTCAAGTGACAGCACATGCTGGAGAGGTTATGGGGAAATGGGAACACTCCTCCATTGCTGGTGGGAATGCAAACTTGTACAACCACTTTGGAAATCAATCTGGCGCTTTCTCAGACAATTAAGAATAATGTTACTTCAAGATCCAGGTATACCACTCCTGGGCATATATACAAAAGTTGCTCAAGTACACAACAAGGACATTTTTTTCATCCATGTTCATAGCAGCTTTATTTGTAATAGCCAGAACCTGGAAACAACCCAGATGTCCCTCAGTTGAGGACTGGATACAGAAACTGTGGTACTTTTACACAATGGAATACTACTCAGCAATTAAAAATGAGGAAATCATGAAATTTGGAGACAAATGGTGGGACCTAGAAACTATTATCCTGAATGAGGTATCCCAAAAGCAGAAAGACATGCATGGTATATACTCACTTATATAGACGTATAAGATAAGATAAACATACTGAAATCGTTACACCTAAAGAAGACAAACAAGAAAGAGGATCCAGGGTAAGAGGACCAATCCTCACTTAGATAGACAAATGGGATGGGCATTGGATGTAGGAGAAAACAAGCAACAGGGCAGGAGCCTACCACAGAAGGCCTCTGAAAGCAGTGTATCAAAGCAGATACTGAGACTCATAACCAAACCTTGGGCAGAGTTCAGGGAATCATGAAAGAAGGGGAAGTTAATATGATCTCGAGAGGACAGGTTCTCCACAAGGACCAAATATATTTGGGCACAAGTGTCTTTTATGCGACTGTTTCTCCAACCAAGGACCATGTATGGATATAACCTAGAACCTCTGCTCAGATGTAACCCATGGTAGCTCAGTATCAAAGGGGGTACCCTAGTAAGGGGAACAGAGACTATCTCTAACATGAACTCAATGGCTGGCTCTTTGACCTTTCACCTCCTCCCTCCCAGAGAGAGGAACAGCCCTGGCAGGCCACAGAGAAGGACTTTGCAGCCAGTCCTGAAGACATCTGATAAACCAGGGTCAGATGAAAGGGGAGGAGGTCCTCCCCTCATCAGTGGACTTGGAAAGGGGAAGGGAGGAGATGAGGGAGAGAGGGTGCGATGAGGAGGGAACGAGGGAGTGGGATACACCAGGGTTACAAAGTTAATAAACTGTAACTAATATAAAAAAATAAAAAAATATATTTTAAAAATCTCTCTAATTTTCCCTCTAAGGTTTCTATTTTATCAGACAACTTTTCATATTTTTGTTTTTCCTGTATCTCTAAAGCTTTTTGCTTTGAGTAGGTACAGAATGCCACTATGCCTATTAAGGGTAAAATATAAAATAACAAAATTATAATAGTCATAAGTGGCATTGAGCTTGTTTCAATTAAGTTTTTAACTTTTCATTTTCTTTTCTATTTTCAAGCCATCTAGAGTAGCACTAAACAGGATTCTGAAGTTTTGTATTATGATACTTCCCATTCTTAGCTCTCTCCTTAAGGACTTCCCAGATGACTGAACAAATCTGATGGCTTCTCAGTTTATCCTCAGCTGGAGGGATCTCTCTGTCTCTGGGATCTTGCCCCAAGATGGGTGCCAAAATTTTGTATTAAATAAAATCCTAACATTCAATTTTACCAAAGAAGACTGAGGAGCCAGATGCAGGGGTGAAAGCCTAGAAGCTCAGAGAGGCAGAGAAAGCACCCAGCTGAACTTCCTACTCAGCCGAAGTCCCCAAAAGCTCTTTCTACTTATTCCACGCCCCCTATCAGTGGACTTGTAGAGGGGCAGGGAGGAGATGAGGGAGGGAGGATGGGATTGGGAGGAAATGAGGGAGGGGGTTACAGCTGGGATAAAAAATGAATATTAACTGTAACTAATATAAGAAAATAAAAATAAAAATTTTAACGTAAAAAAAAAAAGAATTTTCTAGCCCAAATCAGTAACCATTTAGGTAAAAATGAACACCTCAGTATAATGTCACTCTAGCCAAGAATTAAACTCAATTGTTTTGCTTTAGAAAGGTTTCTATGATTTACCAAAGAGCATCAATACACTAAGTTTTCTATGTGTGTTTCTTTCTCAATCAGCATTCACAAACATAATGTCAGATGTGCATTCTAATACTTTCATTCAAAATGAGAATGAGAGTGGTCAAGTAACCTTTCCAGATTAGCTCAGGATTTGTGCAATGAGCATTTAAATCATAGTCCCTTTAGACATAAACTTCAGGAAACTTCTTGCCATTCTACATTGTCTTCAAAGTAACATATTTAATTGGTAAACACTTATGAAATCTCTCTGAACAATTTAATCTGTGAGGTATCGATCATGTTCTTAAAGAAGACATACCCAGTCTCATGAGTGTGAGCTTTATCTCTGATAGTTTCAAAATGCAACTTTATTTTTGTCTCAGAATTGCCAGAGATACCAATTGCTTAAAATCTATCCTCCATGGAAATTTTTCTTAGAAAAAAGAAAACTGTGGGGGAGGAGCCAAGATGGCTGTGGTATGCACAGGCTCCTGTAGCAGAGTTTAGTCTCTCCCATATGGGCCATGCTGGGATCTTTGCACCAATGAGAGATGCTCTCATTTGGCCTGGTGCCTCCTCCAACCCTTGCCACCTCGTCATCAGCCCTGCAACTGCCATGGAAGAGCCCAGACTGCCACAGCTAGAATCCAAGTCCAAGTAGAGTGCTGATCTGCTGCAAGAATGACCCTGCACAGCCTGCAATGTCTCTGGAAAAACTGAAAAACAGTAAGTCGAACAAGAGGCTGCTTTTAAAAAGTGGTCTCAGGAAATTGGAAGGAAAGATGGCAAAGCAGAAAAGGGCAAAACTAAAGACATGGCTTCAAAGGGTATAGAAGCAATATGGGAGTGCTTTGCAGCAAACAAGAACATGGCTTTACTAAGTAAGGCTAGTCCTTGCCCCACTGGCCAGCCTTCAGCATGGAGCCAGCACTGCTGCTCACCCTGCTGAGAGAAAGAGAGCATGGGGTCTTGGTACTGCCTGCCGGCTTTAAGCACAATAGTTGAGCTGGTGAGCTGACGGGCAGCCAACACTGATGACAGGAAGTTGTGCTGCAGCCTGGAGTTCTCTAGAATCCTGCCCCTGGATGCTCTGCATAGCAGCAAGATCACTCTGACTCTGAGCAACAGCAGGATATCCAAGATGAGTCTCATCAATGGTCCAGTATTTATGGTGCTTCAGAAGTCAGGAACCTTGAACCAGACCAAAGACTTGTCGCAATGAGTATTTGGTTGTAAAGCTGCTTGGGCAAAAAAAAAAAAATACTATGTGACCTCTGTAGTTTGCAATGCCACTTTGAGAAACAAATATGCAACAGAGAGGTTGGAAAGATTGAGAAACAGAGTGGAACATACATGGTAGAACAAGATGGAACTACAGATGCAACAGCAATGACAGGTGTGGGAGAAGGCTACAGTAGATGAGGGAAGTATGTCATTGCTGATCAGGGCTAGCAGGGAGGTATGGAGCAGCCTAGAACTTGTGCAGGCTCTGCCTTAGCATGATTATCCTGGCTCTGAGCAATGACAGGATGTCCTAGATAGAGAACAGTTAATTTTCTGAATTGGGCCTCCTCAAAAGACCTCCATGGTCCATGCTGCCCCAGGAGGCCATACTGGTATCTGTGATCTCTGCTACAGCCTGGGGATGTGCTGGTGTCCATGGTCTATGCTGCCTCCTAGGCCATGTTGATACTCCAGGTCCATGTGGATATCTGTGGATTGTGCTGCTGCTGAGGGCCATTTTGATGTCCCTGATACTGTTGTGTTCAAGGGGTCACGTTGAGGAACATGGCCCATGTTATACCGAAGGCCATGAGGATGTCCATGTTTGGTGCTGCTGTCAGAGACTGTGTGGATGTCTATGATCATGGTTTATGTTACAACCAAAGACCATGTTGATGTTTGTGATCTGTGTTGCCTCAAAGGGACATCATAGTCTCTATAGTTTATACTACAGCTAAGGGTCCTGTTGGTGTTGGAGGACTGTATTGCCATTACAGGCTGTGTGAATGACTATGGTCCATGCTATTACCAGAAATCATTTGTAAGTCCAGGATCCATGGTGCCATTGACTGTAAAGAGCAAGGAAGCTTCTTTTGCAGTGGTATCAATGACTGCAGACTCACAGTTGAAAACGAGAGGCATAGAAGACTTCTGTGACCATATCCCATTCTCTACTCCAAAAGAAACAATCTACACAGAAAGCCATTAAAATGAACTCCTTAAAAACTGTGATAAGGATGCTTCACGGTTGGTGGTTTCTGTCAGGGGTGGGGGTCGAGAAGGACTCAGGTTGGTGGTTTTTTTAAAAATATATATATAGAAGGTGACCACTGGGAGTTTGATCATGGTCCAGTGAGTGAGTATATGGGCAACACCAATTGGACTTACTGTTTCTTCTTCTTCTTCTTCTTCTTCTTCTTCTTCTTCTTCTTCTTCTTCTTCTTCTTCTTCTTCTTCTTCTTCTCCTTCTCCTTCTCCTTCTCCTTCTCCTTCTCCTTCTCCTTCTCCTTCTCCTTCTCCTTCTTCTTCTTCTTCTAATTCAGGGAGGTCACAAGGGTTGGGGAGTGGACCTGGGAGGATTGAATGTGAATGGAGTCTATCATGAAATTTCCAAATAATCAATAAAAATATTATTTTGGGGTAAAGGGAGAAAACTATGATGTATTCCTTTATATCAACTTGTCTATCCTCTTTAGCTTTCTCAGAGGGATATATATATATATTCATGACCCAACAAATTAATACTCACAAATATCTGTTTTTCCATCTATCTCATGTTCATTTATGCAAGCCTCTTACTTAAGATCCTCTCCTACAAAATTATTCATTTTAAGTTGTTTTGCTGCTATCCTTGCTCAGGATCCTGTGGCCTTCAGCTGCCATTCACAGTCATTCACTCACTCGGTCTTCCCATCTACAAAGAGGGACTACCACTACCAGCATATAAAGCAAATGAAATTAGAGATAGTGGGGACTATTCCTGCCATGAGATAAGCTCTCAGTAAATGAACAGCTACTTCTTAATATTTAATAAGATTTTTAATTGAAGCATTGCTTTGTCTACTATTTTTCCACATTGAAGATCACAGTTATCTATTCAGATTTTAAATATCAATCCCTTTATTAATTTTGATGACTTTTAAAAAGTTTTGAAGTATATGACCATTGGATTGTTCTTTGTATCTTCTTTATCTTTGGTGAGACTTTTTAGTTTCTTCACTTGTTTCAAGTTTCCTGGTTACTCATTTAATCATTTTAATGATGGCTGGTTCAAAACCCTTTTCAGGATATTCTCTACATTTTTATGGCTTCAGTTCTAAAGCTTGTTGATTATCTCCTCACATTTAAGAAAAGTATTTACTGTTTTTGGCATGATGAGTCCATTTCTGTTGAATTCTGAAGATACAGTTTGTTGTGAGACTCTGCATGTTATTCAAATCTTCTGTTTCAGAAGTACCCTAGGGACAGCATGAAAGAGGGTTAAAAAGGGCCATCGTTTCACTAGTACCAAATACGGATGTAAATCCAGGCTCTCCATTAGGTCCATGGAGACGTTAGGTTATGTTGACACTATGAGAGACAGAGGTGCCACATTACTCCATATGGCCTCTTTTGAAGATCAGTGTACAGAGAGAGAAGGAACATTAAGTTTTGTAGGTATTAAAGTGAGGAGGGTCTGAGAGAAGTTGGGGGAAGAGAAGAATATAGTCAAAATATAGTGTATGAAAAAGTATCTTTATAAGAGTTTTAAAATTGTAATAAGAAAAATGTGGACAACTTACATAGGGCTTGTGAATCCTGGGAAGTTGTATTTATTTCCTATTGTTACTGTAACAAATTAACAAAAATTTGTCCATGTGTACAATAGTAAACATGTAGTATCTTTCAATTTTTCAGGTGAAGAGTCCATTACAAGTCTCTGTGATGTAAAATGCAGGTGTTTTCTGTTATATTCCCTTCTGGAAGCTCTGAGGGAGAATCCATTCCCTGCTCATTTGAGTTCATGGTAGAATTTAATTCCTTGAAGAGGTAGGCTTGCTTTTCCTTTTACCCGAATGTTTGGGTCTATTCTAAGGTTCTAGAGGCTGCCCTATTCCTTGACTCATGTCCCATTCCTTTCAACATTAATGCTAGCTAGTCAGGATTCTGCCTGTTTTGCATACCTCTCATAGGTTTTGAGAGGTGGTCTACAACAGATCCAACCAAATCATCCAGGAAATTTTTTCTGTCTTAAAACTAATATTAATAGGTACTCCAATACTGCATGCATTATTAATACTGCCTAATGCTATGTGTGGTCTCTAATACATTTGTGAAGGACTAATGAATATTCCTAAAGTGAATTGACACCAATAAACATGGATAGGGATTCTTTTAAAGGAAGTGTCATGTACAAAATGAATGCTCTCAACTTCAAAAATAGAATAAATAATTTTATCACAAACTACATGTGAAAACTATTTTGTTAAAGTCAAATAACACCTTAAAACATGCAGTCTTAGGATAGTATATAAATATTTAGTGAAAATATTACAGTTGCTAAACAATGCCATTTCTAACAGGAATAAGAAACATATTTTGTATTTGTTTTAGTAATATGAAATGTATTGTACAAATATCAGACTAAAATCAGAAATAAAATTTAATATTCTGCACCAAATAAACTTATTATATTTCTGATAACTTTGCATACCCTCACAAATTCTTGTTGTTCATCTCCCTTCCTTACCTGGATAATTAAATCCTTTTCAATAAGATCCATTACAGAGGGGGAAAAACTAGCAAAAATGTAACAATTTAATATCATTTTAATATTTAGTAATACAACATATTCATGGGTTCTGAGGACTAGGCTGTGGACATTTTCAGAGGCAAACATTAGTTTACGCTAATATTAGTACAGATGGTATAAGTCATGACTCCACTCAGCCTCTTTTGGCCCCACCCCAGAGATTTTTATGATTGAATGCTTGGCTTCCCATCCACCCTTCTTTGGCATTACTCCTGTTGGAAAAAGACTATTAAAGCACTTCCCAGCAGATACATGAGTCTGGATCCTTTACTTTGTGTTTGTAGAAAGGAATAGACAGACTGCTTTTTCTGTGATGGTTGTCAGCTGTTAACAAGAGCTTTTCCATCCTGTTAGTCGTCCCTTTTAATTTACCTTTGATTAAAGAGGGACGATTTTTGCAGGGTTTTTTTTTCTCTGCCTATTTTCATTTCCAGGATACTGCCTTTTCCACCTCCCAGGACACATGAAACAGGAAAAGACCCAGGACATTTGCCACCCGTTTTTTTCACAGGCTCCCAGGTCCCTTGATAGTTTGTTTTTCCCAATACATTTCAGAGCTTTATTATATTTGTTTTGCATATGAATATGGTTTGGGAGTTTTAGCTGCATGTCCTAGCTCACATGCCATTAATTAAAAAGTAAGAATAGAAAAAGTGAGAAAAAGAAAGAAAAGACAAATTTAAAAATTAAGCTAGAACTAGAATTTTATAAAACATACTTTCACTTCGAAATTATATTTAAATTCTGATTACAAACATTTAAAAATGTGCTTCTAAGATATTACACTTGGCCTGATGAGATGTGGGTTAAGGCACTTACCACCAAACTCAGAGATCCAAGTTTGATGGCTTGTATAAGTTCTTCTCCAACCTCCACACTAATGTTATAGTGTCTGTGCATGCATTCACACACGCACACACACACACAGACCGCCAAGACCACACAGGGAAACCTTATCTCCAAAAAGCAAAACAAAACAAAACACAAAAACAAAACCATAACAAACAAAACAAGAAGTCCTAGTTCTGATGACTTCCCTGTAGAGTGGGAATTTTGCCAGGGTGTATTTCCAAGCATACAGCCTTGTATTCAACAAATACTTTGAGTAGCTAAAGCATGTTATCTGTTTTGGTAAATATAGTAAGTGTGGTGAATAAGAGATGCCAGTTTCTTACTTTCAGAAATTTGAATTCTGCTTGTGCGGGTTGGGGCATATTTAAATGTAAGCACATAGGATACAGAATTGGGCAATGGAAGCAAAAGCGACCGTTTTAGTTTGTTTTCTATTGCTGTGATAAAACACTGATGAAAATCAGCTTGGGTAAAAAAGGATTTGTTTGACATAACCATTACAGTCCATCATCAGGAAAGCCAAGGCAAGAAGTTGGAGACAGGAACTTAAGCAAAGATAATAGGTTAATGATGTTTAATAGCTTGCTCCTCATGGCTTGCTCAGATTCCTTTTTTTGATATTTTGTGTATGCTGTATTTCTTTTTATTATATTGTATTTATTTTCAAATTCGCTTTATATTCAGATTACTTTCATATGTATCCTAGGACCACCTGTCCAGGGATGAAACCACCCACAGTGAGCTGGGCCCTCCTACACTGATCATTAATTAAAAACAATGACATTAATGGACATGTTAATACAGAAGGGAGAAATTTTTGAGAAGTCTCACTCTTGGACAAAGAACTTTAGACAACTAATGACTGCTGGAATATGGAGAAGCCTCTCTTGGGGATGGGTCCCTTTATTTCTTGTCAAATTCAAAAGGATTAACCTTGAAACCATTTATGCAAAACAACAGAAATTGACTCAATGGATTGTATTTATATATATTTGTACATACACATGCATATACACGCATATATATGTAGCATTCATTTTATTTGGTTTGTTTAGGCCTCCACCTCCCTTCGAACCTCCCAACCCTAGGAGGGAGAAAGAAGGTTAGTAGAAAGAGGGGGTGCAGAACCCTATATTCTTCCTGCTGTTTAGGGTCAATAGGTTCTTTTAGGGCTCCACCAATTTTCATCAACAGCAAACGCAGCCAGCAGCCGCCTCCAAGATGCTGCACCCTGAAGAGTGTTTCTTCATCTGCCTGGTCCAAAACACCACAACATCCATCTCTGATCTCTCTAAACTGCCACTCGCCACACACGTTGCAGCATCACATGCCATAATTTCTCTTTCTGGGCTCTCATGTTTATAACTTCAGAGCCCTGGTCCACAATCCTCTCCTTGTTGCACTTGGCAGGCTGTTACCAGATGTCAAAGATCACACCCTACATGAGACAATTATCAGCTGTGCATAAATTAAAGCCCAAACTAAAATCCCACACTTAGGATTACAACAAAAACATATTTGCATAACATAAGTGAGTTTTTAAAGAAACCAAAACTTATCCAGCTCTACCATCTGCAGAACACACAGATTGTCTCTTGGACTCAGGCTGGTTCTAACTCAAACCAACTACAGAACTCGGTGGTCTCCCAATGGTCCTGGAATGTCCAAACAAGTTGGGGTTTCTCACCAGCTGCTTCTTCATCACTGGCCTTCTATCCTCTCTCTAGGGATGCTAACCCACCCTGTGGTGCCAACTCTCAGCTTCTCTCCATTTTCTCTTCATGTCTGGGGTGTTTACTGTAGTGGAGAGTGCACCTTCACTAATGGCTTCTCCTAGTCTCTCACAGTGCCAAGACTTTGTGACCTCGTCATCCCTAAAGATATCATGCTATCAAATCCAGTCAAGAGTGAGAGACTCTTACACATTTTCCTGCTGCTAGCTTGGGATAAAGCCCATCCCACTCTGGACTATAGGTTCTCTGTGCTGGCCCTGAAGAAATACTCTCAGAAGATTTTACTTCAGAGCTGCTGCTGCTCTCTCTCTCTCTCTCTCTCTCTCTTTGCTTTTTTTCAAGACAGGGTTTCTCTGTGTAGCCTTGGCCGTCCTGGACATGCTTTATAGGCCAGGCTGGCCTTGAACTCACAGAGATCCACCTGCCTCTGTCTCCTAAGTGCTGGGATTACAGGTGTGTACCACCAATGTCACGTTGTTCATTTCTTTTCAATCAAACTTGACTTCTTAGCATCATCTAACCAGGGTCAATTGTCTCAGTTACTTTTTTTATTTCAGCATTGTTCATTTCTTGTTAATTATAGGTGATGGATGCTTCAGTACTAGCTAATCAGAAACCACAGATTCTTTTTTGTTTGTTTGTTTGTTTGTTTGTTTTTCCAAGACAGGGTTTCTTTGTGTAGCTGTCCTGAACTCGTTTTATAGACCAGGCTTGAACTCACAGTGATCTGCCTGTCGCTGTGTCCCTGAGTGTTGGGATTAAAGGCATGAGCCACAGATTCTTAATCAAAAATGTCATGTGAACATTCTGATAGTCTTTGCCTCTTTTTGAAACTACAAAATCCAGACCTCCATCATCAGCATTTATTTCCACAGTCTTGTCTTCCAAGCTCCCACAGAATGGCCTATTAAGATTGAAGCACTAGAGGATAAGGGAAGTAATAAAATATGCTTAATTAAAAAAAATGTACCAGCTCAACATTCCAAAGTTCTGCCACAATTCTCCAAAACCAACATGGTCATATCTGTCACAGCAATACCTGAATCCTGGAACTAATTTCTGCCTTGATTTACTTTCTATTGTTGTGATTACACACTGACCAAAATCAATTTGAGAAAAAAATGGTTTATTTGGCTGACATATTATAATCCATCATCAGGGATGTCAAGGTAGGAAGCTGGAGATAGGAACATAAGGAGAGACCATGGGTAAACGCTGTTTACTGTCTTATTCCTCACGGCTTGCTCACATTGCTTTTTTTTTTTTTTTTTTTTTTTTTAATGAACTCTGGTTCCACCAGCCCAGGGATAATACTACCACAATGTGCTGTGCTTTCCCATATCTCTAATTAATTAAAAAAATGTTGTACAGGCTTGTCTATAGGCCAATCTTATGGAGTTTAGTCAGTGTTCTATTGCTTGAATAAACACCATGACAATAAAAACTCTTACAAAAGAAAGCATTTAATTGGGGGCTTGGTTATAGTTTAAGAGGCTTCTATTAGTACCATGGTAGAGAGCATGCTAGCACACATGATACCGGAGCAGTAGCTAAGAACTACATCCTGATTCACAGGTAGCAGGCAGAGAGAGACTGGGTCTGGCATGGACTTTTGAAACTTCAAAGCCCACCCCCAGTGACACACTTCCGTCAAAAAAGCACAGCTTCTAATTCTTTTAATCTTTTCAAATAGTTCCACTCCCTGGTGACTAAGCAATCAAATACATGCATCTATGGATGGCATTCTTATTCAAACCATCACAGGAGCCACATTATCAAGAGAAGTTTCCTCTTTTCAAATGACTCTTGAGTTTTGTTGACAAAAAATCAGCCAATATAGTGACTAGTTATTCTGCTACACTTAGAATATTGAGTGACATGTGACATTTGAGCTCAGTCCTAAATGACATGAAGGTGACACTCATGAAAACCTATGGATTTCAATTTTTAGGTATTTAAGAACGGAATAAGGATAGTGTGTTCTATGACCATAACAAAAGGTCTGTGTGGTTGTTCACTATTTAAATACATTAGGAACAGCAGGCAATGGTCCAAAGGGCAGATGGGGAACAGCTCTGTAGACCAATACATATGAACTGAGATTTATTCTTAGTATGAATACAAATCATTATTCGGTTTTGTTCCGTATGGCCATCCCTTTTGTAAAGCTCCTCCAGTTTGGATAAATAATAACAACTTCTGAAACCGAAGTAAGTTGGTTTTCAGAACTAAAGTTACTACCTTGTTCTCTCTGACATATCAAGCCCTAGTAGCTGCTGAACACAAGAACCGTTTCCTGATCACCTGATATTCTTTTTACTAGAACTCACTATATTTCCTTGGGTACCCCTAGAATCTGCCAACTGTGGGAGATTCTAGGGGTACCCAGAATTTTTGGCTTTTTTGTTTTGTAAGTATCCCAACCTATAGGTAGATTTTAATCTCTGCATTTTATACCAGAGAAACTCTTCATGGGTTCTTTCACAAATAAAACCTGTACTGTTATTTCCTCATTCATTTACTTGCCTGTCTTTCCTCCTCACTAAGTTTACAGGTGTGATGTTAACAAATGTCAGGAACCAATTATAATTTGGGGTGGTCACATCCTGTTAGGTGTGGAGAGCATACTGATACTGAGGAGAGCAGACTTTGCCACTTTCCCATGCAAGCATCCATTAACCACTCTCTACTTAAGGGGAAACTAAGTGTGCTGGTCACCTTGGTATAATCTAGATCACCAGAGGGGAGAGAATGAGGGCACCTGGATTGATAAAATGCTTCTATAATATTGTTCTGCAGGCAAAGCCTGTGGGGCACTCTCTTGACTAATGATTGATGTGGAAGAAGCCAGTTCATTGTTTATGTTGCTATTCCTGGGCAGGTGCTCCTGTAGTGTGTAAGAATACAAACTGAGTAAGTCATAAGGATCAAGCAATTAAGCAGCATTTCTTCATGGTCTTGCTTCCTTTCTTGCCTCTAGGTTCCTGCCTTGAGTTTGTACTCTGATTTCCCTTAGTGGAGTATGATCTGAGAATTCTAAGATGAAATAAACCCTTCCCTCATCCAAATTCCTTTGTTGATATTATATTTTATTACAACAGTAAAAGCCCTAAATAAGATATAAATTGGTACCTGACTTATGGAATATTGCTGTTACCAACCTGGCCATGTTTTGGGAAAGATTGTGGAAGAAGTTTGGAACTTTGGGTTGGAAAAGCTGCCAAGCATTCTGAAAATGATAGCTATTGGGAGAACTTAGAAGATGATGCCAGGAGCAGCGAAGATGATGGCGTCTTGGCTTGTGAAATTTCAGAGGAAAGTTTTGAAAGTCCCTGAAAACCCTATCAAAAACGTCCAACATTAAAATTCTGTGGTCCTGGTCATTCGGGGCTGAAGAATCAGCTGTGATTAACAAAAGGCCAAAAACATTTAAGTAAAACCTTTGCTATGCTGGGACAACTATTTCTGGTCAGCTGGGACTGAAGAATCATCTGTGGTTAAGAAGAGAGCCGCAGCATTAAGACAATATCTTCTGGGAAGTGTTTCCTCAAGGTCATCACACAAAAGCTGTAGTCCAGAGGGTGCCAAGTGTGTACCTCATGCTGATAAGCTAAATTTGGTAATGTGTACCAGAGTCTATTGGTTCTGAAGGTATAGAGGAAAGCAGACAAACCTTGCAACTGAAGGTGAAGTCTCAGTTGTAGTGGAAACCAGAAGACTGAAGGGGTCATGGAGAGAAGTAGATGCTTGGTAAAACGCAGCTGGGTTAGAGTCCCTGAAGAGATCCCAGGTACAGCACATATGCAGAAGAGAGCTCAGTATTTTGGAGATGCCAGTAGCTTCTTTATGTGACTGCAAAGTGTACCAGCAGGTATGAAATGGATTTAGCCTGGGCCTATGAGAAAAGCTGTGTGTACTATGGATAGCAGAGCTGGAGAAACAGTGTTGCCAAGGACCTTTGGCACCAAGGGAACCATGAGTGAATTCTAGATGTCCAACACTGAGATTATTTTAATACTTTTCAACTTTGTTTTTGCTTTGATAGGATGGTGACTTGTATTCTGATTCTTCCTTCTTGAAGTAAGAATATAATTAACTAATTTTTGAATCTCAGAAGCCTAGAGTTAAAAGACTTTGGAGTTTTAGAAAAACTTTGGATATTTCAGAGAGATTTCAGATATTTAGAGAGGCTTTGAATTTGAAAGAGGATTTGGATATTTATAAAAACTGAACTTTAAAGGTGTTTGGATTTTTAAAGGTTGTGAGACTTTAAAAGTGGAAATGTTTTATATTGAAGTATTAATATGTTCATGGCATCTTCAGGCAAATAAGAAAGGAAAGATTGTTGTTGAAAAGAGATGTGTTTGTGTGCAAAGTTGATAAGAAGCCAATTATGCTGCCTATGTTTTCAGCAGCTTGAGACAATCTAGAGTCGTCTGAGAAAAAGAAACCTCAATTAAGAAACTGCTTCCATAAGATAGTTCTGTAGGCAAGCCTGAGCTGAAAAAGCTCAGCCCTCTGTGGGTGGTATCCCTTCTGGGTTGGTGATACTAGGTTAATATAATAGAGCAAACTGTGTAAGTCATGATTAGTAAAGCAGTAAGCAGCATTCCTCCTTGTCCTCTGCTTCAATTTCTCTTTTCAAGTTCCTGCCTTGTCTTCCTGCCCTGGTTTCCCTTCTTTGATGGATGTGACCTGAGGATTGTAAGATGAAATAAACCCATTCTTTCTCCAGTTGTTTTTGATCATGTGTTTTATTACAGCAATAAAATAACTAACTAAGACATTGAGAAAGATTAAAGGGATGGAGTTGTGCACATGTGCTTGCATGTGTGGGCACGCACACACACACACACATACCACCGTGTTTGTGTAAAATGCAAAGCATAATAGCAGGCAGATTCTGACAAAAGAGGAGACAGAAACAAAGACCAAAGCAGGAGATTAAAAAAAAACCATCACATATTGATAGAAGATGAGGGAGGTGGGAAAGGGAAATATATAGAATCCAAGACTGAGATGTAGATATTTGTCTCAGCCACTCTGTCTTTGTTTGCTTTAGACTCTCATCATCATTCAGTAAGAGGTGAGGAGAATGGAAGGCATTATGTAAAACTAGGACACTTCTACACTGTGAGTCAAGCAGATAAGGAACAGAAGACTTTCTTTAATTATGCCAGGGATTAACCCAAATTTCTTAGTAACTAAAAATTGAATGAAGAAAATGAGATATTTTGAAACCACATGAGTAATATATACTGATACATAAATAGAAAAACAAAATATTTTACAAATGGCAATTGATAAGGGATCATTAGTGTGATAAACAAAGAACTGGTACCTTACAAAGGAGATTGTATACTGGGACGATTCTCCTGGAAATATATGGTCTTCATTGATAAATAATTGTGGCTCAAATATTTTATTTTGATTCATGAAGTGTAAATGTATGAAGCCTGCTAGTGAGCAAATCCAGAAAAGAGCATCAGACCCCTTTGATCTGGTGTTATAGGAGGTTGTGAGATACCTGCCAGAGATGCCAGAGACCAAATTCCAGTCCTCTGTAAGAGCTCAATGAGCTATTAACCACTGATCCATCTTTCCAGTCTCTACTTTTTAAATCAAACATGCAAGATCAGGACAATCAGAAGAACTCAGAAGTAATTCCAAAGTATTTGATTCCATGTTCTGAAAATGTGAGATGAGTTCAGGTTTCAAAACAAATTGTAGAGTACGTAGAATGTATTTTATTTTAGGGAAAAGGCTACAATTTGTGTTATAGCTGAAACTATGTGCTTTAATTGGCACAACATACCTTGATTTTTAGCAGTGACTATGGCTTCTACATTTCATATGTAATTCAATTTAAAATCTTTGATCAGATTATTAGGATTAAATGTATATTTTTAAAAGAATTTTTTGAGGCTACAGGACATTAGTAGCCACAAATCACCTAGTTTAATATAGCTTTTTAAAAAATTTTGTATAACTGTAAGCCTACACACAACCCACGTTTGTCTTATAGACAACCCAAGTTTGATTCCCATTAACCACATCAGGTAGCTCACAACTGCTTGTAACTTTAGCTATAGGGAATTTCCCTAAGCTATGGCTCATGCACATGCACAAACACACACACACATACACATAAATAAATAATATTTAAAAAATATTTCCCTTCCTTTCCACCCCTAAAGCCAAGTCAATGTATCTAAAGAGCAGTGTCAGGCATCATAGCCAGGATCCTTTGCCTTGGCCTGGCCTAAGCCAGATCTGCAACATAATAAATTTTTCCACAATCACATGAAAGAAAAACTTCCAGAGGTTGTACAATCCACAGAGATGTATGTTGCACAGATATATTAAGTCAAAAGTAAAAAAAAATGATTTGATATCCTGCCTGCTGGTATAGTAAATAAGTATATACATTGGTAAATACAAGCTGTTGTTTCAAATAAAGATGCAATGATGTAATTAATATCCTGTCCATAACTCTGCAGGAGGCTTTTTATTGCATGGCAATCTAAAATTAAGTTCAAAGTTTCACATAAAATGCTAAGGGTAAATCCCACAATCCCTGATATAATTGCTGGCTCAAGTCTCTGGTAGGCAATATACATAATGTGTGTGTTTCTAGTATCTCTTTCTTCTTTCTCCACCCAAATGCCTTCCAACACCTCAACACTAGGTAGGAGAGAAAGATTAATGGGGAGAAGGGGCATAGTTTTCCTTAGATGCTTCCTCCTGTTTAGGGTCATTGAGTTCCTTGGGGCAAGTCCAGGATATCTCCAACTTCTCTTTAATCTGCATCAACAGCAACCAAGATCAGCAGGAGAGGGGAGCACCAAGAGCATTCTTTCTTGGAGCCCCATTTCTCTCACTGGGCTCTGGCCTTTATTACCTCTCCAGAGTCCTCAGTATTGAGCTATCTGCAGCTGGCAAAAAACATCTCTCAGAGTCCACAGGAGGCAAATCGTTTGCTGCTTTGAACAAACTGAATCAGTCTCAAATCCTACACCCAGGATTAAAACAAAAAAGTTTACATATCATAAACAAATACTTCCATAACAGATGTGATTCCATTGGCTGATGCTATTTCATACACTTGGATTTAATAAGGGAACCTCAGCTTGATTTTCATCTGTTGTGTGCCAGACACACATATTTTTGTTGAAAAAAAAAAAGAAACTAGGATTATTTTCTTTTACTTTATTTTTTAAAGATCTTACTGTAGTCTTTTATTTATTCATTTTTTTTACAATTTATTCCTTTTATATTCTGATTGTAGCCCCTCCTTGAACCCCTCCTGGTTCCACCCTCCCTCCCTCTTACCCTCATCCCCTTCTCCTAGGCCCCTGAAAGGGGCAGTCCTCCCCCCTGCCATCTGCTCTTAGCTTATCAATTCTCATCAGGACTACCTGGATCCTCTTCCTCTGTGGCCTGTCCAGGCCACATCACCAGGGGAGAGTGATCAAAGAGCAGGCAACCAAGTTCATGACAGAGGCAGCCCCTGCTCCCCTTACTCAGAAACCCACATGGAGACTGAGCAGCCTATGGGCTACATCTGAGCAAGGAGGTCTAGGTCCTCTCCATGCATGGTCCTTGGTTGGTGCATCAGTCTCCACAGGATCCCCTGGGCTCATATTTTTTTAACTTTGTTGGTCTCCTTGTGGGGCTCCTGTCTCGTCCATGTCTTTCTATCCCCCACTTCTTCCATAAGACTCGCTACACCCTGCCCAAAGTTTAGCTGTGAGTCTCAGCACTGTATTCTTTTTTAAAACAGATCATATAAATCTTTTGTCTTGTGCCAAATGCAAGAACATGAAATATAGAAAAAGTAAGAACTGTTAAACCTAAACTCCAACAAGACAAGAGGTTCAATATTGAAGTTCAATAATATTTTTATACCATATTCTGCCTCTTGGGTATTCTGGAATAAGAGGCAGAGACTCAAACTGCCAATATACTCCATCAGCACCGCTTTGCTGGCAATAGCCCATTCCATCATTGTGGTAGCTCTTCTTGGTTATCAACTTGACTATATCTGGAAAGAACTACAATCCAGAAATAGAGGGCATGCCTGTGAGAGATGATTTTTGCTTGGTTTGAAATGGGTGAATTCACATCTAGTCTGGACTTTGAGGTAGGAACACACATGACTTTGATCTGCATCTTGAGGCAGGAAGACTCACCTTTAATCTGGACCATACTTTCTGCTGGAAATCTATATAAGGACATGGAAGAAGAAACCTTTCACTATTGCCTGATTGCCCTCACCTTGCTAGAAAATTCATTCTTTCACTTGCATTAGAGACTATGTCTTCAGAATTCCAGCATATACTGAAGACCAGCTGAGACATCTAGTCTTATGTACTGAGAAACTACAGGATTCTTGGACTTTCTGTAAACAGCCAGCCATTGTTTTATTAGTTGGACTGCAGCCTGTAAGTCATTCATATATATGATATATGATATGTTATATATATATATAATATATGATATATATCATTTATATGAGAGAGAGAGTCTATTTACAAGTTCTGTTACTCTAGAAAACCCTAACTAACACAGTCACTTTTAGAGGTTGGGCATAATAACTTGCAACATTTTTAGGCTGATATTACACCAGGGATCTTATTATAAGCCCTGAGCATTACAGGGAATGTGGCTTCCTCTGGTGGAATTCTCTCTACAGTCAAAGTGAGGACTATTTCACAGCTCTTCCCTACAGGAGGCACATGTTTGTGATTTGGGTATTTCTAAGGCATCCTTTTAATCCTAGGTGGATAAATTATGCATCCATAGTGCTCTCCTTAACAATTAGTGTCTTGTGGACGCTGTTAACAATTACTGACTATTCCTCTAGAGTACTCTGAGACTCTAGAGTAGTCTGAGATGCATCTATACCACTTGGCAAAAATTCAAATCCCTCCAGGATTATTAGTTCTTGAAATCAAAATATGTGTCAAAGGTTGCCTTTTCTGCTAAAACTTGTGATCTGCTTATCAACTGCATTACTTTAAATCATCCAATTACAGAAGAATATGAGGCTTTTGCATTTATTAGGATTAAGAAATCAGCAAGACCCTCTCTGAGTGTATTTGCCTGCCTGTATTTGCCTGTCATGCCCATGTGCCTTTCTACAGAAGTTAAACTTTTTGTCTTGAAAAAATACTTTGAGAAAGATAAACACCAACTCAGCTATAAAACCTTCGATTCACTAAACGTAATAGTGGCACAAAGCTTGGGAGAGTAACCAACCAATATCTGATTAGAGTTAAGGCCCAGCCCATGAGGTGGAACCTATCCCTGATACTGCTCACATGGCCAAGAGCCTGGAACTAGATAGGCTAGAGATCTAAGGGAAAACTAAATATTACTGTTCTGCTAAAAGAATGTAGCAATAAAATGACGTTCTGTCACTCCTAGTGTCTTGTTTATCCATTATAAGAGAAGCTTCTTCCTACAGTAAATGGGATAATGAGACCCACAGCCAGAAAATGTGCTAAGAATGAGAGGCCTTGTAAAACTCAGCTCTAAACAAGATCTTTCCATCAAATTCTTCCCGTTGGGGTTCAGGAAACACTATGGTACAAATGGTAGAAAGAGTGTGAGAGCCAAAGGGGATGGAGGACACCAAGGAAACAAGGCCTTAACACAGCATGACAGACATATACACGGACTCACAGAGACTGTGGCTACTCCCTGGTGATAAATCATTCCAATATAAGCCTGTGGGGGCCTGGTTCTTATTCAAACTACCACATGAAGGGAACACCTTTCTGTCTTCACACAATTTGGGGGATAACTGTGAACGAAATAAGGTTCACATTTGAGAGAAATATCATCTTTCCTGAAATACATCATAGCTGGAAGGACTGGGGATGGAGTAAGTGCTGTGGATGGAGAACTGAGTATCTCCAGGTTAGTGGTATAGGGCAACTTTCTGGATAAAATGATATTCAGATCTAAGTATTAAAGAAGTTGGGAAAAACATCCTTTCATTAGATAGATTGGTACCAGGCCACTCTACCAATACCAAAACTAACTACTGAAAGGGGAAAAGTAACATTATTTAGGATGAGGGAGACCAGATGAATTAAAAAGATAGTAAAGATTGCTAGTATTTGAAGTGGGAGAACTGTTCAGAGAAGGGTTTGTTCAGAGAACAAAAGTGATTAACACAGTGTTAGGTGCTTGGAAGTCTAACATCTCACTTCTTAAAGTCTCATTCTCCACAAACTTTGTATAATTTATTTAAAATTTCCCTGATTTGGCATTAAGTTTTCATGTTTTGTCTTCATCATTTATTTTGCAGTCTTAGAACATTTTTACTACACAAAATTCACCTTTATCTAACATATTCTCTTTTCTCTTTAGTCTTTCTTACCAAAATATAGCCCCAGACTTAACATCCTTCCCAACACTTTTTTCATGCCCATTTACTGTTTCTTTTTCCTAAATAAGAGTTGAATCAAAATAACAATAGGGAACATTGTAGCAAATTAGGCTTGCTTGTGCATTACCTTTTAATTATTAAGCTTTGTCACATTGTAAGTCTCAAACAAATCTTTTCTCTGCTTGGGCATCATTTTCTACTATACCTTGGAGTTTTCATGTAGGCAGCTTTTATAACCTAAACTAAATGTGTTGCTTTAATCTTAATTTAGGTGCTCTTCCATGCCTCTGACACAAAATTGTGTGTGCATATGTGTGTGTGTGTGTGTGTGCACGCTGTGGTAATCATTGTTAAAAGTACCCAACAGCTTGATAGCAACCTTAAACAAAACTAATATTCCATAAATGTTGGAAGCAGCATGTGGAACGAGGTTGATGATACCTATTTGTGGTTTTGAGTGCAATTCTAGGTGTCAGTGAAATAACTTATTCCCTTATAAAACTCTTCTAACAGTTTCTGTAAAGTATCCCTCCTCTCTCATACCCTGTTGCCTTCGGTGTTAAAAATATTATAAAGCAAACCCCTTTGTTAGGGTCAACCAGAAGACACAGGAGAATTGGAGAATTCAAATTTGGACTTGCTCTTGGTTAAAATAATCCAAGAGGAAGTTGCTTTATGTTTATTTCTTAATGTATTAGTTGATGCATTTTGATGCTCCACATGAATAAGGATTTGCCGTGAACTCACGAGCACCAGAACAGCCTAGAAAAGGGGATTTAAAAAATGGACATCTTGGTCACCAAAGTAAAAAAGGAGCACAGGAATGTCCTGAAAGCTCCTTCCTGCCTTGTCCAACTCCTGGGGTGGAAAGATCATGAGGGAAAGGGAAATCAGGATATCTCTGGAGGGATGAAGCAGACCTATGTCCCGAAGCTCATGCTCAGCAATAAAAAAACATTTTGTAAAAGGACTGGAGCTAAAGCATCATTAAGAGAAATTTATAACTATTGACTGTTGTTAAATACAAAACAAAACACCATCCTTTGTATCTTGACCATGGAACACTCTTGGAAAAAGTAGTGTGCTTTCCCATAAGACAGATAAACTAAATCATTTAAACTTTTTGAAACATCTTAGACTTGGCATACAGCCTTGCTGAAAGAAAAGCAAAAACTGTACACAACAAGGACATTTGCTCAACTATGTTCATAGCTGCCTTATTTGTAATAGCCAGAACCTGGAAACAACCCAGATGTCCCTCAGTTGAGGAATGGATACAGAAATTGTGGTACTTTTACACAATGGAATACTACTCAGCAATTAAAAAGGAGGAAATCATGAAATTCGCAGGCAAATGGTGGGACCTGGAAACGA
>CM053742.1:79184173-79243912 GCA_028658305.1 Pachyuromys duprasi
AGATTCTGTCATCAGTCTTGAGGTCTCCTACCCGTTTCAAATGTGAAGGGAAAAGGCCACTTTCAAAATCAAGTAATCAAAAGCTTGTTCATGAACTCTGCTCTAAATAAGCTCAAAATGTAAAAAAAAAAAAAAAAAAAAAAGGGTTTTCCCTGGACCAGACAATGTCAATCCACAGTTGATAAAGAATGGAGTTAATCTAGTTTTGGGAAATAAGAAAATGAGCTCCCTAGAGTGATATAACAATACAAGAAAGCTCCCTGTGTTCTCTGCTTGGAATCCCAACGCTATGCCTCCAGTATTTCAGCAGAAACAACCTGGTTTCATAGTCACAGACACTGCACATTATGGCTTCTGCAGCATGCCTTCATCTCCATTTCAAATTCTAAAACAATAAAATATTTTATTATTATTACTAAAAATAATTGAAGATAGGCTTATTTATAATAAAAGATAGAAGAAAACTAGACTTAGCTTCCTAGGTCTAGAGGCTCCTCACTTATCTGTAGGTACTGCTTCCTACAAATATTTTAGCTTGATTTTTAGGTAAACCAAACTGTACTATTTGCTTGCCCAGATGTTACTGATTCAGATTATACCAGTCAAATTCATATTATGGCTTATTCCCACCTACTCCAAGAAATTCCACTTCTAACTCAGTTTTAACAACTGATTATTTATTATTCCTTATCCATACCTACAGGCCCATAGTGATAATTCTGCAATTCTGACTTCTTTAAAAATCAAAGAAATATGGTTTTTCCAGCTGCAGAGAGTTTCTGCCAGTGTGTGATACTTGAAATTCTGGGAACTTTTCAGAGAGTATATAAATGCTAGGGGTCCTGAGAGGTCGGGTTGGTGGTTGTTGGACATTCAGGGGAGTTGGTTGTGTTTGTAAGTAGTTGTGCTCAAAGAAAAAACAAGAAGAAATTAGATTCAAGGATCTCTTTCCTCTGTCTTTCTTTCTCTCCTATCTAGTGATAGTAGGTAAAACACAGGAAGCAGAGCATCGGAAAAGGGTGGGGGAAAAAGAAGCTACAAAGTAGCTTATACTGGAATCAACTGATGTCTCTTGATAAACTTTTTATCATAGTACTAGTCAAACAGATACCCATAGGCATAGGAGAAAATGCTTCTATTATAATTAAACAATCCTGCCCTTTAATTAGCACACTCAATCACCAGTTTTAAGTCTTCAAGGGATTGGTGGCAAAAGTAATCCTCTAAAATTTGTAGAAGATGTATGTGCAGTTTTCTAAAACTGAATTGCCATTTTTAACCCTATGTATTTACTCTGAACTGCCATTTTTAACCCTATGTATTTACTTGTACTTTCATCCTTTGGGGTTAAGAGGTTGTTTGTCTCAATGAGGTTGTAACATCTCTATATCTGAATATCCCTTTCCTAGGGATCATTGACAACCATATACCTAAAGTTTCTTGGATAGAAGGTTGACCTGTTTGAGTAGAGCAGTGGCCATTTAAGGAACATGAACTTAAACATCTGTGTGCTGACTAGTTTTATGTCAAGTTAGAGTCATTTTGAAAGAAAGAACCTCAGTTGAGAAAATACTCTACCAGATTGTCCTATGGGTAAGCCTGTAGAGTATTTTCTTGACTAGTGAATGATGTGAGAGTATAGTATTACTCCTGAGCTGGTGGTCTTGTGTGCTCTAAGAAAACAGACTGAGCAAGCCACAAGAAACAGGCTAGAAAGTAGCATTTCTCCATGGCCTTTGCATCAGTGCTGTCTCTAGGTTCTGCCTTGAGTTCCTGTCCTGATTTCCCTGGATGATGGTCCACAAGCAGTGAGAGGAAATAAAATCCTTTCTTCCCCAGCTTGCTTTTGGTCATGGTGTTTTAGCATAACAATAGAAACCTTAACAGACAGTTTTCTTCACCTTATCCAAGAACAACTTCAGCATGACTGTGGAACCACTCTTCAACACCAGGAATACTTCTGTATTACTCCAATTGCTTTTTTACTATCACTTTAAACTTTGATGATAATAAATATTTTTCACTGCCTATTCTCCATAATCAAGCACCTATATATTATTTTCAATGCAAAATACTTTCCCCAAGGCATGATCTTTCTGACAATGTCAGAAAGGCCCCACAACGGTAGGTAAATAAGGCAATGCACTCTACTAGACAAAACTGTCCAGGTATTTTTGCATTTTATTATAAAAAGGATATCCTATTAGCCATCTCTACTACAGATATCAATATACTGGTTCTAAATGTTTTACAAACTTCACTATAAAACTTTCATTTACAGCTTGTACTGTAATGCAGACAAAACTGGCAATGTTCCACAGAGCTGTCTTGGATGTATTGCTGCTCAGTCTTCCCATAAACCTCATTAAATACAATTATCTGCCAAAAAATATAATTTCAAATTTGTTTCAATAAGTTTTAGGTAATATCAATTGGCTTCAACTTTTCTTGGGAACTCCCAATGTGCCTCTTTCTTATCTTTTGCCACACTTGAAAGAGATGTTGATTTGATCTCATATTTTACATTAACTTCTCTTGCATTACAGCAATATTGAATAGTATTTTAAGCCCTGGAACAAAGATAACTTTCTCTCACAGACGCTTACATTTACTCCTCTATTATCTTGAACACTCTTTTTTTTTTTTCTTGTAGTAGCCATTAGGCAATTAATTTCCTCTTTAGTCATTCTAGAATGGATATTTCTTCCCAACACAGCTAAACAACAACAATAAATTTCCCAAAGCATCATAGAATGATTTTCATTTAAGAAAACAGAACCAGATTTACTCAACTTACTAACAAGATCTTAATACTATATATCTTTTTATATTTCAAGGTGATTTCAACTTTCTTTCACAAGCCTTGATAGCTTGGGGAGACAACTATTCTTCACCTCCCTATAGAGACTCTATGTGAAATTCTATCCCTTCTTATATAGGCTTTATTTTACATATGTACATACCCTATTTGCTTTTTTAAAAATAAATTCATTCATTTATTCATTTTACATCCTGATCACAGCCCCACCCTCTTCTCCTTCTGGTCCCATCTTCCCACTCTCTTCCCTTTTGTCCCATCCTCTTCACTTCAGAAAAGGGGAGGCCCTCCCCACTTACAAACTCACCCTGGCCCATCAAGGCATATCAAGACTTAGTGCATCCTCTTCTACTTAGGCCCGACAAGGCATTCCAGCTAGGGAAAAGTGATCCAAAAGCAGGCAACAGTGTCCATGTCGGATATGACCCACACTCCCCTTTTTGCTAGGGGACCTACATGAGGGTTAAGCTGTCCATCAGTTCCATATACACATCCTATTTGTAAAGCACTATTTTTTTTTTCATAAGGAACCAAACAATCAGGCAAAGGTGCCATTACATGACATGCTGCTGCTGAAGTATGGTACTCTCTGTTATACCTGGAATAATCACGAACCAGCAGGCATAGATTTTGGCTGTCCCGTTGCCTTTAAAAAATTCCCAGATTGACACTTCAATTTACCAACTGATGATCACTACTTGGCTCAAGCCATCCCACTGTTGTTTCAAGCCACTTTGGCTCATGCTTCAGAGTCCGCCTTGTTACCTATGTTTATCAGCCTTCAAAGCCTCCTTCACAGAGTTAAACTTTTTTTTTTATCCCATACAAAATTACCTGGCACCCTCACAATAGGAAACTGTCATTTTGTGTCAGGGATAATGGAGCTCAGTACATGAAATAACACTCAGCATCTATGATGTGAATTTTCAACAGAGAACGTTGGAGATCCAAAGAGCATGTGAGAAGCTCTAAGGATCCTGAGTGTTGCCAGTGTTGCATCAAAAAGAGATTTATTTATTTGTTATAGACACGGTGTTCTGCCCGAATGTATGCTTGGACACCAGAAGAGAGCACCAGATCTCATTATAGGTGGTTATGAGCCACTGTGTGTGGTTGCTGGGACTTGAACTCAGCACATCTGGAAGACAGCCAGTGCTCTTAACTTCTGAACTATCTCTCAAGACCTCAATGCTGCATTTTTTCTTTATTTTTATTTTTATTATCATTTATTCAATTTGTATCCTGGCTGTGGCCCCTTCATCACCTCCTCCCAAAGGTGCCCTCTCTCCCTCTTCTCTCCCTATGCCCCTCCTCTAGTCCACTGATAGGGGAGGTCCTTCTTCCCTTCCATCTGACCCTAGCCTATTAGGGTTCATCAGGACTGGCTGCATTGTCTTCCTCTGTGGCCTGGTAAGGCTGCTTCTCCCAGGGGGAGGTAATCAGACAGCCTGCCACTGAATTCATGCCAGAGAAAGTCCCTGATTCCCTTTGGAGACTGAGTTTATGGGCTATATCTGAGCAGGGGTTTTAGGTCCTCTCTATGCATTGTCCTTTGTTGTGGTATCACACTCTTCAGGGACCCAGGGATCAGTTTTTTATGGCTTTGTTGGTTGTCTTATTTTGGAGCTCCGGTCCCTTCCAGGTCTTTCTATCGCCCTCTTCTTTCCTAAGATTCCCTGTACTCTGCCTGAAGTTTGGCTATGAACCTCAGACTCTACTTCGATACCTCAATCAATAAAGTCTTTCAGAGGCTCTCTGGGGTAGGCTCCTGTCCTGTTCCCTCTCTTCTCCTGCTTCCAATGTCCAATGATGCATTTTTATTATAAGCAATTGCATATAAAGATACCATGCAATCAGCTGGGCATTGTGCCGCACACCTGTAATCCCAGCACTGGGGAGACAGAGACAGGTGGATCTCTGTGAAATTGAGGCCAGCCTGATCCACAAAGAGAGTTCAGGACAGCCAAGGCTACAGAGAGAAACCCTGTCTTGAAAAAACAAACAAAACAAAACACCCCCCAAATATAGTGCAATCATTAAATACTACTTATAAAGAACTAGAATGTTTTGCATAATAGATTACCTGGGAAAACAAAGACAAGAAAGTTTGGATAGGAACATATGTAGAAATTTAATCAACGTATATGTCATAAGAAATGACTCATTCCCATATCCTTGAGTGGAAGCATCTGTCACACACATCATTTCTCAATATCCTCTCTATGCTAAAGGTCAGAGTACTCTTAGATATAGAATGTGCTTCTTTCTCAGATGATACTGTTGGCAACATTTCTCCCTTCTGTTACTGTAATAAAGTTAGCGTGTCTAGTGTTGGAGCCAGTTCTTCTGGTCTAGTTAGTGGTTTCATTCTGCTTGACAGACTGCACAAAAAAAGAATCACAATAATAATTAGAATCAACAAACCAACCAAGCTAAACACATGAGTTTAAAAATACTTAATGAGACTCAAGGATACCATTCCTTCAGCTAGTCCCTTTGGCAGGGGAGACTTAGCCAAAACCTTGGATTGTAACTTTAGCACATCAAATAATACATTATGAAATAAATCTAATCCTAACAAATTATTTTTAATTCTAGATTACTAGTGTTATGATTTATTATATTGAACTTGGAGAACAATATTGGGTTACATTATAATGTTATCTTAGTTGTCACTAATTCACGTCCTATACCTACCTACTCTCCCAACCAAATTTAGTAGTTAGGTTTCACCAAGAATCTGTTAATTGATGTGAATTTGGGTTTTCCAGGTTTCAGTAAAGTTCTTTTGAAATTTTTTATGTAAAAGAAGCTGTTTCCCCTTCCTGATATAAAGCTCATGTCTGTAGTGCCTGCTAAGATGTCACTACATCTAAACTAAGATCACAGTTCCACCAATTAGATACCACACACAACTTTTGGTACATTTCTGTAGGTTTCATGCATAAAGGCTACCATTGGATTCTCTTGCAAGGTTTTGCAGAACTGACTGGACCCCAGGCAGGTCCTGCTCTTTTAAAAATCATAAACATAGAGTCTTTTCCCCCAATAGATATGCTTAATCTATTACTGCAAATAGAAGATGCTCTCCTGAGTGCTGCAGCTGGTAAGAGGACAGTTATCTGAGAAGATGTTATTCTAAACATGTATACATCAAATTGTATCTTCTCAGATAACTGTTCCTTTGTCCCGCATTATCTCTGTTAGGATCCAGAGGAAGCCACACAAACCATTCAGATACTGATCTCAGTTAGATATGGATGCTTTATTGAACACAATAACCCAAGCCTGGGCATGAGACACAGTGGACTCTGGAAACAAACTGTGATTGATTGTCTTTTGAAGTTAGCTTATAAAGGTAAAAATTATAATTAGCTCATGCAGGGTGTTGGTAGTGGTGGACAGTGGAACAGGGCAGTCACCTTTGACTTAAGTTAATTTTGCTATCTAGACAAAGCAGTTTGGTACGAAGTGGAGTTTATAGTCAGGGCCAGATAATCTTATGGTTGGGGATTTTCCAGGAGTAGCAAGGCCACAGAGTATGATGAACATAAACATAGTTTTTGGTCAACCTGACCTTTCACAGAGAGCTTTTTCCTATTATCAGCAACAAGCTGAGATGATGTGGCTGTTAGGCCTAAAACAGAAATTGCTATAGTTATGCTACCCAAAAGGAGCAGACCTCAACCATCTCTTTTGATTAGTTTTATTTTGAAGCATATTTTGTCAGACATTAGGATAGGGTTGTCTACTTGTTTTGTTCTTGTTGTTTTTTTAAACACTTAGGTTGCTTCAAAGCATTTAACTGTGTTCTTTCTGATTTTTTTTTTAATAGGCACACAGGGCTATAAATTTTCCCCTCAGAATTTCTTTTTATAATACATCCCAGAATTGTGTGTGTGTGTTCTGTTTTCATTCTCATTTATTTTTAGGAATATTTTTTCTTTGACAATTCATCATTCAGGATTGAGTTGTTTAATCTCCATGACTTTGAATATTTACAAGAGTTTTGTTTATGGTTGATTCTAATTTTATTATATAATTGGTCTGAAAGGATACATTAGATTGTTTTTGTTTTTTCTGTTCTGTATTTGTTTAAGATTTGCTTTGTGTCCCAGAATTTGGTCTATTTTAGAGGAGATTCCATCTTCTGTCATGTAGAATATAAAATTTTTTTTGTGTTTGTATGAACTATTCTGTAGAAATATCTTAGGTCCATTTGATGTAAAATATCACTTAATTCTGAGGTGCCTCTGTCAAATTTTTGTCCAGATAACTTACCTCCTAGAGAAAATGAGATGCTTAAATCATTTGCTATTCTTGAGTTTTTGTTAATATGTCTTTAATTCCACTAGTATTTTTATATTAAACTGAGTGGCCCCAAGTTTGGCATACATATATTTAATATTATCTTTTTCTGATTCTTGATTCCTTAATTAGAATGAATGTTCATTCTGTATGTTATTTTTTAGTTCACTTAATACATTTTATTTTTAAATTAATTTATTCATTCACTTTAGATCCCAATCATAGGCCCTCCCTCCCTCTTCTCCCATTCCCATTCTTTCTCCTACTTCCCCTACTCCTCAGATAAGGGGAGCCTCCCTCCTACTGGCTCAGGCCAGCATTTAAAGAAGTGTGGACAAAAGGATATCCTAGGGACACACTGTGACACACTACAGGTTTTACAATGAGATTTTCCCCTTTTGGTTGGGGTTGCAAAGACAGAAGGTGAGTAGGAAGGGACATTGAGACGAGTGGGATTGGGTTACATGATGTGAAATTCACAAAGAATCAATAAAAATTAAATTTAAAAAAGAAATGAACTTGCATAGAGCAATAGCTTTTCTATATGCCAATAGCAAACACACAGAGTAAAGGATCCTGGATATATTCCCATTCACAATAGCTTCAAAGAAAATAAAATACCTAGAATAAACCGAACCAAGGAAGTGAAGAACCTCCTCAATGAAAATTATAAGCCTCTGAAGAAATAAAGACACTAGAAAATAGAAAGACATCCCATGCTCTGCTCATAGACTGGTAGAATTAATATTGTGAAGATCACCATCATTTTAAAAGCCATTATGTATTTGCTGCAATCCAAATAAAAATTCAGTCTCCAAGTGGGTTCCCTAGTAAGGAGAGTGGGAGCTGTAATCTGGCATGAACTCAGTGGCAAGTTCTCTGATTACCTTCCCCTGGTGAGTGCAGCCTTGCCAAGCCACAGAGGAAGGCGATGCAGCCAGCCAGTCCTGATGAGCCCTAATAGGCTATGGTCAGATGGAAAGGGATGATGACCTCCCTTATCAGTGGACTAGGCAAGGGGCATAGGAGGAGAAGGGGGAGGGAAGGAGGGAGGGATTGGAAAAAGAGAAAGGAGGAAGGCCACAGCCAGGATACAAAGTGAATAAATTTTAATAAATAATAAGTAAATAAAATTTAAAACCAAAGAAGAACCTTAAAATTTTTACATCTTATTCTTTAGTTAACTAGAAAAAAAAGATGTTAAAATTCATTTGGAACCCGAAAGATTCCAGATAGCCAGAACAAACCTTAACAGAAAGAACAATGCTGGATGGATTACCGTTCCAGATCTCAAGATACATTACAGAGCCATAGTATTAAAAAAATATGACACTGGCTCAAAAACAGAAATATAGACCACTGGAACAAATTCAAAGACCTAAGCACACAGACATTCAATATTTGACAAAAATGCCAAAAACCATAAACTGGAAAAAAAGCACCTTTAACAAATGATATTGAGAAAATTTGATGTCTGCATGCTGAGAGAATGAAATTAGACTCAAATCTATACACTTGCACAAAAGCTAACTCCAAATGAATCAAAGGCCTAAATGTGAAACCTGAAATGCTGAAAGAAGAAATCATAGGCAGTGGTGTAAGAAAGGACTTTATGAATACAACACCATTTTCCCAAGAACTAAGGCCAACAGTAGACAAGTGATACTTCATGAAACTAAAAAGCTTCTGCATGGCTAAAGAAATAATCAGTTGGGTGAAGAGGATGCCTACAGCATAGTAAAGAATCTCTGTTAGCTATACATCTGATAAAGAATTCATAACAAGAATACATAAGTACTCAAAAACAAATAGTAAAAACAAAACAAACAACCGATTTAAAAGCGGGCCTAGGATCTGAACAGAAATTTCTGAAAAGAAGAAACATGTACTCTGGAAATACATCTGGAGAAATTTTAAAAAGCTAAAAATAATTCTATTCTACTTCTTGTGATATCCTGTTTGTATAATGTTCTTGTGGAATATATACAGTTTACCCTTGTTCATTCACATGTTGATGTCTCTACCTCACTATCTGGTTTCAATACGGACATTGCACTGTGATGCTTATTCTAAGCAACACCTGTCTCAAGTTTGTGTAAACATGCTACCATTTGTTCTCTGTATTGTTAATTAAACAACCAGACAATGCTGAGCAATGGAGAGAATAGGGTGGGACATTCTGGTCCAGAGGGAGAAAATATCCAAGAGGAGAGGACTTGGAAATACAAGGAGAGATGAGCCAGACATAAGATATGACTAAAAAGCAAGTATAATATGGGAAACTTAATGGGAGGGAGCTATGTGGGCTTGGAGATTTAGGATGGAATAATTATTGCCCACCATTGTGCTCTAGGTTAATTAAATAAATCCTAGTCTCTGTGTGGTAATTTGGGTATACAGCTATTTACCACAATGGGAATAACCATTGTTTAACTAAAAGATAAATCAATATTAAATATTAATGATCAATAATATCCCAAAGCACTTTAAAGTCCAGAAGATTGTGGATGAATTGCAGACACTAGGCATTGAGCTATCTCTGATTATTATTGTGCCTTGGTTATATCCTCAGAATTGGAAATCAAGTAGTTCTACTTGTTTCTCTGGAGGTTCTGCAAATGGCTAATGCTTGAAGAATTTTGGAATTGGAAGTTAAATGGGTCCTAGAATGAGGCAGGCCCCCTGTAGAGGAGTTTTAATCTAGCAACATGGCTTTGCTGATCACATCCAAAGACCTCCTAGGTCTGTGTGACCCAGCTGGAATTCAGACACACCGTTAGTATACAAATTTAACCCTAAATGGTGACATCTAATTGAGAAGCAGACAAAGAAATGAATTGGGGAAAGATTTGACAGACTAGGATATGCCCGACTCTCATGAGAATAGAGAGAAAAGAGAGTATATACTTCATCTTCTAGAATGTGAGCCTATTATTCACAGGTGAGACTTTATGAGAACACTGACAGAGAAAGATTTCCCCTCCCCATGGACTTTGGTAAAAGCTTCTTGCTGGCTGAGAAGCAGGAATTCTAGCACAGTTAACATTTCTGTAAAGGCTCTCACCATAGAGTTAGCATTCCTTTCATATATGGATAGTTTATGTTAAATCAGTAGTTCTCAACCTTCCTAATGTTGTGACCCTTTAATACAGTTTCTCATGTTATGGTAACCCCAAGCATAAAGTTATTTTGTTGACAGTTTATAACTGTAATTTTACTACTATTAAGGTTGGTATGATCAATGCTTGTTTAAATGAACAAATGGGATGAACATTGAATGGAGGAGTAAACAAGCAACAGGACAGGAGCATACCAAAGAATGCCTCTGAAAGAATCAATATAGCAATGTATGAAAGCAGATATTAAGACTCACAAGCAAGCCTTCGGCAGAGGGCTGGGAATAATAATAAAAATAGGGGAAGTTAGTAAGACTTGGGGAGAACAAGAGCTCCACAAAGACCAAACTGAGCAGGGCACAGGGGTCTTTTACGAGACAGTTTCTCCAACCAAGGACCATGTATGGATATGGCCTAGAAACCCCCGCTCAGATGTGGCCCATGTTAGCTCGGTGTCCAACTGAAGACCCTAGTAAGGGGAACAGGGACTGTTTCAGTCATGAACTCGATGGCTGGCTCTTTGACCCTCCCCCATACACTCCAGGGAGTAACAGCCTGTCTAGATCCCAGGGGAGGACATTGCAGCCAGCCCTGAGGAGACAAGATGAACTGGGGTCAGATGGAAGGGGAGGAGATCCTCCCCTGTAGGTGGACTTGGAGAGGGCGGGGAGGAGATGAGGGAGGGATGGGGAGAGTGGGAGGGAATGAGGGAGGGGGCTACACCTGGGATGCAAAGTACCTAACCTGTGATTGATATAAAACTAAATAAATTACATTTAAAAAAAAGAATTGTAATGTAAACATTTTTGGAAATAGAGGTTTGCCAGATGGGTCATTACCCACAGGTTGAGACCCATTGTGTTAAAGTAAAAATGAACCAGACTCAAGGCCTACATTAAAATATCCTTATCAAATCCCAAATCTACTTCTTAAAGTGACTTATCCTGAATTTTTTTTCTAGGTCAAAGTCATGAATTCAGATTTGGCCTGTACTGAGGTCCCTAAAAGGGTACGGAAATTCCTCATGTTGCTGAGGGCAACAGGATACAGCTTTATGTCCTGGCTCTTTCCCAAACACTCACATGCCCACTCCCAAACAGAATCAAATTCTAGGCACTGCTTGTGTACCTATATAACATGATTAACCATACAATGGCTCTAGAACCATTTTACCCAGGTACTCTAGTAAGCCCTTAACTTTTCTCTGTCTGTTCTGACAAATGGCTAGCTCTAGGAAAAGCAATAGTCTCTGCAGACTAGAAAAGGTACTCATTTTTCCACATTTGCACTAACCAAAGTATGACCCTGAGGATCACGAATAAGTAGGAAATTATAAAACCAGCAAATAGACAGGACAAAGCATCAGTTTATAACAGTAAAGCAATGGATTGCAAACATTTGTTTATGAAAGATTAGAGAAATGCAAAATAATATAGACAAAAAGTGAATAATATCTGACAACAATATATAAACAAAATGTGAAAATAACAAGAACAAATGCTGTGGAAACTCAATAAAAAAACAGAAATTCTGGTGTGGTAGAAGACAACGCTTAAACTTAAAAAGCTATGGAAGACTCATTCATACAGATAATTGGATGAATGAGCTCAAAGGCAGGTGTTTGGAACTGCCTTGTCAAAGGAACAAAAAGTTGAAAATGCATATGGTGAACTTGAGAAGAAATATACGTATATACATCCAGTTATAAGGAAATTAAATGATAACTTGAAAAAGACAACACAAACCTCATACTACAATCCATTACTTTATATTCTATTTTTAAAATTTTAACAGAAAAAAATAATATAACATTTTCTAATATACCATTATAAACTCTCATAACTTATGAATAAAAAATTTGAGTAAACAAAAACTGATACACACACATACACACACACACACACACACACACACACACACACGAACACTCTGTATTTTTAAGGCTCCCAGCAGAATATTCACAAGGGATCTTTCAGGCCAGAGGAATGTGAGGTATTTAAAGCCCTGACAGAAAATAAAAATCCCACAGAGAAGCTATTCCTAGAATGAATTCCATTTAGAAATAAAGGTGAAGTGCCCTATTCAAAGTAAGTTAGAATGTATCAAATGTGTTAATATAAGAGGTAGAATTTAGAAACAACTGGATAAAAACATAGGAGAAACTCTTAAAAACATAGGATGAACAATTTTCTGAGGAAGATTCCAAATTGTTCAAAGAATAATAAATACAAATGGAATTGCTGAAATGAAAATTCCACAGCTGAGGAAACGGTTATCAGAGCAAACGTGAAGAATTTGAGAAAAATTTTACCAGAAATTCACTTGGTGGGGTATTAATATGCAGAATAAATAAATGGCTAAAAATTAAATGCCAAAATAATAATCCAATCAATAAATGAGTCATTACTCCACATAGCCAATAAATAAATGAAAAATGCATAATCATAGAATGATGAAAACAGATACAAAAATATTCTATTTTATAGGAGCCAAAACTGCTATCACTAAGAAAAGCAAAACAAAATAAAATGGTGAAGATGTAGAGAGGAAGAAAGCCTATGCACTGTTGATAGCAATGTAAATTAGTCCAGCTACGTATAAAATCACCATGGAAGTTCCTCATAAAGCCAGGTAGAACTTTCATATGCCTCAGGCATTCTATTTGAATGTGTGCAACTGAAGGCATAACTTTCAGTATACACTAAAGATTTCCACACATAGAATATTATTGCAGTATTGCACTATTATAGCATTATGACTAATGCTAGTCATAATAGCTGTTGTAAAAGCAGAGGAGCTGTCATAAAAATTATTGGATAAAAATATGTGATATATAAACACAACAATTAATTCTTCACCCATAAAAAAGAATAATATTATATTATTTTTGAGCTTCACAAGGAGAGCAACAAAACCAAAATATCTGGGCCTAGGGGTCTTTTCTGAGACTGATACTCCAAACAAAGACCATCCTTACCAGGCCACAGAGGAAGACAATGCAGCTAGTCCTGATGAGACCTGATAGGCTAGGATCAGATGGAAGGGGAGGAGGACCTCCCCTATCAATGGACTTGGAGGAGATGATGGAGGAAGGCTGGGATTAGGAGGGGGTGAGGGAGGGGGTTACAGCTAGGATACAAAATGAATAATTGTAATAAATTTAATTTTTTTAAAAAAGTAAATTGGTGAAAGAGATCACCATGTTAATGAAAATAAGCCAGACTCACAAAAACAAAATTTCATGTCTTTTTTTCCTCATATAGAAACCAGATTTTAAAACAGACATGAAAGTCGAATGGTGAACATTTGGGAAAAGGACACCAGTGTGAGTGAACAAAACAAGCTAAGGTAATTGCATACATGTGTACATGAAAGAATGAAATGTACACACAGATGAAGCTGTCAATAATAAAGTATATTTTGAGTAAATGATTAAGTGTAATTCATATATGTTTAAAATATAAAAAGAAAGAATAAAATGGAGAATAAAGGTATTCACACATAGATTAAACAAACAGCTAGACTTTCTCACATTTGAAACTTTCTCATTTTTCATTTTTTAATTTTTTCATATTAATTACAGTTTATTCACTTTGTATCCCAGCTGTAGCCCCCTCCCTCATTCCCTCCCAGTCTTACCCTCCTTCCCTCATCTCCTCCCATGCCCCTCCCCCAGTCCACTGACAGGGGAGGACCTCCTCCCCTTCCATCTGACCCTAGCCTATCAGGTCTCATCAGGACTGGCTGCATTGTCCTCCTCTGTGGCCTAGTAAGGCTGCTCCCCTCTCAGGGGGAGGTGATCAAAGAGCCAGCCACTGAGTTCATGTCAGAGACAGTCCCTCTTCTCCTTACTAGGGAATCCACTTGGATACTGAGCTGCCATGGGCTACATTTAAGCAGGGGTTCAAGGTTACCTCCACACATGGTCCTTGGTTGGAGTATCAGTCTCAGAAAAGACCCCTGGACCCAGATTTCTTGGTTCTGTTGCTCTCCTTGTAGAGTTCCTGTCCCCTCCATCCCTATCTTAGACCCCTTCCTCTTCTCCTCCCAGTTCTGCCATCGCCCCCTCCATCTTCCACAAACCCTCCTCCCCTATTCCTCAGAAAAGGGGAGCCCACATCCCCACCCACCCCAGATCATCAAGTCACATCAGCATTGAGCTCATTCTCTTTCCCTGAGGCCTGGCCAGGTAGCCCCACCAGGAAGGGGTATAATGGAAGATTTAGTTTCTTTAAAAATTCAGTTATATCATGTAAACATGTTTTTGTTTTAATCCCAAGTGTGGGATTTTAGTTTAGGCTTTAGTTTGTCCATAGCTGATAACTGCCTCTGGCAGGGTATAGTCTTTGTAAAGGACTGCCTCCTGTAGCTGAGAGAGGGCTGTGCTCTAGTACTCTGAGGGATATAAATATGAGAGCCCAGAAAAATGAATTGTGGTATTTTGAAGAAACCAGAGATGGAAGGTATAGAGATTTGGAAAGACCAGAAACAGAAGGTGTGACATTTCGGAGAGACAGGACAGAGACTCTTCATGGAGCAGCAGCTTGGAGGAGAAGACTGCTTCCTGTTTGCTGTTGTCAGAGATTGGTATAGAGCCCCAAAGGTACCCATCAAACCTAAACAGCCTGGAGAAGTAAAGGGGTCTGTGCCCCCTCTCCCCGCTAACCTTCTCTCTCCTACCTAGGGTTCAGGGTTGGAAGGGAGAGGCTTTAAGTAACCCCAAATGAAAGAGGGTTTAAAGAATGAGCACAACATGGGAGTGATCAAAAAAAGCAGGCCTAAAAAAAACCCTCATACCAGCACATCAAGTCGCATCAGGACTTGGTGCATCTTCTTCCTGTGGCCTGGCGAGGCAGCCCTGCCAGTAGATCAAAAAAGCAGGCAACAAAGTCATGTCAGAGTCAAACCTCACTCCACTTACTAGGGAACCCACATGAATCCTGAGCTGCCCGTCTGCTATCTGTGTATGGGCCTAGGTCCAGTCCGTGCATGGCCCTTGGTTGGTGCTTCAGGCTCTTCAAGCCACTTGGGGCCCTGGTTAGTTTACTATTGGTCTTCTTGTGCAGGTCCTATCACCTCCCTTCTATCCTTCCCCCCCACTCTTCCACAAGACTCCTTGCTCTCTGTTCAATATTTGGCTATGAGTCTCTGCATCCATTTCAATCACTGCTGGGTGGAGCCTCTCAGAGGACAGCTATTCTAGGTCCTGTTTCCAAGCATAGCAGAGTATCTTTGATAGCATCAGGGGTTGCTTCTTTCTGTGGGGTGGGTCTCAGGTTGAGCCAGTCATTGGTTGGACAATCCCTCAATCTCTGTTCTATCTTTATCCTTGCATATCTTGTAGTCAGGATAAATTTTGGATAGAAGTTTCTATGAGTGGGTTGGTTTTTCCTGAAAACCTCTCTAATCACAATTATTAAAGGGAATTCTTCAACTTAAAAGGAAAAATACTCTAAAATATAAAAGCATATGAAAGTATAAAACTCACTGTACAAGTAAGAGTATAGTTAACTTTAGAGTGCACTGATTCAGTTATGGTTGTGCATAAAAATGATTAGGTCATATAAAATTAAAGGGCCAAGTATATCAATATAATAGTTTGTTAGTACATACATGAAATATAAAGATGAAAATTCTGACACCAATAACAAATTTTGTGGGAATAGTTTAAAGAGTAGACTATCACCCATGTTTTCCAAGAGATTATCTGAAAATAAGCAATGATCATTTAAAGGAATTATCTAAGTTTTATGATAACTATAAAGAATAAAACTGTATTATAGTCACGTGAATATGAGTGAAGACCAAAGTCTACAATAGCATAAATAACACAAACTGATGTCAAGAGAAGGAGAGAATGAATAAATGGAAAACAATAAAGTAGCAGTAATTAATACCTTCACTAATTACTATAAGTAGAAATAGATTGCATTCTCTAGGCAAAATACATAGGGTGGCTGACAGATTTTAAATGCCAGATCCAGAAAACTACTGCCTGCAAGAATAACACTTCAGTATTTTTTTTCTTTTTTTCCACGCATTTATTTATTTTACTCACTTTACATCCTTGTAGCTTCTTCCCTCCTTTTCTTCCAGTTCCACCCTCTCTTCCTCCCCATTCCCCCCTACCTTTTTCCTCAGGAAAAGGGAGCTCCCTTTCCCATCCATCCCAGTTCCTCAAGTTGCATTAGATAAGCCTGTCCTCTTCCCCTGTGTCCTGGCAGGGCAGTCCCACCATGGAAAAGTGATCAAAAAGCTGGCAAGTGAGTCTGTGTCCAATGCAGTCCCCGCTTCCCTTACTAAAGAATTCACATGAAGCCTAAGCTGCCCATCAGCTGGCTACCTATTTGTAGAGAGGCCTAGGTCCAGTTCCTGCGTGGTCTTTGGTTGACACTTCAGTCTCAGCAAGACACTCTGGGCCCTGGTTAGTTGTCTCTGTTGGTCTTCTTGTGGGGTTCCTGCCACCTCCAGTTCCTTTTCTCTTTCCTCCTACTTTTCCCCAAGACTCCCTACACATCGTATAATGTTTGGCTGTGAGTCTCAGCATCTGTTTTGAGGTGCTGCCAGGTAGAGCCTCTTGGAGGACAACTCTGACAGGCTCCTGTCTGCCAGCTTAACACTTTATTTTCTGCACTGGAAGTGAGGCCGCCAGTTCAGGATCTGACCACATCCCCAAAGGGAGATTGTACAGAATTTTTAAAGGACAGGAACACAAAGCAAGGGGGAGTGGAGTGGGCTGTTGCATTGACCAATCATATTTTTACACAGGGGGTTAAGCAAGGAAGTAAACTTGTGTGACAGGGCCTTTCCAGGTCACCTGGTTTCAGGACCCTTAACTCAGCTTTTGCAGATGAGTCCCCTTTTAGATTTTGGCTCAGAATTTAGAACGATAGGATAACAAAGGAGTGAGCAAGCTTTAAGTTAACACAAGTAACACATTTATGACTTAGTTGAGATAACTGGATAACAGCAACTTCCTACTTTACATCCTTTACTGGTTAACAGACAAGCATGAAACATCTGAAGAAGCAGGATAGGAGTTGTTTCTGGAACTTTGTCCCTGTCAGTAAGATACAGGATGTTCCTGAGATGGCTGAACTCAGGCAGCTTTCTTCTAACAAAAGCAGTTAGAGCGGTCTGCACCCCAAACCCCCTAACAGCAGTTAGAGTGAGCTCTGAGAGGTGGAATTGAGGAACTACAAGTTAGACAGATTCCCATGATAGGCAGACAGATAGGAAAAGAAGCCATGACTGGGTAATGAAAATGGTGAACTTCAGCCAGGCATGGTGGTGCATGCCTGTAATCCCAGCACTCCAGGAGTTCGAGGCCAGCCTAGTCTACACAGGAGTCCAGGATAGCAGAGGCTACACAGAGAAACCCTGTCTCAAAACATCAATAACAAAGGTGAGACAAAAGCTTACTGGCTTGAAACAAAGGCCTAATAGTTTTTTCTTCTGCAAGTAGGACACCCTGCTAATAGACAGGCTGATGAATTTAAGGCCAACCAGATGCACAACTGCAGGCCAATCAGTCATCCTGTCCTTGTTCAAACTGACTAACACTCTTGGGGGATGGTAAAAAACCTAGCCCTGGCCAAATGTGGTAGCACAAACCTTTAATCACAGCACTTCTGGAGGCAGAGGCAGGCAGATCTCTATGAGTCAAGGCTAGCCTAGTCTACATAGTGAATTCCAGGACAGCCAGACCCCATAAAAATAGCCCTGGAGCAGAGGCTTGATTTTTTTAGGCTCCCAAAGTGCCCCTCTTGCTAAGTATGTACTTGTTTATCTCAAATTACTAACCATCCATTCTGTGCTCCTGCTCTAGCTTACATTGCCCTTGGGCTTTCATTTTACCTGGGGGACCGTTGAAAGAGTAGGGAGGGCTTTCCTCAATGTAATAAATCATTTTTCGGCAAAATTTTGTAAAATTTCACTCCTCCCCAACATTTGCCTTAGGAATTTTAAGCCTACTTCACAAGGCCCCTAATATATTCATAGACCCCCACTTCCCTATGTCCAATCTTGTCAGTTCACTTTAACTTTACAAATGCAACCTCACAATTACCACCTTTGCTGACTATCCGAACCACTTCATCCCTAATGGCCCTTCTGGTACTATACACCTAACTGGCCTTCACATTTTCAATCTGAATGGTTCCCAGTATTGCTGGGAATGAGTAGAAAGATAGGGACTTCCATACTCTAGAGAAATCTTTTCAAATACATAACTGCCACCATCCCTATTCAAAGCTAAATTGGCTACTACCTGTCAGCTCTTAAAAACCCCTTTACTTTACCTTGTTTTCCTGGACATCCATACCTTTCAGCTGACTAATGGGCCATCCAACTTATCATTCTTCTTGCCATTCTGGGCATCCTTTCAGGACTTAGATTGGGAACAGTAAAAGTGGAGGTTTCTTTGCATCATTTACCTGCTCTGTCAAACCAGCTCTCAGAAAGCCTTACAGAAATTTCAGATCAGCTTAACACCATCAGGGATCAATAGGATCAATGTGATACTCCAAAAGCAAAGAGAGCTAAATCTCTGACTGCTATCAATTGAGCAATCTCTGCCTCCTTCCAGAAACAATGCTGCTTCTATACCAACAAAACTAAGCTAGTTTGAAATAGGCCCCAAAGAGTTAGAGACTAGGCTCAGAAAACTCAACAGCAAGCCCCTTCTTTGGATGGGTTTTTGCTTCCATCTCATCCTGCCCCACCTCTCCCTTACTGGCTCTATGCTTTATGACACCTGTTCTTCCCATATCAAATCACTCATTACTCAGTCCACCACATGGAACAAAATAATAATTATTTCTTCTGGAGTCACTCCAGACACCCAAACTCCAAAACAATACCCCCTCTAACAGCAAGAAGTAGCCAGACACAAAAAGACTCTTCCATTTATATATGCAGGGTCTGGAATAAAGAAAATTCTTCTCCCTCAAATTATGGCCATGCAAACAGACCTAAGATGCCAAGAAATTTGACCCCATAAAATTGTAGAAAGCAGAAACCCCATTGCATATCCTTGAGTTCAGAGGTTACCAAAACATACTCCGACTTATCTTCCACCCTACAGTTTCAATATCTGCTTTATACAAAAAGCAGTTTCTGGACTCAGCAAAGGCAGGCCCTCCCTGCTCCCAACACTCAACTATAAAATCTGATTCTCAGAACCTGCATGATGGGCACCTTCTATTCTAGGAGGCTTTGTAGGTGCCAACCTTTTAGACTAATAAAAATCTACTCTCACTGTTTGAAATCAAAATGAGTCTTTGGCCTTTCACTTCTCTTTGCTGACTTATTTCTTACTAGTATCAATTATAAACACACAACAAAAGGCTTAACTTGAATATTGTTTATTCAAGAAAAAATGCAATCTCCTTTGTGTTTGTTGGTCAATTCTGATTTGTTGTTGTTGTTGCTTATTTGTTTGTTTTCTTTTTTGTTTGTTTGTTTTCTAATGAGAGAGATCAATAAAGGGTGTGGATCTTTGTGGGTGGAGGGGTGAGGAGGATCTGGAAGGAGTTGCGGAAGAAGAGATGGTCACTGAGAAATTCCATTTTCAATAAATAAATGAATACAACATATTGTAAAAATAGAAAAATATCACTAGTGTCAAAACTTTAAAATAAAGAAGTCGCTACTCTTGTAGAGTACTTGGTATTGGTTCTCAGCACCCACATGGCCTCTCACACCAGCTGTGACTCTCATCCCAGGAAATCTAAAACCCTATTCTGGCCTCTTAAAACTACTGCTTAGAAGTAGTGAACATAAACTCACACACACTAACACACATACACATAAAGAAAATAAAATGAGTAAAGCTTTTAAAAAGAGACAAAATTGTGACTAGAGACAAGACATTTTACAATAACAGACAAATCCATCAGAAAAACATTAAAAATTACAAACATAACATTGACCACATAGTACTGAAACAAAATCCAAACAGCAACTTGGGAATAAACAAATCAACAAAAGCTAGAGAGAAATATCAATGTGACATTTCAAATAGACAAAATAACCTGGTAGAAAATTGAAAAAGAAATGAAAGACATTAACGACCCTGTAAACATGCTAGATGCAACAGACATCTATAAGGTATTTCTTTAAGTATTTCTTTGAAATATATACAGCTTTCTCAAGTTCACAAGGGAATTTCCCAGGATATATAATCCAGCAGGACAATAAATAAGCTTTGTTAAATTTAACAGGAGAGAAATCCTCTGAAGCATATTCCCTGACCCTAAAAGAATATAAAACATACAACACTTTAAAAAATAACTTAAGGGGAAACTGAAATGTCCTTATTTATAGTAATGATATTGTAATGTAATTTAATGTAATTTATTTATTTTTATATTAATCACAGGTTATATATTTTGTATCCCAGCTGTAGCCCCCTCATTTATTCCCTCCCACTCTCCCCATCCCTCCCTCATCTTCTCCCTGCTCCCCTCCAAGTCCACTGATAGGGGAGGACCTCACCCCCTTCCATCTGACCCTAGCTTATCGTGTCTCTTCAGGGCTGGCTGCAATGTCCTCTTCTGGATTCTAGTTAGGCTGCTCCTCCCTCAGGGGGTGGGGGGAGGCTCTCAACAAGCCAGCCATTGAGTTCATGACTGAAATAGTCCCTGTTCCCCTTATTAGGGAACCCAGTGGGATACTGAGCTACCATGGGCCACATCTGAGCAGGGGTTCTAGTTTATATCCATACATGTTCCTTGGTTGGAGAAACAGTCTCATAAAAGACCCCTGTGCTCTGATCTATTTGGTCTTTGTGGAGCTCTTGTTCTCCCCAAGTCTTACTAACTTCCCCTATTTTTATTATTATTCCCAGCCCTCTGCTGAAGGCTTCCTTGTGAGTCTTAATATCTGCTTTGATACATTGCTATATTGATTCTTTCAGAGGTCCTCTTTGGTAGGCTCCTGTCCTGTTGCTTGTTTTCTCCTACATTCAATGTTTAATGAATTTTTAACAGGGGTCACATATTAGATATCAACATATCAAATATTCACATTATGAATCATAACAGTAGCAGAATTACAGTTAATTAAGTAGCAACAATAATTTTATGGATCAGAGTCACCACAGCACTAGGGTCACAGAGTTAGGAAGGTTGAGAATCACTGTTCTAGGTTTTCTGTTTGACCCTGAGGAGGTGCAAAATTTGAGTAGTTCTGTTGAAATAATGTGCTCTACCAATACTTTCACAAAGGTTTCATGGTGGCCTTCTCACCTCCTCAAACAGTTTGAAGATAGTTTAGGTCTGGAATCTTTCCAAACCAAAAATCACCTTCAGTAAACCCAGTCTATGCGCGCCCTCTGGTGTCAAAATTAGGTATTGACTGCTAGAGGTTGAGTAAGCTACAAAAATATCATTGGCCAGACCGAAAAACAAAACAAACAAACAAAAAAAACTTTTAAGCGCAGGGAATCTTATGAAAGAAGGGGGAGAATGTCTATAGAAAGATTTGGAGGGGACAGGAGCTCCAGAAGGAGAGCAACAGAACCAAAAATATCTGGGCAAAGTGGTCTTTTCTGAGATGGACCATTCATGGAAATAACCTAGAACCCCTGCACAAATGTATCCAATGGCAGCTCAGTATCTAAGTGTGTTCCCTAGTAAGGGGAACAGGGACTGTCTCTGACATGTACTCAGTGGCTGGCTCTTTGATCACCTCCCTGTGATGGGGGAGCAGCCTTACCAGGCCACAGAGGAAGACAATGCAGCCAGTCCTGATGAGACCTGATAGGCTAATGTCAGGTGGAAGGGGCGGAGGACCTCCCCTATCAGTGGACTTGGGGAGAGGCATGGGAGGAGAAGAGGGAGGGGATGAGAGAGGGGGGCTACAGCTGGGATAAAAACTGAATAAACTGTAATTAATATATAAAAAGAAAAATTAACATTAAAAAGTTTTAAAAGATAACACAGAAGCTAGGCATGGTGAAACACACATGTAATTCAACAATTTGGGAGGTAAATGTGGAAGAATCGGAAGCTCAAGGCATCCTTGGCTACAAAGACAATTTAAGTCTTGCCTGGAACACATGAGAACCCCTCACCCCATCCCCTCACACAAAGGGCACAGATTATAATAGACTGCACATGATAACAGATGTCCTTATCTTTTTTCCACAAATAAGAACCACAAGTTAATGGATACATTTATAGGTATGTATTTCTGGAATTTATTAGGGGAAAGATGCAAACAAACTAAGACACAAAGACCTTGAATGCCCACAAAAAGTAAAATAAAGTATGTTGGGTAATAATGGCCTTGGCTGTGTGACAGGAAGAATACACCACTCTAAAAGGTGAATAGAGTTCCAACAAGTAGCATTGTTTTGTTTTCAGGAAATCCCTGCACAGATGCTGACAACCCTATTAATAGGAGAGACAGGCTTGGGTTCCAGTTGTAGGAAAATTTTTGGCATCTGCACGACTGCTTTATTCCAGAGAACTTTGTTTCATCTGACATTCATCCCCTAGGTTTGCTGCAAAATGGGCAAAATCCTGGGGTTAAAACAACACCATCACTGAACATTAACCCTTGAGTGCTTGGCCCAAGCCGTCACCAAAATACAGTTAAAAAATACAAAGTGATCAACTTATGTCCATGTTGGTTTCAAGACACATAGCCTGAGCCACTTCAGCATTTTATGTTAGCTGATTTCCTAGTTGTCCCAAGCCACTCACAAAGCACCACTACAGTACTAGGCCTAAAGCATTCATTCTGTACTTAAGGCTTGCCATCACTGATACAGACACAATCACAATACTCCAAGTTCTGGCTGCCCCAATTCCATTGTGTAAGTGGCCACACAGTGAGTGAATCACAATTATTGCTGCTTGTATTACTTTTACTTATGTCATGAGAGTACTCCCATTCCTCTGAGGGGGAAAATGAATTACCACACAATCACTACAGCAGAGCTCACAGGTTAAAATCAACCAAATTTAAGGAAGATTATTTTACAGTACCCAACTGAACCCAAATGTAATATAGTTTACTGAAACAACATTTTATGAGATATCCTAACAATAGCAGCATTTAATATAAAAAAGCCACCTGAAATATATCTGATACAATAAGCATAAAAATATCAATATCAAGTCACAAGAGACATAGAAATTAAAACAAGATAACATGGCAACTTCTCTAATTACAACAATTCCTATATATAATTACAAAAAATAATATTGAAGACATTCCTAGTAAAGAGTATAGAAGATTGATTATAGGGAAGCTGAACATAAATCAAAAAAATGCCAACAATCCAATGAAATCAGGCAGAAAATCCTTCACGGTACAAATCAGGAACTCAGTCAAAAAATAGATATACTGAAAATCGCTATTCAAAAATTCTCTAAGTAAATACAGGCACCAAAAAAGTTTTGGGTAGATTAAAAAATAACTGTGCAATTAAAGAGAAGTATTTGAAATATTTCAGTCAGACAAAAAGATAAAAGAATGAGACATTCTTAAAATCCTTTGGAATACTATTAAGAAAACAAATTACCACAGCAAAAGCTAATCTTTATTGAAAGATTATGTACAAATCCTAATTTTGACATAAATACGGAATTCAGGTACAGAAGATTCAATAGCTTCCATGTAGACAATTATATATACATGGGTCCTTCAATGGCATACTATATACAAACTAGTATATATATAAGAGGAAAATAAAACAGTAAAATCTGGAAGGGAAAGGCAAAAAAAAATCCAATATGATAATGTATTAACTACTTTTCTAAGTGTGAAAATGAAAATGTTTATTTACTAAGCATGTATGCAAATTGTTGCCTCAACTGTTAAATATACCTCATTAAAGATTTATGTGGTAAGGATTTAAAGAGCAACAACATGAAAAGAATTGCATAGCCAGAAAACGTATCCTTTCAAAGTAAAGGTAAAACAGAGATCTCCTAAGACAATGGAAAACTTAAAGAATTAACTACTACCACACTAGCTTTAGAAAAAAATGCGTAAGAGAGTCCTGCACCCAGAAGTGGAAGCCCTATTACACGTTGTGAAACTACATCCATTAAAGCAGAAAATTGTCAAAGCTGAGACACAAAAAAGAGCAAAAGAGAGGTAGCTGGAGCATAGCAAGCTGTGCTAACAAAAAAAAGAAGTGATTAGTGGCATTGTAACCTGAGAGAAATGCGTAGTTGGTGTAAGGTGTTGTTACACTTACTTCACTACTTAAATATTAGCATCTCTAACTGTAAAGCAATCGTATTTTTGACACTCGTGCCTCTGTTTCTGAACCTTATCAGAGACATAGACAAAATGCACAAGTGTTTTGTTTTTGTTTTTGTTTTTGTTTTTTCTTATGGCAAGACAACACCAGGATTCCTTTCCAGGATTGATGAGTTGTAGCTGTGTATTGTTGTCAGTTTGTGTGTGTGTGTTTAAATGTATTATTTTTACATATTTTAATTAAAATATTATACTTCCCTTTCCCCTTTTCTTTCCTCCAGCCCCTATCATGTCCAATTCCTTCTGTGTCCCTATTGCTCTCTTTCAAATCAATAACCTCTTTTTCTTTGATTAATAATTTATATGCATGAATATACACACATATATAAATATAATATACTGAATTATTCATTTTTGTTGATGGTATGTCTACAGTTTGGGAGCTGAATACCTTGTTATAGATTTTTTAAAAATTAGGGACCTTAACCCTGGGAGAAGTTGATTTTCTCTTTTTTACCAACTGTTGCTTGTAGCTGTTTGTCTAGGGATGGTATTTCCCCCTTTTGTGTTATGATGTATACTGATGTTGCCATTGTTCAAGTCTTGTTTACATAATTTCTATAAGAGACTGTTTTATAGCAGACTTCCTGGTGTTCTGACTCTTACATTCTTCCCTCTCCTTCTTTTGTGATGTTCCTGAGCCATAGAGATAGGAGCTGCATTGTGTCCAGTTATGGTTTACTGTTATGGTCTTCCTTTTACTGTAAAGAGAAACTTCTTTAATGAGGGGTGGTGGCTACAGTTGTCTGTGGGTATGAAGATAAGATGTAGAATAGATTTAGGAGTTACGATGGTCTAGCAAAGTGCCACCAGTCGATTCTCTTCTAAGATTCATGACCTCATTAGCCCTAAGAAGTTGGTTATGTTTCTAGTTCTAGGCATGATTTGCCTTCTTTTGAGTGAGCCATAAGATGAATTAGGCAGTAATCACTGCATGCTACTTGTCTTAGTTTGAGTTTCATTGCTGTGAAGAGACACCATGACCATGGCAACTCTTATAAAGGAAAACATTTAATTGGGGATGGCTTACAGTTTCAGAGCTTTAGTTCATTCTCATCATGGCAGAAAGCCTGGCAGTGTGCAGGCAGTCATGGTGCTGAAGAAGGAACAGAGAGTTCTACATCTTGATCCACAGGCAGCAGAAAAAGAGTATGTGCCACATTGTGTGTAGCTTGAGCATAGGAGATCACAAAGTGCTACCTCCACAGTGACATACTTCTGCCAACAACACCACGGCTACTCAAACAAGTCCATGCTTCCTAGTAGTCCCACTTGTTATGGGTCAATCATTCAAATACATGATGAGTGTATGTGGGTACCTTGCCATGCTCCCTATTATTGTGGTTAATAGAGATCACAACTGTATAGGTCTACTGTTTCCCTCCCTTTGTAGCTTGCATAGTATTTTCTACTATCATGGAAACTAGCCCACAGGAAAAAGGCTTTTAGGTTATATACAGCTTGAAGACTCTGAATCCTGTGTCTCAAATAAGTAATGTCTTCAGTAATAGAGACTTACCTTTCATCTCTGAGAGGTAACCAAGGGCAACAGCAATAGTTTCTATTGTTTCAAGAGTCAGATGGACTAACCTGATCAAGTCTTCAAAAGAATTTTCATGTCTGGTACTTGGGTTTTTCTTTGACTGTGGGTCATGTGGGGTCAATTGCCAGTCCACTTGGCATAATGTCCTCTAAGATGTATGTATGTATGTATGTATGTATGTATGTATGTATGTATGTATGTATTGTGTGCAGTTCTAAGTAAAGATAAAATGATTCCTTAAGGCTTTCTCAAACATTAGCATTATTTGTCCCTTGTTCATACTCGTCCTTCTGTTTTGACCCCTCTCACCTTCCCCAGCGGGAGTCCCCTCCTTGTTTTTCCATGAACAGCTTCATAGCATCTGTAGACTGCTATTGCCTGCTTGAACTCCCAAATCTTTATACTGAGGTCCTTTTGGACTTTTCTGGTTTCTGCATCTGAAATTTTGGAACAAGGAATCACAGATGAGAGAGAGCATGTAATGTTTGTCTTTCAGGGTCTGGGATACTTCACTCAATAGGATCTTTTCTAGTTCTATCGATTTACCTGAATTTTTCTTTTCTTTTTTTTTTGCTGAATAATATTCCACTGTGTGCATGTACCACATTTTCATTATTAATTCATTTGTTGAAGGACTTTTAGGTAGTTGCCATTTCCAGGTTATCTGAGATAGATTGGCTGTAAACATAGCTGAGCAAGTATCTGTGGAGTAGGATGTAAAGTCTTTTGAGCATATGCCAATGAGTGATATAGGTAGGCCATATAACAGGTTCATTTTTAAGTTTCTGGGCTTTTTCCATACTGCTTTCTAGAAAGGTTGCTCTAATTTGCATTCCCATCAACAGTGAATGAGGGCTCCTTTACTCCACATCCCTTCAGCATTTGTTTTCAGTTGTTTTGTTGATTTTAGACATTCTAACAGGAATGAGATGAAATTTCAGTTTTTAGTTTTCTTTTTCCTAATTGTTAAGGATGATTAATACTTTTTGAGGTATTTCATATCCATTTTTATTTCCCCCATTGAGAACCCTCTTTTTCTATTCCTACCTCATTTTTAAATCAGATCATTTATTTGTTTGTTTGTTTTCTGACTAATTTTTGAGTCCTTCGTATATTCTGGATATTAATCCTCTTTAAGATGTATAGCTGCAAAGATTCTTTCCATTCTGTGGGATCCTTCTTTACTTGATTGTTTATTGTTTCATTATCTGTACATTAAGTTTTTAATTTTATGAAGTCTCATTTGTACATTGTTGGCCTTGATTCTTAGACAAGTGGAGTCCTGTTCAGAAAATATTTTCCTGCACTCATTTCTTGTAGTGTTCTGACTTTGTTTTCATCTAGCACTTTTAACACTACAGTTTTCAAATGGAGGTCATTGATCCACTTAGAGTTCATAGTTGTGGAAGGTGTTAGTCCAGAATATAAGCTATCACTCTTTAGATATTTATGAAGTCACACATTTGGGAATGAAAGCCTTTCAAATTCTAATTGAATTTCTTTCCAGAGGTATAGAAATTCTTCAGACCTCTTAAATTTCCAAAATTTTTGAGGTATCAGAGGCTGTAAATAGAAGTTTTCCTCTCCATATTGCTTGGAAAGCATAAGCTGAGTCTGTGTAAATATTCTCTTCCCTAACCCCTTATAACAAACTCAAATAAAGGCAATTAATTTTGCTTTTACGAGTGACATTTAATTGTCCAGAAGAAGCTCATATTCTATGACTCTTGTTAGGCTTACTAACATAACTTGAAAGTTTGTGTCCTGCCACCACAAAACTATTTTTATCTGTGAAACAGGTAGCCTCAAGCTAGTTAAAGGGCACTATTATAGATATGGTGTAGCACTGTACCTATGGAGCATTACATAGAGGCCTCAGGGCTGGGATCTGCCAATGAGGTAATGTGAGGTTTATTGAAGAAGGCTACTATTAGGGAGGAATTTTTAAAAAGATAATATCAATATTGGTGCTGGCCTTAAAGCCCTGAGGTGAGACAGTTCAGAGAAGCTAATAAGTAAACTCAGTAGAGTAAAGAAGTTGTGCCATTTTAAGCCAAATAGGAAGAGAGAGTTAGGGTTGATGGCAATACAAAAGAAAACATCCGCAAGCTTTACCATCATCAGGCAGTGATGGCTCATGCCCTTAATCCCAGCACTTGGAAGGCAGAGGCAGGTGGCTCTCTGAGTTTGAAGCCAGCCTGAACTACAAAGTGAGTTCCAAGACAGCCAGGATGCTACACAGAGAAACTCTGTCTCAAAAACAAAAACAACTAAACAAATGATCTACCATCATGGACCAGAAGATGTTAGGTGGTTTCTGTCCAAAGTGGGTATAAAGATTGGTAACTTTTGGGTGGATCAGGACCACAGCCTAATTTAAGGCCCTCATGCCATTCCTTAGGATTGATCTTGTTAATTTACTGCCAAGATGGGGATATTGGATATTGGTGCAATAACCTAGTAGGTAGGAATTTAACAATGAGAAGCTCTAAGCCTTCCCATGTTTTAGGCTTTAAAAGGATATTGTCTTCAAGAAATTTTGCTAAAGTCCTTATAACTAACTGTGACAGCATGGCTGAGAATATGCACACAGCAATAAATGTATTCTAGACTTCAGGGGGAGACTTGGGGGTGATATAAAGTATCTAAATGAGAGAGTACAAGGCATGGCTTTGAGGTCTCAGGCAACTCTAAACCATGAATCATCAAAGGAATTGGTGTCAGAAATGCTTTTGGAGTCTCAAAAAGCCTTAAATGTGTCCAAAGTTCAAGACACAGTGTCCTTACTTGGGGAGTAAATGGAGCAGCTAGGAAAGAACAAAAAGAAATGAGTGGACAGGTGTTTGTCTATTATATAGGATAAAAGAATTGTAAATTAGGCTGATGTTTCCTATAAATACCAGTGCAGAGGATTAGGGAAAATGAGGTCAAACCAAAAAATTAGGTCAGAGCTAAATAAGTCTTCCTTGTATTGCTAAGACATGTAATTTTGGTTCCCAGCAAATCTAAGGTTAACTACATTGCCTCTAATCCATACCATCTCAAAAGGACAGTGACATTCTTTCTTCCTGGGCTCCCTCATAGGGACAAACACAGTCTGGAGCATTTGTTCATTATTAGGTTCTTGGGAGAAGGTTGGCCTTCCCTCAGGAAATAAATAGGGACACTCTTCAAATTATCCCCATTTTGGAGATTGTTCACAACTGATGTAAACTTATAAACTGATGGCTTTCTGAACTCCTGGTTGAAATGTCCTAGCTAATCATGGTGATAATAGGAAAGACTTCTTCAACCAAACATTGGGATAGTTTCCCTAGAGTGAACCTGGTTGTCATGAGATGAAGCTCTAGGACTTCCTAAAAAGGGCAAGAAAGTGACAGTCTCTCTGTGCATATATTGGGCTTAGGTTTTATGTCTTCTTATAGTTTGAAATTATTTGTTCTCAGGGTCTGCTCTTAGTTATTAAGGACTTTGAAAGTTGTATCTATTATGGCCCACTACATGAGAAGGAAACCATACCTAACACTGTTTGTAGGACTAAGAACCAGAGTCTAGATAGCCCAGCAACTTAGACACAATACTACTAGTCTAAAAAAATGTAACAGTGAAATGACTCTTAATGTTATTCTGTTATACTCAGAGATTCATGCCTTATATGGTCTCCACCAAATTCCTCCCCTTAGAGCTCAGGTAACCCTGAAGAAGAGGAGCCAGAAAGAGTAAAGGAGCCAGAGGAGATGGAGGCACCAGGAGAACAATGCCTTCTGAATCAACTGAGTAAGGCACGTATGAGCTCACAGAGATTGAAGAAGCAAGCACAGGGACCACACAGGTCTGTATCGGGTCCTCTGTGTATGTATTACAACTTTCAGTTAGTACTTTTATGGGACTCTTAGATGTGTAAAATGAGTGGGACTCTGATTCTTAATGACTTCTCTTTGGGTTATTTTATTTTCTGTTGGTTTGCCTTGCCCAGTTCCAATATGATGGTTTTGTTTTATCCTATTATATTTTGTTGTCTCTTAGAAGCCTGTTCTTCTCTAATGAGAGACAGAAAGGGAGTGGATCTTGAGGGGAGGGCGGGGAAAAAGAACTGGGAGGAGCAGAAGGAAGGGAAACTATTCAGATTATGTTGTATGAGAAAAATCTATAGTTAGTAAAAAGGGAAAAGAAGAGAAAATTCCCTTCGACTTTCATCAAAACAATATAAAAATGGCAAGAAATATTTCAGAAAGAGAGAGAGAAACTGTATCTAATAAATTAGGAAAAGTAGTTTGAGATGTCTTGTGTAGTTTTTGAAGTTTTTGTGTACTATCTGGGAATGTTTGCATTATAAACTCCAAGACAAGGATGGCTTAGTTCTCTGTACCCTAAGGATAATGCCCTTATTCATTCCCACATGTACAGGTAATCCTAGAGTTTTGTTTGTCATTCCACATTGTTTCTATATCAGTGCTCTGATATGACCAGTAGAGCTCTGCTTCAGGCAAGAAAAATTTGCCTGACCCGGCATAGACTAAAGGCCAGGTAAGGGACATATTATACAAGTAGCAGGTAGTTATTATGATAAAGATGTCTTGGCAGGTTAGGTGAAAGGTCGCAGTGAACCTTAAGAGTTCTCTAATGAAGGTTCATGGATCCTGGCTAAATGACTTTCATTTGGATTTTGTTTGGGACAGGAGAAGGAGCTCATGTACTCATATGGTGCGGTAATCCCCATTGGTCACTTTAGGAAAGAAGTTGGTGCTTCCATGGGAAAAGGGGAGTAGTCTCTAATAGTTCTCTAAATTCCCCATATGAAGGTCCATAGTAAATGTGTAAAGGAAAAAATATAACTCAGTAATAAATAGTAACAATTTGGAAAAGTTCTTCAGGCTAAGAAGAAGAGCAATAAGGAAAGGAGGTCAAAGAGGAGGAGCTGGAACCAAGTTGTTAAGTAGAAGAATGGAGAATCCAGAAGCTGCTGGTGGAGAATACAGAATTAGGCAATAGCTTGTGTGAGCACAAAGGAATGGTCAGCTGGGACTGAGTTAAAGAAGATGAGCTAATCTGTTAAGGCACGTGCGACATAGTTTTCACAGCTGAGAGTTCTATGACAAGGTCATTGAAACTTAGATGTAGGAATCTCTGAGTATGTTTCCAAATTATTGTCTACAGTCTAATCACAGAGTGTAGCTATGATTCTTCCAGCATTCCTGACTGGAATAGATACAAATGTCAATTTTTGTTACCAAGGGAAATGTGTATTACTATTCTTGTTGAGAATCCTGAAGACCAAACTTTTTTAAAGTTTTGATAATGCCCCCCAGTAGACAGCCAAAGGGAATAGAGAACATGATACCAAATGTGTCCCTTAAGACAACAGACCTACCCCGCTGTCAGGAGTACCTTAATCTGGGCCTTCCTGAACAAAAAGACGTTCTCAACCTGTAGAGATAAAAACAAATTTTGCTCTGGAGATAAATCCATCCAGCTGGTCAGGTCAGACCCACTGCCAAGGGGAAACTTTACAAACTAAAACTAATGTAAGAAAGAGGAAGTACTCACCATCAAAACAAAATATAGGTATTAGCAGGGAGAGAACATATGGAAGTGCTGCCATTCACATTTTGTGTGCCTTTCTGCTCTGAAGAGTAGTGTTCCAGGATAGGAAAGGGGGAGAGTAGGAAAGGAAAGATGGAGTTCTTACAGTATATATAGATTCACCTCAGACAAGTTGGTGCTAGTAGCCATGCTACAGGGAAGAATAATTGACCCTTACCCGGGGAGACTATTACAAGTAGCCCTGCTTTTTCTTTTAAATCCAGCTTGTATGAATGTATAGTCTTGGCCAAAGTCCATCAGTTAGAAACAGAAAGTAAGTACTTCACAGGGGTGCAAGGAACATGTTAGTTTGTATACTGAGGAGCATACAAGCCATAGTCCTACATTGGTGGACTAGTAGAGAGCCACCCCAACCAGACACTTTCAGTTGTCTATGGACAACTGGTTCACTACCACAAGCATCAGCATGAAAAAAGGCTAGCATAGGCAAGGGAAAAGGGGCTCCTCACATTGTGTGTACATTTCTTCTTGGACAAGCTGCTGGGTACAGTTCCAGGCCACCAGATGTGCTGAGAATGATGCACCAAAGGTTAAAGGATAAAAGAATTGACCAGACCAGAGTGGATATAAAATACTTTATAAAAGATTTTCTTCATGTAGAAGAAACAGAAACTTGGTAAGTGAATTCTCAGAGAGAGAGTCCGTTCATAACAGCTAAGAAAAAATACTTAGCAGATGCTGAGACCTATGGCCAAATGTTGGGCAGAGTGCATGGAATCTTACGAAAGATGTGAGAAATAGTAAGATAGAGAGAGGACAGGAACTCCACAAGGAGAGCAACAGAACCAGAAAATCTGAACACAGGGGTCTTTCCTGAGACTCACACTCCAACCAAGTACCATGCATGGAGAAAACCTAGAACCCCTGCGCAGATGTAGCCCATGGCAGTTCAGTGTCCAAGTGGGTTTCATAGTAATAGGAACAGGGACAGTCTTTGACATGAACTGATTGGCCTGCTCTTTGATCACCTCACCCTGAGGAGGGAGCAGCCTTACCAGGCCACATAGGAAGACAGTGCAGCCACTCCTGATGAGAGTTGATAGACTAGGATCAGAAGGAAGGAGAAGAAGACCTCCCCTATCAGTGGACTTGGGGAGGGACATGCATGGAGAAGGGGGAGGGAAGGTGGGATTGGGAGAGGAGGAGGGAGGAGTTTATGGGGGGATACAAAGTAAATAATGTGTAATTAATAAAAATTAAAAATAATAAATAAAAACTAAAGAAAAAAGAAAAAAATTACTTTATCTTAACCACCAAAACCTCTGTGTGGGGTATCTGGAAAAACAGATGTATTAAATACTCAAAGAATAAAAAAATAAATAAATAGAGATGGCCAAACAGTTAAGAGTATTGGCTGCTCTTTCAGAGGACCTGGGTTTCATTTCCAACAGTGCAAGATGACTCACATGTTTTAGCAACTCCAGTTCCAGGAGATCCAACACCCTCTTCTGGTGTCTGTCTGGCACTAGGCATGTAGATGATACAGTGGCATACATGCAGGCAAAACACCCATATAAAATAAAATAATAATTTAAAGATTTAAAAGCAAATATCCTCTTAATCATTAAGCTAAAAATACAGGAACATCATTTTTGTACTAAATAGTAAATATTATAATACCATTTATACTTCCTAAGATGGGTCATTTGGACTGAGACATCATAGGTTATTAGGAGTTAGATTCTAAATATTTACAGTCAAATGTTCCACACTAAGCTATACTCCCTAAATGTTTGTATAAGACCTCACAAGTTACTACTAGACCAGACTCCAAGTAGATGAGGTCTGATTATATGGGAATTTATGGTTTGCTTGTTTTTTTTGTTTTTTGTTTTGTTTTGTTTTTTACTTTTGTATCTGTACTATCTCCCCCAAATTTCTCTTCATATTCAGTCTTGTCATATTTGGCTGTAACAAGAAACCTTTTGTTGGGATCCGTAAGCAGGCATCTCTCCATCCAACCACAAGGGACCTGACAAACCAGATATCAGGCATCTGTGAGGCCACCTACAGACCATCCACGGACCACCCAAAACCAACTCTGCATGCTCTGGGTCACCTCATAAGAGAACTCGCACCTCCTCCTTTCTCTCTCTCTCTCTCTGTCTCTCTGTCTCTCTCTCTGTCTCTGTCTCTCTCCTCTCTCCTCTCTCTCTCTCATTCCCTGTCCAGGGAAGTGTGACCCCCTCACACTTCCCTTAATAAAACCTCCCACATGGAACCAGTCGAGAGGTGTAATTTGTGAAACCGCCGTGTAACTTAATGCACAATCCTAACATTGGTACATTGGCCAAAATAGGCGCTTTCAGCAGCCAGGCTGCGTGGTGGTTGCTTTTGGTACCAGCACCCCACCAGAGCTGCTGGAAACCTATTTTATTTCAAATCCTCCTGCGACCCACTTTCTGGCAACCGGATCTTTACCTCCTACATTCAACACTGGCTGAATTCGTAAGTTCCCCTCATTGGTCAGCATAAATGTCTCTCTTGGTAGGGCAAAATTGACCATTGAGTATCCAGCAACTTCTTGGTACCTTTTGAGATGGAGGGACCCCCAACCACTGTCTTCACTGGAAATGGTTGGCCCTTTTTGCTGACCTCCATTTAGGGTTTCCTCTTTCCCTTGGGTGAGATTTTGTTCCCCTTCTACTGGCATGGTTTCACCCCCCCCTCCACACACACACACACTAAAATCCTAGTGCTATGTAAACCATGTCTCCTCTGGGTAACTGTGCCCTTGGTCTCTGGCAAATGCTGATGAGCTGTTGGATCAGCTAATACCATACTACTCTACTGAGCCAAACCTTGCTTTGGAATGCCTCTCATAGGTCACTGAATCCTACCCTCCCATTGGGAATTGCCCATTCATCCATTCTTCCAGCATCCCCACTGGGATGTCTTCTGAACAATTTAAAAACCCTATGTATGGAGCCTGAGTTAAAGGTCTCTAAGCTCATACGCCTCTGTAATAAAACCCGTCCTACATATTCTTCAGACAATGGTTCAAATTGGCTGATTAACAGCACATTAAACCCCAATATTTTATGGAATCTTTTTAATTGCTGTCAGCGATCTGGTAAATGGAAGGAACTATCTTATGTTCAAGCTTTCTGTCTTCTCCACTCTAAATCTTCTCTCTGTTCTTCCTGTTCTCCTACCCAAGTTCTTCTAGCTATAAAGTCTGAACCTCAAGAATTCTCTACCTTTGACCCCGCAGATGAACCTCTGCCTCGTCGTTCTCAACCTCCGGCTTCTCACTCCTCCTCTGCTTCTTCCTCTTCCTCTTTGGGGTCTCTACCATCTTCACCTATCTCTCCAGCCCCCTCTCCAGCAATAGGCCATCCTAGTCATCCTACTTTGGCACCCACTTTCATGCCACCAACAGCTATTAGCTCCCCTGCTACCTGTTCTCACTCTATAGCAAAACCTCCTTCTTCTGCTCAGCATAAACTAGCCTCAATCCTTCCCTTGCGAGAAGTGACCTGTGTAGATGGCTTAGTTAGGGTGCATGTTCCCTTCTCATTAACTGAACTTTCTCAAGTAGAAAAGAGACTAGGATTCTATACCTCTAATCCTTCTACTTTCATTAAAGAATTTCAATATCTCACTCAAACTTATAATCTTACCTTCCATGATATATATGTGTATGTATATATGTACATACATATATATGATTCTTACCAACAGCCTATTACCTGAGGAGCACAGGCGAGTTTGGGAAGAGGCTAGAACACATGCAGATGAGATGAGGTTCAGCAAACAAACACAGCACACCTGGTTGGTGCTGAGGCTGTGCCTGACCAAAATCTACAATGGGATTATAATATTCTGGAAGGCATTTTAACTAGAGAGACGTTCATTACTTGTCTCCTGGCTGGTCTCTGCAAGGCTGCCCTCAAGCCAGTTAATTGTGAGAAGCTCCAGGAGGTCATTCTGGACAAGAATGAAAACCCGTGTCAATTCCTAGAGTGCCTTACAAAGGCCCTCTTACAGCATGCTAATTTAGATCCTGAAAGTACAGAAGGTAGGCAACTCCTGTTGACCTATTTTTTCTCCCAGAGTTACCCTGACATCAAAACTAAGCTTACATGCTTGGAGAGAGGACCTCTGTCTCCTCAGGCAGAAGTCTTAGTGCTGGCCTTTAAGGTGTACCATGGGAAGATAAGAAAGCCCGCAAGCAAAAATACCAAATGCTGGCCAACACCATCTGATTGGTCTCAGCAACTACCCAGGCTCCCTTGCCTCATAAGGCATGAGGACCATGGGGTCCCTGTTTCAAATGTGGTCAAGAAGATCACTGGGCCAGGTTTTGTCCTAACCCCTGCAAGCCACCTTGGCCATGTCTAAAATGCCACCAAGAAGGACACTGTTTCTCCCATGATATGAGAACATCACTCCCAGATCACCCTCTGGCTGATATCCTAGGCCTGGCTATATACAACTGAAGGTGCCCAGGTCCCTGGACCCAACCACTGCCATCACTAGCAGGCAGCCATGGGTAATTATCATGGTATTGGGTGGCCCATCTCCTTTGTGGACACTGGAGCAACTTAATAAGTCCTGACAGAGTATTGGGACCAACCTCTCCTTCTAGTTCCTCTATTGTCGGAGTAGGGGGACCTCCTTGCCAACCTTGCTGGACTCCACCACTCAATTGTATTTTCAAGGGTGTTCTCTTGACACCTTCCTTTTTAGTAATGCTAACCTGTCCAGTTCCCTTACTGGGAAGGGACATTTTAGCCAAAGTAGGAGCCTCTATTTCCTTTACTCCACCCATACACCTGACCCCAAGCTCTCCAGCATCCTCTCTCTTCCTTCTCCTACCTACCCTACCTACCAGTTGTGACACATCACTTCCTTTACCAGCCTCTCAAGTGGACCCCCAAGTCTGGGATGTCCAAAACCCCTCTGTCACTAGACACCATTCCCCTGTGGTCACTCAACTACAGGATCCCACCCAGTATATTACCCAATCCCTGGGGATGGGAGAAGTAGAGAAGGCAATTAAACACTCCTCTAAGGTCATTGCCTCTCTGACATCCTCCCTATCAAATAATACAAACCTGTCATTTTGTCTCCTACTTCAGACTCTGACCTTGGCCTACAAGCTTTTTAATATATCCCAACCAGGCAGTTTTAAAGCTTACTGGCTGTGTATCCCATCTGGGAACAACTCAGTACTCCCACTGATAGCTTCTCCGGTGAATCTGTCAAGTAACCTTACTTCACCATTCACTAACTTCCCTGACTCTGATGTTGCCACAAACCCCCTACCTCTTTCATATCACCCTCTCTGGTGTGGCAAGCTGTTTCAAGGCACCCAGGACACACTCTGTAGGAATGCTAAGTTCCTTATCCTGTAATAAAACTATAATTCTTGATGCCTCATCTCAACCCCAATGCCTTACTGTTAATACCTCTATTCTTTGTGGCACTCAGGTCTCCCATCATCTGCCTGCTGTTTGGTTAGGAGTTTGCATGCTTGTGCTCCTCTTCCCCAAGCTGGAGGTGATAAATGAAAAGGAGCCCCTATCATTCCCTGTCATGGACTCAATAGCTTCCCAGTAAGGTAAGAGGACAATTCAAATCTTGCCCTTTTTGGTTGTTGCAGGAATCACGGCAGCTCTCAGGACCAGGACAGCAGGACTAGCCACTTCACTAACTTTGTATTATCAGCTTTCTTCCCAGTTCATCCAGGACCTCCAGAAAGTGGCTCAGACAATACTAATTTTCCAAGGACAGATAGACTCAAGGGCAGCAGTAGTACTTCAAAACTAACGTGGATTAGATCTCCTCACAGCTAAAGAAGGTGGCTTTCGCATCTTCCTCTTGTTTTTCTGTCAATCAGTCAGGGAAAGCAAAAGACAAAATTCAACAACTTCAGACAAATCTACAGAAGCTAAGGGAACAGCTCGAGGCCTCTAGCTCTTGGGCCTTTGAAGACCCCATGTGAAAATAGATTCAGCCCTTCCTCACACTTCTGGTCCTCTTTCTGCTTTTGCCTCTTGCACCCTGATTTATTAACTTCTCTACATTCTTCCAACAACAAATGCAAAAATTCTGTAACCAAACCATTAATCAGTTACTCTTACAGGATTATCAATCTCTGCCCACAAAACCAGATGACAATGACCTTCCAGTGAACCCTGATGGTGGGAACCAGCTACACCATGAGAATGACAATGCCCCTAATCAACAGGAAGTAGCTTGAAGAGCAATGGTTGCACCTATGCCCTCCCAACTATCAACCCCTTCCTGCCTCCTCACTTTTTAATAAAAAAAAAAAGGGAGGAATGTTGGCATTTGTAAGCAGGCATCTCTACAGCCAGCCTCAAGGGACCTGACAAACTGGATATCAGGCATCTGTGAAGCCACCTGTAGACCACCCACGGACCATCTGAAACCACCTGTGCATGCTTCGGATCACCTTATAAGAGAACTCGCACTGCCTTCTCCCTTTTTTGCTCTATCCAGAGACAGTCTCCGTGACCCCTTCCCTCTTCCCTTAATAAACCTCCCACATGTAGCCAGTTGTGTGATGTGATTTGTGAACCTGCCTTATAACTCTGCTGCATGATCCTACAACCTTTATCTGTACATATTCAATCTGAATGAATCAGCAACACAAGTTGTTTCCTCACTGTATTTAAGTGTCTGATTAAATGGCATCTATTCTTTGATTTTCTCTATCTATACAGACTAGCATACCCCAGGACCCCAGCTTGTCTCTGTTTACTTCCTGTTGTTTTGTTTTTTCTTCAAAGCAATCTCCCTACCCTGATGTATGACATAAATGACAGCAGTGCATTAAAATACTCATTCCAGAAAATGTGCTGGGAGGAATAAGAATCTGTCTTCATTTATCATGATGTAAGTTTTATGTACTAGGGGTCAAAGACTTTGTTTCTGCCCATTTCCTTTCTTGTAATAATGTTAGAACATTTAAAAGCTTCTCTCTGACTGAAACTCAGAATGAAAGAATGATAGTATCACAACGTAAATAAGTAGGATCCAAATCTATATAAGTAGGAGAAAATTAATTCCTTCAGACAGGAAGATCTCAAAGAAAATAGAAAGATGGATAGATGTATCTGCTTCCCAGTAGAGTGATCCTCCTTCTGATTCAAGCAATTAGGTGTGATATATTTTACTATGGAAACTTTGAAATGCTGCTAGTCCAAAAGCTAGAAAAGTTACAGGGCAAAGGCATAGTTAACTATAGTATTCTACACTGACTTAATTGTTCTATATTCTTCTGTATAAGTCATTATTGTATTCTCAACTGCTAAACTAGAATTTTAAAAAATAATTTTTTTTTCATTTTACTTCCCAATCACATCCCCCTTCCTCTTCTCCGACCAGTTCCACCTTCCTTTCCCCTTTTCCTTTTCCCCTTCCCCCTTGTTTCCCCCTCTCCTTCTCAGAAAGGAGAGCTCCCCTTACAAACCCACCCCAGCCTATCATGTTGCATCAGGACTTAGTATATCCTCTTCTATTTAGGCCAGGCAAGGCAGTCCATCTAGGGAAAAGTGATCCAAAAGCAGACAATGGAGTCCATGTCAGATACTATCCCGACTCTCCTTGTTGCTAGGGGACCCACATGGGGAACAAGCAGCCCATCAATTATGTATGTGTTGTGGGACTAAGCCCAGTCCATGCACGCTCTTTGGTTGATGTTTTTGTCTCTGTAAGCCCCTATGGGCCTGGATTAGTTGACACTGTTAACTAAACCAGAATTTTAACTAGACTCAAGCTCAGCTATAAATGATACTTCTTGTTATATGCTTAAACAGCTATATGACAACATAAGTTCTAAGGTTTGGGAGTAGAGAGGACAGTTGATAGCTATCTCCCTTCTCTCGTGATACATGCTCTAAGAGAACAACATTTGTCTACACAGTTTAATAATTATCTGTAAGCCTTATAGGCCAGGAACAGACTTTTTATTTAATCTATAGTCTAATGTCATATAACAATTTAATTCATGGTTTATGATTTAACGCCTAGAAAGATTTGATATTATCTAAACCAGGAAGATTTTTGTCTTGCCTGCTGCTAGTTTCATAAACTAGCAAACTCCCAAACTTGAAAACAACAACCAGACAGCTTTTTCTAGCTATAAAATATAAAATATCCTAATATCTTACTAGAAATGTGTAAAGCCTATGTCTGGCCTAGAAACCTGAAAAGGTTGGTATGCATATGACTTCTCAGAGACATAATGTAAGTTCTGTTAAAAATTTAGATTTTTTTTTGTCTTGTTCATTCATTCCCTATGGTCAAGCTAAGTCCTGTGTTAGGAACAATAAATGTTAATAGCAACTAGCATTTAAAAGATTCCCCATAATGAAACCAGAAAATTTCCACCTGGATTAAAGTTGGCCATTCCCCACAGAATCAGCTACATTGGGGCATACGGAGACTGAAGAAACAATCAGGGAGCCTGCGTGGGTCTCATCTAGGTCCTCTGCAAATACATTGTGATTGTGCAGCTAGATGTTTTTGTGGGACCCCTAACAGTGGGAGTGGGGGATGTTTCTGACTCTTCACCCTGCTTTTGGGACACTTTTCCTCCTACTGGGTTCCCTTGTCCAGCCTTAATATAAAGAGAAGTGGCTAGTCTTATTATTAATTTGTTATGCCTATGCTGTATTTGGTTGCTATCCATTGGAGGCCTGCCCTTTTCTGAAGGGAAATGGAGGAGGAGTGGATGCGGGGAGAGGGGAGGTGGAAGAAGAGACTAGGAGGACTGGAGGGAGGAAAAACTGCAATTGGGATGTAATGTATAAAAGAAGAATGTAAAAAATTATAAAAATATAAATAAATTAAGTTGGCCATTTATGACATCATTAGAAAACACAAACGTCACTATTATTATAGGTTATAGTTTTATTTGTGTATAATTTATTTTTAGTAAATATATAAAACATGAGCACCAAATACATGACAGTGTTTTCCTCTGCAGAAAAGGTGGTGTGGTAGTAGAAAATGAATTTATTAACCATTAACACTGATTAATTGCAATATAAATCTGTATTTAAAGCAAACATAACAAAGTATTGATATTTGCTAATTTGGAGTGGAGGTAAACAAATGTTTTTCACATTTTCATAATTTCTTATATTTTGTCTTATTTTTCTAGAAAATAAAAGAAAACAAAGATAATTTTATCTTTGTATTCTACAAATATATTATACAAATATGCTGACGATTTTATTACATTTTTCTGAACTGGGAAAATCTAGTTCACAGTAAATACGCAAGTACATAAAGCACATGAAAAATACAATCATCAAACTTTGTAATATAAACAAAATTCAACTTTATATATAATTGGCAAAGAATATATATTTTGTAAATGACAGAAAACATATGTATTCTGTGTTAACAAAAAGTCTGGAAAAGCCAATTCCCACTGGAAAAATATCAGGAAACTAAAGATCCATAATCATGTGTGGCTCCAGGGTTCAGATATTCTACAGCTTAATCCCAGCCAACTTGTAAAGAATATTTCTAATGCTATTTCACCAAGTCATTTTTAAGCTAGTAAAACTTTAATAACAAAACTTCATAGAGACAGTATATGAAAGAAAGAAACGACACAACCTGTTATCTATTGATTCAATGAAAATGTAAAGAATAATCTAAAAATGTAACTTCACTTTGGAATACAAATCCTATTCTAAATTCATTATTGGTAAATAAAATACAGCAAAAATAATATATAACTACTTTAGCATAAGCAAGCAGAATTTATTCCAAAAATACAGGTTTGGTTTAATATGTAGCTTTCTAATAAATCATTATCAACAAATTAAAGGGAAAAGACATGATTACAATAATGATATTGAAAAGGCTTTGATAAAAAAATCAGTAGACATTTCTAATAGCAATACTGTATAAACAAAACCAGAAGAAATTTCTGAACATATGAATAACTACTTACCAAGAATTAACAACAAAGTCAAATAGGAAAAATAGGTCATTTTCAAAAAATTAGATATAGGATAGGCATGTCTGCCTTCATCATTACATAACACTGCTCTGGAGAATCCAGCTAATGTAATACTGATAAGTATGAGCATGAGAAGAAATAAAATTATCTGTATTTACATAAAAATGATTGTATATATCAAGAAAATCCAAAAGTTTCTAATTAAAATCCCATGTAACCTATAGGATTAAATAAACTCATTGGATAAGATAAATATAAAATCTGTAGATTTCCTTTATTGATAAAAATAAAAAGTTACATATAAGAAGGAAAAGTATTCAACTTATTACAAAATTAGATAACTGCAAAAATAAATTCCATTTTATATGAATGACCTATAAGAACAATGTTATGAAAAAAATATAAAAATATTTCAATGATGTACAAAATTCTTATGTTAAGAATATCACTATTAATTTTTTCTTGTATATAAGACTACAAAAAATTCAATTCTAGTAGGTATCAGACCCTTTTCAAAATACCAATAAAATGCATTGGTTTTCCGGTGAAAAGATGAATATAGAGAATAAATTATAATAAGAAAGAAAAAATCTATTGAAATGGAATTTGTTAGTCCAGTTTTTGAAACTATGCTTATAGTTAATTTTCACTCAGAAATTTGAAAAAGAGTGATCTTTTCTTTAAAAAAAAGTTATTTCCACAATTGACTGTGTAATGCAAAATATCTGGAGTTGAATCTGTATGCATTACCATAGCAAAAAAAAAAGAATCTCAGATTGATAAAAATGCAAATATAATAAAGACTATAAGAAAAAAAACAAAGTGAATATTGATATGGCTTAGGTAAGGGACATCTGTCTGAAAAAGACATGAAGCCAGAAATTTATAAAAACAACATAGACATTTTAGAATTATAAAATTAAAGTTTAAAAAAATTTAAATGAACAATATTATCAATAAAGTGAAGAGTAATAACATAATGCAAAATTCATTAGCACATGAAATATAAAAGATTAAATGCACTTTCATTGTACACGTTCCTACAACTTCATATGTAAAATGTCAATTGAATAGATAAAAGAACAAAGAAAAGGAATAAGTAAATCACAAAAGAAAAATATTCCAAGTAGAAAAATAAATCTCATTGAGTCAGGTAAATATCAAAATAATCAAGAAAACCATGGAACTTTTTACCTGTCTGTATTTTAAACACTAAAGACCAGTGGATGGCAACCTTTCAAGATTTCTTAAAACTACATAACACTTCTACAGAAATAAGAGCACCTTAATACAATAAAACAGCATAATGAGTAAAAAGGTGGACTAAATGACCACCAATAACAGAATGGATACTTTTGGCACATCTGTATGTGTATACTGTTGTGAGAGGAGGTGTGAGATCGAAGGACAGAGATTGACTGGGCTATTGATCACAAAGTACATAATCTGGCTGGTCAATTTTACGAAAGCTACATCGAACTTGCTGTTTGAGAGTGAAAGAAAACATTCTAAGATCAATACCAAGTGTTTAAACTAATTACTTGGAAAAATTAAAAAATTAATAAAAGGGGGGAAGTGAGCAAAAGACATGTTACACAGTTTATCTACTTTTGAATTGTTTCAATGGATTCAAACACTTTTTTTTCCCCTTAACAACCAATCTGAATTTCAATTTTCAATTACAAAGTAAGTAAATAGCAAAAAGTACCAACATAGACTTGAGCCAAAACTGGGTCAATATGGAGGCACAGTAAGTTTTATCCACTTTCCTGAAATTTGACCTCAAAATTGCTCAGAAAACACATAATTTTGAGAACATATAATATTTTACCTCTAATAGTTCCACAAGTTTCGCAAAGAGTACTATAAACTTACGGGGTTTTCACCAAACCATAGACATAAATGTGAATATCATCATCAAACTTAATGAAGTAGACAGATGGCTTCGCCACCACCTGATGGATAAAAATTCCAGTTCTCTTGGATCCATCTTCTTTGGCGTGTTCCACCTGCTTGCCCACAAGGCTGTCGAGCACTTCCCCAGGCTCCTGCTCTGTTGTTGGGAAGTAGTAATTGTTATCTGGAATGATAAGCAGGTCACCATCTTTGTAGTCGTCGAGCAGGGTGTACATGTAGAGCACCGGATCTTTCTCATAAGTGATGTAAAACCAAGTGTCCATTATGGGGGCTCGTGCCAACACCATACCCTTCCACTCATCTTTCTTACCATGCTCACCTTCGAAAACATGTCCCACTGCCTTCCCAACCAGGGAATCAGCCAGGCGAGAATCAATGCGAGAAGAAGGAACTCTCTCAGGAAGAATTTCCAGCGCTAAAACTCTCTTGTCTCTGTGCAGTTCTAGTCCATACACACTGTCTTTGCCATCATATTTAATTATATACAGAGTGGGCTTCACGGAAACCTGCTCGAGCACAGTACCCTTCCATTGCTCTACTGGCTCATTGCCTTCTTTCCAGCCGTGTTGAATGCGGCAGCCCACGATGTTCCTATGAGTGAGGAAAGTGGGCTTACGCCGCTGCTTCTTGTGAGTGTGCCTTTTCTTCATCAGGTAGGCAGACACCCCATCTACCCCAGTAGGAGGCACGGTCGGAGGAGACATGGCTCAAGGCTTAAGTAGCCAAAGCAAAGCTGCCCTTTGCTTAACAAGCTGACAAACAGTCGACACTGTCCGATTTTTCGTAATCTGGGAGACTATGTCCGTTCTCTGTTCAGATTTTGTCAGAAACTAGCTGACTGGGAACAGACAGAGAGTTTCTCTCACTAGTGCTTTCTCCCCCCTCAGGGTGCAGAGATTGCAATCGTGCTGGCTAGAAAGAGATGGCGGGCCCCGGGTTCCTTCAGTCCACTCCTGGCGCCTTCCCTGACTCCCAAGCCCAAGTCCCAGCCAGAATCCGCCACTTAGCTGTTGTTGTCAAGGCTGCTGCGGTTGCAGAACGGCAACTGAGAAGAAGACGGCAGTTAACGTGGACAAGAGATAACAGGGATGGTTGCAGCAACGAAAAGCGCAGGCAGTGGCACGTCTCCCAGCAGTTTGCGCGGCCTGGTCTTGGCAGCGCTTGTCAGCTTGGCCAATATACAGAACCGGGATTTTTGTTGTTTAGGGAATCCTCCTCCTCTGAGCCCGCCCTCTCCTTTCTTCCACCCCTCCCGCTTCAGTCCTGCCTTCCGCTCCTGGGGCAGCTACTCTGACACAGGCTTTCCTCTTGCGCCGCCCCCACCTCTCGGCCCAGTTTCACTCCCACCAGAGCCAGACAGTACAGCTCCCCTCTCCCCTGCCGGCAGTCTGCTGCCCAACTGCATACTTCACTGAGGCTCCATCTGCTTTCTATCTTCCAGGAATTCCTCACAAGCGAAAAAGAAAAAAGAAAAAGAAAGAAAGAAAGATACGCGGTGTGGGAGAAATTGTATAAACAAATCTACAAGTTGGTTCATTTTTAGGGGATTTGAAACTGCAGTGGGGAAAGGCCTTGCACAGTCCAGTATGTTAACTTCAACTCTCCTGTATATTTTCTACTTGATCATTCGTCAGAAGAATTTTTTAATATGTTTTTCTAAATGTGAGGGAAGTATGCTGGTATTTGCTTTTCTAAAACTTAGTGAAATAAAAAATAAAACTAACTTTAGTCATATAAACTAGGCAAACACCAAAATGTCTGTTAAGCTGATTTTTCTTTTAGTAATATATCTGTTCTATAATCTTACACATCTGAGAGCATATTCTATACATTTATATCTCACGTTGTCATTTATATCTGTAGTTATTAAATACTTTGGAAACACAATTTGGTTTTGTTGCTTGAGACAGGGTTTCTCTGTGTAACTCTGGCTGTCTTGGAACTTGCTCTACAGACCAGGCTGGCCTTGAACTCAGAGATTTGCCTGTCTCTGCCTTCCCTGTGCTGGGATTAAAGGCAATGTGGAAACACAATTTTTAATGGTTCCTTATGTGAATATAGAACATAGCTCTCGTCTCAAAATAAACAAAATATAGTTTATTCTGGAGCCATCTATGAGTGACCAAGACCCAGGACCACAACTTTAGAAGGCAAGCTGGAAAAACTTCGGCTGTAGGCTTCAGATACTATCTGAGGGCATTCCTAGCCTTTGGGTCAGTGAAAGCAGGAGATCTGTGCACACATTCCAAAAGAACTTACCTAATAGCCAGAGGAATGTTATGTCACACACAGAGGTGAACAATACGTGACCATTTTGGGTGGGGGGAGGGTTAAGATAGTTGAAGAATGCAACTCTGGAACTGCAACAGCTAAACCCCTCCATCATACCCAAGACTTAACCAGTTAATCAGCCATGTACAAAGTTCAGTGTATGTTGTGGCTATTTCCTCCCGAAGAACTTTAATACACAGTTTCTTTTTAGCATTCCTTCAGTGGCTCATCATTTATCCTAAATGATATATGGCAGAAAAGTACAGAATAAAACTTTTCTTTTTTCATATATGGATTGATTGAGCTCTTCTTTATTTCCTTGTTTCTCCCCCAAATCCAAAAGTTGGAGTGGTGGTTGACAGAGCCAGCCTAGTGAGGATTGAGGAAAAAAGACAGAGAAAGGAGATAGATTAAGTTAAAGGAACAGTCAACTTTTAGATGTGAGGTTTTGATGCACTCCCTCCTAAAGTCAGCAGACTTTGAATGCAAACTGTTAGCTCAGATGCTTTGATGCACCTCCTCTTAAAGTCAGCAGACCTTAAATGCAAACCAGGCAGAACATTTTGTTTATCTTAATTTCAGCAAACCACATAACCTTTAAACTAGACCAAAGAGCAAGCAGGCAAAGCTATGCCAACAGAGAGCCTCTGTAAAATGGCTCTCAACAGGTGGTTCCATTAATTTTTTTGTATAGTATATTTTGAATATATTTCTCCCAGCCAGTCCCTCTCAGATCCTCCCTAAATCCCTACCTTCCCAACATTATGCTCTCTCTCTAAAAAAATTCAAAACAAACAAAACCCAATAAGACAAAAAAAAAAGTACACACAGAAAATACAGAGTCTATTTTATGTTCACCTGTCCTGAAGTATGGTTTATATATGCAGTGACACTCTATTGGAGAAATTGATCTTTCCTTTCCCAGAAGATTCTAATTGCAAAAAAGCTTCTCGGTTAGGGGTGGGACTTAATGTCTACCTCTCCTAAGGGCTGAGATTTTGTCAGGTCTGAATGTCAACAAGTCTTGTGTGTGCTGCCACAGTTCTGTGAGTTTGTACGTGTAGCTATCAGTCCTGTTGTGCCTTGAAGACACACTTTCCATGAAGTAATCACTACCTATGGCTGTTACAGTATTTCCACCACCTCTTCCTCATAGCCTTAAGAGGAGGGATTTAATAAAGACATCCCACTTAGGATTCAGTGCTCTAAAGTCTCCCACTTTCTTCACATTGTTCAGTTATGGGTCTCTGTGTTAATTATTGTCTACTGCAATAAAAAGCTTCTTTGATGAGTGTTAAGCGATGTACTCATATACTGGTGCATTGCTATGTTTCTACAGGAGAATAATAATAATGGGCTTTACCCTAAGGCCCATGACATATCTAGTCTCAGTTTCTTGGCCAATTTGCTAGGATCAGTCATGGGTTTCATCTCATCGAGTGGGCATGAACCCAATCAAAAGGTGATTGGTTACTTCTGTAATATTTGTACTGCTACTACACCAGAAAGACTTGAAAGAAAGTCACTGTTGTAGGTCTCAGGGATTGTAGCTAGGTGATATTATTGATTGCTTTTCTTCTCTAATAACAGACAAGGTATCTTCCAGTACCATGTATGTTAGTCAGTAAGGGTAAAGTTTTTCATTGGGTACCAGTTCAATTTTTTTTTATGTTCAATAACATAAATGTTTTCCTCAGCAATAAGGCCTTACCATAAGGTTATGGAGAATAATCAATAGCCTTTGCCTGTCATGTTTTAGGGAGTTATATGGGACCTCTTTGGCCCATGATTCAACAAGATGTAATTCATTCCTGGTACAGGAGGTTTTACTTGGTGGCGTAATGTTTCTTTGAAGCATTTTTGTCTGCCATAATATGGTGACTCCATTTAAATTCCTTTCATAGATGTGCATAGTTTAGGAAGCTTCTGTCTTACTAGTTAACCCTTCTCATATTCCCTCCTTCACTCTGCCCTGCCATCCTTCTGCCCATTTAATACTCCCATTCCAGTTTCCTCTTTGTATCTTTAAACACTGTATTCAATTCTCCCTTCCTTGGAAGATCTTCTCCTCCCCTTTTATTCCTTACTTATAACATGAATTCTATGCCTATTTTAAATGAAATGCATATCTAAAGTTTAATGGCTAACATCCATTCCAAAAAGAAAACATGCAATATTTGTATTTTTGGGTCTGGGTTACTTCACTTATGATGACTGTTTTTAGCTCCATCAAATTACCTGGAATTTTTATTTTATTTTTATTTTTCCAATTTTAATATATAATCATTCTGTAAGTTCTGTTCCTTTTTTTTTTAAAAAAATGACTTATTTGTTTTTGTTTCATGTGCATTGGAGTTTTGTTGGATCCCCAGGTTTGGAGTTACAGACAGTTCTGAGCTGCATGTGGGTGCTGGTCCTCTGGAAGAGCAGCCAGTGCTGCTAACTACTGAACCATCTCTCCAGCCCCAAGTTCTGTTCATTTAGAGAACCTTGACTAATAAAACCTCTCAGATGTTTAATTGGTAAAGATTGGGGGTGGGGGGATATGATTTCATCTTGTTTTACTAAAGCTTTCAAGTGTGTAATTAACTTAATACAAAATTTTCCCAGTTTTCTTTTTTAACGTAGGTACTCAGTGCTATGAACTTGTCTCATTTTGTTTTACTTTTTAAAAATTTTTCATCAGAAATTTTATTTTTTAGTGGTCTCTGGACATTCTTTCTATAAAATTTCAGTGTATTTACTTTACATCCCAAGGGTGCTCCCTCTCTCCTCTCCTCCCAGCCTCCTCCCCTCCTTCTGCCTTCCCCTCATCCTCCCCTGCCATCAATTCACATCATCCCCTGAGGTCAGGCAAGGCAACACTGCCAAGGGAAAGTGATCCAAAAGCAGGCAATAGAGTCCATGTTAGAAATACCCTCCTCCACTGGCCAGGAATCCTATATGAAGACCAAACTGCCTATTGGTCAGGTGTGTGCAGGGGCCCTAGGTCCATACCATGCATGCTCCTTAGTTGATGTCTCAGTCTCTGAAAGCCCCCACGGGACTGGGTTAGTTAGTTTTCTTGTGAGGTTCCTGTCTCCTCCAGGTCCTTCCATCTTTCCCTCAACACTTCTACAAGACCCCCGGAGCTCTGTCCCAGCTTGTCTGCAAGTCCCAGAATGTCCTTGCAAGTCCCCATAAGTTCCACAGAAAAGCTCTGCCTGGAAAAACCAAAGAAAGAAAGGACAGAAAGGAAGGAAGGAAGGGACGGAGGGAGGGAGGGAGGGAGGGAGGGAGGGAGGGAGGAAATAAGAAAGGAAGGGAAAATCATGCATTATTCTAAATTGTCTACCCTTATATGTGATTTGATTTTTTCCCTTGTAGCTTTTAATACCCTTTCTTTGTTCTCTACAATTAGTGTTTTGATTATTATGTTGTCATGGAGACATTCTTTTCTGGTTCTGTGTATTTGGTGTTTTGTATGCCTCTTGTACCTTGAGAAATAATTATCTCTTTATTTAGAATGAAGAAAATTTACACTACAAAATTTTAAAAGATGTTTTCTGTGCCTTTGGCCTTAGTTCCTTGAAATGGAAGCTTCTGGTTTCCTTGGGGACTCAGTTATTTTTTGTTTTTTTGTTTTTTTTTTTGGTTTTCTTTTTATGTGATGTTTTGATGCCAGCTGGGCAAATGATGTTTAGCTGGAGGTTGGCTTGTGAGAGGGCACATTTTGCTCTGTCATGTGAAGGGAGTGACTGGTCAGCTGAGAACATCCATAGGTGGACTCTGAGCAGAGGAGATATATAGAGACCCATGAACAGTGAAACATTGCTTTGTGGATTGAAATCACTGCACTGACCTTCATGCTTCGACACTTGACTTCACAGAGAGAAATGTTCTGAAGAATTTCTTGGGACAATCCAATTGAACCTTGCAGCTTTCGCTGACTTCCTGTTGCTTCTTGATGCTGGCTTTTGGGCTGGACTGCTGGTATCCTAACAACTGAGTTTGGTAATCCCTTAAAGACACATCAATCCTAATCATCAGGAAGTAGATAAAAGAGGTCTATGCCTTTCCCCCTACTAATAGCTTAGGTCAGGGGGTTGGAAGGCAGGTAAAGGTGTTTGAGAACCGTAAATAAAGTAGTTTTGCTGAAAAAATTTAAGTTTATAATTTCTTCTCATTTCCTTATACTTCATATTTCCTTATTCTCATTCATTTGGTCTCTTCACAGTGTCCTAGCTTTCCTGAAGGTTTTGTACCTGGGTTACTTTAGATTTAGTTTTTTCATTGACTGAGCTATCCATTTCTTCTACCTTGTCCGCACGACTTAGAAATTTCTCTTCCATGCCTTTTAATCTTCTGGTAAGGCTTACCTCTGAGATTATTGTTTGACATCCTAAAGTTTTCATTTGTAGCTTTATCAATTTGTGTTTTCTTTAGTGGTTCTATTTATTTGTTGAATTCTATTTTCATGTCTTTAATTGTTTCCTTTATTTCAGTCAACTGTTAGTGTTTTTACGTTCTTTATTAAGGCATTTATTCCTACCCTTTTTAAGGTTCTTGATTTGTGCTAAATTGTTTTCCTTGGGCCCATTACAGTAGAGTGGGTGGTTGTCTTTGCAAGAGACATTTTGTTTTGGTTGTTCATATTTGTGTTTTCCTGCTGGGATCTAGGCATCCCATCTAGTTATGACATTTGAAATGTGTCTATTTGGTCTCATCTTTGTTAGGTGGCTGTCCCATTTTTTTGGTTGATATTACGCTGAGTCCTAGTTAAGTGTAGTGGCTGTAGGGTCTCTAATAGAAGACGGTTGTTCTGCTGGTTGGTGGAGGGGGTGGTGTCCATAAAGGAATGGAAATAAGAAAGCAGCAAAGGCTGGAAGGGGCAGATGAGGAGAACTGGGTGAATGCTGTATCTGCTCCAAGAAACTTATTCCCAATATGGATGAAGGTGAGCTGGAAGGAAGGGCTCCTTTGGGTACGCTGCAGCAGGAATAAAAGTAAGTCTTGAGAGGCCAGGATGGAGGACAGTAAGCAGGAGAAAATCTGCTTACCTGATTCCCAGCCTACGCAGTTGTTGTGGGTCCCTGGTAGAAAGATGCTCTCTGGTTAGGTGGGAGTCACAAAGGAATGGAGATGGATTTGAAGGAACACTGAAAGGTGCAGCAGAGGATAACTGGAAAGACCCTTGACCTTCATCAAGAGGCTGAGTTCTAAGAGGATGGCGGTGGGTTAGAAGGAGATTGATTGAAAATTTTCTTTCTTCTTTCTTTCTTTCTTTCTTTCTTTCTTTCTTTCTTTCTTTCTTTCTTTCTTTCTTTCTTTCTTTCTTTCCTTCCTTCCTTCCTTCCTTCTTTCTTCTTTCTTGTTGTGTTTGTTTTGTTTTTTAAGACAAAGTTTCTCTGCATAGCCTTGGCTGTCCTGGACTCAGGTTGTAGTCACTTTATAGACTGGGCTGGCCTTGAGCTCAGAGATCTGCCTGCTTCTGCCTCCCTAAGTGCTGGGATTACATGCTTGTGCCACCATACCTGGCCATGACTGAGCTTTTCTAAACTGTATTTACAAGGAATATTTAATATCATATGATCTGCTCATGAGATAACAATGTTTAAAAACATATTTGAAATAAAATTATAGCTGCAGTTTTACAATGAGAAAACATCACGCACATGCACATAAACAACAAGAGAAAAGGATAGACAGAGAGAGACTACAGTCAGACAGAGGGACTGAGAGAGTATACCTATATAGACATACTTTAGAAGGTGAAGGCTGGAGAGGGATGGATCACTGGTTAAAAGCGCTAGCTGCTCTTCCAAAAATATAAGAGTTCAATTCCCAGCATCCACATGGTGGTTCACAGCTCTCTGTAACTATATTTCCAGGGCATTTGACACCCTTACCCTCACACACACAGGCAAAATACACATGTAAATAAATAAATAAATATTTTTTAAACATTAGAAGGTGAATATGTGTAAATGAGATGCCATTACATTCCACAACAAATGTATCTGAAAATAATTACAAAGTAGCATCAAGTTCTTTTTGCTTAGAAATATAGTTGACAGGTGAAAAAGAAGTCTATGTATTGCACATAAAAATTCAGAGGAAGTAATTGCTTCAGCACAGTGGTCATATGCTTTAAAGAATTCTTGCTTATAACATCACACACTGAGATGATTAAAATCTAATACCATTTATTTTCTAGAATTATTATTCAGATGTTTAGATCACCCACTTTGCAGATTTACAAGTCTTAAACTGACTAACATAAATGTTTACTTTTTGTGTTATCCATAGGCAAATGAATTACTTCAAAAAGGACCTTTAAAATTGTATCCCAAGTATTTATACAACATGTTATTGTTCATTAAGTCTTTGTTAAATGAATAATGTAAATTCATATACATTTCTGTAAATATTTCTCAATGAAATATTCAAATTATTTTACACAGGCCTCTGAAATATGCAATCCTCCACTGACTCAAAACCTCCAACAAGAGCTTTATGGCTTAAGAACACCTATACTGTAACCTGTGAATGTGTTCCTCCATTAGCGTGAAATGCAGAAGAAAACATAGTAGAGTACAAGGGATCTCAGAAGTAGTGTTACATGGACAGACATTGTGCTGATTTTCCAAAAATCAATGTCATCAATATTGAGCAGAAACATATTTTCTATCCCAAACCGGGCAGAAACAAGTGTTTCTCTGATATATGCCAAGGTAATGTCATTGAGATCTAACAGTAAGTTTTTCCTCCACATTCATTTAGATGCTATGAGGTACTCCTAATAATAATTATGCAACAGCTCCTTCATCCCTAGTAATAGTCTGGAAACAGCAGAACTGAAAAGTAGAGTGTGGTATGGATAATTTATTAGCATTCTGTTTTCTTATACCTCTGTTGTTAGTAAAATTTAGTGAAAATCTGAGGTGTTTCAAAAATTTTTGAAATTAAAATAGAATTACTTTATTTCCCCCTTTCCTTTCTTCCATACAATTCCTCCAATGTAGTCCTTTGCTTCTTTCAATCTCATAGTGTTTTTCCTTTAATTGCTGTTGCATATATATATATTGATTTATATGAAATGGATATAGATATAAACTGCTCAGTCCGTATGTTGTTACTTGTATGTATATTATTTCAGGGCTGCTGACCACTTGTTATCAGATAACCAATTGGGGGGGGGTGCTAGTAGTTTTTTGTCTAGGTGGTACGTCACTATGAGATTTGTTACTTCCATGTTAATAGGTCTATTTGGGGTCATTCTTGTTCATGTGTGAGGTTTCTCTGACAAAATATAATAGCAAACCTCCTGTTCCTTGAGCCTTACAATTATCCTGCCCCCTCTTCCAATATTATCCCTGAGCCTTAGTTACAGGATTTGTGCTATAGCTATATCAGTTGAGACTGGACAGCACATGATCACTTGGTCTCTGCCTTTTGATCTGTTGTGGTTTTCCATAATGTCCTGTGTTGTAAAGAGACATTTCTTTGAGGGTTGAGACCTATACTTATCTGCCACTATAAGGACAAATATTTAGAAAGTACTTAGGAATTATGTTGGTTTAGTAAAGTGATGGTTGTAGGTTCTTCTCCAAGACCCATAACTTCACTATCCCTTGGTAGTTGTCTAGATTTCCAGTACCAGGCATGATTTTCCTTTTGATGAGAGGACCTTAAGTCCAATTAGAAAGCTCTTGGTTACCACTAAAGTATGTATGCCATAATTACACCCTTGGGGCTATTGTACCATTCAGGACACTGTCACGGTTTATAGGTGTCATAGATAAGTAGGACTATTTGTTGCTTTCCTCCCTTGGCAGCTTACATGATATCTTCTGGTATCATGAAAGCTACTAGTTCTCAGGGAGGAGGCTTTCAGGTCAGATCCAGCTCAGATTCTGTCTCCAGCACACATTGTGTCTTAGCAATCTCTAAAAGACAACCCAGGGCAACAGCAAAAGACTATAATGTTAGGGAAGTCTCTTGGACAGCATTGTCTAGGAACTCAAAAGAGGGGCTTTCCATGACTGCTGTTTTGGGAAAGTTTTCTTTAAACTAAATATGAATACCTATACATAGACTTGTATGTATTATATGGAATTTCACATCAATAGATAATATTTCCTTATGACTTTCAGACATCATACACTCCTTATTCATTCTCTTTCATTCTTTATCTTCTTGTCCCCTCCCTAATAATGTCTTTTCACCTTTTTCCATTTCCTCCTTCATATCATGTATAATCTTCAATTTCCAACTCTATTCTTCTCTACAATATGAATACCTCACATTTCTGTGTGTGTGTGTGTGTGTGTGTGTGTGTTTGTTCTTTTACTTCAGGTTGTATACTCACATCTGAAATTTTGGAGCTAAGAACCACAAATGAGAGTGAACATGTGATGTTTGTCTTTTTGGATCTATTATGCTATCTCTACAAATATAATTCTTTCTAGTTTCACCCATTTACCCTCAGAGTGCATGCTTTCATTTTTCTCTACAGTTGAATGGTATTCTATGATGTATATGTACGCTAAGACATTATACTGTTTTTGTTTCCTAGCTGCTGTAAGTGAGTAGAGCACAATGAACATGGCAAAGCAAAGTATATGTGGAATAAGATGTCCTTTGGCCATATAGCAAGGCGTGGTATGGTTATATAATATTTTAGACTTGTTATTTTAGCTTTTTGAAGATTATCCATACTGATTTGCAGAGTAGTTGGACCAGTTTCCAGAATCATAAACAATGAATGAGGGTTACCTTTTCCCTACATCCTCTCCAGCATTTCCCCCTCTCCTCTCCTCTCCTCTCCTCTCCTCTCCTCTCCTCTCCTCTCCTCTCCTCTCCTCTCCCCTCCCCTCCCCTCCCCTCCCCTCCCCTCCCCTCCCCTCCCCTCCCCTCCCCTCCCCTCCTCTCTTCTCCTTTCTTTTGAGAATTCTTTGTTCAGATCCAATAGTTCATTTGTATTTTGTTTTTCGTTTTTATCAGACAAATTGATTCTAAGGATTTAGGTATTTTTTTGTTTTTTAATTAATTATTTTTTATTAATTACAGTTTATTCACTTTGTATCCCAGCTGTAGCACCCTCCCTCATCCCCTCCCAATCCCACCTTCCCTTCCTCTTTTCCTCTCATGCCCCTCCCCCAGGACCTACCCTATCATTTGTTTTTTGACTCTTTGTTTTCAGAAATTTTTGTTGTTTAGAATATTACACCTCCATGATATGTATCTCTGGCCAAAATTCTCTTCCATTCTGTTAGCTTTATATTCACCCAATTGATTGTTTCTTTGATTGTGCAGAGACTTTTTAGTATTACGAAGTTCTGTTTGTCAATTTTTGTTCCCAATTCCTAGGGAAATGGGGTTCTAGTCAGAAGGTTTTCTTAACACATATATCCTGTAGGGTATTGCCTTATCTTCTTCTAACAGTTTCAGTGTTTCATGTTTCAGATTTAGGTCTATGATCCACTTGGAGCTAGTTTTTATACAAAGTGTAAGATGATAAATATAAATCTAATTTCATTCTTCTACATGTGAATAACTGTTTTTTTTTCTGTCACCATAAGTTGGAAATAATGTTTTTATCATCTTTGTAGAACAGTAGATGCCTGTCATTGTGCACACTCACATTTAAGTCTTTGATTTTGTTCTGCTGGTTTACATACATGTCTGCTTTTGTGCCAGTAACATATTCTTTTTATTACTATGGCCCTGCAATATATCTTGAGATCTGGAATGATAATCGTTCTAACATTGTTCATTTTGCTTAGGATTATTTTAAGTATCTGGTATCTTCTGTGATTCCATCTGCACTTTCAACAGATTTTTCTACTTTTGTGAAAAATTAGATGGGATTTTGATTAGGCTTTCACTGAATCTGTGAATCGCTCTTGATAAAGTGATTTTTTTTAAATTATTATTTTTATTTATTACAATTTATTCACTTCGTAGCCCAGCTGTAGCCCCCTACTTCATCCCCTCCCTCTCTTCCTCCCATTCCCCTCCCCAAGCCCACTGATAGGGCTGATACAACTTTTTTTAAAAGATTTATTTATTTTATGTATTTGAGTGTTCTATCTGCATTTATACCTGCCAGAAGAGGGAATCAGTTGACATTATAGATGGTTTTGAGCCACCATGTGGGTGCTGGGAATTGAACTCGTGGCCTTTGGAAGAGCGGACAGTGCTCTTAACCACTGAGCCATCTCTCCAGTCCCCTACAGTGATCTTTTTAACAGCACTAATTATAGCAGTCCATAAGCATGTCAACTTAATCTTTTTCTCAATCTTTTTCTTCAGCTATTTAATTGTTTATTGTAGATGTCTTTCACCTTCATTTTTATGTTTATTTTTAAAGGTCTTATTTCCTTTGAAGCTATTGTGAATGGAGTGTGTTAATAATCCCTGTATTTTTTATGAGGGCCTATAGAAAAGATATTGATTTTGCAAGCTGATTCTGTGTTCAGCCATATTGTTGAATTTTTTTATCATTTCTAGAAGTTTTCTGGTTGAATTTTTGATATCTCTAAAGTTTATTATTATGCCATCTTCAAATAGAGATAGTTTGGGTTTTTTCCCCTCAAATATATACCCCAGTAATTTCCCTTTCTGTCTTTCTTGCTCCAACTTGTCCTTTGAGCACAACATAAAACAGAAGTGGGAATAGTGGACAGCCTCATTTCATTCCTGATTTTAGTAGGATTGCTTCAAGTTTTTTTCATTTACAATAATGTTCGATGTGTATGTCATTTATAGCTTTTATTATGCTGTGACTTTTCCAGTCTTACTTTCGCTAGAACTTTTTGGCTTGATTTTTTGTCTTGTATTTTATCAGACAGAGTTTCTCTGTATAGATTTGGCTGTACTGGAACGTTCTGGCCTTGAACTCACAGAGAGCTGCCTGCTTCTGCCTCCTGAGTGTTGGGATTTAAGACATATGGCACTACAGCCTGCTCTCCCCAGGACTTTTATTATGAAGACATTTTTAGTTTTGTCAAAATATTTTTCCTGCATCTATTGAAAAGATTGTGTGACTTTTTTTTACCTTACAGTCCAATTATGCAATTTATTACATCTATTGACTTACGTATGTTGAACCATGCTCATATCTTAGGAATAAAGCCAATTTGGTTGTGGTGGCTAATCTTTGTTATATATGTGTGTAATCATTTTATGAGTTGAACATTTTTGAAACTATGTTCATGGGGATATTAGTATTTAGTTTCTTTTCTGTATGTTCTTTCATGGATTTGATATTAGAGTGATGTTAGTATCATACAAGGAGTTTGAGAGGTCTTTCTGTTTCATTTTTCTGTTTTTCTCATTTTAAAAGGATAATCCATAGATCCTCTTTGTAAGATTTCTCAGATTAACAAAATGCTGGCTGAGGGCTTGCTGTAATTTTTCTTTACTATGCTGAAATGTCTCTCCCATATTCTTAAATTCCCAAGGGCTTTTTTTTTTTATCATACATGATGTTGGATTATTAAAGAGCTTTCTCTGAACCTAAGGAGATGATCATGTGATTTCTGTCCTTCAGTCAATGTGATGGATTAATTTTTTTAAACCTGAGTATGTTGAACCCTCCTTATATTTCTATAATAAAGCCATCTTGATCTTGGTGGATAACCTTTTTACATGTTCTTGAATTTGGTTTGTAAATATATTTTTAATTTTTATTTTTAATATTAGTTACAGTTTATTAACTTTGTATCCTTGCTGTATCCTGCTCCCTCATTCCCTCCCATTCCCACCCTCCCTTCCTCATCTCCTCCCTGCCCCTTTCCAAACCCACTGATTGTGGAGGACCTCCTCCCCTTTCATCTGACCCTGGTTTATCAGGTATCATCAGGACTGGCTGCAAAGTCCTCCTCTGTGGCCTGTCAGGGCTGCTCCTCCTTACCAAGGTTTGTAAATATTTTATTGAGAAATTTTGTATGTATGTTAATCAGAGAAGAATTACTGAAAAGATGGCTACAGCAAAGAATTGCATTCTATAGTGTCTTGGCAGAATGTTCTGTATATATCTGCTAGTTCTATCTGATTTATGATGTCATTTAACTCTAGAGTTTTTCTGGATTTTTTTTCTGGATGACCTGTCTTTTGGAAATAGTGGGAAATTAAAATCAGCCATCATTATTGTGCTGATGTCAGTCTGTGGTCTTAGATGTAATAATGTTTATTATGTGACATTTAGTGCCCCTGTGTTTGGTATATATTGTATGTATGTATATTTTGTAGGTATTTTTGTTTGTTCATTTAATGAGACTTAAGGGACCTTATGGGACCTTAAGATAAGACCTTATCTCTTTGGACTTATTTTTGTTTGAAGACTATTTTGTCAGATATCAAAATAGCTATACCTGCTTGTTTCTGGGTTACATAGTGTTTGGAATACCACTTGTTCCTTTTATCCATTAATATCTAGGCTTGATGGTTTAGTGTGTTTCTTGGGGGCAACAAAACGAGGGATCCTGTTTTCTCTTTCTTTATTTTTTATTTTGTAATTATTTTATTAATTACAGTTTATTCACTTTGTATCCCCCCTGTAGCTCCCTGCCTCCTCCCCTTCTAACACTACCCTCCCTCTCTCTTCCTTCCTCTTCTCCACTCATAGCCCTCCCCCAGTCCACTGATAAGGGAGGACCTCCTCCCCTGCCCTCTGATCCTAGTCTATCAGGTTTCATCAGGAGTGGCCGCCTTGTCTTCCTATGTGGCCTGGTAAGGCTGGTCCCCCCTCAGGGGGAGGTGATCAAAGAGCAGGCCAATCAGTTCATGTCAGAGACAGTCCCTGTTCCCATTACTATGAAACCCACTTGGACACTGAACTGCCATGGACTACCTCTGTGCAGAGGTTCCAGGAAATCTCCATGAGCAGTCCTTGCCTGGAGTATCAGTCTTGTAAAAGGCCCCTGTGTCCAGATTCTTTGGTTCTGTTGTTCTCCTTGTGGAGCTCCTGTCCTCTCCAGATTTTACTATCTCTCACTTCTTTCATAAGATTCCCTGCACTCTGCCCAAAGTTTGGCTACGTGTCTCAGCATCTGCCTGGATACCTTGCTGGGTAGAGTTTTTCAGAGGCCCTCTGTGGTAGCTCCTGTCCTGTTCTCTGTTTTCTCCTTCTTTCCATGCCCATCCTCTTTGCCTTTCTGAATGGGGATTGAGCATCTTAGCCAGAGTCCTCCTTCTTGATTAACTTCCTTAGGTATACAGATTTTAGTGTGTTTATCCTATATCATATGTCTAATATCCACTTATGAGTGAATATATACCCTGTGTCTTTCTGTTTCTGGGATACCTCACTCAGGATGATCTTTTCCAGTTACCACCATTTACCAGCAAATTTCATGATTTCCTTGTTTTTTTTTTATCACTAAGTAATATTCCATTGTGTAGATGTACCACAATTTCTGTATTCATTCCTCAATTGAGGGGCATCTGGGTTGTCTCCAGCTTCTGGCTATTACAAATAACGCTGCTACAAACACAGTTGAGCAAATGTGCTTGTTGTATATTTGAGCATCTTTTCGATATATGCCTAGGATTGGTATAGCTGGGTCTTGAGGTAGACTATTCCTAATTGTCTAAGAAAGTGCCAAGTTGATTTCCAGAGTGGTTGTACAAGTTTGCATTCCCACCAGCAATAGAAGAGGGTTCCCCTTTCTCCACAACCTCTCCAGCATGTGTTGTCACTTGAGTTATTCAAGTTAGCCATTCTGATGGGTGTAAGGTGAAATCTCAGGGTCGATTTGATTTGCATTTCCCTGATGACTAAGGACTTTCCAGACTGCTAGTCTCCATCTTTTTGTTGGGGAACATAGATCACTAACATTAAGATTTATAGAAAGAGGTGTATTGTTTCCTGTCATTTTATTAATTTTTGGGTGTTTTCTTGGATCTCTTTTTTGATTACTTGTACTGGGATTTTTTTAAAAAA
>CM053742.1:79244412-79293590 GCA_028658305.1 Pachyuromys duprasi
TTGGAAATCAGGCAATTTGCCTCTAGGATCTTAGGGGAGAAGGTGGTAGAGCACAGAAAAAGAAATTCGTATTCCAACAAAGCAATCACTTCAAGTTAACACATTATTGTTTTTTGTTGGATAACTTTTAATGATAGCTGATTAATGTCATTATATTAAATTATCATCATGTACCCCCCCCAAGTGATAACAAACCTTTTAGACTCAGAGGTAAAGATGTTAGAAAAATCACATGAGAATGAAGAACCTCCAGTGTAGGGCTGGGTAAGGAAGGAGAGCCTGAGTTTAGAGCAGAAGATGGGGACCCAGAGTTTGGAGCAGGAGATGGGGATCTAGAGGTTCAAGTAGTATAGCCACAGTTACAGAAGTTGCTCCCATGGACTTTCAGAGACAACACTTTAATGACTTATAGATTTGGAGGAGCCATGAACTAAATTGCTTTCATTATAGACTAAAATAACCTTGAAATATTCTATTACCAATTCAATGGAGTAAGAGAAGACGTTTTCCAACTCAGGGCATGTGAAGCCTCCTCCTTTCCAAATATTTACATGCTGGGTTCCCAGAAGAGTCTGCACTTAGCACAAGCTATATACTACACCCACAGATTAATTATGAGATAATAACTGGAGATAGGAAAATTAAGCTGTGATTTCCACATAAGTGGTTGACTTTTAACATAATAGTATTTGCCTATCATGTGACATAAAACCCTCTGGCTTTTAAATTGAAGTTTGAGAAGACACATCTTGCAGAGTATATGTAGTAACAAAAGAACAATGCATGATTATAATTTTAATTGCACTATATTTTAACCAATAGTGTGACAGAGAGGGGTTATGCTACACTAAAAACTTACATATATTTAAGCCTTTTAAAAACAGTAGTTTTGGTCATTATTTTAGAATTTCATACATGTATACATAAATTTTAATGCTGTATATTCCCCATTCCTTCCCCTGACTCCTTTCACATCCAATCCCCAACCCCATTCCAACTTTGCATCCTCCTTTTTGATTGTTAATGAACCACCAAGTAAAATTTGCTTGTCCCATATACTTCTGGATGTGACACCATCTTTTGGCTATGAGCTTTCCAATTTCATCTTCACTTCAGCTTCTGTTCTTGTCAACGTTTCTATCACTTTATTGAATTCAGTTTCAAATCCCTGATTGTCTTTGTCATTTCAGTCAGCTGTGTGTTTGTATTCTTTTGGGCATCACTCAAATGTTTATCATTATTCTCTTGGAGTTCTGCTTAATTTTATTTTTCTTTAATTCTTTGAATTCTCAATAATAATTATAATTGTTTTTTAGGAATATGTGTCCTGAGCCTTATCTAGGCAGTATTTGTTAAATAATAGTTCTACAGGACTAGGAAATTTGATGGTTGGCATGCTTTCTTAGCTATTCTTACTGTTTTTGGTTTAGGGATTTGACCTGGGCATGTGGACTTCTTCCTTTGGTTGGGTGTCTGATGTGTTAATCAAGTGCAGGAACTGCATAACTTGAGCTATGCCAGGTAAGTTGGAGGGTAAGTTGTTTAATTGGATCAGGCAAAGAAGGCTCCCAAACCACAGGTTTGAAGCAAGGCTTCTGTGTGCAGAGATAGCACCAAGCAAATGGAGAGATGGGAGAGGGAAGGAGTGTTTTATCAGTCAAAGTGGGTTTGAAGATTAACAATCTGGACCTAGGTTTGTGGGTATGGAGATGGGCACAGGCAGGGGACAATGGAGGATGGGAAAGAGAAGAAATGACTTACCAGGCAAAAGCACCTCACAAAGAGGGCTCCTGGAGCCTAGCATACTGTCCTCTGAGAGGGTCCTCCCAGCAGTGGATGGCTATGATAGCCAAACATTTGAAGAAGCATAGGTGTCTTGTGGAAAAGTAGGGGGAAGGACCGAAGGACCTGGTGGTGACAGGAACTACACACAAAAAGACTAACAGAGCCAACTAATCAGGGCCCAGAGGGGTTTGTGGAGATTGAAACACCAACCAAGGACCATGCACTAACTGGATCTAGACCCCCTACACAGATGTAGCAGATGGGCAGCTCAGGCTTCATGTGGGTATCCTGGCTTCATGTGGGTATCCTAGTAAGGGGAGAAGGGTTGATTCTGGTAAGGACTGTTCCTTGCTTTTTGATCACCCCCCCCCCAACACACACACAAACCTGGTGAGTATGCCTCAACCTGTCACAGGGGAAGAGGATACACTCAGTCCTAATGTAACTTGGTGAGCCGGAGTGGGTTGGTGGGGGGTATAACCCTTCTTTGAGGAACAGGTGGGGAGGGGAAGAGAGAGGGAGGGTGGCACTGCGAGGAAAGGAGGGAAGGGGCTATAATTGGGATGTAAAAGGAATAAATAAGTTAATTAAAAGAAAGAAATCAGTTAGTAGAGAAAGACTGGGAATAAAAAACAAGGCTCCTGAGCTGTGATACTAGAAATAGGCTTGTGAGTTTGCAGATGGCTGTGGCTTAAGAGGAAGGGCAGAAAAATGGAAGATACTTGGTATACGTTTCTAATCACTGTTAATATCTATAGTCTCTGCTGCCTTGATGATGTGATAATTTTTGTCCCTTTGCTCTGTGACTGAAAGAAGTACAGAGTGTGTTAGTGGGCTGAGAAACACTCTTGGGTTTCTCTTATTGTGGATATTATGAAAGCATGTGTTGAGATGGAGCTACAATAAAGAGGAAATAGCTCGTAGTTTCCCTGTGAAGACACCTGAACCTATGGCAGAATTTATATGAAGAAATAAAGTCCTGTATATTATACCACTGACATTTTTAGGATTATCAGTTACTACAGTACAACCAAAATGATCCTGATGGATAAAGAGATTTTTTTTTCACTCTTGCTTTTTTTTTTCTAGGAAGACCTTAAGACTCTCATTAATCACAGTCCTAGTCCATCGTTACGTGTTAACTTTAAGACCTGAATGATTTGTTGGACTGAGATAGTTCAGTCACTTCAATATCATTTCATTATCCTTATTGCAGGTTACCAAGCCCTATTCCAGAATGTGAACTTAGGATATGTGTATTGACCATAAATGTGGCTTTCTGACAGGACTGGAGAGACCCCTAGCTATTGTGGAGACAGATGTAGCCTGACACAGAAACTTACCTTAATTGACACATTGTTGGAGGCCTGGAATTTTTGGAGTAGAATAGAAGTGACAGTAGCACAACCAAGAGATAATTATGATGGACAACCAGAAAAGTTTCTTTCTAAGTCCATGATTAATTGTGTTATAAATAAATTGACATAGTATTCATATAGCCAAGTATAAATATCATTCTTTAGTTGATAGGGCTTTGAGAAGCACGATACAGGGTATTCTCACTTTGTAGCCTTGGGATTTGCAAGGAAAATCCTGGGCAAGCAAGATCTACTTCAAAAGTACTATAACCTTATCAGGGACATGGCTCTGGAATCAGGAGAAATAGGTGAATATGAATAAGGAAATCCCTAATGGTCCAAAAAGCCAGTGGGCTAACAAGCAATGTGGTGATTTAAGTGACTGAAACATTGACTACATTGGAAACCTTGGTTCTCTGGTTATTTGTCTTTGGTCTGGAGACAAAAATGATCTGTAACTGCAATTGATTTTGTTTGATGTTGAGGCTGTAATTAGAAAATTTAAAAGATAGGTCTACTAATGACTGCACAGAATGGATTCATATACATGTTGGTATCAGTTTATTCCATATTTTTAGCTTCCCTCATCCCATCAAAAATCCAAGACAAAAATATTAAATCAGTTTCAGTGGAGGTGGAAGGAGAGGTCAGGCAAATAAAACTCAGAAGGTAGTTTTACCCAGTCACTTTTAGCCCTTGTCTGTTTCCTTTCAAATATATAAACTCACTGTCATTTGTCTTCTCATTTCTAAAACTCCTAGAAGGTAGTCTAGGAAGACTGAGACCAGAGAATGGCCACTTACTCCGAAAGAAGTAATTACAACTTACTCCTGGAATCCGGGAAAGCTGTAAATTAATAAGATATAAAAAGAATGGTGAAGTCTTGATGATTTGGATGAGGATAGTTGAGAGAACCTGGGTAAAAGGGACAGGAACGTGACTGTAGAGGTGGTAAATAAGAAGATCTAAGATATGGGCAAGGAAAAGGTTAGTGAAATTAAGGAAGGCTTGAATTGTGATGCTGTAAAAATGCTTCAGTGTAGGAGGGCACTTCCAAGGCATGGATGGATACAGTTCATACTCTAGATATTTTTTAACAACTGCCTAGAGTGTTTTCGTACATAACCTTGCTGACTTTACTCTATTACTCTGGAGCTATGGTATGAGGCATTCTTATTCATGTGGATTCTGGCAGGCAACATTAAATGTCATGTGCAGGCGAGGTGGGACGCAAAGTATATGTGCACACTGACCACCTATAATAAAAGAAATAATTAGGTCACTGCACCCACACATGGGCCATTTAAAAAGTCTACTTTTAGGGAGACAAGTCTACAACTTTTAAGAAGGAATTTGGAATGGGAGAATCTTGAGTATTATGACTTTTGACTACATTAAAAACGTAACATTGAAGCCGTCACAAATATTCAGGTTGGATATTAGAACTGTAGATACAAGAGAAATGAGACATGTTAGGAATGGGCCACTAGGTTTTAGCAAAGTAGAAGGTAAAATGAAAATACATACAAAATGTAAAAACATTTTAAGTGCTTATGGCTACAGGTTTAGACTTCAATGTCTTCTACTCTTACAGAAATGATAGAAAATGTTTCCCCAAAGCCCATGGGATGCTTGGGAAATAAAACAGCAGCATAAGCACCCCAAGAGAGTTAGACCAAGTAGTCTCACACCACACACATTGCCTTTATTTTGCAGTTGGCCACACACATGAGCTTGCTCGCTTTTGTGCACACACGCACACATGCGCACGCACACACACACACACAAGCACAAATGGCATAACTGTGCCTGAAAGACTTTTTACTTCTTTTATTGAACTCCATAAATATTTTTATAAGGCTTTATGTCATTACAACATCTTTTTTTGTTGTTGTTAAACATTTCCAAATACACAATTTTGACACTTGTTTGACAGGGTCAAACAGTCAGATAATAGAAACAAAAGAATAAACTGGCAAATGCAGAGCAGCAGGGGTAGTCAAAATCACTGTTGCCCATCTATTCACCCAGCCCACCCCACCCCCAAAGCACTAAAATATCACTATTTGGCTTCATACTAGAATTGTTAGAACTCTCTTGCTGCTGTCCTTAATAGATCAATTAAAGATATACACATAGTAAGAGGATGAGAGGAGGAGAGAAAAATTGGATTTTTTTTGTATTAGGACCTCCCTAACAGTAGAACTCATAGAGAAAAAAAAAACTCGTAAAACCATTTTGGAAAGAAAATTCAGGCTTCATTGAGTTAAGGAATGGGGAATACAGGGCCATGCAAAAAACAGGAGAATTAGAGCTTGAGAGGATAACATGGCTGTGGGGATACATCAGGTTTAGATACTGAGTCCAGGTAATTTATGAGTTTCCTTTTGTGCTAATGGCTACTGATCTACTTTGAGCCATAGGTACAGGGTTGGGGGCATTCTAATCAAAGAAGAGCTGAATTAGTAGTGTTTTCACAAATTACTACATGTTGTAAGGCCAGTGGGCTGCACGGAGAAATGGGATGATGATCATCATACCCCTGATCCCGGGGCCTTGAACGTTGGACTCAGAAAAGGGATGAGAATAAAAGGATCTGGCCAAAATATACTATCAAAGATTTTATCTAGCAGTCTTCCAAAGCAACTCCTCCTGGTGTGACCCTAATCCCTAGAGAAAGTTGCCAAGGCCAAGTCTAATGAAGATGGGTAGAAAGTGTTTAAAGAAGGTACACTAAGGGAGACCTGCATAGGAAGTGAAACATATTTCAGTTTGCCAATGGTGAACATTGCCATCTAGGTGCTAGATACCAGATTTCTTGCTATAAGGGCTTAAATAGTTCTACTATGTGCTGAGCAGTGATAGCCAGTTACGGACTCTGGTGTTCTGCTAGCTAGCCTTGAGAACTATAAAAAGTCTAACTTAAATTGAAGCTTCAACAACGTATAATTTGTTTTCCACAGGGGAAAGATTCTCAGGGGTAGGGCTTAGTCTAGGTTTGGAAGCACAAAGAACTACCCAATCCAGCTTCACTGAAGAACTTATACAGCTGTGGCTGCTATTTGATAAGCTTAGGTCCTTTCATAGTGAAGTCTTGTCCTGTGAGGTCCAGGACAAACTCAATCTCAAGATTCCTGGATGGAGTGGGTATTCACACTTCTTTATATCCTATTTTTCTTGCTACCAAAGCTCTATCCATAAAAGGGGCTAAATGTCAAAGAATAAGTACTTCTGTACTCATGGGGATTCTGATTTTTGTGGGGAAAGTTCTGGTCAAATGGAAAGCCTGCCAAGAATTAACTCCAGTGTTCTGTCTCAGATCTTTTCCCCCTTAGATGTAAAAGTAGCCCTAAGCTTCTCTGTCAATTGACTCAGTTATCCTGGGATAGGATTATGTCAGGAACAATGCCTACTTTGAGTGCCAGAATGGCTCTAACTATGCCAATACTCATAATCCTCTACCAGAAAGACAGTAAGGGCAAGGAAGGAGAGAGAGATGATTATTCATGCAATCTGCTTAACAACTGAGGGTTTTTCTAATAATTTTGTTGGTAGAAATTACAGGTATGTTATATTAAATCAAGCCTGTCTCTTTCCCTGATGGTCCTTATGCTTTCCTGTATAGTGTTATTGTCAATCGTGGACTCTCTTCACGTTAATCTAAAGGTAGCTAATGATCTTGGCCAAGCAGATTTTGTCTTGAACCCCTTCATAAACTTCTAACAGTGATGCCTTATGAATCTTAAAGTGGAAATGGGGATGATCGGAACACTGAAGTGACTGCTATACAGAGAGCCCTATTTGACACCTACCCACTAGCTATGGGTTGTAGGGTGGGGATAAATCTCTTCCATAAGAGGCAGAGTCTCAATTTCTTTGCTTCTAATTTAGCTAAATCTTTTGCCTAAAGAAGACACAGGCTAAAGAGGAGACTCAATAAAAGGGGCCTGAAAAATAAATTAACAAGCGAAAACTAACTCTTAGATAAAAACTATCAACGATTTAGCAGTATTTTTACATGGGAATCCTCAATGCTAGAAGAAATCACCTAAATAGAAAAATCCCCCCTAACAAAATTCTCATTACATTCTTTCATTCCTTTGTTTCTGTTTGGTTTTATATCCTTCCACAATACCTAAAACAGTGAAAGCAATAGAAATACCAAGCAGATAAGTCACAGGGCACAACAGAGCATGTCTAGACTGGCACAACTGTGGACACAGGGTGCTGTGAAAAGGCTGTTGGTATAACCGCAGGGCTACAGGAACATTTGCAGATGGTTGCATGAAGGACAGGAGATGGAAATCCTCCCCTTCTCAGTGAAAAATGACAAAGAGAAATAAAATTCCAAATCCACCACATAAATTAAATTCAAAAGTTATCAACATCAGTATCATCAGGAAAGGCAAATAAAACAATGCAAATATTCCATGGTAATAATGGCAGGTCAGTGAACCAGAGGAGTGAATAGGTTATCTTAACAGGAAAAAGAACTAAGAGAAATTCAGTTTCTGAAAGAAAGGGAGGGGAACAAGGTTAAGAACTAAAAATTTAAAGACATGATCACATGTTTGAAAGTCAGTGGTACTTCTTACCAACTATAGATTTCAATTACCTAAAACAACAGTAAATAGTTGTGGTCCTTCTCTGTGTGTGTAATATGTATGTATGTGTACATGCATGTGCATGCATATGTGCACACATGCCCACACACACACATGTATACTTAAAGGTCTATGTTTGTGTGCCTGTGTGTGCGCGTGCACACACAGGCACACACTCACTCACACACACACACACACTCACACACACACACACACACACATAAATTTTCAACAGTGCTTCTCCGAAAAAAAGGTCCATCTATAAATATAATTTTATTTATTTTAAAATTATCTGCCTTCCTATAGGTACTATTTTTTGAAGGGGGTTAACCTACTGAAGTTTTGCCAGAATGGTGACTGGCTGCGTTTTGGTTCAGTGAACTCAAAGACTTGAGACTGAGCGATGCCATCGGGGACCAGGTACTGGCCCTGGTTTAACGGGTCCTGTGGTGGTGGGTAGGAAGGAGGAACTGAGCGGGCCGAGTTGACACCTAGAACAAGTAGGAGATCAAAAGGAAAGAGTATAAATTAAGTATGAAATGGGTGAGTTCTCAAACTAACCAGTGATCCCTCATAGTGCACTAGTTTAGTGAGTTTTACCTGTAACAGATTGAATATCCCTAACCCCCAAATCTGAAACATCCTGAAATCCAAAACTTGCTAACAGTCAGAAATTTTCATATTTTGGATCTCTTAAGATTTCCATGTTAAAGCTGTTCAATCAAGAACAAGTCTATACAAATATTTCAAAATTCAAATATATATACACACACACACACTCTGAGGTACATTGTATCTCAAGCATTTCAATGTATAAACAACCTATGTGGCAAATATTTCTTTCCCTGTCATATTTGCACAGGCATCTCTACTTCTATAACACCACATCTTTCCCCATCTTACCCAGTATCACCAAAAACCAACAAGACAAAAACATGTGTTGTCGTCACTTGTTTGACAGACAAGAAGACCAAGGACCAGAGGGAAATAATATACTAAGGTCTCAGCTGGCAACAAAGTGAGAACTAGAGCCTACATATGCTGATTTCTTGGTTAGAAGTTTTTTTTTTTTTCCAAAAGACCATAATCCCTGATGTAAGGCTTGTTCCTCCAAAGAGCCTAACAAACTTCTCTCAGTTCTAGACTTTAGTTCTCTTCCTCTCCAACCCTCATCCTGAAAGTGTCAAAATAATCTGGTTAAGAACTATTGACTTCAGGACTTTTCATAAAGCTTAAGGCACAACTGATTCAGTATTTTTCTTTAGTATGACAATGACATTGGTAGTTGAAACAGAAAGAAAATTCATCACCAGAAGACACGATTCATAGACATAGAGAAAAGACTTAATCTATTTGCTACCTTTCAAGGGGCACAGCTTCAACAATACTAAGGTTATAGGCCTTTTCACATTAGTGGAGGATTCAAGGCTTCAATCCAACTACCCCGACAGTAGTAATAATGTTAAGGCAACATTAGCCATTGGCACTTCCATAGGAAGTCAGGTTCTGTAGCCATTTTTGAAAGGTAGCAAATGCTAGAAATATGAGGGCATTAGATGCTAATAAATAAATAAATAAATAAATAAATACAGAGGAAGTCCTGCTTTATCAAGTTTTATTTTTCATTTTCTGTTTCAAACTTATGATGTCAAATTTACAAACTCTGTTGTTTTACTTTAGACCCTAAAGATTTTTTTAAGTGCTTTTTCTTAGAGCTCTATAGTTTGTATTTAATTCCACAGGGAATACTTAATCATAATACAAGTTGTGGGCTCATATCAAAGTTCTAATTTGTATATGGAAATTTAATTCAAAACTATTTGTTGCAAAGATTGCACTTTCTTTGCCAAGTGGTTTTCTATCGGTCAAAGGTAAGTCATACATATATGTGTGTAGGTCTATTTCTGGATTCTTTTACATTAAACTATACGTATTGCCTCAGTTAATGTAACTATATAATTTGTGTTGAAGTTAGAGAAATTAATTGCTTCCACTTTATTCTTTTTTTTCAAGACTGTTTTATCCTAGAGTATTAATCTTATTTTCAACTGGCCCTAATGCCTATGAAGATGGAGCTGAGTTTATGATTCTGACATCTTTTGTATTGATAAACTCAATTAGATCGATGTATCAGGAAATATCATTTAACCCCAGAAGTTTATATAGAAATTCTGAAAATCAAGAGAGCAGAAATTTAAAAAAGTGAAAAAGCCTTTCTATCAGCCATATAACCCTTCCCTCAGAAAAATAGATGGCTGATAATGTCCCATTTTGTTACAAATAGCATGGGAAGGGAACATAGAACAATTACTTATCCAATGACATTTGCATTAGAGATATCTTATCAGTTTCCCCTTCATCATTTCTAGAATTCATTCAGAATCAAAGAGCTAATGACGGAGAAGGAAAGGACAAGGGAAAGTGATGTCTTATTAAGATTATCCATTCCCAGGGACAGTGAAAATCTGTCAGTAGTAAAAAAAAAAAAATAGCTTCCAGTAATTGAGATGAGACAATAAAATGAGCTCTTCTTTCAAACAAGAGATATCATCATCATCATCATCAGGACCTGAGATGCAGAGGGGAGAGCAGTGGTCTCAGAATCAAGATGACTTAGGTTAAAAATCACTTTACCTTGAATGTTTTCAGTTTCTTAACTTGGAACGGGGGCTAATAGTGCCATTTTCTTTGGGTTACTATAAAGATGAAATGAAAGAAATTAAGAAACTTGGTACTAAGTAGATACTCTAGTAAGTGGAAGGTAGCTCTTTTTTGCTCACCTGAGCACTTTAGTTTTGTTTTGGTTCATGAAAAAGAAAAAAAAATCTACATTTAATCTGCTTCTATTTGTATTTTATCTTTTCAAACTGTATGCCTCAGAGAAAGACTATGTTGTTTCAGTTTGAGGCTCTTATCTTATCTTTGGTTTGGGGCTACTGATTAGGTAAGCATTTCTAGACCACTAAGAACATATCCCTATATATTTATATTTATTAAATAAATTATATACATGCATTATTGCCTCCCTCTCTCTAAATTATTCACAAACTTTTCTTTTGAAACAAAAAAACAAAAAAGTGTTTTAAAATTTTGTTTTGTTTATGTAGCCAATAACATGGATATGACTACCTTACACCATTTACTCCCAAGAATTAAAACATTAAGAGCATTTGTTACTTGTTACCAAGGATACCTGGGTAGTTGGAAACTATTTCAAGTAAACCTCAGTACAGAAAAGAGCCAAGAAATTTGAAAACACATATCCTATGTTTTCCTAGTCTCAGACAATGAGTGAGTCTAAAGAAGCAAAGGTAGAAGTACCTTTCTGTTTAGAAGCTTTTCTCACAGTCATTGCAGCCTGCCTCTTCTGGTTTTCTGAAATCTCAAAGCCTAAGAGAGAAAAAAATTAACTTTGTTATGAAAAACAAATACCCCTATACACGGTAAAAATAGTATACCTTTCCTTCTAAAGCTAATATATTAAAAATATTTTTTTAAAAAACTTGAAACAAAATGCTGCTAAAGATGTGGGAAAAGATGAATGTGTATTCACTGCTGATAGGAATAAAAATTGGTACAGTTGTTAAGGAAATCAAGATGGAGATTTCTCAAAATATCAAAATAGAACTATCATATTATTAAAATTACTGGGCACATGCCCAAAGAACTCTATATCCTACTACAGAGACACATACTTATACAGGTTAATAGCTGCTCGATTTAAAATATACAGGAAGTACAAACAGCCTAGATGTTCACCAACTTATGGATGCATAAGGAAAATGTGGTACATACGTACAATGGACTTTTATTAAATTAAGTAAAACAAACGTACAAAACTTGCAGAAAACATGTGATAGTAGAAAATTATATTAAATCAAATTCAGAAAGACAAGGGTTGCAGAACTCTCTTATATAAGGAGCCTAGATTTTAATGTGTTAAGCATAACACAAGAAATGGCAGAAAGAATTGTAACAAGAAAAATGAAGTCTTGAGGAAGGGAAGAAGTAATAGAATATATGTTAGTTGAAAGCAGAAAAGAGGCTACTATAGGTAGAGGAGTGCAAGGGAGATGGGAGAATGAGTAAGAGAACTGGGAGAAGGGAATCAACAAAAACAAATTATGTTTGAAAATGTCTTAGTGAAACCAAATTCTTTATATAATAGCTGAGAAATAAATTATTAATATGTATGTACATATACATATATGTATGTGACTAGTAATATGAAAATGGAGGCTTTGAATTTGAAAGAGATAAGGAAGGTGTATAGGGGATGGTTTGAAGGAGGAAAGGGGGGCAATGATATAATTATAGTATAATCTCAAGAAATAAGTTAAAAAATTAAATACAAATGATCTCTATCATTGACCTAGTAATTTCGTTCTTGAAAATTCAGTAATTTGTCAGAAATGTAGAGAAGACCTGGCCACATTTCTTTGGGATGTATGATGGATAAGAAAAAAGATTTATTTTTAATTTTCATAGGAATCACCATAGTGTTTTCTGTAATGGAAATCCGTGGCCATTTGTCATTTTCTTTTTTGCTAACAGTTATTCAAAATGGATGAATGAATCATTGTGGATTTAATTTATACACTTCCAGAGATTAGTGAGATTGGTCATTTAAAAAAATTATCTGTGGGGTCATTTGAAAAGTGTTCTTTTGAAAAACATCTACTCACAACTTTAATTCGTGTTTTAATTGTATTGGTTGCTGTTTTGTAATGAGTGAGTTCTTTCAGTTTCTCTGAACTAAACATCTGTCATCTTTATAAGACTAGGTGAGCCTGCTTGCAAAATATCTCAAGGATATTCAGATTGCCCTTTTAACAAGATGTATTTAACTCTGCTCCAACTGCATGAGGCCTCATGGTTTCTAGGAGGCGCTACAGTATAAAGGCTGGGAAAGTCTAGAGGATGGGGATCCATCTATGCAGCCATAATGGGCACAGACTTTCTTGCTTTAGAGTCACCTGTGCACATTCCCATATCCCTCATTCTTGCTCTATAAGTAAGCTCAATAAACTCACTGGTTCTTCTGGGTGAACGTTTTGTGGAATTAAACTTTAATTTGTTGTTAGGAACTGTTATTCGGTATGCATTGCCAATTCCTAATAGGGACAGAATTCCTACAACAAGTATCTTCATACTTTATGTTAACAAGTATTTTTTCTCCCATCTTGTAGCTACTTCATGTTTGTATTCATTTTTTCTAAACAGTTATTTTTTGATTTTGCATGTCAAAAAAATACTTGCATTCCCAAGTTTACTGAAACACTTTTTTACAAGTTCAAGAATATGTGGTCAACCTAAATATCCATCAATGAACAGATAAAGAAACTGAAAAAAATACTACTTAGTAATATAAAAAAATAAATTTTGTCATTTTTATAAAATAGTGGGATTTGAAGAATGTTATGTTGAGTAAGACAAGCCAGATGTAGAAAGACAAATACTGTATAATTTCATATCTTAAAAAGTTAACATCATATACACAAAGAGCAGAATGAAAATTGGGGAGAAGAGGGAGTAGAGAGGATGCAGACAGGTCATTAAATAGGTTAAATGATGCAGTTAGATAGTAGAAAAAAATGTTAAAACAGCAAATGTTCTTCCAAGACCATTGCAGGAGTAGGAAACACAGACGGACATGAAGATATTAACTAATGACTGAATTTTAAAGGATAAAGAAAACAATCTTTCATACTCTAAGGAGCAAATGGCAGCTTGGTTATAACGTTATTATCAACATTATTACTGTGGGCTGGCTATACAGCTCAGCTTCAGATTTGCCAACCACGTAGGAGATACCCTGAGTTCTAATTCCAGCATAGCAAAAGAAAGTTTGTATAAAATACTATAAGTAGTAGCAGTATGAAAGAAAGCACAGAATACATAGGTGAAATCAAATTATAAACAATTTCCCCAAGGACCTGGATATTTTATATAGAAATGTATAAAACACAGGGTTTAACTCGAAGAAAGTATTTATAACTAATTTTTTTTAATTGAAACCAACCCACACACTGATACTATGGAACTCGGGGAGAGGGGGCAAACCAAACCATACAAAGCCAAAAAAGAGTCAAATACAAAAAAGCAAAACAACAACAAAAAATAAACAACCAAAACAGCAAAAACAAACATACAATAAAAGAAAACAAGTATAATACAAAGTGGGTTAATGAAAGGGGGTGAAGTAAAAAGGGGAAGAAAAAAGGTTATAGGGATATGATCAGTAGACAATACACACTTGAGAATGCTCTTCTATAACACAATACCATGTACAATAAATACAATAAATAAAATCTTATATATATATATATAACCTAAAATTAATTCTTAAAAAACAAATTATAAGAAAATATAAGTGATTCTAGTTGAGAATCCTAACTGGGGGCAGGGGGAACATGAAGGCAAAAGTCCTACAAGTCCTAGCCAGGCAGGACTAGTAGAACAATAACCAGACAAAACCTTTGATCCAAAAATTACCCTGCCCACAAAAATTGCAAGGATAAAGAAGGAACAAAGATTGAGGGAATGTCCAACCAATAATTGGCCCAACCTGAGACCTACCTGTTGGTATAATGTCTTTGTGTAATATACACAATTTACCCTTGTTCATTCAAATGCTGATTTCTCTATCCCACTATCTGGTTTCAATCCAGACATTGCATTGTGATGCTTATTCTAAGCATTGCCTGTCTCAAGTTTGCATAAACATGTTACCATACTGAGCAATAGAGAGAATAGGGTGGGACATCCTGGTCCTAAGGGGAAGAGAAAAGAAGTGAGTGGGAGGAAAGGTTGGAAGAGAGATCTCAGAGGAGAGGACCTGGAAACACCAGGAGCTAACATATGACTAACTGGACCTAAGATAAGACTACAAAGCAAGTATAATGTGGGAAATCTGAATGGGAGGAAGCTATGTGGGCTTGGAGGTTTAGGATGGAGTAATCATTGCTCAGTATTGTGCTCTAGGTTAACTAAATACATTCTAGTCTCTGTGTGGTGATTTGGGTATAAAGCTGGTTTAGGAATAACAGCTGTTTAACTAAAATATAGAATCCATAATAAATATTAATAATCATCAACACCTACCCCACAGTAGAGAGCCAGCCCCTGACACTATTAATGATGCTCTACTATGCTTGCAGACAGGAGCCTAACTTGACTGTCATCTGAGAGGCTCCAGTCAGCAGCTGGTGTAGACAGATACTGGGATTTGCAGGTAAGCATGAGGTGGAGCTTCAGGGGTCCTGTGGAAGTATTGTGGCAAAGATGGAAGGACCTGGGAGGGGACAGGAACCTCACAAGAGACCAACAGAGATAGCTAACTCAGTCCCATGGGGGCTTATAGAAACTGAGATATCAACTAAGGGGCATGCATTATCTGGACATAGGGCCCTGTACATATGTGGCTGATGGGCAGCTTGGTCTTCATGTGGGTTGCCTAGCCTCAGGGGATGAGGTTATGGTCAGTCCTGATGTGACTTGCTGTACTGGGGAAGTAGATATGGGAGGGGGACTCCTCTTTTCTGGGGGAAAGAGGGAGAAGGGGAAAGGAGGGAAAGGGAGACTGGGAGGAGAGGAGGGAGGGGCACCCTTGCAATGTAAAGTAAATAAACTGAAATTTAAAAACAAATATAAAAATAAAATTAAAAGAATGGGAAATAAATAAGTGAATAGAAAATTAAATATTATGCAGTAACTGGTGTGTGTACGGAGAAATAGGTACAAAATCATAATGAGGGGTAAACTTGATAGCTTTTCTGATACATGACTTGAAAATACATATTACATTTAAAACTACATATATCCTCATATTCGCTCATCCCACTTTAAGATGTCTATTCTGCAGGAATAAAAGCAACAGTGTATAATGAAATATATAAATACCTATATTTTACAGCAATATATGTCATGGGGTAAAAGATAAAAATAAGGATTTGGAGAGATGGCTCACTAGTTAAGAGCTTAGCTGCTCTTGGAGAGGTCCTGGATTTGGTTTCCAGCACCTACACCATAGCTCACAATTGTCTTTTCCTACAATTTCTGGGGACTTTATGTCTTCTTCTGGCATACACAAGCTGCAAATATGTATGTGGTTCACAGATATTACATGCAAACAAAACACCCATATATAATAATAAAATAATAATGATCAATTTAAAAACAACAAAATAGCTGGAAACATTCTGTCTAGCAAAAGTGGAATGATTACTCCATCACCATATGGAGTATTACACATTGGTAAAATAGAGACATGGTACCATTATTGATGTATCAATTTGATCGGAGTGTTTTCCTTACAAATATAGGTGTTTTCATGAAAAAAAATTGAGAAGTAATATAAACCACTTATCAGAGATATATAAAAGGTAATATCTTAGAAAATATGAGTAGACCTGACTTAACGTGTTATTTAGAAAAGAAGGCTCAAGTATCCATTGTAAGATGGGAGAAGTATGGAAAGAACCATACCAAATTGTTAGTGTTAATTATTTCATAAGAGGGAGAGGATTCTCCCACTGAACCATGTAATGGTTGTGTAGCTTGTTTTTGTGGGACTCCTAACTGGGAGTGCTGATGTGTCTGACTCTTTTGCCTGCTCTTGGGACCCTTTTCTTCCTACTGGTTTGCTTCGTCCAGCCTTGATATGAGTGTTTATACCTAGTCTTATTGCAACCTGATATACCATCTTCAATTGATTTCCTGGAAGGCCCACTCTTTTCTAAAGGAAAATGGGGGAAGAGTGGAAATTGGGTAAGAGTAGAAGTAGTGCTTAAACTGGGAGGAGTGGAGGGAGGAGAAACTGAGGTTAGGATGTATTGTAAGAGAAAAGAAAAAAGTTCCTAATACTGTCTTTTTTTTAGTATATTTAAAGTATACCAAATTATACTAAATAAATATTCTAATTATAACACTCTAGTATTAAACTTATTAAAAAAGAAGACATTATTAGGAACTTTTTTCTTCCCTCATACAAGACACCTGAAGCAACAGAAGAGAGGGGATAGGGTGGGAGCCTATCATAGATGTCCTCTGCAAGACTCCACCAAGCAGGGGATCAAAACAGATGCTTAGACTAACAGCCAAAATTTGGACAGAATGCAGGGAGTCTTATGGAAAAAAGGGGAAGGGGACAGAAGAAATCGGAGGGTACAGGAGCTCTATAAAAAGACCAACAAAGTCAAAAAAATCTGGGCCTAGGGGGCCTGCTGAGACTGGGGGGCCGCTGAGACTGATTTCCCAACTAAGAACCATACATGGAGAGGACCTAGACCCCCTGCTCAGATGCAGTCCACAGGCAGCTCAGTCTCCATGTGGATTAACTAGTAAGGGGATGAGGAGTTGTCTCTGACATGAACTCTGTTGCCTGCTCTTTAATCACTCCCCCGTGGTGGTGCAGCCAGGTCACAGAGGAAGAGGATCCATGCAGTTCTGATGAGACTTGATAGGCTAGGGTCAGACAGTACAGGAGGAGGACTCTTCCTATATCAGTGGACTAGGGGAGGGGAGTAGAGGTAAAAGAGGAATAAAGGGTGGGACTGGGAGATGAGGGAGGGGATACAATTGGGATATAAAGTGAATAAATTGTAAAAATGATTAACAAATAAAATAAAATATAAAAAAACAAAGTACAACACTATCAAATATTTCTTTATTCATTTATTTAAAAAACCATACAAATTTTAACTATGGAATTTCTCAGGAGATTATTCAATACTTTTCTGATAAAAGTGACTTAGTTTGGATTAAAACTACTAGTTTTTATTCAATTTTTATTAACATATTCCTAAAATGAATGAGAGGAAATGGAAAAGAATGCTTTATATATTTCTACTATGGTTTAAATACTTATCATGGCCAAGATTTATAATTAAATAATACATGTAAAGACAGTAGAATTATGTCAAATATGTATGGCAGTTTTAAAGATATTAAATAATTGGTAGAAATGCTAATAGGTAATATGAAAAATGGGGGTAAAATATGTTTATTTACAATGTAGAGACGGATATGAGAGAAAGAGAAATCAGAACTCTCATAGTTTTATTTAAATACATGGAAGAACAGGCTAAAAAGAAATATGTCAAAACATTTACAAACATTCTTATTACAATATATGGTATTCTGATTTTTATTTTTTGTGGTTTTGTTTTATTTCCTCAATACTTTCCAATTTAATGTAATCATACTAGGGGGAAAGTCATATAAATTTTTATTTACAAAACAAAAATGACGTAAGCCTGTCAGAAAATAATTTATGGAAGCTTTGCATTAGAAACAGACCTCTTGATGTTACAAAATCATTGGGCATTGTATGGGATATATGGTGGTAAAGGCAGAAATTTTTAATTAATGCAAGGTCTGTGATATCTACTGATAGCTCTAACAGCTATTATCTACATACCATTCTACATCATGTCTCAATGAAGTGCTTGAACTTTAAAAGAAACTTGGCTCTAAATAGACTCTAAGTTAATTTTAAATGTGGGCTTTTATTTTTTTTTAATTTTTCTTTATTATTATTTATTACAATTTATTCACTTTGCATCTTAGCTGTAGACCCCTCCCTCATCTCCTCCTGGTCCTACCCTTCCTCCCTCTTCCTGCTCTATGTTCCTCCTCTAGTCTACTGATAGGGGCAGTCCTTCTCCTCTTCTATCTGACCCTAGTCCATCAGGTCTCATCAGGACTGTCTGGATCCTCTTTCTGTGTGGCCTAGTTAGTCCACCTTTCCAGGGGAAGCTCACCAAAATCTGGACACCGAGTTCATGTCAGAGACAGCCCCTGCTCCCCTTATTAGAGAAACCCAATTGAGACTGAGCTGCCCATGGGCTACATCTGAGCAGGGGGTGCATCATCCTTGCTTGATTTATTAGTGTCTGCAGGACTCCCTGAACTCAGATTATTTTTGGCTTGGTTGATCTCCTTGTGGAGCTCCTGTCCCCTCCAGGTCTTTCTATCTCTCCCTTCTTCCATAAGATTCCCTGCACTCTGCCCAAAGTTTGGCTGTGTGTCACAGCATCTGCTTTGGTACCTTGATGGGTAGTCTTTCAGGGGACTCCTGTGAAAGAATCCTGTCCTGTTCCCTGTCTTCTCCTACTTCCGATGTCTATCCCATTTGTCCTTCTGAATGAGGATTAAGCCTCTTCCTTAGGGTCCTCCTTGTTGTTTAGCTTCTTTAGGACTATAGATTTTAGTTATTTTTATCCAGCGTAATATGGCTAATATCCACTTATAAGTGAGTATATACCATGTGTGTCTCTCTGCTGCTGGGTTACCTCATTCACAATGATCTTTTCTAGTTCCATTCATTTGCCTGCAAGTTTCATGATTTCCTTGTTTTTAACTGTTAAGTAGTAGTTCATTGTGTAAATGTACCACAATTTCTGTATCCATTCTTCAGCTGAGGGACATTTAGGTTGTTTCCAGATTCTGGCTATTGTGAATAAAGCTGCTTTATTCATAACAAATTATTATGATTATTATGAATAAATGAACATAGCTGAACAAATGTCCTTTTTGTATGGTTGAACATCTTTTGGATGTAGGCCCAGGGGTGGTATAGCTGGATCTTGAGGTAGCACTATTCCTAATTTTCTGAGAAAGTGCCAGATTGATTTCCAAAGTGGTTGTAATGATTTCCAAACTGGTTGTACAAGGTTACACTCCCACCAGCAATGGAGGAGGGTTTCCCTTTCTCCACATCCTCTCCAGCATGTGTCATCACTTGAGTTTCAACCAAAATTAATGAAAAGAGATGGAGAGGGACACTTCATTCTCATCAAAGAAAAAAATCCAACAGAAGGACATCACAATCCTGAACATCTATGCACCAAACACAAGGGCTCCTGCATTTGTTAAAGAAACATTATGAAAGGTTAAATCACACATCAAACCCAACACCTTAATAGTGGGAGACTTCAACACCCCACTCTCATCAAGGGACAGATCATTGAGACAGAAGCAAAACGGAGATATAATGACACTTACAGAGGTCTTAAACCAAATGTACCTAACAGATGTCTACAGAACTTTTCACTAGATGTGGACTTTGCGATATGGGAAGACAAAGTTTATTACGTCTTGCTGGTTATCCACCTTTCACTCTGGCTCCATACCATTACCTAACATGGTATGACATAAGAACCCTTTTGTACCAGGACTCAATAAGTAAGCATATATTTTGCAACCTTGAACACATAGGCATTTAAAGGTACAATTCCACTTGCATAAAACATGGAGCAAAACAAGAAACTTTTCCAGGAATCAGAAAGTTTGATTTATTTCATTTGCTGTCTCCCTCGCAGTGCTAGGGATTGAACACAGGACCTTATGGATGCTAGGCAAGTGCTCTATTTTTGCACTACATCCCTGGTCCTTCATTTTAAAAACATGGACTCCCACTTTACGGCCTTGAACTTATAATGTTGCCCACACTGACCTTGAACTTGGAATCATCCTGCTTCCACCTTCTGAGTGCTGCAATTACAGGTATGTAACATCATGCCTGACTGTTTGTTATTTTTTATTACAGAAATAGGAACTTAAGGAAGTAATTAAAAAGTCACAAGTATATAGCTACAAAACCATAGCCACATTAATTGTTTCAATCCAAAAATGGATGTTTATTCTGAATTGAAATGAAATGAGTAGTCACAGTTTTAGATAATGTTACATTTTCTGTGACTTATTTTAAATAGTTCTAGAATATGATGACTAAGTACATAGATTTTTAATTTTAAGATAGTATCTGAAATAACTTTATCAAGAATTAAATACTCAGGTGTCTTTGCCCCAGGGAGTAATACTACCACCTGAATGGAGGAGGCCTACATAGCTTACTTTTGATCAATTTTCATTGGTATAATGAATGTAAGTCAAGATGTGCACCTGTAATTTGGCTTTCTCAGAACTCAGTATAAGAATGAAATGAACCCATAACATAAAGGAACCTGAGACTGTGAATAAAAACAGACCCATTCATTGCCTTGGTGCTTGTCAGAATTTTGTTGCTACTTTCTGCCTTCAGAGCTGGCTGAAGGTTGAAGATGTAAGTCATTAGTAGAGTATTTGGCTAGCATGAGCAAGGCCCTGGTTTTTATTTCCATCAACACAAGCAAGTAAAACTATCTGTCTTTTCAATATAATCTTGTTTGCATTGACAAATCATTTCACAAAACATATCCTCATATACCTAGCGACAGGTAGATCTGTGAATTTATGGAGATTACAGAATAGTTACGTATGGATATTTTTGTGTTTGTTTGCTAATACATGTGTATATGGAGGAAGGAGGACCATCAAGTTTTGAACTGGCTTTTGGTATAATAGTTTTATCTGGTAATAGGTATTGTGTATGAATAATCTGTTACTCATACCTATTGGTCTTTGCAAACAAAGACCTATAGTAAGGAACCATCATAATGACTTAGGTCAGTTTGCAACAAAAATCTTTCCTTTGATTTTAAAAAGATGAAATCAAATGTAACCCTCTACAGAAGGGTCTATACAATTATAGTTTTCTTTCTACTCTCAGGTTACTTACCAATTTTTTCATCTTCCTGTACCATTTTCCTCTCTTCTCTGAAAGCTCTAAGCCAACGTATTTTCTCCTCCAGTTTTTTGGCAAAGAACAGATGCACTTCTTCTGTTTCCTTGTTATGAAGCTTGAAAGCATTTTTCATGCTGACATTAAAGTCATCATCTCTACCATCTTCAATGTCAATTACCTCATATTTATCCATGTCAATGCGCCCTTTGTAGTATAGGATGTCTCTCCGAATTAGGTCCTAGGTGGGAAAAAGAGGTTATTTTGTTAGAAATATAGGCAGAGTGGATGCCAGGAGAGGTGGCACATGGTCCCAACAACAGGACACAAGCACTGTCATAGTTCTGGAATATAAAAGAAGATTTTATCATCTCAATATATGCACTGAGATGACCACTTGAACACTGAAAAGTTGGCTAAGTAGGTTCTCGAAGAGATTCCCCCATATCCAAAGATAGTTTCAAACTTCGACATTAATCACTGGAATGCAAACTGCTTATAAGCAATAGAAAGCAGTATACAACAAAAGCACTGCCAGCAAGGGAATTTTCATCTTCCAAAAAAATTGGGATGACTACCAGAAGCATAAAATGAGCTTTTAGGAATGTGCTGAAAAGAAACAAAAACCAGCAGAATACTGAGAATAAAATATTAGATGAAAGTTCAGTGGTGAGAGTTACTAAAAGGTCATATACGGTTGGATAGGAAGAGTTAAGTGTAATGAATCTAATGCTTTATATAATACTTGGGATTTTTGGACAAGAGTTAGTCTGACAGGAAAAGTGTGGGGAAAAGAGATTAAAGAAGGTACATATATCAACACAAATGAAGCTCACAATCTTATGTTAGCAAAGTAAAATTATACATGTATATAAATACTATGTTCTCTATCTGTTACTGTTTTACTCATGTACATAGAATTAGATAAAACCTAATTCTAGTTTATGAAACACTCACTATAAGTCTATGCATAGTGCTGTTATTTCTCTGCTTACTCACTTGCATTTAAATGGTATATTAAATATTGGTGAACCTGCTACCCTGTCCAAAGCTATTAGCCCCCAAACACTCTCATCTTAAATCTCATGTTCATTATTGATTTCATTTCCTTTCTATATAGTTTAATCTGATTTGTATTTTCTACAATCAGCATGTAAAATGCCATATACTAGAAGCATATACAAATAACAAAGTTTTAAGAAGCATATGACAATGATACATAGCAAATTCAAGAGTATAGATGAGAAAAAATAGAAGTGAATCAGGAACAGAAAGGAACATGTTCTACTTTGCTTTCTACTGCTGTGATGACCACCATAACCAAAAGCAGCCTAAAGAGCAAAGGGCTTATTTGGCTTACATCATCAAGGAAAGCCAAGATAGGATCTCAAGGCAGACATGTAAAGGCAGAAACCAAAGCAGAGACCATGAAGGAATGCTAACTACTGGCTTGCTTCTCATGGCTTGTCCGCGTACTTTTCTCGTACAGTCCAAGCACTGTGCACAATACAGTGGTTTGCCCATTGCATTGCCCACTGAAGTTTTCTCTTCCCAGGTAAGTGTAGATTATGTCATTTGAAAAAATCTAAACATTACAATAGTAAATCAACTAATGTTCATACCCAGCTATGGACCCTGCATGCTACAATACTGTTCTATTAGTCAAAATGTGTCTACTTACACAGTGGTATGTAAGTTTGGGGGTTATCCAATTGTATTTTGATTGGATATGAGGGATGCCACAAGGGAGGAAATATATGCCAGTTATTGTAAACCTGGCTTTGAATGATTGTCAACACAATTTTGTCAATCTCAAATCCTCAGGAGTGGAAATACAGGTGTTGTTTAACTGTTCTGTAAACAATAACCACTACATAGTTCTTTTTACTGCTGTCATTATTATACATACAAATAAACTGAGAATAAATAAGACTTCTAATCCACTGGGTACACCTGCCACTAAGCTCAAACAGATTGTAACACCTAACTCCCAGGAGAGAATGAGATAAATTAAACAGAGAATGCTGACACTCTTTAGACCTGTTTCTTTTGATCATGTCCACTGTGTACAAGCTCAGTCCTGGCCCAAGAAATGGAGGCCCTCCCATTAACCGATTTCCAAATTTCAGGAGCGATTTGTGAGATGAATGCTCAAAAACTGAGCACTGTCACGCTAATCTAACTAGACGGGGGTGGGGCAGTAATGGGAAAACATATGGTTGTAAGGTTTGAATTCTCCCTTACAGTTGATAATGTAACATATACAGACCTGGAAAGGCAGATCTGGACAGCATACCTCAAGAGTCGCTACCTATCAACTTAAAATATTAACAGTCTCAATTTTCATATTTCTACCCTTCGTCTAAAAAATTCCTTCCCCCCGCTACCAAACTAGTGCCTCATGATCACTTTCAATCTTAAATGCCTTTGGTAATTTCCTAAAATTGGAAATACATGTATGATCATATGAATATACTGCCAGCATCAATATAAATATCCTATTGTTTATTTAGCTGTTTATATATGACAAAGGAACAAGGAAATATCCTATTTTTTAAGCAGAAGAACAGGGATTAGAGTGATATGTTGTTAAAACTCTTGGGTTATTAATTTTTTCTCTTTGTAGCTAATAGAGGGTTCAATGTGAGTTTTCAGACATCAGATCAATGATAAGCTAAGTATAAGCATATCATAGAAATGATTAGAAATGATCTAATCAGAATTGGTAGCAAAGGCCATAAATAAAACCAGATAGTGAAAAGAATATGAATAAAATATAAACAGTTAAGTATGAATTCTAGATGTTTAATACATTAATTGCACGGTTTGGGCAAGCCATATAGCTTCTCTCAGCCTCATTTATTGCAACTGTAAAATTAGAAAAGTAAACTTTATCAAATAGCTGCAAAACTCCAACTTAAACACAGTTTCCATGTTATAAGGCCATCCTTGTCCAGTAAATGTAGCCTTGAGATTTTATGCTCCTTTAAAATCCTTTTGATAAACCTTACAGTTTGATAAAACTCAAAATTCAACTGCCTCTTGCAGCTTGAACTGCATAAATATGAAGGGTTAAGCACTATGGGTCAGAGGAAAGACAAATCCTAATATTTTCAATTTACATGGCCACTGACTTTAGACACTTGGCAAATGTTTCAGGTGGGATAGTACTTACTAATCCACTCATACAAATCACAGATCTACTTGTCTCACAATAATATGTCATTTTCTCCCCAACCTGCACTCTCATTTCAATCCTTTTATGTTGTTTTCTGATTGATTGATTGATTTTTTAGATTTTAGACTTTTTTCAATTTTTCAAATGTATTTCTTTCTTTAAATTTCATTTTATATTAATTACAGTTTATTCATTTTGTATCCAGGTGTAGCTCCCTCTCTTTTTCCCTCCCAATCCCACCTTCCCTCCCTCATCATCTCACATGCCTCTATCCAAGTCCACTGATAGGGGAGGGCCTCCTCCCCTTCCATCTGAAAGAAGGGGAGGGGGAGATAGAAAGATCTGGAGGGGACAGGAGTTCCACAAGGAGAAGAAAAAAAATCTGGGCACAGGGATCGTTTTTTAAGACTGCTACTCCAACCAAGGGCCATTCATGGAGATAACCTAGAACCCCTGCACAGAGGTAGCCAATGGCAGCTCAGTGTCCAATACTTTAGACTTTTAAAATTTAATTCAATCTACGTCTCAGTCATAGGCCTCTCCCTCCTTCTGCCTCAATCTCATCCTCCCTCCCACTTTCCCTCTCCCCTATTCCTATTCTTGGGGAGCCACACCCATCCACCCAGACAGCCATGTTCATAGCAGCTTTATTCATAATAGCCAGAAACTGGAAATAACACAGAAGCCCCTCAACCAAACAATCTATAAAGAAACTGTGGGACACTTATTTCTATCCTTTTAACCTGCAAGGTCAAAGTCACATATTCTTCCCCACAGAAAGCTTCTATGATTAAACATTCTAGCTGTTGTGGCTCCTCATTTCCAAACTCTAAAACTATGAAGGCTCTTAAGTGCCACTCATCTAGCACTTAACTATGAGGCCAATAACAGCTTTTAGTGTTGTTTGCTCATTTAGGTTGTGTTCAGTACTCTTTTTGAACTTGCCTCACTCAGGGATAGCACATAGAAAGTTGCGGAAGTCTTCTGAACACAGCGAGACAACAAATCATTCCTGAGTCCTAGGTGCCTGTGGTACTGTTGATACTGGGCTTCTGACATGGTCTGAATGTCTTCACAGTAATACAACCCAAACAGATATCTGGATCATCACTTGCCTGTGTAGTGGAGTTTATGTTTCTAACAGGATACCAGCCGTTCTCTGTTTCCCTTTTTGTTTGTTCAAGTCAAGGGACACAAAGAGTTTAGTACTTCTCCAGAATTGCTTTAACAGTCTGTAGACATCAAGCTCCCGACCATAGCCTGTGACTCCAGCAAGGAACTACCCTAATCCCTGATATTACATAATTCAAATAGCTTATGGATATTTCAACTTGATCCCACTAGGTAATCCTAGGGTTTAGCAAGACTTCACAGGACATTTTGTACAAATGACAGATGCTGCAAGCTGGAGTTTAAAGCCGTTCAGGATTATAGCCTGCCTTATTCATTTACCAGTAAGGTTGTCTCTACTACTTTAGAAGGGGTTTTGGCTACTCCTACCCTACCTAGAACACCTGTTTTCTATCCAGATCCTGGGAAACACACATGAACAAGGGCAGGCTTTTTTGATCACTATTATATTCCAACACATACAGCATATACTTAATAGTTTAAATAAAAATAACAATGAGAACAGCATTAGTGAGTACTTGAATGGCATATACTATATGCCAACTGATATCCTAACAACTTTGCATTTGTCAACTTAAATATTGCTGATGAAAATACAATAAGATAGGTACCTGCATTTAATAATTAACTATAGATACAGAGCTCCTATTGAATTTACTTAGGATTAAATGGTGGAGCTCGAATTTGGATTATGAACATCTGGTTCTACAATCTGTATCTTTTATTAAAAATATGCTATATATTGCTTTAGAATAAAAATTGCAAAGTGACTGATTAGCAACATGACATACACTGTAATTACATCAATTTCTTAAATTAATAAATACAATGTGCCAACAATTATATCTGTAAAGCCTCATTTAAATTTCACGATTTCCTTTAGATTCTTATTTTTTTAAAAAAGGAATAATTATAAGCAGAAAAACTTGGTTAAATTCAAACAGCTCACTGGAGAAAAGTAATTGGTACCTTCTAGTTTGGCTGTATTAGATATGCTTTTACCACTCCGCTCCACTATTTTATACTAGCTACAATGGTTCCTCTCTATAGCTTTCATGTAATGTTTTCTATTAGTAGATCTGTTGAAAGGTGAAGAAAACAAATACATATAGATGAATAAAAAGAACAGACAAGCTGGGCGGTGGTTGCACATGTCTTTAATCCCAGCACTTGTGAGGCAGCAGAGGCAGGTGGATCTCTGTGAGTTCCAGGCCAGCCTGGTCTACAGGATGAGCTCCAAGACAGCCAGATCTGTTACACAGAGAAACTCTGTCTTCAAAAAAGAAAGAGAAAGAGAGAAAGAGAGAGAGAGAAATAAAGGAAAGCTGGATCTTGGGGAAGCACTATTCCTAATTGTCTGAGAAAGAGGACAGGAGCTCCACAGGGACCAAATATATCTGGGCACAGGGGTCTTTTCTGATACCTAGAACCCTGCTCAGATGTAGCCCATGGCAGCTCAATATCCAAGTGAGTACCCTAGTAAAGGGAAAGGGACTGTCTCTGACATGGAACTCATTGGCTCGCTCTTTGATCACCTCCCCCACCCCGAAGGAGGAGCAGCCTTGCTAGGCCACAGAGGAAGTCAATGCAGCCATTCCTAAAGAGACCTGATAAGCTAGGGTCAGATGGAAGGGGAGGAGGACCTCCCCTATCAGTGGACTTAGAAAGGGGCAGGGAGGAGATGAGGGAAGGAGGGTGGGATTGGGAGAAAATGAGGGAGGGGACTACAGCTGAGATACAAGGTAAACAAGTTGTAACTAATATAAAAAATAAAAATTTAATTAAAAAAAGAAAGGAAAGAAAGAAGGAAGGAAAGAAGGAAGGAAAAGGAAATAAATGCATACATACATATATAAAGAAAGATAAAAATTAAAAAAGAAAGAAACAAAGAAAGAAAAAATATCAGACACATAAAAGGAAAATAGATTAAAAAGTACTGGGTCAACATTAGATTGAGTAATAAGAGATGAGTAGAGTCTAGTATCCACTTTTCTGGTTTTAACTCCCATGTTTATCTTATTCATATTTTGTCCAAGTCTCTTTCCTTAAAAAAGTATTTATTTTGTTTATATGTGTGTGCCTGAGTATATGTATGAAAGCATGTGTGTGCGCAAGTAAGTGAAGGCCAGAAGTGAACATTGTATTCCCTGGAGCTAGAGGTTTGAAAAGTTGTGAGCCACATGTGGGTGTTTGGAACTGAACACCAAGTCCTCCACAGAGCAGAAAGTGCTCTTAAACACTAAGCCATCTCTCCACATCCCTGTCTCTACCTCTTATTGCTATTGTTGTATGTGAGCTGTTTCAAATAAATAGCTCATGTCACAATGCTGTCCTTTTAGTGCAAGAAGAAATGTCTAAATGGCACAAATTTCCCCAAACAAAAGTTCTCTGTCCAGTGTCATTACACGTAATTTAATTTTCATCTCTCAGTATATCATGAAAGCAACAGAAATGAAGTACAGTTATGATAAGGGACAATGTTGGTGCAAGCATAAGTAAGAACAGTGAATGCAAAGAAAAGGTTGCTTGGGAGAATAATAGGCATGTAGGAAAATTGGTGGATAATGGGAAAAAGAGTTCTGTTCTATTTCATGGTAAACAGTGAAAAGAGAGAACAAAAAACAAAATATGAAGAATTCGTTACAAAACATCAAAATCATTTCACAATAATGATATCAGGCATAAAGCAGCACAACATGTATAAAACTAAGCTAATATAGTAATAGAGGCAACCAGTACATAAACTAAGAAAGAGAACAAAAGGGTCTTACAAATGACAAGGAAAGAAAAGGGACAGAAATTAAGGGAGCCATTGGTGTCTTTCATGTGTATTATAACTGCTATTTTAAAAGTACCCTCATTTATCCTTCTTTCTGCGAGACAAGCCACTAGTTGTACAAGCTGTTCAGTCTCTTTGGAGTGCTTTATTCAATCCCAACTCCCAGTGTGCAAAACAAGTGACGTTTTGTTTAACTGGCTGCAAGTTAAAGGAATCAGAAATGTCAGACAAAAATTTAACAGGTAGACATTAGTAGATGAATATTAAAAAGCAGACTGACTATATAAATGTTTCCTCAATTACCTGTAGCAGATAATTATTCAGTCCACAGTTGGATAAATCTAGTTATGGGAACTTCAATAGTATAATCCAACATACAAATAGTATGTCTTTTGTTGAAAGTAAGGCAAACATAGACACAGTCTCCAAGTGGGCTCCCTAGTAATGGGAGCAGGGGCTGTCTCTGGCATCAACTCAGTGGAAGGTAATCTGATCACCTACCTCTGAGGGGTGCAGCTTTGCCAGGCCACAGAGGAAGATAATGCAACCAGTCCTGATGAGGCCTGATAGGCTACGGTCAGAGAGAAGGGGAGGAAGACCTCCCCTATCAGTGGACTAGGGGAGGGAGGGGTATAGGGTGAAAAGAGGAAAGGAGGATGGGATTGGGAGGAGACAAGGGAGGGGGCCACAGCCAGGATACAAAGTGCATAAACTATAATAAATAATAAATAAAAATAATAAATAATAAAAAGAAAGTAGGGTTAACCAAGCTTCATGTGCATCTAAAATAATCCTGTCCCTCAACTGCCACTTCATATCATTTACCTCATTTATTCTTCATAACAATCCCATTGATTATTCTCCCTGCATTATAGGTGATATAATGGAGGTACATGAAATAAATAATTGCTTGCTTGTTTGAAATAAAACCAGGATTTAAGACCAGAATCATTTAACTTTATCATTCCATGTTTCTTCTCTCTACAAGAAAATTGTGAGAGAATCTAGACTGTCAGGAAAAAGAAATTTAGATTTTTGAGCCTGGGGATGTGCTCAGTTGATAGGGTATACATGAAGTCCTTCATGTGATTCCTGGCACTTCAAAAACTAGGCATGCTGACATATGCCTGCAATCTTAGCACTTGGGATATAGAAGCAAGAGAGATTAGAAGTTTGAATTTGCTTTCTGATACATAGTGATCTCTAGGATATGCTGAGATGTAAAAGACCCTGTCTCAAAATAAATCAAACATTTCCTACTCTGAAATACTGATTCTCCCTATAAATATCAGTCTTATAATCCAGTACTTGAATTTACAGGTATAATGCAAATAGACTTCTTAATGAAACATCATAATTTGTTCCTGGAAGCAAATTCTGAGCCTTCCTAGTCAACTAATTTCTTCCTAAGTACTGAGATTGCTTAATATTCAATTGCAAAATGTAGACAAGCTTAGTGAAAATAGTGACACAGAAGACCCTAGTATAGAACCTAGGGACAATTTAACTAGTTTTAGTCCTTGGCTCCATGGCTGGGGAATGTAGCTCAGTGGTAGACTACTTGCCTTACATGTGCAAATTCTGGTGTCAATCTCTAGTCTGAAGAACAACCTGAAGGTTAATTCCTAGCTCCAACATTTATCAACTATGCATTGCCTTGGGAAAATTACATAAGTATTCTGTATTTCAACTTCATGTATCATTAAAATAAGAATAATCACAGTATTTTCTCTGGTAACTTTGTGGTGAATATTAAATATGAAGTTTTGAACACAGAATCATAGAGCCATTCAAATAATGCCAATTCACCATTACTTTATTGTTGGTATAATGTTCTTGTGGGATATGTACAATTTACCCTTGTTCATTCAAATGCTGATTTCTCTACCCCATTATCTGGTTTCAGTCCAGACATTGCAAGTTTGTGTAAACATGCCACCATTTGTTCTCTGTACTGTCAATAAAACAACCAGCCACAATGCTGAGCAATGGAGAGAACAGGGTGGGATGTCCTGGTCCGGAGGGGAGGAGAAGAAAGCTAGTGAGAAGGGTGGGAGAGCAGAAATCAGCAGGAGAGGACTTTGAACCATGAAGAGAGATGAACAGACCTAAGATATGACTAAAAGCAAGTATAATGGGTAAAATCTGAATGGGAGGAAACTATGCAGGCTTGGAGGTTTAAGATGGAGTAACTATTGTCCAGAATTGTGCTCTAAGTTAATTAAATCAATCCTAGTCTCTGTGTGGTGATTTTGGTATACAGATGGTTTAGGAATAACTGCTGTTTAGCTAAAAGATAAATCAATATTAAATATTAATAATAAACAATACTTTATATTCTCTATATTTCTTATAATATAGTTTTCTGTTTTTGAAAGCTGGTATATTTTCCTATCTATAGGCTTGTCACAGACTTCATTAGGATTAACAATATTGCTGAGATTACATAAAGTAATTCCACCAGAGACATCTAAGGGTTATTTCAGTGAATAAAAGTGTATATATTTTCTATTATGTTACACTTAAATTTTATTATATTACAGGTCCTACAAAGGCAGATGTAACTGTCATGGAGTATGCTCTTAAAATGAAAATTCAGAGCAGTGCGATAATTTATTGCAATCTCAGATCCTTTGGGTTTCAATTCCTCTTGGTAAAGGACATTATGTTCCTCTGTTATCATTAAACCTTCAGTCTCATATAAGGGCTTGTCAGACAAATATTTATTTTTCCTCCTCCTTTATTTTCTTTATTTTTATATTAATTACAGTTTATTCATTTTGTATCCCAACTGTAGCCCCCTCTCTCCCTCATGTCCAGGAGCCTACTGCAGAGGGCCTCTGAAAGACTCTACCCAGCAGGGTATCATAGCAGATGCTGAGACTCACAGCCAAACTTTGGGCAGAGTGCAGGGAATCTTATGAAAGAAGGGGGAGAGAGAAAGAACTGGAAAGGACAGGAGCTCCACAAGAAGAGCCACAGAACCAAGAAATCTGGGCACAGGGTTCTTTTCTGAGACTGATACTCTAACCAAGGACCATGCATAGAGATAAACCCTGCACAGATGTAGCCCATGGAAGCTCAGTATCCAAGTGTGTTCCACAGTAATGGGAACAGGGACTGTCTCTGACTTGGAACTCAGTGGCTGGCTCTTTGATCATCTCCCCCTAAGGAGGGGAGCAGCCTTACCAGGCCACAGAGGAAGACAATGCAGCCAGTCCTGATGAGACCTGATAGGCTAGGGTCAGATGGAAGAGGACTTATTCCTTTATTTTCAATAGTATTCATGTATTTAGAAATCCTTAATATTGTCTTGAAGATTTTAAACTAACCTTTCAGGATTTATGAAATTATTGTATTAGTCTTATTAACTGTCACATTTGTGAAGGGCCCTTTTTAAATATGAGTTTAACAGAAAGATTAATGTAGTCATATTCAATTATTGTTGATTAGCCCATTCTTTCTTCCTTTTTCTTATTCTTTGTGAGTTTCACGTCATGCACTTTGTCCTACTCCCACTCACCTCAACAACCTTCCATATCTGCCCTGCACCATTGAAATCCCCCACAGACAAATAAAAATAAAAATGAGAAAAAATAACATACAAAAACCTTGTCTTAGAAACTGTAGTGTGTCACTATGTATCACACTGTATATCCTTTTGCCTAAACATCTTTACTTGCAAATGTCTGGTTCAAGGCCTCTGGCTTTTACTACACTGCATCACCAATGAAACTCCTCTTCTGTTATTCCCTGTGTTGAGGAGATCCTCTAGCTTTGAATCTGCAGGACTGGCCCCTTCATGCACTCTAGTAGTTCACAGATGGGGTAAACCAACTAAAGTCCCTGGATCTGAGCCTGGGTGCTGGCTGTGTTCTCGCTTTGCCCAGGCAAGGAACAGGGCCAGCCCTCCTGCTTGTGGCAGCTGGCAAGAGGCTGGACTGGCTTTCCTGTTCTCACCCCATAGGGATCAGCTCTTCCACACCAATGCCACCAGGGCTAGCTCTTCAGCTCTGCCCCAGCTAGGCGTGGGACCAGCTCTTCTAGTCTGACACATTAGGACTGGCTATCCCATGCTCACACCACCAGGGTAAGCTCTACTGCACTGCCAAAGTGAGTTGCATGGCCTGTTCTCCCAACTGCTGCAGTCAGTGAGAGGCAGGGTCCACTCCCCCACACTGCCCAGGTGAGGGGGCTAGACCAGCTCTCCTACTTGCTATGTGCAATGAGTAGCCCATTCTTTCTTTATGAAAAGCAAAAAAGGAACTGAGCTTTTGGGCAACCATTTAAATTGTGTTCCAGAGGTGAATAAAGCGAGTGATGTGAGCCTTTACTCACTTCAATTTACTCTTGCCTTTTCCCATTTATTCCTTTGGCAAAGGTTATCTTCAACTGGAAGAAGCTGTGTTCTCCCCACCACTCTTGTGGGTTTTTTTTCAGTAATGGTAACAACTTGGCAGAAAAATTACCTTGTTCCTTTGCACACCTTCCTTACACTCTACTGCCATTTTTTAGAGTACCACCTATTTGATAAATACAAAGGCTTATTATAGATAATATGGCTCAACCATGGACTCAATAAAAACCATACATTTTTACTGGCCTTTACATAACAAGGCTGTAGTTTTTCAACTCTGGGAAGCCAGTATGAAGAACATTCAAGTACGGGGAGTTAACAGCCTTGATCTCCAGGCTGACTCTGTTCTAGAGAGAAAGCCTCATTAAAACAAGACCTCATTAAAACAAGAAAACTCTCACAGGAGAAGCTATACCCTCATCAAGGTTTCTGTTATCTTTGCCATTCTGTTGCTTGCATTCCCCATGCTCTCAACTTGGCTGCTCTGAACCTAGAAGCACTCTCTTAAGTTTGGGTATCTTCCTGATCATTGTCTTTTTCACTACTTGTCTTAGAGTTGATACATCATTACATCTTGGGTTGTTTTTTGTTTGTTTGTTTGTTTGTTTTGCTGCCCCTTTGCTCCCAATTAGAGCTTACAATTCCAGCTTTTCAAATTTTTTCTTTATTTCTAGGTTCTGCTTAACTCTTTTGTATCTGGGCTCCTAACACTGCCTCCTATAGCTACTGCTTTTCAGAACTCAGTTTCACATTTTACTTAAAGCAACTGCATGCTTTAGGGGCATATGTCAAAATCAAGAAGTTTGGGCAGGTAGTGTGGAACCCTGAAATAACACCCCCTTCCTTCTCTTCCACCCTCTCTCCTTCTTCTTCCATTTTTACCTCTCCTTGTCTCTCCTTCTCCCTTTCTGTTTGCCTCTCTCTTCCTCTGTCTGACTAATTGTTCTAAGCATTAGCAGGAAGAATGAACAAATGCTTGTTGGTAACATGGCTGATAAGTTGAGAACTTCCTTGATGCCTTTACTAATCTTCAGAAATTCTGCCTCCTGGCTGTATGAAAGTTCTGGTAAGAGCTGGCAGAGCTAAAAAGAAACACTGATGTTTTGCTGAGTCTCTGATTCACAAGTTTTCTTTTTCAGGATCAGATCCAGATTCAAATAACTACCCTAATTAACTAGCAGGTTATTGATTCCAGATCTGGCCTTCAGAACTTATCTGTAAACAAAAAGACAGTTTGAATCTAGCTCAATTTACTCTCTCAATTGACTGTGAAAGGCAAGTGCATAAAGATTTAATGTAGGACACACCATACACATACACACATGGAGAGCAAGGGACATAAAACAGGTATGTGCTTAGTTTGTAACTTGATATGCCATGACCTAGCACCCAAATTCAGGGGCATTTGCTACTGGGTAAGGAGACAGCAAAGTAGCTACGCAGCAGAGGAAAAACCAAGAATGAGAACAAAGTCAGTCTGAGCACTCTGATTTCTCTGTCATTTTCTTTTTTTTCCTTGATTCAAAATTCTTCCCTGGCAAGTCTTACTGATAAAAGTGGTTTGAGCCTCCTATCATGAAAGAATCCCATTAAGATACCACAGGAGAGATTATGTTGGGAGCATATGCTAGCCTTCTTTGACAAAGAGAAGTAGATAAGAAACCAACATTCACAGAGGTAGCCAAGAGGGGGGAACTAATGATATACTTTGCATAGAGTGTGAATGAAAATCTTGTAGCATACAGGTACCTACTTGTTTGAATAAGTAGTCCCCCTTGTTGGTAGTCTCCTTTGTTCCTTGGATAGGAAGTAGGGAGGTGGCCGCACTGAAGTGGGAATGGGGAAAAGTACCCTAGGAAGCTATTCATAGCTACACAGGATACAAATAACACAATATCCTTCAACACTGGTACAAACTTGCTAGCTATCTGCTGTGTGTGGAAGGAGCTCAGAAAGGATACCACAGGGATTATGAGGGGGAAACCATAAAAGATACAAGGATAAAATGTGTTAACTTCAGCATTTCACTGTTGCTTATGAGCTGCATTCCATACCAGTGCTGCTGGTATGGAACTGCTGCCAATTTCCTCTGGCACTTTAAAAATCTGGGGATAATGAAAGGGTAGGAGCTTGTAGTACTCCCTGAAGACCTTACCTCTTTCAGAAAAGAAAAGGTTAAGTTTACCTTCTTACAGAGGACCATCTGGTGGTCAAACAGGAAGAAGACTCTCTGCTGGTTACGGCCATAGGGCTGGTAGATCCAAGCCATCTCTCCAGTGTAGATCAGCTCCGAGCTCCTGTCTAAGATGTCCTCTCCCTAGGAAGGACATGTGATAGTGAGAGGTAGCCAGGTAGTAGAGCTGGTACAGTTCCTTACACAGAAATACTGAAAGGTGAACATAGATTTGGGTAGGAAGTAGCCAAAAAGATTGCAAAGAAGGAGGGAAAGAAAAATTTCTGGGTTCCCTTAAAAGGTTTTACAATTCTGGAAGTGAGAAGACTCAGATTCTTATTTACTGTGGGCCTAAATAAGAATCTCCTTTACGCAGTCAGTCTTCTTTACTCTCCCTCCCTCCTTCCATTCCTCCAGTATTCTTTTTACTTTGAGCCTAAAGGAGACCCATACGTCAGACATGCAGGCAGGCAAGCAGACAGGCATTCTTTTTATCTCCTTCTTGTTATCTTTTATGAATCTCTTTTCTGCTCAAGTCTCTCAATTCCTACCTGGTCTATCACTTTAAGAGTAAGCCTGAGAAGGTGGTAGAAATTTTTTTGTCTTCCATATCAAAATGAAATGAGGGATAAAATATTTTATGATAAAATTAGAAACTTTACTACACATGCTTCAGCCTATGTGAAGATGGAGTAATAGGCAGTGTCCCAGGAAAGAAAACTCATCATTTCAGGGGACATATATGGGTCAAATAGTGGGCTAGGTACTTTTCACTCTAGTTTTCTGGACCTCACAAATATTCTGGCAGGTAAATAATCTTGCTCCCAATTTACATCTTCAAGTACCAAGAGGTCACGTGATAGGACAGGATCATAAAGCTTATTAGCTACAGATGGACAACTTCATTCTAATCTATCTCCAGAGAGCACCTTTACTCTTTAATAAATTATAATTTAATAAATTATAGTGCTTCTAGACTCAAAAGTGCCTTCCTCTCCCTCAGTATATTTTACCAGCTGTTAAATGAGGTATAAAAAAAATTTTAAAAGCTATGTATAGTACCAGCTCTGATACCTTTACAGTAAAATGTTAGGTTTATACCCAAGGTTATATTAAATATAGAAATCCTATTTTTCCTCAGAAATAATCACAAGCATATAGCTCTGGTAGAATAATATTCTAAAAAGAGTGACATCAGGAAATGCTATTTTTAATTGTACCATTTCCTCTACTCTGAGGGATTGGAAAGAAAAGGCGATCCCAGTGGATTATTTTCTAATAACAGAACTTGAAAGCAGCTCAAGAAATACTGTTTTGACTCTAGGATCCAAATTTAGATATAAGAGTACCCAAGACAAATGTAAACAGTCTTTCTTGAGTTGACATACTAGCTCTATGCCTTTGGATGCATAGGGCTGGTGCAGACCTCTCCTCAGAGTTGCCCTTTTCTGAAACCAAAGTGGATGTGCCACAATCCACTTTGAATGTGTATAAAGTGAAAGAATATATAAAAATTGATTAATAACAATAATTGATGACAAACATGACTACTTTTGAGGTAGGGTTTCACTATGTAGCCAAGGCAAGCCTGGAACTTGCTATAAAGCTCAGGCTGACCTTGAACTTGCATTCTTCCTCCTGAAGCTTCCCGAGTACCAGGGTTATAGGTACATCCTAAGTAACCTTGTACAACTAACATATCCTCTGTGTATCTTAGTTTCTTCATTGTTTTTGAGAATATAACATTACAACATTGTATAGATGTCACGAAGAATGCTTAAAAACATATATAAATATTTAGGAATGCACATATCACATTTGTAAACTTTCCATATGTAATATTCATCTTGGGTACTACTGTGTGCCCCAGGTGCTAATACATGGTTCACATTTTCTACTAAACTGATAAAGGATGAGCTGTAAGTGTTCGAAAATCATAAATCAGAAAAACTGGAAACAATTTATCCAAAGAGGCAGATCAACGTTAACAATCCCATGGGTCTAACTACAAGATTACATTTGAATGATGGTACTTTGCCTATCAGAAAAAAATAGCTACAATGGAAGAGTAGTGAGATGAGACTGGTAAAATAAGTGTGTTCTGTGTCCAGTGATGTTACTAACTCACTCTGTGTCCCTGGAAAGAAGTTTAAGCAGTTCATGTTTGATCCACGCCACATGGCTGTTTGAAAGCACCAAATCTGTTTGTGTGAGGAATATGGTAAGTTTACATAAGGGAAAGGATGTTCTCACTGATTAGAGCTTCCATTCTTGTCTGCTAGGCCTCACTTGCACCACAGATCTCTTTAGCTTGCCCCACATAATACAATCCATTGTCACTGCCTCTGGGTTTTTGCATTTGTCGAGCATTTAATGCAAACTTCTCACTTTCCCTTTTGTCTACTCCAGATGAACAAGGCCATGTCTGATTCATCTCAGATTCTGTAACAGCTGGCAAGGGCTATACAAAGAGGGGGTTGTTCAAAAGGTAAGTCTTCTAATGTCACATATTTGCTTAAAATCACCCTGTTTCTTCCATGTAAAATGAAAACCAAAGTCCTTTGAGAATATTCAGCCTGACCTTCTATTACTCTTACTCAATCTTCTGCTTTTTCTCCTAGCCACACTGGCCTTTCCCCAACTCCTTGGAATACACATTTTCCTATTTCAGGGCCTTTGTTATGGCTCTTCATTCTATCTTAAATGCACCCCGACAGAAAAAGTCAAATGATTTTTCTCCCTTATCTCCTTTAGTCTTTTATCAAATGTTGCTCCTTTTGGTAATTCTTCCGTTACTTTAGCCCATCAGAATACATTATTTTTCTCCATATTCTCTATCCATATGCATGATAACATGCTTATGTATTGTTTTTCATCCCTCTGGAAACATAAACTATAGAAACTTTGTTCTACCACTTAACACATTTCTAGAACACAGAATGAAGCTTGATACAAAGTAAAGTTTCAACAAATGATCTGCTAATAAATGAATAAATGGTTAACAAATGAGCAGTGACCATTAAATCCTACACAAAGCTTTCTTCAGAGATTTTCATAGTTTTTGAAACCAAAGTCTCAAGGAGCAGGCTTTATCTAAAGTAACTTATTTTGTTCAGCTTCACTTATCCTGATTTACAGGATAATTGATGTTGAAGCTCTGGCCGGAATGGCCTAGCAGGTATATCTATCCTGTGGCCCTTAAGCTGAATGCAACCAGAATAGTTATGAATGAGACTCAGTATGTTTGTTCATGAAAAAATCAGGTTTTAATGTCAAAAAGTTTAAACAACATTAAAAGAAGTGCAAAAGAAAGTCATCCTTTACAACCACTTTAATCTTCAATGGTATCTGTGTCAACTTCTGTCAATAAGTGTAGAGAAGTGACAAATAGACCTGGGCCTATGTTTAATCTTCTGGATCAAGGAGTATGCTTTATTTACTCACCTTCACTTTTAAATTGATACATTTTCTGTATCTATCGTACTGGGTTTTGTTTGTTTGTTTGTTTCTTCCGGTGTCTTTGGAATATACTATCCAATAGTAAACTAGAAACGGATATAAGGCATTATATAAGCAGGCAAGAAAGAGAGGGATACCATAAGGAGAAAATTATGACCACATGATCCAGCTCACAAACATGAGTTACAACCATGGGCACTTTCTGATCCGCTCCACACGGCTGCTTGAAAGCATCAAATCTATTTGTGTGAGGAATATGGTAAGTTTACATAAGGGAAAAGATGCTCTTCAGGGAAAAAAATAAAAGCTGAAGAACGGCTATCAGGGATATGTTCCATTCTTCATTTTAAAAGAAATGATTTACTGTGAAAGGAGGTAAAATGACAGCTCATCCAAAGCTCTGAACCAGAGAATTTAGAAATGGAAAATTTCCAGAAAATACAGTCCTTGGAAACAGTCTCTCCTCCATTCTGCTACTAGAAAATGTCCCAAGCTATAATTACTTCAAGGAATACATGGCAATTTAACTAGTCTCTTTATTTTCTGGGAGTTATAAGGGGTAGAGTAGTCTCCATAGGATATGGCTGGTGACTGAAATGGTAACTGGAGTTAGTTACAGAAATCTGAATATTAATGAGAAAAACACGAGGGAGAAAGAGAAACAGTGATTTAAGGCAGGATTTTCTATTCTCTAGCCAAATAGTCTAATTTACCAAATCAACAACAACTACCTGCATATTACCCATCTTATCTTTCCCTCTTCTGGGGAGATTAGGTTTTTAAGGATGCCCCTGTGGTTGCTGTTTTTCAATTTGATGGATAAAGCAAAAGTCACCACAAGGACTTTTTTTTTTTTTAATATCTGAGAGTCAGAGGAGAGGCCCAGAATGGGCAGCATTACTTGCTTGTTGATTTGTAAGGCTTGCATAAGGCATCCTCTGTCTGAGATTACCTGCCTCTTTCATCCTCCATTTGTTCTTCACCTCCCCTCCCCACCTCTCTCCAGAAACATGATAAGAATGAATTGTATGTGTCTACTCAAGAAGCCTCTTCCCTAGGCAAGGGATAGAGGAGGAAAGACTTCTCAGATGCTGGTTCCTGAAACTACAGCTCAAAGCTATGGAGTTCAATAAAGATACAGCTCTTTGGGTAGGCAGAAGGGTTTCAAACTTTTCACCCCTCTTATGTCTGGAGACTCAGATCACACCTAAAAAATTAAAAGGGGAAACAAGTTTCAGGGAAGGGGAACCATCTTTTAAAGAATAAGAATTCAGTTTCTTTTAGGTATCTTTCTTTACAAGGAAGCCTGCAAAAGGGACAAAAAAAGGGTATTGCCAAACACAGTTTTAGGGGTCTGTTGCTAGGGTTGCTTAAAGTTATTTTGTCTAGCTCCCTATCTCTGCTACAATGAATGAACAAAAGAAAAAAGAAAGCAGAATCCATTACTTTCTAGTAAATCTGGGCCAGTCATGGCTTCTCCCTATAAGCAAGAGGGCTTACATATATGTAAATATATATATATATATTCTCTCTCTCTCTAGGTACCTCTGCTTTTCTTGTCTTAGAAGACATTATCTATCAAACAGAATAAAAATGTGTCAACTGACAATAATTATGGTGTTTTTAAATCATCCGCATTAGGAAGAATAGAGGTAGCAGAAAATTTATTTTTTTATAATTTAAATTTTATATTAATTATACTTTATTTGCTTTGTATCAGAGCTGTAGCCCCCTCCCTCATTCCCTCCTAATCCCACCCTCCCTCCCTCATCTCCTCCCATGCCCCTCTCCACTGACAGGGGAGGTCCACCTCCCTTTCCATCTGAACCTAGCTTACCAGGTCTCATCAGGACTGGCTGCAATGCCCTCCTCTGTGGCCTGGCAAGGCTGCTCCTGCCTCAGGGGGTGGTCAAAGAGCCAGCCACTGAGTTCATGTCAGAGAAAGTCCCTGTTCCCTTTACTAGGGAACCCACTTGGATACTGAGCTGCCATGGGCTACATCTGAGCAGGGGTTCTAGGATATATCCATGAATGGATCTTGGTTGGTGTATCAGTCTCAGAAAAAACCCCTGAGCCCAAATATTTTGGTTCTGTTGCTCTCGTTGTGGAGCTCCTGTACTCTCCAGGTTTTACTAACTACCTCTTCTTTCATATGATTCCCTGCACTCTGCCCAAAATTTGGTTATGAGTCTCAGTATTTTGCCTAAACATTGACTAACTCTTTGTTGAGACTAATCATGGTACCCTTGGATAGACTAAAAAAAATTTAATATTAAAAGAAATACTATTATTTAAACACAGAAAATTATACCTGATTTGAGGGCAATACAACAAGGTATTAGATCTATTTCTGTTCTATCACCACAAAGTTTAAGAATGCCACTTCCTTCATGTTGACATTTTTCATCTTGGTTATGTCTGCCTATCAGGTCACACAACTTGGGCCTGAGAGATGAGTAAGAAATGTTATTACTCCTAGTTTGTGGCGTTTGGGAAGGAAAGCTTAATGATTTCAGTCATTTCCATTTTATGTTCAAAGAAACTGTGGGTGCTACACTGGGATGTCTAAGTGACAGATTACTTTTAGAATGATGACAAAGACAGAGCTTGATCAAGATGATAGTTATGGCCTAGAATATGCATGCTTTATTAGTCTAGTAGATATGCTAGGATAAGATGATATCACTAATAGCAAAAGAAGTATATTTGTCATTCTGCATAGTTATAAACAAGAGTACCAAGCCTACATTGTGTTCCTTGGAGCATAGTGGCATGTGCTATTTCTTATCTACCTGTAAAGTTCATGATCTTAAATCCAGGACAAAAAGACCATTGGAACAGTACTAAGTCAATTCAATTGTTTCCTAACAATACGCTAAGTGACAAACACTGTATTTCTTAATATGTCACAGTAAGGTAAAATAAATAAACAAAAGCAATAAGCTAAATAAACTAAAGTTATAATGATTTCACCAAACTTCAGTGAATACTCTAAACACCTCTTACTTGGCAGGAAGCTTTGCCTTCGGTTTAGTATAAACATTTATAATTTCTTATAAATTTTTCTACAAGTAAGTGGGGCCTCCTAACATCTCCGTTGATAAAGGTGCCCTACCTCCCAGTCTAAGACAGAGGCCTGCCATTGCGCAATCTTGTCAATATTCTCCAGACGTCGCTTGCGTTCATTGATCTGCTGAGTCACATTTCTCATGACAGCCAAAGCAGCTGCAACGTATCTGTAATCACTGTGAAGATACAAGAGTGAAATGTGGATGAACCAATGTGCAATATGTGAACTGTGAATCCATTCTACTCTTCCTCCTTAGTAAAAAGTCTTTTTTATCAGATGGTAATTCACATCACCAAAAGAACAACTCCATTTCCAGTCCTGGTTTTGAAAGAGATGGCTTTGCGACTTATGTTCATGCAGAAATCATGCCAGCTCCATAGATATCCTACCTGTAAACTTCTTTCACAGGGGAAATGGACCTCTTTAATAATAATAATGGAATAGTGGAATAATAATGCTACTTTTCCTCTGGTACAATAAGGAGATAGCTGTAGCATAAAGCATAAGAACAAAGAATTTGAAGCCAGATCTATGAATTCACATCTACTAACTAGCAGTCTTGACTTTCGTAAGTGTCACTAGCACTTAATTCAAATTTTTTCATCCAGAAAATGGGGGAACTCTTGGCAGAATTTATTGAGGGGTATAATAAATAAATGCAATAATACACATATTTTTGTCTTCTCCTTAACACATATTATTTGTATTTTTACTTCAGATAACACATTTTTAGTGACAGATATAATACAGGATGCCTCCCACAGAATTCTTCATCTGGGAAGTAGAACCTACATCCCAGGTTCTGGAAACATTTGACAACTTATGTGTTGAGAGACATATCATTCTACACAATTTTGCCTGCTTGTCTGACCTGATTTCCAATTGAATTCTATTATGAAAGGCAGACTGAAAGTGAGATTCCAACCATTTAATATAGACAGAATGACCTAAGAAGAAAATAAGGTTCATTCGAGCTCAATGTTAATACCTTCTCTCAATAAAGCTAAAATATCTTGTAGTTGTAGCCTTTTTACTATCTCAGAGTCATGAGACCAAGTATCCTTCAGTTAAGTTATAGAAGTCAAATATTTGAAGTTAATTTAGAAATTGCCAAACAATCTGTGATCATTAAGCCTTTATCATTGTAAATAGATGATGAAGGGATAAGCCTCCAAATTGGTTATCCAATATCAAGGAATCAGCCCTAGAAACATATATTTAAGCAACACAGAATGGACTCAGCAGGTTGTATTCATTTATATCCATAACAACAATTGTTAAAGAAGAAGGGGCCAAGTGAGAGCAGGGAAAAAGACATAAGAAGAGTAAGGGGGGAGGAGATGGAGTAGGAAAATGAAGTAATTATATTTTATTTTAAAATGTGTCAGGATGAAAGCTAAGGAACTTATTGAAGAACTTCTTTCTTCTTAGAATGCTTATTATAAGAATAAATGTTAATAGATGAACCAACAAGTCCAAAGTCAGGAATTGTACACCAAATAAAGACAAACTGGAAATATTCTGAGTATCTACGCTGCAAGGTTAAGATATGTGAAAAAGTAGGGCTAGTTTACTGTGAGCCACCACTATCAGTGGGGATTATTTTTAACATGTACAATATTGGTAAGAGATGAAATTCATTATTTCCACTCAGTGAGACAGCCTCCATAGCCCTTGTTAAGTTAGTTCCCTTGAAAATATTTAAGAACTGTGGAGTGTGAGGCCACATGCCTTTAATCCTAGCACCCAGGAGGCCGATTTGTTGCAGCCAGCTTAGCTTAGTCTATCTACATAATGAGTTGCAGTCTGGGCAGAAATGTACAGTTTCAATGAAGAAGGAGGCAGCTAAAGAGGAGGAGGAAGAGAGAGAGAAAGAAAGAAAAAAAGAAAGGAAGGAAGGGAGTACTTAAAAACTTTTCTTCAGGGAAAGTCTCAGTCTGTTTTCCCACCAATATATTCTAAGTCTATATAAAATGTACAATGGGTGGGGTAAAAGTGGGTAGAAAAGCTAAGTAAGCAAACAAGGGAATTAGCTTTGTTGAAAAAAAGTCGGATTAGTACTAGTTGGGAAGAATATTATCAGGACATCTGAGGTTTTCAAATAGAATGGAACAAATGGTAGAGCACTTACTATGTCAGGTTTGATAGGTGAGGCCGGGACTAACATTAAAAGTCAAGCTGTAAGCTACAGTCCATTATACGTTACATAATAATGGTCATGTGTGTGATTTTGTGTGCATGCTAATTTATAACATTATTATAAGCTACTCTCTAGAGTATATCCTCACTCTGTTCACAAGGACCTTGTAACAGTAGGCAGGAACATATCCTACTCTACAGATAAAGCAGCCATAGCTCAGGAACAGAAAAGGTCAAATTTAAAAGATATTTACTTTTGTGTCCATAAACGTCTTACCTGTGGTCTTGGGCAGTATACTTGAGGAGCTCAGCCAACTGTAAAGGGTATTTGCAGATCTTTTGTACTGGAGTCAAAAGAAAACCATCGATGGCAATGTCAATCATCTGCTGCAAGAGGCGGCAGGCCTCAAAAAAATGTTGATAGCGGCTGTCCTTCATCAGCTTGGAGAGTTCCATGCAGGCATCCAGGTGGTTGTTACAATATTCTGAGTATATCCAGAATCCGTCTTGCTGTGGAGAAAAGAAGAGAAAAATAAAGGCTCAAAGACCCCACAGAAGTCTTGAAATAATAGAAAGGCAGATCCTGTTCATATGAACAAATGTCCCTCTTCTATAGAACAAACCAAGTAATCCAAATTAAAAAGTGGGGTATGGAACTAAACAGAGAACTCTCAACAGAGGAATGTTGGATGGTAGAGAAACACTTAAAGATGCTCATCATCCATAGTCATCAGGGAAATGCAAATCAAAATGATCCTGAGATTTTACGTTATACCCATCATGATGGCTAAGATCAAAAATTCAAGTGACAACACATGCTGGAGAGGATGTGGAGAAAGAGAAACCCGCCTCCATTGCTGGTGAAAATAGACTTGTACAACCACTTTGGAAATCAATCTGTCACTTTCTCAGAAAATTAGGAATAATAGTGCTACCTCAAGATCCAGCTATACCACTCCTAGACATATGTCCGAAATATGCTCAACTGTACCCATTTTTAATTGGATTACTTGGTTTTTTTGGTGTTTAACTTCTAGAGTTAGATAGTACTCCTGGGATATATCTGAAGGATGCTCAATTGTACAACGAAGACATTTCTCAATCATGTTCTTAGCAGCTTTATTTGTAACAGACAGAAACTGGAAACAACCAAGATGTCCCTCAACTGAAGAATGGATACAGAAATTATGGTAAATTTATACAATGGAGTACTACTCAGCAATAAAAAAAGGAAATCATGAAACTTGTAGGAAAAAAATGGATGGAACTAGAAAAGTTCATCCTAAGTGAGGTCACCCAGAAACAGAAAGATACACATGGTATACTATCACTTATAAGTGGCTACTAGCCATATAATAGAGAATAAACATGCTAAAACCCCAAAGAAGCTAAACAATAAATAAGACTCTAGGGTAGATGGTTAGTCCTCATTCAAAACAAACAAGATAGAAATTGGAAGTCGGAAAGGACAGGGAACAGGGCAGGAGCCTACCACCCAGGGCCTCTGAAAGTTATCGAAGCAGATGCTGAGACTCATAGTCAAACTTTGGGCAGAGTGTAGGGAAACTTTTGGAAGAAGGTGGGGATAGAAAGACCTGGAGGGGACAGGAGCTCCAGGAGGAGACCAACATAGCCAAAAAATGTAGGCCTGGAGATGCCTGCAGAGAGTGATATTCTAACCAAGGACCATACATGGAAAGGACCTAGACCCCCCTACTCAGATGTAGCCCAAAAGCAGGTCAGTTTCAAAATAGGTAAGGGAAGAAGAAGGGACTGTCTCTGGCATGAACTCAGTGGCTGGCTCTTTGATCACATCCCCCGGGGGGGGGGGTGCAGCAATGCCAGGCCACAGAAGAAGACAATGCAACCAGTCCTGATGAGACCTGCTAGACTAGTGTCAGATAGAACTGTAGGAGGACCTCCCCTATCAGTGGACTAGGGGAAGGGCATAGAAGAACAGGGAGGGTGGGTGGGAATGGAAGAAGATGAGGGAGGAGAATACAGCTGGGATACAAAGTGAATAAATTTTAATAAATAAAGAAAAAAAGACACAAGCTGACTGAATAGATCAGGAAAAAAAAACTATCTATTGTCTACAAGAAACACATTAGCTTTAAGGAACGTTAAGAGAATGGATTTTATACAAGAGAGACCAGGAAGCAAACAGGCATCACTATCCTAATATCTGACAAAAAAGACTTCAAACTAAAACTAAAAAGAAGGAATAAAGAAGGAAATCCCATTCTAATGAGTAAACAGGTAATTATAAAAACATTACTGTGTTAAACATATATTCAACAAACTCTGGTGCACCCACTTTCATAAAAAATGTATTACTGGAATTAAAGATACAGATCAACATCAACCCATCAATAGTAGTTTATTTCATTTCACCGCTTTATCCAATAGACAGATCATCTGAACAAAAAAATTAAACCTTAGAAATATCAGAATAAATGACACCATACATCAAATGCACTAACAGATATCTACAGAATACACTCAGTAGCACATGGAACCTTTTCTAAAATAGATAATACCCTGGGACAAAAACATAATAATCTTCACAAATGCAGAAAGGTTTAAATAACTTCATGTAATCTATCCAACAGTAATACAATAAAATTTAAAATCAACAGCAAACAAATACCTAGTAAATACAAACTCATGAAAATTAAGCAACATATCACTAAATGATGAACAGGTCAAAGAAGAAATAAAATATTTCCTGGAACTAAATGAAAATGAAAACACAACAAAATTTCTGTTATGCATTAAATGGAGCCCTACAAGAAAAATTTATAGTTCAAATTCTACATTAAAATATAAAAGAAAGCACAAATAAATGACTTAAGGACCCCCCCAAAAATTTTGGAAAAACAAGAATAAACCAAATGCAAATTTGGTCAATCATACAAAATAATAAAAATCAAAGCACAAATTAATGAACAGAAAAAATACAAAGCACCAACAAAAGTTAAGCTTCCTTAAGAAAATAAACATTCTTTGGGGGGAAAAAAACGAACAGACCCTTGGCTAAACTAACCAAACAGAGAAAGAAAAACTAAAAAACAAATAAAACTGCTATGAACATGGTAAGCGAATGTCCTCGTTGCATACTGGAGGATCTTTTGGATATGTGCCTAGCTGGATCTTGAGGAAGCGCTATTCCTAATCGTCAGATTGATTTCCAAAGCGGTTGTACAAGTTTACATTTCCACCTACAATGAAGGAGGATTCCCCTTTCTCAACATCCTCTCCAGCATGTGTTGTCACTAGAGTTTTTGGTCTTAGCCATTCTGATGGGTGTGAGGTGGAATCTCAGTGTTGTTTTGATTTGCATCTCCCTGATGGCTAAGGACGTTGAGCATTTCTTTAAGTGTTTCTCTACCATTCGATATTCCTCTTTTGATAGTTCTCTGTTTAGCACTGTACCCCATTTTTTAATTGGATTACTTGATTTGTTGCTTTTGAACTTCTTAAGTTCTTTATATATTCTGGATATCAGCCCTCTGTCAGATATAGGGTTGGTGAAAATCCTTTCCCAGTCTGTAGGCTATTATTTTGTTTTGATGACAGTGTCCTTTGCTTTATAGAAGCTTTTCAGTTTCGTAAGGTCCCATTTATTTATTATTGCTCTTAGAGCCTGTGCTGTTGGTGTTCTGTTCAGGAAGTTGTTTCTTGTACCAATGAATTCAAGGCTTTTCTCCACTTTTTCTCCTATCAAGTTTAGTTTGTCTGGTTTTATGTTGAGGTCTTTAATTCACTTGGACATTAGTTTTGTGCAGGGTGATAAGTATGGATCTATTTGCATTTTTCTAAATATAGATATCCAATTAGATCAGCATCATTTGTTGAAGATGCTATCTTTTTCCATTGTATGGTTTTGATATCTTTGTCAAAAAACAGTTGTCCAAAAGTGTGTGGGTTTATTTCTGTATGGAAACAACCCAGATGTCCCTCAGTGGAGGAATGGATACAGAAATTTTGGTACATTTATACAATGGAATACTATTTAGCAATTCAAAACAAGTCAAATGATGGGAACTAGAAATGATCATCCTGAGTGAGCTATCCCAGAAGCAGAAAGGCACACATGGTACATACTCAATTATAAGTGGATATTAGACATACAATATAGGATAATTATAATAAAATCTGTATACCTAAGGAAGCTAAGCAAGAAGGAGGACCCTGGGTAAGAGGCTCAATCCTCATTCAGAAAGGCAAATGGGATGGACATAGGAAGAGGGAGAAAACAGGGAACAGGACAGGAGCCTACTACAGAGGGCCTCTGAAAGACTCTACCCTGCAGGGTATCAAAGCAGAGTCTGAGACTCAGAGCCAAACTTTGGGCAGAGTGCAGGAAATCTTATGAAAGGAGAAGGAGATAAAAAGAAAGACCTGGAGGGCACAGGAGCTCCACAGGAGAGAAGAAACAATCTGAGCACAAGGGTCTTTTCTGAGACTGATACTCCAAACAAGGACCATGCACAGAGAACCCCTGCTCAGATGTAGCCCATGGCAGCTCAGTGTCTAAGTGGGTTTTCTAGTAAGGGGAACAGGGACTGTCTCTAGTATGAACTCAGTATCCTGTTCTTTGATAACCTCCCTCTGAGTGGGGTGCAGCCTTACCAGGCCACAGAGGAAGACAATGCAGCCAGTCCTGATGAGATCTGATAGACTAAAATCAGATGGAAGGGGAAGAGCATCTCCACTATCAGTGGACTGGGGGAGGGGCATGGGCAGAGAAGAGGAAGGGAGGGGGCATTGGGAGGTGATGAGGAAGGGGGCTATAGTTGGGATACAAATTGAATAAACTGTAATTAATAAAAAAGTAAATTAATTTAAAAACTAAAAACAATGACCCAAATTAATAAAATGAAAGTAAAATAGGAAAACATTACAATAGACACCAAAGCAATTGAGAATATTATAAGGGAATATTTTTAAAACTCATATTCCATTAAGTTGGAAAACCTAAAAGAAACACTTGAATTTCTAGATTAAACCAATCCAACAAAATGAAACCAAGAAGAGATCAATGATCTAAACATATACGTAACAAAGAAGATTGAAATAGAAATAAAAGGTCAGAGCCAGATGGATTCACAGAGGAAATAGACCAGACATTCAAAGAATATCTACAGCCATTCCTTCTTAAAACTTTTACACAATGGAATACTACTCAGCAATTAAAAAGGAGGAAATCATGAAATTCGCAGGCAAATGGTGGGACCTGGAAACGATCATCCTAAGTGAGGTATCCCCAAAGCAGAAAGAAACATATGGTATATACTCACTTATATAGACCTATAGGATAGGAAGGTCATGTTGAAATCTACACTCCTAGGGAAGATATACAGGAAGGAGGACCCAGGTTGGTATGATCAATGCTCGTTTGGATGAACAAATGGGATGGACATTGAGTGGAGGAGAAAACAAGCAACAGTAAAGGAGCATGTCAAGGAGGACCTCTGGGGAGGTCAATGCAGCGATGTATCAGAGCAGATATTAAGACTCGCAATCAAGCCTTTGGCAGAGGACGAGAAGTGATGATAGAAATGGGGGAGGCTGGTGA
>CM053742.1:79293690-79323987 GCA_028658305.1 Pachyuromys duprasi
GTGTCAGACTGAAGACCCCAGTGAGGAAAACAGGGACTATTTCAGTCATGAACTTGATGGCTGACTCTTTGACCCTCCCCCATACATGCCAGGGAGTGACAGACTGGCTAGATCCCAGGGGAGGACATTGCAGCCAGCCCTGAGGAGACAGAATGAGCTGGGGTTGGATGGAAGGGGAGGAGGTCCTCCCCTGTTGGTGGACTTGGAGGGGGCGGGGAGGAGATGAGTGAGGGAGAGGGAGGGTAGGAGGGAAGGAAGGAGGGGGGCTATGCCTAGGATGCAAAGTACCTAACCTGTGATTGATATAAAAATAAATAAATTTAAAAAACAACAAAAAAAGAAAAAAAATCATTAGCACTCTCAAATCCTTCTATGAAACCAACCATTCTAAAGCCCAAACCAGGTAAACATGCAATGAAAAAGATAGCTGCATCACAATATCCCTGATGAACACAATATCCCTGATGAACATAGATTTTAAAATACTCAGTAAAATACTTGCAAATGAATACACACATATATCAAAAAGATTATACACTATGGCCAAGTTTATACTGGAGATGTAGGGATGGTTTAACATTTGAAAATCAATAATTATAATAAACTATACAAATGGACTGGAAGAGAAAAACCCCATCATCATTACAATAGATGTTCCTCAACCAAAGAATGGATACAGAAATTGTGGTATTTTTACACAATGGAATACTACTCAGCTATTAAAAGAAAAGAAAAGAAATCATGAAATTTGTAAACAAATGGATGGAACTAGAAAAGATCATCCTGAGTGCAGTAACACAGACCTAGAAAGATACACATAGTAGGTATATATTCATTTATAAGTGGATATTAGCCACATAATATAGGATAAATATATTAAAATCTATAGTCCTGAGGACGTTAAACAACAAGGAGGACCCAAAGAGGGTGCCAAAATGTCACTCAGAAGAGGAAATAGAGTAGACAGCTGAAGTGGATGAAGAGAGGGAACTGGGCAGGAGATGGAATGGGGAGAGAAACAATAGTAAGGATTAGATGTGGGGAGTAGGGGGTAGGGGGTAAGAGGGCTGGGAACAAGAAGACAAACTGACAAGGGCATCTCTTTGACAAGCTAGAGGCCTGCAACTGTGTAGCACCAGGGAGGATATGGGTGTGACTCTACCTGAGACGTTTTAAATATAATTTTTTATTTATTACAATTTATTCACTTTGTATCCCAGCTGTAGCCCCACCCTCATCCTCTCCTAATTCCCTCCTCCCTCCCTCATCTCCTCCCATGCCCCTTTCCCAGTGCACTGATAGTGGAAGACCTCCTCCCCTTCCATCTGATCCTAGCCTCATTAGAACTGTCTTTCATAGTCTTCTTCTGTGGCCTGGTCAGGCTGCTCCCACTTCAGGGGGAGGTGATCAAAGAGCAGGCCACTGAGTTCATGTCAGAGACAGTCTCTCCTCTCCTTCTTACGGATCACATTTGGAGACTGAGTTGCCAAAGGCTACCTCTGTGCAGGGGGTCCAGGTTATCTCCATGAATGGTCCTTGGTTTGAGTACCAGTCTCAGAAAAGACCTTTAGGCCCAGAGTTTTTGGTTTCTGTTGTTCTTCTTGTGAAGTTTCAGACCCTTCCAGGTCTTTCTATCTCCCCCTTCTTTCATAAAATTCCCTGCACTCTGCCCAAAGTTTGGCTATGAATCTCAGCATCTGGTTTAATATCCTGCTGGGTAGAGTCTTACAGAGGCCCTCTGTTCTAGGCTCCTGTCTTGTTATTTATTTTCACCTTTTTCCAATCTCTATCTCATTTGCCTTTCTGAATAAGGATTGAACATCTTATCCAGGGTCCTCCTTCTTGCTTTGCTTCTTTAGGTGTACAGATTTTAGTATGATTATCCTGTATTATTTGTCGAATATCCACTTTTGAGTGAGTATATACCATGTGTGTCTTTATGCTTCTGGGATAGCTCATTCAGGATGATCTTTTCTAGTCCCCACCATTTGCCTGCAAATTTCATTGATTTACTTTTTTTGAATTGCTGAGTAGTATTCCATTGTGTAAATGTACCACAATTTCTGTATCCATTCCTCCACTGAGGGACATCTGGGTTGTTTCCAGATACTGGCTATTACGAATGCAAATAGATCCATACTTATCACCCTGCACAAAACTAATGTCCAAGATTATCGAAGACCTCAATATAAAACCAGACACATTAAACATAGAAGAAAAAGTGGAGAAAAACCTTGATCTCATTGGCACAAGAGACAACTTCCTGAACAGAACACCAACAGCACAGGCTCTAACATCAACAATCAACAAATGGGATTCATGAAACTGAAAAGTTTCTGTAGAGCAAAGGACACTGTAGACACAAAGTTTCTGTAGACACAAAGTTTCTGTAGACAGAAAGGACAGAACAAAATGACAGCTTTCAGACTGGGAAAGGATTTTCACCAACCCTATATCTGACAGAGAGCTAATATCCAGAATATATAAAGAACTCAAGAAGTTGAACAGCAACAAATCAAGTAATCCAATTAAAAAGTGGGGTTAGAGCTAAACAGAGAATGCTCAATAGAGGAATATAGAATGGCAGAGAAACACTTAAAGAAATGCTCAGCATCCTTACTCATTAGGGAAATGCAAATCAAAACGACCCTGAGATTCCACCTCACACCCATCAGAATGGCTAAGATCAAAACTTCAAGGGACAATACAAGCTGGGGAGGATGCAGAGAAAGGGGAACCCTCCTGCATTGCTGGTGGGAATGTAAACTTGTACAACTACTTTGGAATTCAACCTGGCACTTTCTCAGACAATTAGGTTTAGTGCTTCCTCAAGATTCAGCTATACCACTCCTAAGCATATATCCAAAAGATGCTCAAGTATAAAACAAGGACATTTGCTCAACTGTGTTTGTAGCAGCTTTATTAGTTGCTAAGAATTTTAATGGTGGGAACAAGGATACTGAAGTGATCACCTCCTACCCAGGCAAGACTCCTAGTGGAAGGAGGAAAACAACAACCCATCTACAAAACCTTTGACCCAAAATTTATCCTGTCTACAAGAAGTACAGAGATAAAGAGGAAACAGAGATTGAGTGAATGCCCAACCAATGATTGGTCCAACCTGAGACACACCCCACAGGAGAGAGCCAGACCCTGAATATATTAATGATGTTCTGATATGCTTGCAGACAGGAGCCTAACATGACTATCATCTGGGAGGCTCCAGTCAGCAGTGGAATGAGACAGATGCTGCGACTTCCAGCCAAGCATGGGGTGGAGATCTGGGGGTCTTGTGGAAGTGTTAGGGGAAAGATGGAAAGACATGGAAGGGACAGGAATCCCACAAGAAGACCAACAGAAGCAACTATCCAGACCCATGGGGGCTTACAGAGATTGAGACATCATCAGCTAAGGAGCATGCATGGTCTGGACCTAGGCCCCTGCACATATGTGGCTGATGGGTGGCTTGGTCTGCATGTGGGTCACCTGGTGAGTGGGGGGGTGTTTCTAACATGGACTCTATTGCCTGCTTTTGGATAACTTACACCTGGCAGAGCTGCCTTGCCTGGCATCAGTGGATGAGGATATGCTCAGTCCTCATGTGACTTAATGTTCTTTAGAGGGCTTATGGGGATGAGGGGATCTCCCATTTTCTGGGGTTAAAGGGAAATGGAGAGGGGAAGGAGGCAGGTGAGGGAACTGGGAAGAGAGGAGGGAGAGGCACCCTTGGGATATAAAGTAAGCAAACTTAAATAAAAAATTAAAAACTGGAGAAAAAAAGAATTAAACAGCAGACTGAAAAACAAACAAACAACAACAAAACACACGGATATAGTATTGGGACCAAAGCAGACATGTAGAGACTAATGAAACAAAATTAAAAACGCAAAGATGAATACATGCAATTGTAGCCATTTAATATTGGCCAAAAATATCAAAAACGTAAGCTTAAGAAAAGAAATCATCTTCAACAAAAGGTTCTATGAAAACTGGTTATCTACATGCAGAATAATGAAATTAGACCTGTATGTAGGACCCGGTACAAAAACTCATTCCACACAGATCAAAGACTTAAATGTGAAACCCAAAGCACTGAAACAGGTAGAAGAAAACATAAGCCATTCCTTAAATGATATATAGGTATAGGAATAGAATTACATTTGCCCAGAAATTAAGACTATAATTGAGAAGGGGGACCTCATAAAACTAAAACGTTTCTGCACAACTAAAGAAAAAATAAATTTAAATTTTTTGAAAAAGGAACAATCTGACTGAAGAGGAGGCCCATGGAATAGAAGAGAATCTTTGCCAGTTTGTACCTCTTATAAAGAGTTAATATCTAGAATATAAGAGCTAAAAAAAAAAAAACAAAGATTTGGAAAAACAACGACTCGTTCAAAAATGAGCCTGGTATCTGTACAGAGTTCTCAAAAGAATAAATAAAAAAGGATAAAAAATATTTTCTAGATGTTCATTGTCCCTAGCATTTAAGGGAAATGAAATCAAAACCACTCTGAGATTTTATCTTACCCCAGTAAGAATGGCAAAGATTAACAAAATGGCCAAGAAGAAATGCTAGAGGGGATGTGGAGAAAAGGGAACCTCCATTCACTGTTGATGCTATTTCAAACTTGCCCAGACACTCCGGAAATATGTGTGGAGAATCTTCAAAAACCTAAAATTAAACCTACCTTATGACTCAGCTTTACCACTCTATGTAATATGCCTAAAGGACTCGACTTTCTACTCCATAGATACTTGCTTTGCCATGCTCATTGGTGCTCTATTCATGATAGCTAGGATGTGGAAATAACCTGAAAGTTCTTCACTGACAAATGGATAATATAAAGGTGATATACACACACTATGGAATATTACTCAACTGTTAGGAAAAATAAAATCATAAATTTTTCAAGTAAATGGATGGAAATAGAAAAGATAATATTGAATGTGGTAATCTAGGTACAGAAAGACAAACACTATATGGTCTCTTTCAGATGTGGTTCCTAGCTTCATATCTTCAGGTGTGAGTACATAACTTTGAGAAACAACAGAAATCAGGAAAGTAAAAACGGAATGCGATGGAGGTAGGAAGGAGCAATAGAAACTGGAATAGTAGAGTACAAGTGATATGAAGAGGAAATGGGGGAAACAGGAGGCTTTAATTATGGAAGGAGAAGGTATATAATTACAGAAGAATGAAAAGATTGAAACAACATTAAGGATGCCTAAAACTGTCTAATAAATCATACTATTATCGATCTATCTAAAATACCTATAATACATGTTAGTCTATGAATACATATACAATTTAAATGGAAATCTATCTTGGCTGTTAGTGCTCCTTTCACAGACCATCTAACAAAACCCTCAACACGAGGCATGAGAAGCCCTCTTGTGAGTTGATTGTCAGGGTTATCCAAGATACTGCCCAAACATTATAGGATACTTCTGAGGTCCTTGATTACCTGCTAGTTGTGGATTGTAAGACCTTATTGTTGACCATGTACACAAATATCTGCCTGCTTCTGTCACTCAAGTGCTGGAATTAAAGGTGTGTGCCATCACGCCAAGCTTAAATATTTTAAATTAAAATATAATTGCATCACATTTTCCCTTCCATGTCCTCTCTCCAAGTCCTTCCATGTCCCTTCTCTCCAATATCCACATGTCCCTCACAATTAAATTAATGGCCTAAATATTATTGTGTTACATATATAAATAAATGCATAACTATATAGAACAACATACCAAAATGATAAATATCAAATAATGCAATTCCTTGAGGTTTTATGAAACGAAAAACCACAATAGGTCACAATGCAGAGATAAAATGATTTTATGGAGCACAGCCCCAGCACGTATGTACATCTCTGAATAAGTGGTAGAATGATTATAAGTGCTAGAGGATCAGGAAGTCTTCTGTAATATTGTGTCTCCTAGAAATGACAAGTAATATTTATACATGATACCTCAATAATATACTTCCAGCTGTCTGTTTTGTCTGATCTGCTCCTACTTGAAACATCCCAGCCCAAAAACCCAGCCTTCACATTTTGTAGTTTCCTAAGCTACCACCTTTATTTCCCATAGTTATTTTAGCTACTTCTTCCTTGGATGCTTTGTCTCAATGACTCAGAATAACTACCATGCATGGGTCCATGTGCAACCAAGCTCTCATAGCAAATGTAACTCCCGCTGACTTAATTTATTGTCACTCATCCAAGGTCTTGTGAATTTGAAAAAGAAACCATATCTTTGCCACCAGATACATGTCTAAAAATGACCTTTTCAGTAAATCACTAGCATTGTCTTCCACCAGTGATAGACACAGTTGTATAGATAAGGACCCAACAGTTATGGATGTCACTGTGCACCTTCCATAGCTCTTGCTGTTGTCAATATAGTATCCTGAACTAACAACCTACTCTCACCCAGACATGGTTGGAACCACTGATCATCCCAGACATGATTCATTGTGACACTGCATTTACTGCCCAAATGCATCCTATCTTGCCTCTCCCCAGTATCCCAAGTAGAGAGAGGTTTTTCCTTATTATTTTCCTTATTATTTTTCCACAAAATCTAGATAGAGGAAATGTTCCTTAAAAAGCACAGTCAGTCCTCTTTTCAAGACTATAAAGATCTTTAAAAAATCTTTGTAAAACACCCCGCCAAAGGACCACAATAAATTGTAAATAACCACCACTGGAAATCTACAAATTGCTTGACAAAGAATCCAAAATAATACTGTGAAAAAAGTCAAGCGAATTAAGAGACCAAGTATAAACAATTCCCAAAATCAGAAAAGAGTACAAAATGAAAATGAAAAGTTGGAGATTTTAATAAACACAAATAAGAAACAAACAAAATACTTGGAAGCCACAGGCTACATTTATTAAACTAAAATAAAGTCTAAAAGGAGGACAAGATTGAGCAAAAAATGAATAAATGAGTTCAAAAACAGATCACCTGAAACTACCCAGATGAGAAAAAAAAGAAAAGAAAATATGTTTATAGTATACAATAGAGAGAAAATATTTGCAAAACTTAATTTCCAGAAGAAGAAAGAAAAAAGAAAAAAAAAAACCTCATTTAAAGAAATGGTGGCTGGAAACTTTCCACATCTGGGGATAAAATACAAATATTCTAGTTCAAGAAGCTTAGTGATCTCTAACATAATAAAACTAGTGTTCACCAAAAGATTACACAAAAATCAAAGAATTCTAAAAGCAGAAAAACAAAAGAAACACATTATACAGGGGGAGCTTTGATAAATATCAAAAGATTTCTTAGACTCCACGTCTTAAAGCCTGGATCAGACATGGACAAGAGGCAGATGAACACAGAATTGAGGCAAAAACATCTTTGAAGATTAAATGGAAACATCAATTTTTTTTTCTCTGCACCTATCACGGTTCTTAATACTGGATTCATCCCATACTGACATTCAGTGACATACCTGGGGTGTTGAAATTGGCCCCGCTGTATTTTATTTGGAGAACAAAAAGTCAATGTGCAGTAAATTATGTTGTCTGTTCCCTTTGCCTTGGCTTGGTTAGTTACTGGTTTTTTGTTTTTGTTTGTTTTTCTAGACTAGAAGGCATTGTTCAGAAGATGTCAGCAAATATGTTCCTAACCTGATGTACTTGGTATTTTGGGGATGCAATCTGAGTATCTGAAACAAATCAATTGCAAAACACAATACATTAACAATCAGGTTTTCATTTGTTTGGTTTGATTTTATGAGACACGGTTTCTCCAAGTAGCATTGGCTGTCCTGGACTCACTTTGTAGACCAGGCTGGTCTCAGACTCAGAGATCCACCAAATCTGCCTCCAAATTTTAATATATAGCCTAAGTTGATCTTGAATTCATGATTCTCCTGCCTCTCCTAAGCAATGTAGAAATATGGACAGAAACAGAGCTTAAAAGAAAGCATGGATACAGAATCCAAACTGTGAGCCAGACACAAGAAAGAACTGTTCAGAGGAGGGTTACTACTATCAAATTGCCTAATGAAAGACCATTCAGAAAGATGACACCATTGTGCCTCAATCCATGAAGGAATGTTTACTAACAAGACCAACATCTGTGATTTGAGCTCACAATGGACGGACAACCCAAGGGTATGACTGGAATCTGGAAGCCTAGAATGGAACAGTGTGAGTTGAGACTGGAGGAAGGATACAGAGAAGAGACTATTCAGACTCTATATTCCCATCCAGCCTTGTCTCCTTTGCATTTATTCCTCCTTTATCAAGTACTTAATACCAATTTATCAGGCCAGCTCTGTTCCCCCTACTCCCTCTCCCTTTCTTCATTTCTCCTTCTTCTCCTCTTCCTCAAACTTTCACTATTTCTCCCCCTTTCCTCTGTCTCTTCTTCTCTCACTTGCCCTCTTCTTTCTAAATCTTCTCTCTCCTCTTGTTTCTCTCTCTTCCTCCCACCCTCATATTTGTTCCATTCTCCTCTTCTTTTTCCTTCTCTTTTTATTCCCTGTATTTTTACCTTTCATTAAGTTTTCACAAAACACAGGGTGAGATTAGTCTGTGAGATTTCTATGTCTCTGGTTCTTGAGAACCAGGACTGTTTAATGTCATCTGACTGCATTCCTTTCCTCCTATCTTTTCATTCTAGTTTACTTCAAAATACTTCATCTCCTCTGTCCTGACTATTGTCCCATTCCTTTTTACATTCATCTCCTTCACATTTAATCTATCAACCCAACAATATTCACTAGTCTCATTCTCATTTTTATCTACTCATGAACACAGTATTCAATCAATATCTTGGGGCGTGCAGTACTGAGTTTCCTTATTTTCTAAATTGGCGTTTAAAGGGTGATTGCTATTTGACTAATACTGTATTTTCACAGTGGTACAAAAAGAGGACATTAGAATTTTAAACATATATACCCTGCCTTAGTTATGATTTCTGTAGCTGTGATAAACACCATGAACAAAAAGCAACTTGGGAAGAAAAGGATTTACTTCATCTTAGAACACTCATCTCATAGTCCTCTAATACTGAGGAAAGTAATGGCAGGATCTCAAAACAGGATTCTGGAGGCAAGAACTGAGGCAGAAACCATGAAGGAATGTTGATTATCAAAGTTCCTGAACCATTTTTCAATCCCATCAACAATGAATGAGGGTTTTCTTTTCCAGACATTTCCTTCAGCATTTGTTGTCAGTAGTTTTGTTGATCTTTGACATTCTGACTGGTGTAAGGTAAAGATCCCAGGGCTGTTTTGACATGTATTTCCATAAATGCTAAGGACCCCTAAATACCACATATATATATTATACATATATATTATTAATTTTATACCCCTATTGTAGCCCCCTCCCTTGCCTCTTCCCAGGCCCACCTTCCCTCCATCTTCATCCCAATTCCCCTTCCCTAGTCCACAAAATGGGGAGCCCTACCACTCAACCCATTGACCCTAGCCTTGATAGTCTCATCAGGACTGCTTGGATCCTCTTCCTTTGTGGCCTGGGCAGGCTGCCCCGCCAGAAGGAAATAATCAAAAGAGCTGGCAATAGAGTTCCCGTCAGAGACAGTCCCTGCTCCCCTTACTGGGGAACCCACATAGACTGAGCTGCCTATAGGCTACATCTGAGCAGGGAGTCTAGGTCCTTGCCATGCATGGTCTTTGGTTGGAGCATCTGTCTCTGCAGGTCCCCTTGGGCCCCGAATTGTTGTCTCTGTTGGTCTCCTTGTGGAGCTACTATCCACTCCAGGTCTTTCTATTCTCCCCACTCTTCCATAAGACTCCCAGTACTTTATCCAAAGTTTGGCTGTGAATCTCTGCATCTGCTTCAATCCCCTGCTGGGTTGAGTCTTTCAGATGACATTTATGATAGGCTTCCTCCTGTTCCCACACTCTTCAACCACTTTTGATGTCTATTCATCTGCCCTTCTAAATGAGAATTAAGAATCTAGGAGCATCTTTGTTATTTACCTTCTTTAGGTCTGTGAATTTTAGTATGATTATCCTGTATTATATGGCTAGTATTTACTTATAAGTGAGCATATATTATGTGTGTCTTCTGGTTCTGGATTACCTCACACATGATGACCTTTTCCAGTTCCATTCATTTGCCTGCAAATTTCATGATTTCCTTGTGTTTAATTGCTGCAAATGTACTGTAATTTTTGTATCTATTCCTTGGTTGAGGGACATCTGGGCTGTTTCCAGCTTCTGGCTATTACAAATAAAGTTGCCATGAACATAGCTGAGCAAATGTCCTTGTTGTATGGTTGAGCATCCTTTAGTTATATGCCCAGGAGTGGTATAGCTGGGTCTTGAAGTAGCACTATTCCCAATTTTCTGAGAAAGTACTGTATTGATTTCCAAAGTGGTTGAGCAAGTTTGCACTGTCACCAGCAATGGAGGAGTGTTTCCCTTCCATGAACATCTTTTGAGATATTTCTTAGACATTTCTCTCTCTCTCTCTCTTTCTTTCTTTCTTTTTTGAGAATTCTCTGTTCAGGTCTAAGGCTCATTATGGAATCATATTTTGTTTAGTTTTGATTTTTCTATTTTGAGTTCTTTATATATTGTGAATATTAATCCTGTCTGCTGTATTACTGGCAACTTATTATATAAACACATGTGTGTATAAATATACATAAATCATTTAAATGAGAATTTCAAAAAAATGTCTCTTTGCAATAGATGGAAACCATTACAGAAAACTAAAAGCAATTAAAATGTAGAGTTGTGGAGTTCATTCTCAACACATACATCTATAATACATCTCCTGAATCTAAGGCTCAGGTATCACTGAGATGCAGGGGGAAGAAAGACTATAAAAGACAGAAGGTCTGGAGTTTGTTGTGAGATTTTTTTTTTCTCCTAGGAATATCAGAAGCTATATCCATAAAGTCTTACTAACAGGATAGTCTACACATGAAGTGAGCGATGATGACATCAGTAAATATGCTAATGTGGAAAGCTCATGAGGCTTCAACCTTACACAAAAAACTACAGGAAACTAAGGAATGCTGAGAGCTGGAGAACTAGTCTTCTCTAGGGAAGAGTACAACAATTGGTTATCTTATACCAAATGGTCAGCCCTGAAAACATACATACGAGTAATATACAGACTAGTAGGTTGTATTTATGCACTTAGGAAAATATACGTATATGCACATACATATATGTGTGTAACTATTAATGAAAAAAACAAGCCATATATATGAAAAAGAGCAAGGAGAGGTATATGGGAGGGTTTGAAGGAAGGAAAAGGGGTAATAATGTAATAATACTATAAACAAATGATTATATACTCAAAATATTAAAAATAAATAAATAAAATAATTGCTATACAGCTTTGTAAATAACCTGATGCAAATAACCCAACTGTTATTATTTCTGATGTGTCTACACAGATAAAACCAGTTAGGGGAGGGGCCAAAGCCTATACTAATGAGTTCTTCCATAGAGGGTTTATTTCTCTACTTGGAGTCCCAATGGGCTCTGCTCATCTATTCAAAGTGTGTTACAGCCTTGAGATTTTTGACAAGATAATTTGGAATTAATTAGGATCCACCTCCTGTGTGCTTGTACCCACAATAATAATAGCATGGAGGTGGTCCAATTATGTCAGCACATCCTAGAAAAGCAAAATGTGTTTGATCAGATTGGTTTCTCTTATTAAACCTGACATGATTTGAGGCTTCAATCTCTTTAACTTGGGAAAAGTTAAAAGGTTGTGTGTGTGTGTGTGTGTGTGTGTGTGTGTGTGTATGTGTGTGTGTGTGTGTTTGGTTTTTGTTGGAAAAAGCTGTCATGTTACTACTTTTTTTTTTCATCATCCTTGAAGTCTGGTGTCAATAATTGCAGCAAACTATCTCTGAACCAAGCATGAAGATCAATTCTGAAAGTATAAGAAAGTGGGTGATGTAGGAAACCAGTGAACTCCTGAATGAATGTATGTGTTTTTTTTTGACATGGGCATGATTATGTTAAGAACTGCAATGTTTCATACTCATGGGAGTGGAAAAGGTTTTCCCAGGTGAGGCTCAAAGGGATGACAAAATCTAAGTGTGAATGGTGATGGTATAGCTTTCTCTCCCTCGATGTCTGCGGCCTGAATATGGTTTCTCTGCATAGATTGCTGCTACTGAGATTAGCTAAACCTACTTCTTTGTTCAACTGTATACCTATATCCTTCCTTTCCATTCTGCTCTAAGTAATAACCCTAACTCCACCTCCCTGTTCAACCTATACAGCAAACAAGCTGAGCTTCAGGTTATTTTGGTTCTCTATCAGAGAGCCTAGATAAACAAATCCCAGCTCTTCTATGTCTAAGCATCTGTGCATCTGCCTTTTGTTCTCCCCTTGCCACCCTAGTAAGGTCAATATCTAGATCTGTACATAGTGCCACAATTTATATTGTGGAGCCATCCTAGGTATCCATCAGAAGAATGAATAAAAATGTAGATGGGAGTATTTAAGTTGGAGTAACTTCACTTACTAGGAAAGTAAAAAGGAAACATGGTAGGGTGTGGAGCAGGGAACACTAAAATGGAGAATAATAGGACACAGTTGCTATAAAGGGGGGAAAGGGCAAAGCAGGTAGGGAAAACTTGCCCAGCTTAAGAGGTCACTCTCACAGGAAAAGGGTGAGAGAGGAAGGATAAATAACACTAAAAATATTTGAAAAAAGCCAAGGGGCATTATGTTTTAAAGCTACTGTGAGACTCTACCTAGCAAGGTATTAAAGCAGATGCTGAGATTCATAGCCAAACTTTGGACAGAGTGCAGGGAATCTTATGAAAAAAGGGGGAGATAGAAACACCTGGAGGGGGTAGGAACGCCACAAGAAGAGCAACAGTACCAAGAAATCTGAGCCCAGGGGTCTTTTCTGATACTGATATTCTAACCAAGGACTATGCATAGAGATAACTTAGACCCCTTGCTCAGATGTAACCCATGGCAGCTCAGTCTACAAGTGTGATCCCTAGTAAGGGGAATAGGGACTCTCTCTGATATGAACTCAGTGACTGCCTCTTTGCTCATCTTCCCCTGAGTGGGGAGGAGCCTTCCCAGGCCACAGAGGAAGACAATGTAGCTACTCATGATGAGACTTGATAGCTAGGGTCAGATGGAAGGGTAAGAGGACCTCCCTATCAGTGCACTTGGAGAGGGGCATGGGAGGAGATGAGGGAGGGAGAGTGTGATTGGGAGGGAATGAAGGGGGGGGGGCTACAGCTAGGATACAAAGTGAGTAGACTGTAATTAATATATATATAATTAAAATTAAAAATGCATCATTACTCCTTAAATAATAAATTTTACAATAAAATAAATCTTCATAATAAAGAAGTGGGATATTTAAGAGCATCCATATCACCTCTTTAACCCCCCCAAATGCCATTCTAGAAAAAGTGTGTTGGTTATAGTGGCTATGAGTTCTAAATCCAAAGATTAATTTGACTCAAAAATTGTCTGTCAAAAAGAAAAAAATTGTCTGTCTTTCATATGCTCCTATGTCAGTCACCACAATATGATGTAACAAGGAGATCCCTCTCCTACTTTGTGCTAGGACTATGTTCAGGGACTTCCTAGCTTCTATTTCTCCAAGAAATATATTTCTTTTCTTTGTAAGTTATTCTTTAGAAGGATAAAATGGACTAAGATACTAAATAGCACGCTGTCAAAGAACCAGCTGGTAAAAGAAGAAACTAAGAAGTAACTTACAAAAAAAGCCTCAGGAAAAATAAAATTGAAACAGATCAAATAAAAACTCATAGGCATACAAAACTTGGAATATCATTTTAACAAAAAGTAGCACAATTATAAAATCTCTATGAAAACACAATAGATTAAGAATAGTCAGCCAAAGCGTCCTTAAAAAGGAAAAGCATGCATACCATAGAACTACCTGCATATTATTCTGTTTCTGCTCTATTCACAATACCCAGGAAATAGAATCCATACACATATTCATCAATAAATGAATGTTTTTAAAATGTAGTACAAATACAAATTAGAATTTTATGGTGCTGCAATAAAAGTGAAATCAGAGCATTTATAGGAAAATAAATGAAACTGGAAATCACTATGCTTAGTGAAATAAGTCAGAGACATAATTTCCTCTCATACAAGTAATTTATGTAGGAAGTGTGCATACATATGTGAGTGTGGATGTTAGCAGGTAACCTCAAGCAGATGTCCCAAATTCTCACCAGTGTATTTGCTGTAAGTCCAAGGCTCCTTTTGTTATACTTGCCACTTCTTATACTCTAGTTCTGAAACAAACACTCACATACACGTGTGGAGGTGGTTGCTATGAAACTAGATGGAGGATCATAAGATGAGTCAGAGATATCTTAAGGGGAAACTGGAAAAGAGAGGGCAATAGAACACATATGGCATGAAAGGAGAAGGGCAGACAAAGTGAAGGAAGAAAAGAAACCAGCCACGATCCACGGGGAATGGCAATGTCAGATAGTAGTGAATTAGAACAAAGTATAATGACACATACATGAAAATACCATAACAAAACTCATTGTATGCTAACCAAAAAATTCATTACAGATTTATTTAAAACCATAATGAGATACTATATTCTACCTAATGTAATAGCTAGTCATTTTAAATTGATAATATCACATGTTGATAAAATCACCTGAAACACTTAGAATATGCACTAAAATGTAAAATAGTATCACACTAGAAGTGTTTTAGCTTTATAAAATTAAAGAAACATTTGCAATGTGTGAAATGCATATAACCTAGCTATTATAACCCTAGTTATTTATCCAAGGAAAAATAAAAGTTTACGTTCTCACCAAATTTTATGGTGGAATATTCACAGGAGCCTTACTTATAATAATTTATAACTGGGAGCAACCCAGGTATATATGAATTGGTGAAAAAGTAAAAAAGATCACCTACTGCTACATGTATCATGCATGATTGGTATCAAAGGCATTATGCTAAGTTAAAGAAGGCAAAGACAAAATATCCTATTGTTTGATTCCATTCATATTACAATCTAGAAAAAGCAGTAGTATGATTATGAAAAGCAAATCAATGTTTAGAGAAACCAGGTGTTAAAATAGAAATGAAGGAAAGATCTTCGATATAGCGAAAGAAATAAAATATTCTATTTCTTGATTATAATGGTAGTTATACAACTACATGCAAGTTCCAAAAAAAAAAATCCTTGCTTGGACTTTCCTTATTACTTAGCTTCTTTGGATTAAGATATGGTTAGCCTGTACCGTATGGATACACTTATAAGAGGGAGGATGCTTGAATCCCACTCAGAAGGAGAAATAGAATAGACATGGGAAATAGATGATGACAGGGAACTGGGTGGGAGAGGGTGTGGGGAGGGGAACTAGGATGGGGATCACATATGGGGAGAGCAGAAGTCAGGGGTAGAGAGAACTGGGGAAGAGAAGGAAAATCAGGGGTGGGGTGGGGAGACATCTATGTGACAAGCTGGAGACTTGCAACAGGGTAAGCTCCTGAGAGAATATGGAAGTGCCTCCAGTTGGGGCTCCTAGCTGCAGGGGACATGGAGACTGAAGTGGGCACCTCCTAGCTGCTATGAACATGGTTGTGCAAATGTCCTTATTGTGTACTTGAGCCACTTTTGGATACGTGCCTAGGAGCGTATAGCTGGATTTTGATGTAGCACTATTCCTAAATGTCTGAGAAAGTGCCAGACTGATTTCAAAAAGTGGTTGTACAAGTTTACATTCCCACCAACAATGGAGGAGGGTTCCCCTTTCTCCATGTCCTCTCCAGCATGTATTGTCACTTGAGTTTTTTTTTTTATCTTAACCATTCTGATGGGTGTAAGGTGAAATTTCAGGGTCGTTTTGATTTTCATTTCACTGATGTTGAGCATTTCTTTAAGTGTGTCTCTGCCATTCAATGGTCCTCTACTGAGAATTCTCTGTTTAGCTCTGTACCCCATTTTTAAATTGGATTACCTGATTTTTTGCTGTTTAACTTCTTGAGTTCTTTATATGTTCTGGATATTAGCCCTCTGTCTGATAAGACACTTCACATGACTATTAGAACCTTTTGCCAGGTATACTCTTTTTCTTTTCTTCTCTCTCTCTCTCTCTCTCTCTCTTGATTGATTTAGTTGTTTCATTATAACTAAGCATTGCTGTGGATAGGCTATATTTTAAACCATGTCAGATTTCTTAACAAAACTGAAATCACTGAACATAAGTGTTGTCTAAAAGACCCCTTCACATACTTATAAACAAAGCAAGACAACTCTTAAAGACCTTGTTCTATATACCCTGAATTTTAATACACATGTGCATATATGTGTGTGTGTGTGTGTATTATATGTTGCAGGGATGGAAAGATGGCTTAGAAGTTCAGAGGAAAAGCTACTCTTTCAGAAGACCCAGATTCAATTCCTAGCACCCACATAGAAACCATGTGCAACTCCAGGATTAGAAGCCCTCTTTTGGCCAGTTTGGGCACTGCACACAAATAGAATACAGAGATATACATGCAGATAAGACATATATGTACATAAAATAATAAAATAAATTTAAAATACTTTATAAAATTAGAAATAATTGTTTATGACAGATGCACAAAAGAGAGAACCACAAAGTTATTGCTATAAATTTTTCTCATATTCTACATGAAGCTGTTGAAGTTCAAATAGGGTAATGGACAGAGCTGAAATTAGCCAGTAACCTCAGGCTCAGGTCCCAAATCCTCACTAGCTTGCTTATTTTAGGCCCATGGCTCCTTTTGTTAAACTTGCCACTTCTCATACTATGTCTTCTCTTATTTCTCCAATTATACAGTGAATATATCGAATTCCTTCCCAAATACTGAGTTTGACAGATGCTAAACCCAACACGAAAAGAAAAAGTTAGAAAAAAAATCCCCAACCCCAAAAGGTTGGGGAGAGAAGTGATTATAAAAGCAAAGAAAAATAATCCTGAAAAAATTATAAATCTTCCTAACCTGATTAAAGATGAAGAGTCAAAAATCAAAATCATATAAAAACTCATCCCCCATTCCAGTACATCACAGTTGACAAGAACCAGAAAGTATACACGGTTTTCTCTTGTTTCCTAATATTTCTTTTGAACTGAGGAAAGAAAGATGCTTACATGCTCTAGGAAGCAGGGTCCTATCTCACTGAGGTGGGGATCATCATTGTTGTACTGCTTCTCCAGGTCTCTCACAAAGCCCATCTGAAATCTGTAGATGTCTTCAATATTCCCAAAGATGACTTTCAGTTGCTCATCACTGAACATGTCTCTTCTCTTTCGGCACTGCTTCAGGTATCCCTGCAGACAAAGAAAAAAGATCTGGGTGAAGATGTCCCTCATACCTCTTCCTAAGAATGTATGAATCCGTTCGGTTCCATGAAGTAGGCAAGTAATTCTTATTTTCAGTTTTCATAAGGGGACATGTAGATCAAGTGAAGGAAGTTAGTACACTAGTAAGTCTTCAGAGAATGATTACTCCAGAATGCTTATCTTTTCCCACTATTTGTACCAAAAAATAATAATAATAACCCAAACCTCCAAGAGCCATTTCCCAGAGCCTAGATTGTACTCAGCATTAAACTGTATTAATAATTTTAAAGAAGGGGCTAGAGGGATGGCTCAGAGGTTAAGAGCATTGGCTGCTCTTCCAGAGGTCCTGAGTTCAATTCCCAGTAACCACATGGTGGCTCATAACCATCTATAATGAGATCTGGTGTCCGCTTCTGGCATGCAGGCATGCATGTAGTCAGAACACTGTATAAATTAAGTAATTTAAAAAAGAATTTTAGAGAAGATGGAGCTATAGTTCAGCAGCAAAACATTTGTCTAGAATACACAAGACCCAGGTTCAATTTCTAGTACCAAAGGGTATTGATAAAAAATATATAATACCAGCTAAAGCAACAGTTGCTAAAATTAAAAACAAAAACAAAAAACAAAACATTTGTTCAAGATTCTAGTAACTGAGGTCAGAGCACAAAAAGCACCAGTAAAGAGACCGAAATTTAGAAAGCAAACCACTATTTTCTTAATAATTTGAGAAAAGGGCTATGTATCCCAAGCTGGCCTTGAATTCATAACCCTTTTGTTTCACATTCACAAAGAATTGATGTCACAATATGCCACTATATCTGGCTGCAAACCATTATTTTTTTTTTAAAATTCTCTGCTTTCCAAGGGAAAGAGTATAGATTATCTTAGCTAGCAAACCAAAGAGTAACTGGATATTGTATTTGAAACATATACTGACAAATTATTCCAGGATACCAATGATAAAAGGGGAATTGACAAAAGAAATTCACTGCCTGATGAGAACCACTAACACAATGGTGACAAAAACATTCAGCCTAGACAGCACACTTCTTAGCTTCCAATTCAGAAAATAATTAATGGGTATGTCCATTCTTCCCACTTGAATGGTTAAGGAATGATCCAAACATCACACAATATCCAAAATGCAGCAAGGATGCTAGAGATAAAAACCAGTATAGAAAGTAGTGACTACAAAAGAGAATGAAAAGAATTGCCAGTGAGGCTTCCCAATTGTTCAAATGTATTCATTATCATTGTGAAGGAATTTGCTTCTTTTCTATTATGCGTGTTGAAATTTAACTACATAGTAAGAAGAATGTAGGATGGTAGAATGCTTTCTTAAAACTAATGGTAGAGAATAAATACACATTAAATACACATCAAATTTAATGGGATTAAAGCCATTAAAGTGAAACATACTTAAGAAACATGGAAGAGGTTAATGATATAATGTCAAATATAGGATATGAATGATGTATCAATATGATCATAATATAAATTTATACATGCATATACCTTAATTTTACTGAAAATGTATTTTCCTCATATGATAAATTCTGATTTTGGCTTCCTTCCTTCTACTCCTCCCAGTTTCTCCCACAAACCCTCTTACCCAGATTCTTCCTATTTCTGACTCTCATATTAGAAAACACAAGCATCTACGGGATAATACTAAAATAAAATATAACATTAAACAAAAACTAACACATCGGAATAGGACAATACAAACAAACAGAAGGAAAAAAGCTCAAGAAAAGGCACAAGAAAAAGATACAGAAGCAGAGACCCATTCATTACCACATTAAGGAATCCCATAAAACAACAAAATTGGAAGCCATACTATATACAGAAAGGACCTGTAGGGTAACAAAAGAGAATATATGTTCTCAATTTCTAGTACCAAATTGATCATTTTATATATAGTATATAAAACAAATATATATAAATATAATATAATATGTAATAAATATGTATAAATATATTATAGAATATATTATATGTAGAAATATAATATATATAATAAATAGAAAATAATTTTTCAAGGAAACCCTGATATATCAGTATGAGATAAGAAACCACTAAAGATGCCAGAGATTTTGTTTTCTATTGGCTACCTACTAGCGGGCACGTGGCCTACCCTCTTAAGTAGTTTGTTTCCCGTGTGAGACTAATTTGGATAAAACTAAATTTTCATTAGCAAGTAGTTATCATTTGGAGATTGCTTCTGGGTTAGGGATGGGGGCATTTGTCCACTGTCCTTTTTGCTCTATGACCCCATCTTGTACAGACCCATGCAGGCCCTGTGCATGATGCCTTCGTCTGTGATCATATTTGTGTCTATCCTGTTGATGTAGAGGTCCAGGTTTTCTTGGTGTCTACTTCTTTGGCTCTTATACTCTTCTGGCCTCTTCCACAGGGTTTCCTGAGCCCTAAGCAGAGGGATTTCATAGAGACAACCTGTTTAGGGCTGAGTGTTCAAGATCTCTTACTCTCTGCATAGTAATGCCTGGCTGTGGGTCCCTGCATTTCTTTCAATCTGCTGCAGGAGGAAGCTTCTCTGATGATGGTTGAGCAAGGCACTCACCTATGAGCATAGCACAGTGTAATTAAAAGTCATTTTATTGCTATCTTCTTTTCTTTTCGTAGAACAGTAGTATTTGGTTTGACCTAGAAATCTGGGGTATCTACTTTTGGATTTTTAATTACCTAAACAGATTTGGGCGTGGGTTTCATGGGAGCATGCATGGGACAGACCTAGGCCCCAGCACATATGTAATAGTTGTGCAGGTGGGTCTTCATATGGTACTCCTAAAGAGGAAGCAGCGACTGTCTCTTACTACAATGCCTGCCTTTGGATTCCTTCCCTAAACTGGGCTGCCTCTTCTATTATCAGTGAAGAAGATGCACCTAGTGTCTTACTGCAATTCGATATGTCAAGGCTGGATGGTATCCATGGGAGGCCTCTCCTTTTCTGAAGATAGAGGGTGAGGTGAGAGGGAGGGACTGGAAGGAGGAGAGGGAGAAGGATGTAAAGTAAATAAATAACTTAATTAATTAAAAAAAGAATGTAGGAGGGAGAAGAGAGGCCAAAAAAGACAATTAGCTTCCTTGTTTTGGCTGCCCATTGGCCATCAAATTTTATATATTAGTGGATATAATATATATAATACATAATTTAATATTAATATAATTACAAAATATAATATATACTATATCATATAATATATTTTATATGTAATATATATTAGATCCACTAATACATAATAGATATATATATATATATATATAGTGTCTCCTCATTTATACATTTTTGAAAGTATGTTTACTTAAGATGAGTTGGTCCTGCAATGTAATGGCTCAAAACATAAATGCTATCTTAAGCTTGAAAAACAATGAGGTAAACATAAGACAGACGTAATTGGAAAGCAGTCCCACGGCTGGGAGAGCAGCATTCAGTTCTGAGACACCCATTCAGAGGAGCAGCAGACAAGAACACGTAAGAGATACTCTACAGCCTGGGGTTTTATATGTTGGTAGAGTTCTTGCCTAATATGTTGAAGTCCCTGGGTTTGATCCTGACCACCAAGTAAACTAGTAATGGTGTTATATGCCACTTCCAGAACTTGGGAGGTGGAGGCGAGAAGACAGAGTTCAAGGACAGCTAGGCTATAAGAAATACTGTCTTAAAAATAAAAATGATTCCCAAGAGAGTATTATTGAATTGTTTAGAGTGAAAGATAATTGATGTCTCACATAACAAGACATCATTCCTAAAAGACACTGAGTACCTTGAAATCTCAAAGTTCTAATTTTTATTTCTGAAATTAATAGGGATCTCTTTTGAGAGATCTCTTAGTTGTTTTTATTTCTTCTTTTGAGAATCTCTGCTCAGAGCAATAGCCCATTGTTCAGTTGGTTTATTTGTTTTTGTGACTTTATTTTTTGAGTTCTTCATATATTCTGGATAATAATCTCTTAATTTGAGATTTCAACTAAACACAGTCAGAATGGCTAAAATCCAGAATACAACTAACAACAAATGCTTGCAAGGATGAAGGGAAAGAATAATCCATATTCACTGTTGGTGGGATGGCAGGCTGGTATATAGCAACTCTGGAAATTAGTGTGAAAATCCTCAAAAAGTAAAAATAAATCTATCGTATGCTAACCTATACCATTCCTTGGCAAATATTCAAAAGACTGATATTCTACTTCACAGACAGATACTTTCTCATCCATGCTCATTGCTACTCTATTCACAATACCTAGGAAATAGAAACAACGTTAATGTCCTTCAGCTGATGAACAGATAATGAAATGTGGTACATATACACAATGGGATTCTATTCAGCTGTAAATATAAATTAAAATAAAATTATGAAAATTTCAGATAAATGAATAGCACTAGAAAATATAATAAAGTGAGGTATCCCAGACCCAGAAACACAAGTGCCTCATGTTCTTTCTCATTTTCATGTCCTAGCTTATGTTACCTCCAGTAACCACAAAAAAACAAGACTGTAGAAAGGGACTATATAAAGGAAGCTGTAGACAGGGGGAATAGCAAGAGACAAATGATATGGATGGAAAATGGGGGGTCCCTTTAACTGGGGGTAAAAAATAGAACATAATATAGAAGAGGAACAGAGGAGAAAAATGATCACTAAGGATGTTTGAATTATGCATAAGAAATCATCTTATTTTTGTTTACCTAAAATTATATACCATATATTATATAGTTTAAATGAAGTTAAACCACTAGAGATGATAATGCTCCCCCAAGAGCTATAGTCTATCCAACAAAAATCCCAGTACCAGGTATAAAAAATTATAAACAAAACAAAACCTCCTTTCAAATTTCTGGTTGAGGGAATGTTGAACAATATAGGTTATTTGCTGTTGTTCCTGGTTGCCTCTCAGAGAATCAAGGTAAGTTCTTATTGCTGAAGCCACAACACGTCAGACAGAGTGCTTGTAACAATCCAATTGTAACTAAATTGGAAGCCTGCTCCATGAGGACTAGCTCACATAGTACTGGAAGATGCAATGCAGACTGCAAAGGGGAAAAAAACCCAACCAAATAGTTTTATCTACCTGTGATGCTTACAAAACACAAAAATGACCATCATGGGAAGATATCCCCAAAGGTGTATTACTGGCATTTATAAACTGAGGGTAATAAGCAGGCATCTACCTGGACTTATGCCTTAGTGGCCAGTGAGATTGTGGATCTTAAAACGGAATTGACTGCTGCTACTTTCTCAAACCAATATATCTTCTAACTACATTCTTAATACTTATCCTTACACCTATAGATATGTATAGCTCTCATTCCTAATCAATGAAACTTCTTTTGGCAGCAGAAAGAGACCATTACAGAAAGCCACACTAGTCAAAATACAGAGAACAAACAGTGGAGTTCCTAGCCCCATTTGATATATTTGTAACAAAACACACACACACACACACACACATATATATGGTTCAGGGAACATAATAGAAAAGCGGTTGAAAGACTCTAAGAGCCAGAGGAACAGAAAGTCTGCTGTGAGACTATGTCTTCTTTATAGGACAGAGAAACTATACCAATGAAACTGAAACAATATAGTAGCATAAAGAAGAACTGGATAATTACAATACCCATTGGCATGCCAACATGGCTGGGGGAAATATTACAGGGCCCCACCTACAGATAAAGACCAATTAACAAATGCTGAGATAGATTCAGTCTTGCCTAGGGATTTGTCCTTAACTGGTTATCTGAGATGTCTGGGTGGGGTAGGGACTGGGCATCAAATTCTGTGCTGATCATTTTAGGTTAAGTAGCTTCTCATCTGTTTATTCAAATATACTATATAAAAATTACCACACTATACAGCATGTTATCATTTACCTACATGTGCCAAGACGGAATGACCTTTGTTGAATAACTGGTGAAAATAACAATGAAAAAGAGAAAATCTAATACTTTTGAAAGCACAGAGTTTTTGGTTGCTGCTGCTTGTTTGGTTTTGGTTTTAGTTTATGGCTCACTACATAGCCCATACAGGCCTCAAATTTATGATCATCAAATTTCAGTTTCTGAGTGATGAGGTTACAGGTACAGATTACAACCAATACATGCAGCTTAAAACCAAGGTTTAAACATAAAAAGATAGAAATGACTTGAAACCATAGAGCAAAGGGGAAGAATTTTCCTATGGTGAAACATCTGGCCAAGGAGAGACAGACAAGGTTTTCTGGAGGCATTTGAGAAAGGAACTGACCTAACATTTATATTATGCCTGAGCTAATTTCCCCCAAGGGATAGGAACGACATCATTTTGAAGCATCTTTAGCCCAACTTGTTTAGTCCTTAATTTCTCCTATTGTAAAATTAGTACCATGGTTACAAATGGCAATGTCACACATGATTAGTCATAATGATTCTAAGCTAAATTCTGAGTTTTTATCCCCCTGGCTAAATTTAGAAATATGTGGAGAGTGATAGATTGTCATATTAACACATTCACACTTGAATAAGATGTGCTTCCTTGAGTGCTAAGGAGGAAGAGGAAGAAAGTACAGAGGAGAGCTATCTCATTACCATATATTTCTCCAGTGAAAATATGTCTACATAGTACAAAACCAGAGAAATAAAAGCCACAGATTACTTAAGGAGCAAGCTCCCAACCCACTTATTTTAGAGATGGGGAACAAGGTCAAGGGTGAAAAAGACTTTGCTGAGGTTTCTTAGCTAGTCACCAAAATATGACTTGATCCTGGGACTCTCAATTCTAACACTGATATTCTGTCTGAAAACATTTTGGTGCTTAAGGATTTTGGTTCATAGGTAATACAGTCAAGAGCTAGGATACTGTCCAGGGCCCACCTAATGATATCTATTGATAGCTTTGATATCTATTGCTGTAAAATAGAGAGATAGTTGCTAATGTCTCCAACAAAAGCTCTGACTAGGCTGGCTGCACTAAACAAATCCTCAAAGCAGAGTGATAGCACTTCTCTTTCTTTAGATTAACATATCCATTGTTGTGTCTTGTGTTTTGAGGTCATGATGTTTGAGGGTTGAAAACAGAAAATACTTCTAAGACTAAAAGGACTTCCATGGAGATTGAATATGGAAACACTAAAAAAAATTCTAATTAGAAATGTTTTGCTGATACAGAAAATAACAATAATCTTTCCCTTCTTTGAAGATTAAATGAAACCTAATATGATAATCAAACTAGTATATATACACACAAACAATTATATATTTTTTCCAATAGTTTTTGAAAATCCACTATGTGTCAGACACTGGATTATGGATTTTACATAAATTATTAATAACTGAGATCTCCTTACACTTATGAAATTTGCATTCTGGTAAGATAGACAAGCTATAAGTAAATGAATACAGAAATATACAATGTATCCAATAGTCAAAAGTATACTGAAGAAATGTAAAATAGGAAAAGGAAGAAGAATTGCAAGTTTGAAATTTTGAATAGAATATTTGAGTAAAAACTTGAAGCACCTAATTGAAGGAAGATTTCTCTAGGCAGAAAAAAAATACTTTAAGGTCTCTGTTTGTGAGCATGTCTGGCATTTTAGTTGAATAGAATGGGTAGGTTAGTAAGAACAGAGGAAAAGCAGCAAGACATGAAGTCAAAATTATGGGGAGGTGACCCTAAATGTCCTTGTAAGTAATGATAGTTTTCATTTTTACTTGAAGATAAATTATGAGCACTGGAAGATTTTGAGCAGAGAGGAAAAACTGACCTTAGGTCATGATAGCCTGCCCTAGTTATCAAGTGGTGAACAGACTCTACTTAGTTTATTACAGATACGATAATATCTGTAATATAATATAGCTATCATTTTGAAGTACTACTTTTCAATCTTTTACATTTGTAAATTAAATGGGTGAATTACTAGAATGCACAATCTTACTCAGTAAGTCTGAGATAGAGCCAAAGATTTTACATGTGTAACAAGGTCTCAGGTAATGCAGATAGTGCTGGCTACAGTACAAATCTTTGAGAATAAAAGGAGAGCTATGGATAGATGACTACAAAGAAAAATCATTTTAAAAGGGAGAAATAAAATAACATTTTCTAAAATATGTGGAGCATATTGAATTATAGCATTACAGTTATGTTCTGGGGATATAGTCAGTGGTGGTAGATTTGCCTAACATGTACAAGGGCCCAAGTTCAAACCCCAATACAATTCGTATGTAAACAACAACAATACGTTTACTTAGTTCCCTCAACAACTTTAAGACACAGGTATATAATGAAGCCCAAATGACAAATGAGAAAATTGAGCTCAGAGTATGTGTACGCTTGATGTGGGATTACCTTTAAGGCTACAGGGTTAATTGTGACTAAGTTGAGATACAACAGCCAGAACAGTATGTTTCTAGAACTCGTATTCTTTCCACTTTTTCTTCCTGCTTAATGACATAAAGAGAATAATTTTGAATCTACTTAACTGAGAAAATAAAATGAGTTCAAGTGAAATTTAATACCCATAATCATCTTTCCACAGGTGTACTACCCAATGTGATTTCAAATAGTAGCGTGACCTTATTTAAAATGAAATTAATTCTATTTAAATAAAAATTTAAATTTTCCTTCTCAATAACACCAGCCATGTTTCAAAAGCTTAGCTGGCTAACGAATGTCTACTGGAGAGAGGAGATAACACATTTAACTCACTGAAGAAAATTCTTTAGATAGATATGCTCTAGGGAAACAAGGACTTTGAAAATATTACTATACTCGCAACCACAAAGTAGGCCCTAGGTTATGAAAAGAAATTAGCGTCTGATTTCTCCTAAGAGGAAAAGAAACAAGATGAGTCAGTGAAGTTTTCCCAAGCTCAAAAGAAAGCTGGTGTGTGTGTGTGTGTGTGTGTGTGTGTGTGTGTGTGTGTTTAATCCTTGTAAAACAGGGCTAGAGAGACAGCTCAAAGGTTAAGAGCACTGGCTGCTCTTCCAAAGGATCTGAGTTGAATTGCTATCACCTTCAGCTACATAGTGGATCACAATCATCTGTAACTCAAGTTCCCAGGGATCAACGCCTCCTCGGGTACCAAACACACACAGGGTGCACAGACATACATGCAGGCAAAGCACGCATATACATAAAATAATAACTGTAAAAACGTTTTGAAAACATTCTTTTTTCCATTTTCTATTGGTTTTCTCTTACTGCTTAGTAATTAACCCTTTTAAAAGGTTAACGAGCCTTCATTAAGCTAAAGACAATATGTGAGGGGGGGATAGAGAGGCTCCCAGTCTACAGATAGAAAGCAGGGAGTTAGAGAATATAGAGACACAAATTAATGGAGATGAGGCTCACTGATCTAGCATTCGTCTCTGTTGTTTTCTTTTACAAGTACTTTTGTATTTAAATTACGCATAATGTTCTCCAAGTGAGAGAAGAGTACCAGTATGTCAGGATCATGAACTATGCTCTTGAAACTTAAATATGCTCATGCGTCACCATAGCCACTGGTAAGTCACAACTCAACTTAGGTGGCAGGAGTAAAGAGTCTATGATTTGCATCCTTAATTTTAAAAAAGAAAATCCTAGGGACTCTTTGATACATTCAAGTCTCTTGATCTCTTGCTTAAATTTGCTTTAATGAATGAGGTAAGTTAGGCCTTTACCGGATCAAAAACCAAGAGGATAACAGTATAGATTCAGGAAAAGAAAGGAGGCAGACAGAGAGGTAGAGGGGAGAAGGATAGAAAGTAAATATTAATGAATGACAAAAGGAATAAAACAAAGGAGAGAAAAAGAAAGTGAAAACCCAAAGAATGCAATTTCATTCCACTGAAAACAATCTGGAAGGTCAGTGCTGCTGCCTCTTCTTACATTCTGGGACTGCCACAAGCAGGCTCATGCAAAGTATCATCTCTTCCTAGAAGTGCTCTGTATCCCATCATACATGCTCCCACATGCACAACCATGGCTACCTCACAGATATCCTTGAGGTGCTTGATGTAATGACGTTCGGTGCTCATGATCTCATTGATGACATTGGCCCGCATCTGGTCCCGGTTCTGTAGTGGCCGGCCCAGACAAAGGCAATCTGAGTTGGGGTCCAGGTGCCCATTCTGCACGTCACTGGGCCCTTCCTCTACCCCATCCTCCTGGTTCACCCAGAGCTGTGGAAGCAGACAAAGAAAAATAATAACAATGGGTTAACCTTTGAGGATTTTCCAGCTATATAGAAACAAGGATAAATGAGTAACTTTATGCTTTCACAAAACCTTCAATCAGAAGCTTTTGAAAACAGTGCCAGGAATGACTCTAGGATGTCTTGCTGGCCCTAAGCATGCTTCTGGTACTCTCTAGGTCTCTAGAAAGCTATCTGTAAACTAGAACATGTTAAGGATAACTGATTCATCTTGAAAAGGGTTATTTTCCAAGAAGGCCTCAGAAGAGAGAAAAGTAATAGTAAACAGAAATTATACCTGCTTGAACATGTTTATCTATAGTTTGGGTTTCTAAACCACTGAAAAAAATGTACATTTTTAGATAGATAAAAATAGATATATCAGCACTGTCTATTCTTTAAAGGGCAGATGAAGCCTTGAGTTAATGTATAAGGAATATATAAAATCTTGAGTGACTATTACTGACAAGGACCAATGCCTTACCCCAGGTAAGAATTCTCATAAGGCAAGACAAAGCCCTTCTCTGGTTCAAGTACAAGTATTGTACTTGATTGACCAATGTGTGCAATACTTTTACTTCCACAAGAGCATAGTATCATAATATGATACGTACTTAAGTACTTACATTTGTGGTAACCATAGTTGAATACAGGGGTAGGTATCTCAGAAACAGACCTTTGATATTGATTTTCACCAAAGGATAATAAAACAATAATCAAACTTTGACTGTAAAATTACTTAGACCTGAAAAGACTCTACTTCCTCAAGGCTGGGGAAAGGCAAAGTTCAAAGTGAAGGTGAAGAAAATTTCCATCGAGGAAGCAGAATGAAATGTTTAAATTGTGGATGACTTAGTTTGAATCAAGAAGATGGCTCATTTCAGTCAATTTCTAGGAGGAGGATAAGTCTGTGTAGAGAACTAAGCAAAGATGGGTGGGTTTACCAGATTTGGGTGGGTTTACCAGGAAGAAAGACAAAACCTGTCATGCATAGTAAGCCAAGTAACTTGGGAATTATTTTTAACACTTTAATTAGTTCTCCATAGTTTCCCTCTTTACATTGCAACTTTTAACATTCCTAACTCAAGAAACTTCGAGATCAAGCAATTTGGATATATCAGTACTATCTGTTCTTTAAGGGGCAGATGAAGCTTTGAGTTAATGTGTAAGGAATAGATGAAATCTTGAGGGGCTGTATTATTGACAAGGACCAATGCGTTACCCTAGGTAAGAATCCACATACGGCATGACAAAGCCTTCCTCTGGTCCAAGTATAAGTATTGACAAATGATTGAGCAATCTGTGCAAAAAGTAGCAAATGGAACTTTCTCCTCCAGGATGATTGCACAGCTCACCTACGGAGAGACTAGCTAACCCTTCCTCACTGTGCTTCCTGTAGATAATAAACTTGATGAGGTTCTGGGTTGTTCCTAATAGGTGTCACTCCTTCAGAATAAGCATAACTCACCTGATCCCAGCATTTCTGTACATGTGTTTAAACTTTCTTCATTCCCTTGTTACCCAAGTCAGGCTTCCAGGACCACGCCATGCAGCACACAACACAATTTATGTGTAGTTTTACAATAACTAAATCTTTGAGGTAGAACTGCAACAGAAGGTCTAAACTTTGTATTCTTTCTTATTTTCATTTCTAGTGGGTAGGAAGCATGACTATTTATTACTCAGAATATCTAAAGATATCACCAGAATATATGCCAGTTGCTTGTTGTAGACCAAAACAAGTAGAGACCACTACTTAAATATATTTTGCATATATAAATACATGACCAAAACTTATTTCCACCTAGAAACCTAGGACATACATCTTCTGCAGATATGTTATCTTTAAGCAAAACATCAATGTGTGTCTTTTATTTTCTTTGAGACAGGGGTATCATAAAGTAGTCCTAGCTTGGTATATAGATCAGGCTGGCTTCAAACTCAAAAAGGTCTATGTACCTCTGCCTCCTACGTTCTGGGATTAAAGGTATACACACCATGCTTGCCTCTTTCTTTTTTGTTTTTTTTTTCAATATGTGTAACTGATTCCTTAATACCTACCCTTTAACAAAATTAGTAAGTACCTTCATGAGAAAAGGACCTGGAGGTGACAGGAGCTCCACAAGAAGACCAACAGAGCCAACTAACCAGGGTCCAGGGGGCCCTGCTGAGACTGAAACACCAACCAAGGACCTTGTATGGGCTGGCCCTAGACCCTCTACAACAATGTAACTGATGGGCAGCTCAGATCTCATGTGGGTTCCCTAGTAAGGGGAGCTGGGGCTCTCTCTGACATGGACTGTCTTGACAGCTTTTCAATTACTTCTCCATGGAGGGACTGCCTTGCTAGGCCACAGGGGAAGAAGACACACTCAGCTGTGATTGGACTTGATTAAGTGGGGTAGATAGGAAGGGGAGCTCCCTTTTTCTGAGGAATGGGGAGGGGGACCAGGATGTAAAGTAAATTTAAAAAATAAACAAATAAACATTTTTAAAGTGCCTTCTTTTTCCTGTCTCCCTAGATCAGGGGTCTTCAAACTACGGCCTGCGGGCCACATGCGGCCCACAGAGGAGTCTGATCCAGCCCGCCAGCAATGAGCGCAGTTTGGCCACCAAGATACCTGCCAGCATATACACTCAGTGTTACAGCTTCTCAGGGATGACGTCAACCGCCTCCACCCACGGCACGCTGTGTGCTGGGAGGGTGGGCGTGAGGGCGGTGTTGGGAGGGACACTGAAGTGCCCTTGTGCCTCGCGCTCGGTGTGTGCGCTGCTGTTGATGTCACTGGAGGGCGCTGGATGCCGCGTAGC
>CM053742.1:79324087-79357026 GCA_028658305.1 Pachyuromys duprasi
TTGAAAATTTTATATGCATTTTGCATTTCCTTTTCAGTGTTCACATGCTGATTCCGAACCTATCAATTTGGGCATTATATAGGGAGATATAACTGAACTATCAGGGACTGAGCTGGTCTGCTTAGAAAAGCCTGCAAGGGTAAGTGTTCACATCAGGGACTAATGGGGGTTTATACACTGTGTATGTATATATAATATATATATAGCCAAAAGCAGGCCCACAGTTCCCATTGAAATACTGGTATGTGATCTGTTTATTTATAAATGTTCTTCATTTTATTTATAAAAGATATGTGCAGTGTGGGTAGGAATTAGTAGTTTATATAGTGCGGCCCTCCAGCTCTCTGAGGGACCGTGATCCAGCCCCCACTTTAAAAAGTTTGAGGACCCCTGTCCTAGATGGTAGACTGTAACGTGTGACATGAAATAAATCCTTTTCTCTCCAAGTTAGTTTTGGTCACAGCAACAGACAAGTAATTAATATATAAATGTTTAGCATTTTTTCCTGGCACAAAAACAATCAGCATAGTGTAAAGAGTCAGGCACGGAAACTACTCCTTGTCCCTCAAGGGAAAGATAATTAGCATCATTACTAATTAAATAAAAACCATCATAAGAAAGCTGTTAACAAATTGTTTTCCCATTCTAACATACACATAATTAGAAGTAATAATCTCCAATAAAACAATGAAAAATTTTGTTACATTACAAATGGAGGGAGAGAGGGAGAGGGAAAAGAGGAAACACCCCAGGAAATAAAATTTATTTGCATTCATGACTGTACATCAACACACTAAATAAGTACTTATGCACTGAGTATTCCTGCACCCATGACACACCTATGACATCAAGCATGTCTTTCCAAAACATACTGTTTACTCTCACCATCACTTCATTGTATCTTCTAATGTGAGGATAGTACTTTCTGACCAAGAAGAACTTTTCTACTCTTTTCTGTTATTCTTCTTTGCTCCACGGCATTTTTTTTTTCATTGAAAATTTATACAACATATTCTGATCATGGTTTGCCCTCTTAGTTCCTCCTAGATCCTAAACCAAATTTAAGTCTCTTCTAAAAACTCTCTTACATTAGCTTTAAAATTATCCACCATGGCATGAGGTGGAATATTAAATGTTTCTCAAAGGCTTGTGTGATAAATGCATAGTTCCCAGTTGGCAAACTATTTTGAGAAGTGGTGGAAATTTTAGGAAGTAATGCTTCATAGAATAAATAGGTCACTGAAGCATGTTTTTAAAGGATATAAGTCCTCAATCCCTACCCAGCTCTGTTTCATAGTTATCATGGGATAAGTAAAGGGTAGCCCACAAAATGTGAGAATATGTTTGTCGGCTATGTATCTAAAAACATTAGAAATAGCTCTTCCATATGACCCAATTATGCCATTCCTGGGCATGTACCCAAAGAACTTTATATCTTTCTATAGAGATGCTGGCACATCCATGTTCATTATTCTTCTATTCACAATAACTAGGAAATGGAATAAAAATAGATGTATATTTACCGATGAATATATAATTAACATGTGGTACCTATAAAAAGTAGAACATTACTCAGTTGTGAGGAAAACTTAAGTCATAAAATTTATTGGATAAAACTGGAGAAATTAATTACTAAGGTCACCCAGGTCTCAAAAGACAAATGTACATCTATCTGTCCTTTGTGAGTACTAGCTTCAAATCTTGTGTACTATATGTTTAGCTTCAGGGTATATGTGGTAGCTCGGAAATTTTCAGTGTTCCATTGCATGAAGGAATGCATACTAGACAGTATGAATTATAGGTAATATAAAGGCAGAAAGACGCAGGCAAGTAGTGGAGAAATGGGGAAGCTAGAGTACAAGGGAAGAGTTATTCAAAATGAACAACCTTTGTGGAAACCTATAATCTTGCAATACAATTAGAAAGCATAATAAAAGCAAATTATAGAACATGTGATTTCAGACAGTGTGGTAATACTGGGAAGTAAAAATTTAAATGGGGCTGGGGACAGAGTGGGAGAGAAATGAGGGGCAAATAGGATTTACCCAAAACTAAGGATGTGTGAAGAAACCTTATGAAACCCCACTAGTATAAGCTAAGTAAAGTATACTTTAAAAAGAAAATGAGTTTAAACATAAGTCTTCCACATGGGAGAATGATGCTGCTCCCAGAAGATGTAAGTTATTAAATAAAAATCTCAGTGCCAAGTACAGGTTACCTCCTTATGAATTATTGGTTAGTGAGGCCCTACAGACACCCAAAACAAGCCAGTCTATTTTCAATGTCTTTGGTTTCCCATAATAAATAGATAGTTAGGATCATATTGCTAAAAACACCATACATACACTTTGCTTGCAGGACATAAAGATATCAATCTTGAACTGATCGAGAAACTCTCTCCCTGTTAGCTAGCTTTTATAATGATGGAAAGTGCTATGGAGGCTGCTAAGAGAGAAAGGAGATCAATGGTCTTTACCAATGTTGCACCTTGTACACTACAATCTGTCAGGCAAGATTTATCCACTGGGACAATAGTGGCAAACAGTTTATTTGGGGTGACCAACTACTTTCTTGATTGGAGTTTAGCATGCTACATAGGAAGTAATTTGTAAAAGGCAAAAGATTTATATGATCTGAAGAGAAAGCAGAGTATTACACAGGAAATAATTTGTACTTGGTACTGTAAAGACAGTCAAAACTCATGGCAAGGGAATCCATAGGCTGGAGGGCAGAACATACTAGTAGTTTTCTAAATGGTCATGTTATAGAATTCCTTTATAATATTTGTGTTTATATCCATAGGTTTGTGCTGTTCTCAATCTTGGTCACAGAAGCTTCTGATTATAGTATGTATCAGTTAAGAGACTCAAACTCTTCGAAATGCTGAGAATAATGCATGCTCATCCACAGATGGAATGTCTCTAACACGACTACCACTGCCACACCTCCAACGCTCAACAGCCATCACATAAGAGGAGCTGGAAAGAATATAAGAGCTGGAGAATGGGAAGAATATGGTATACTATGTATAGGTGTTACACACACAAAGTCACAGCAGCTGTTTATACACATAAGACCTCCACAAAAATCAACAAAATTAAAAATTACAGCATAGAGCAGGGAGGGATTCCCAGTGTCCCACTAATGGCAATTGATAACTGCTAAGAAAAGGAAAGTCACTTATATTTGATGTGGGGACAGCCATTTTCAGGTTATCCGTGCCTCATTGGATGACTCCACACACATGCACATGTGGACACCATTAATCAGACTTAACAGGTTTTTAAAAAGACATTATTTTCAGAGAGATAGGAGAGAGTCATGAGGGGTATGGTGGTCGCTGGAGAGAGTGAGTGAGGTATGTGGGATGGATATGACCAAGAAGCACAATAAATGTATGAAAAAATATAAAAGGCTTTTTATTTAAGATATCAAATTTGAACATACAAAGTCCCGCCCTACCTGCTTTTATGATGGAATCTACATTTTAAAAAAGGAATGATGAAAATCAATATGACCAAGTTATTCATCTTCAAGAAAACAGGCAGGGTTTTTTTTATTTTTTACTGAAATTTAGGGGAAAAAATTTAACACAACTGCGGGTGGTGATTTGGTAAAGTATTGTCTGTAGAACCTTAAATTTTCACCCTAGAAATCTTTGTCATGAAATAGGACATCATTATCCCTAGCTTGGGCTATAATTCCCCCCTTGTTAGTGGTATAAGGAATTGTTTAAAAACCAGTGGTGAAAAAGATAGTTCTTCAAGTATGATAGATTTAAGAAAAGTAGGAAAACAATTACAAAAACACTTCCTTAAACCCTTCACTGACTATACAGGACAGGTTCTTCTCAGATGTCACCTCATAATTCTAGAGGCAGATGATGCCAGCCTAAGGGAAAATAATAACCTAGTGAAGCATGTTTGGGGCCATGCCATCTATTTACATAGGTAGGTCCACTAGTATCTTACTCACTCTTACCTTGTAGAATGCTACAGATATCTCAGATCTGGATTGTTTAGGTCAAGTGTTCTCTTGGAACACTGTCTTTGTATTTTTACCTTTTGGTGTTTTTTATAGAGGCTATGGTATTCTCTAATGGCTACTTATCATATGTTCCTTCCTCACCCCAACTTGAGCTGAATCACACATCTTTTCCCATACTATCCTCTGTTTTTACCTGGTATCCCTTGTGCAAAAACTATAGAAGGGCTTGACTAGTGAGAGTAATTTACAGGTCTGCTGTTATAGCTCTGTTCCCTGATACATCTAATCTGTTGTTAGTCTCCTATGTACTGCACTTGTCTACAATTTAGTTGCTTACAAATGAAGGCTAAGTGCTAAGGTACTACTGCAGTAACATTGTGTTTCTTTATAGAAACCAACTAGCCAAAAATAGCACACTATCCAATTACAGATGCAGCAGGCTCATTAGTCACAATACTACTACTATTAACTTGAAAGCCTGGCATTATTATCATGTTCAGACTTCTGGGTAGACCATGGCCTTGTACAAATGAGTGAATGAGGTGGAACATAAGCTCTGTATGCCCAGTTAACCTTAGCAGATGTATAAATGCTGAAAGCCTAGAAGACAGATGATAGGAGAGGCTTGGAAGATCTAATCTTGGACTCCAGACAGTCAAGTAGAGAGACTGTTCTCAAGTGGAGGGTGTGAACAAGTGAAAATAAACACATTATTTCTGACATTAGCTTTAAAAGTTTGCTATATTGGTACTATTGTTGAATGCTTCCTGTACGATAAGACTGTCAGTACCTTAATTGCATAATTTTGATGGTTCTCATAACAAAAGACTCAGCTATGTGCTATTATATTATTAGTTTATAAAAATATTGTCACCGAAGCACCAAAAGCAAAGCTACATGTTCAGAGACAATAATTAATAAATGAGAGGGTCTAATACAACCAAGAAAAATAATCTCCAGAGCCAGTGGTCTTGGCCACATATACACATAGTACAGTTTGGCCTAAAAAGAAAAATCTCTTAAACCTTCCCTGAGCCAAAAGAAATTATTTGAAGAGGCAGGGAGCTCACTGTCATTAGACTTGTAAGATTAGAGACAAGATAAACAGTTGTAAAGCAAAGGAAATTATGAGGCTATTAAAACATCAGCACAAGGGCCAAACTACATAACTTTAAGATCTCTCCCAAGTGGTGAAATTTTCTGGCCCTGTGTTTCAATGACCGTTGCTCACAAACACAAAAAGGATCAACAAATTCAAGCCTATTGCAGTATCCAATTGAACCAAATCCAACTAAATGAAGCCTTAGGCCAGGACTTATCCTCTTAAATAAAGAATACAAGCAGTCTCAAATGATTCAGTATAGCATATGATAACATAACAATACTGGCAGCTTCTGTTAGATAATCCATGGGAATAAATTTAAGTTTTACTGGTCTGTAGCAATTGAAACACTGAAACAGGAGGATCATAAGTTCAAGGTCATCTTGTGTTACATAATTAAAATCTCTCAAAAAAAAGAAGAAAGAAAATAAGAATATTCTATTTCCATGCATATTTAGATGGTCAAAAAAATCTGTAATGAGTTATGTACTCTCATATAAAAATGGTGAATAATCAAGCAAAACTGCTAATTGGAGACTGGTTCAACATTGTAATTCTAATTATCTATACGTTTATTGATGGGTCACATAACTATCTTGAAGCCTTCATTCCCTCACTTTATATCTGTAAGTGAGATGGAAAAATGAGTGATTACCATTTTCCATAATATATTAAAGGTTAAGTAGTACACAGTAACAACGGAGAAAACATGGAAGGGTATGGTGGTACAAGGAAAGTGGCATGAATATGAAATTATCTAGATCTCCTAAATGTCTTCAGCAGCTTTCAAACCAAGAACTCTAGGCTCTGTGTATTCCACATGGATTTCTCCACATATATCTAATACCCTTCCCTTTGAAAATCGAGGGAGGGTTATGGATGCAGTTTCCTAATGCTAGGCTTTGTGTGTGATAGCTTATGGTGTCTGAGCTAGATACTGTCACCTCATTGTAGTGTAATTCCATTTCAACTATTTACATAAATATATGTATATGCATGTTTTCAGGAGCTTCTACAGCAGTAGCTTTCCATATGACTTTTAAATGACTTTTTAAAATGTGTTAGTTTTAATTATCTCTCCCCACACTAGGTTCTCTGTCCTTCTGTCCCATTCCATGCCACAAGTAGTATTTCTTGCCCCATTTTCCATTCTCCCTTTATTTTACCTACATCTTATATTCCTTCTATTGAAAGATTACTCTATCAGGCCATTACTGCTTTCCTGACATACATAGGTATTCCATTTAAATACATATATCTCAAGATTCAAAGCTAACATTTTCATATGAGAGAGATAACATTCAGGATTTGCCTTTCTGAGACTGGGGTCACTCAGAATATTTCCAATTCAATTCATTTCACTATAAATTTCATAATTTCATTTTTCTTCACAGCTGAAAAACATTCCATTGTGTAAATATAAGACATCTAGGCTATTTCCATTTCCTGGTTATTGTGAATAGAGCATCAATAAAACAAGGATATTCAGATGACTCTGTAGTTAAATATAAATTGCAGGGTTGTGCCCAACAGTGGTATAGGCGGATAATGTAGTAGATCTATTTACAGTGCTTTGATGAACATCCACATTGATTTCCAAAGTGGTTGGACCAGTTTTGTACTCCCACTATCAGTGAATAATGTTTTTCTTTCCATATATTTATGCAGACATCTGTTGACATTTTGTTCTTCTTGTTGAACTTAGCCATTCTCATTAGGCTAAGATGAAATCTCAAAGAAGTTTTAACTTGCAATTCCTTTACCTAAAGTTGTTGAACATTAAATAAAAAAATATTTGAGACATTTGTATTTCTCTGTTTGAGAACTGTTTAATTTCATGTCCCAATTTTTTAATTGGGGTGTTTATTTGGTATTCAGGGTTTGGTTTGGCTGGTTGTTTGGGGGAGGTGTTTAGTTTTTTTGTACATTCTAGATACTAACCCTCTGTCAAATGTGGAGAGAACAGCCCAAAGTGACCTCATTTTATGTTTCACCCAACTACTTCTCAGACCCTGCTATCCACATGTTCTGATTAGCAGAACATTCTAATTCTCTTCATATGGCATGTTGGGTTTTGGGAGATCTTTGTTTTATAACAGAACAAATTATTTAATCAACTGAAGTTTTAAAACCTTTTTTATTAATAAATGAATTTTCTTGGTGATATTTAGAGGACTACAGGTGAGGCATTACTTATGGGAGCAGAAATGACTCTTAGACAGTTGTATCATGAAAGCCCGTGTCAGCATGTATGAGAGTACTCAAACATTGTAAACTTGATCATTATCACTGATCAACAGGTTGGAGAGCATCCTTTCAAGATAACTCAGTTGTCCTAAGCCTCTCCCAAGCAGCTTAGCTGGTTTATGCTTCTTTTTGGCTATTTGGCATGTTTCTGCTTGTTTTCAGCCTGCTTAGATTATAGAGTCTTTTTTGCAGCTTGGATTCTCTAAGTTGTCTTTATAGTTTACTATTAGAAAGGGAGTGGCTAGTAAATCTGCTTTTTCCAGAGATTCATCAAGCTATTTAGAGGAACCTATCTTTTCTATCTTAAAAGCCTCCCTGCAGAATAGCATAATTTTTTACACTTTATTCACTTTGTATCCCCCCTGTAGAGCCCTCTCTCCTCCCCTCCCAACCCCTCCCTTTCTCTCACTTCTCCACACATGTTCCTCCCAAGTTCATTGATAGGGGAGGTCCTCTTTTCCTTCCTTCTTATCCTAGTCTATTAGGTCTCATCAGGAGTGGCTGCATTGTCTTCTGTGGACTAATAATGCTACTGCCCCCTGAGGGGAAGGTGATCAAAGAGCAGGCCAATCTGTTCATGTCAGAGGCAGTCCCTGTTCCCATTACTATGGAACCCACTTGGACACTGAACTGCCATGGGCTACATCTCTGCAGGGGTTCTAGATTTTCTCCATGCATGGTACTTGGTTGGAGTATCAGTCTCAGGAAAGACCCCTGTGCTCAGATATTTTGGTTCTGTTGCTCTCCTTGTGGAGTTCCTATCCTCTCCAGATCTTACTATATCCAACTTCTTTCATAAGATTCCCTGCACTCTGCCCAAAGGTAGGCCATAAGTCTCAGCATCTAATTTGATACTTTGCAGAGCAAAGCCTTTCAGAGGCCCTCTGTGGCAGGCTTTTGACTTATTCCTTGTTTTCTCCTTCTTCTGATGTCTATGCTCTTTGCCTTTCTGGATGGGGATTGAGCATTTTAGCCAGAGTCCTCCCTCTTGATTAGTTTCTTTAGGTGTAGAGATTTTAGTAGGTTTATCATATATTATATGTCTATATGAGTGAGTATATACCGTGTGTGTCTTTCTGCTTCTGGGATAGCTCACTCAGGATGATCCTTTCCTGTTCCCACCATTTACCTGCAAATTTCATGATTTCCTTGTTTTTCATTGTTGAGTAATATTCCATTGTGTAGATGTACCACAATTTCTGTATCAATTCCTCAGTTGAGGGGCATCTGGGTTGTTTCCAGCTTATGGCTATTACAAATAAAGTTACTACAAACATGGTTGTGCAAATGTCCTTATTGTGTACTTGAGCCTCTTTTGGATATATGCCTAGGAGTGGTATAGCTGGATCTTCAGAAAGCGCTATTCCTAGCTGTCTGAGAAAGCATCAGATTGATTTCCAGAGTGGTTGTACAAGTTTACATTCCTACCAGCAGTAGAGGAGGGTTGTCCTTTCTCCACAACCTCTCTAGCATGTGTTTTCATTTGAGTTTTTGACTTTAGCCATTCTGATGGGTGTAAGGTGAAATCTCAGGGTCATTTTGATTTGCATTTCCCTGATGACTAATGACGATGACCATTTCTTTAAGTGTTTCTCTGCCATTTGATATTCCTCTATTGAGAATTCTGTTTAGCTCTGTTCCCCATTTTTTAATTGATCTCTTGATTTGTTGCTTTTTAAATTCTTGAGTTCTTTATATATACTGGATATTAGGCATAAAGTACCTTGGTGTGACTCTAACCAAGAAAGTCAAATACTTGTATGAAAAAAAATTTCCAGTCTCTGAAGGATTAGAAGACATCAAAAAATGGAAAGATCTCCCATGCTCATGGCTTTGCAGGATTAACATAGTAAAAATGGCCATCTTACCAAAAGCAATCTACAGATTCAATACAATTCCCATCAAAATACCAACATAATTATTTACCGACCTTGAAAGAAAAATCCTCAACTTCATACGGAATAACAAGAAACCCAGAATTGCCAAAACAATTCTCTACAATAAAATATCTTCTGGAGGTATCTCCATCCCTGATCTCAAGCTTTACCACAGAGCAACAATACTAAAAACTGCATAGTACTGGCATAGAACCCGACTGGTAGATCAATGGAATCGAATAGAAGACCCTGAAATAAACCCACACACTTATGGATACCTGATCTTTGACAAAGATGCCAAAACCATACAATGGAAAGAAGATAGCATCTTCAACAAATGGTGCTGGTCTTACTGGATGTGTACACATAGAAAAATGCAAACAGATCCATACTTACCACCCTGCACAAAACTAAAGTCCAAGTGGATCAAAGACCTCAATATAAAACCAGACACACTAAACCTGTTAATAGAAAAGTGGGGAAGAGCCTGTAACTCATTGGTACAGGAGACAACTTCCTGAACAGAACACCAACAGCACAGACTCTAAGATCAGCAATCAATAAATGGGACCTCATGAAACTGAAAAGCTTCTGTAAAGCAAAGGACACTGTCGTCAGAACAAAACGACTACCTACAGATTGGGAAAGGATCTTTAAAACCTTTTTTAACAGAAACTTTTAAAACTTTTGCCCTCTGGCTTGCCTATGGTATGACTTAATTGTCCTTTTGGACTTTATAACCCTATCCTGCTTACTTTGAAGCCCAGAGTTCCTTCTGGCATGAGCATTTTCTCAACCAATGGCAAGTAAGACTCTAGTCTGACCTTCACTGCACAACATTCTCTTGTAGCTCTTGTGGGTAAAACACGTAACGGATAAAGATTCCTTTCTCAATTCTATAGGCTAGCTCTTTGTGAGTGATGATGTCTGTCTTAGTTGGTTTTCTATTGTTGCAATGAGACACCATGACCAAAAAGCAAGTTGGGGAGGAAAGGTTTATTCAGCTTACTCTTCCATATTGTTACTTATTATTGAAAGAAATCAGGTCAGGAACTCAAACAAGGTAGGATCTTTGAGGGAGGATGTAATGCAGAAGCCATAGAGGGGTGCTGTTTACTGGTTTGTTTCCCCTGGTTTGCGCAACCTGCTCTGTTATAGAATCCAGAAAAATCAGCACAGGAAGGGAACCACCCACAATAGGTTAGGCCCTCTCCCACCAATCACTAATTAAGAAAATGCCTTATAAGCAGGTCTTACAGAGACATTTTCTTAATTAAGGGTTTCTCCTTTCAAATAACTCTAAGTTAATGTGTCCAGCTGACATAAGACTAGCCAGCACAGTGTCCTTCATTATATAGAGGCTTGTTTGTTTCATGAGATTCCATTAGTGAATTGTTGGTCTTAATGCCTGTTCTGTTGATCCTATTCAGGAAGTCCTTTCCTATGCCTGTATGGTGAAGAATACAATGTATACACTTTTTCCTCTTACAGACTAAGACTACTGGAATGTTAAGCACTTTAACTCATTTGGAGTTGAGTTTTGTGAGGGGAGAGAGAAGAATTCAGTCTCATGCTTTTATGTAGCTACCCAGCTGGATAAGTACCAGTGGTGTTAGACCACTGACAGAGTGATTACTATGGCTCTGCAGTACAATTTAAAATCAGAGAAAGTGATACCTGCAGCAGTGTTTCTACTGCTCAAAATTGTTCTCACTATCCTTAAATCTTGTGTGTCCATATGAATTTTAAGATTAAAATTTTTTTTCCTGAGGAATTGCACCGGAATTTTGATGAGGATTTTACTGAAGCTGTAGACTGTCCACTGAAATAAGAGTGACATAAATATGGTGATAACCAACTACTTTCTGATTAGATTTAGGTTCCACAAGAGGACACTCATGATTGTTGTCATTAATGGGACCAATAACCTGAGACTAGGTAGTATTTAAGCCCTAAGGGAGAATATAGTACTATTATTCTGCTAAACAGACATGGTATTAAACTGACTCCTAAAGTTTGTAGTGATACACATATAATATATCTTTCAATGCTTGTTGTATATATTGGTTCTCTAGAATTCAAATGATTTCATGTCAAGCATAGAACTTTAGAAGAGTTCATATATATACTCTCATATGTATTTATATCTCATATATGTTATATATATATATATATATGAATACATGAGAGATGGAATCACTCTACCCTAGTAGAGTGATTTCTATTAGCCTTAGAATTCCCTATAAGGGGCATAGGAACCAATTAATTTAAAACTCTACATCAAAATATATCATATTATTAAAATGTCAGAGTCTAATATTTAAGAAATAGCATCAATCTCTGCTCCCATTTCATAGGCAAGACAAAACAAACAAAAACCTCAAAAACAGAAATGTGATCAAGATCAAATTACTTGTGGGCATTAGATATAAAACATGAACCCAATTAAATGTATCTTTCAGAGTAGTCCTCTAGAATTCAAATGATTTCATCTCAAGCATGGAATGTTAGAATACAGTTCCTGTATACGGTCTGAAGTAAATGGAGCTACCAAGAACATTTGCTTTCCAGCCTTTATTTATTTAGGGGTTTTGTTTGTTTGATTAGTTGATTGATTTTTGCATGCTGTCTTTATTCATTTTCTTGTCACTTACAGCATTTCCTTCATATAGAGGAGAGCCTGTGACCTAGAAATGTATACCTCTAGAGCAATGGTTCTCAGTTTTCCTAATGCTGTGACCCTTTAATGCAGTTCCTCATGCTGTGATGATCCCCAGCCATAATTTTTTTTGTTACTTCACTAACTGTAATTTTGCTACTGTTATGTATAGTAATGTAAATATTTAATATGCAAGATATCTGATATGTGACCCCAAAGGGGTCATCACCCACAGATTGAGAACATTATGAAAAAAATCTATCAAACAAACTAACAAACACCCTAAATAAAGGCTGGAAAGCAAATGTTCCTGGTAGCTCCATTTACTTTAGACCATAAACAGAAACTGTCTTCTAACATTCAGTTAGAAGGTTTCCTACTCAATATATACCAGTAGTTTTGGCCAAGATCAAATGGTCTCTACCTTAGAACAAGAGAGGTAAGATCTTGAAAAGAGTTGCTTACAGTAAAAGTAAATTAGTAATCACTAAAACACCTCAAATTTAAATATATTAACATCTGCTGAGAGGCCACTAGGTATATCACATTATGTTATACTGAAGAAAGTGTAACATAGTTCTAGACATATATCTGCCACTAGATTACAAAGGGTTTTTTTTATTGTTTTCTGATATGAGAGTCAAACTGTTGCTAAATCATCAAATTTAATTTAATTACAAAAGAGAATAAGCATCACAATTTTTGCTTTCCCAAATAAAACCACAGCTTCTGAAGATTAGGAAGATAACTTGAGAGAGAAATTAGAATGATAAAAAGGAAGAGGATAGGGGGACAAATATATCTTACAAAAATTAGAAGTGTGTGAGTGAAAAGACAAGGGATAAAGTATAAATACAATGCATAAAGCAGCACGGATGAGTATACATACGGATGAGTATACATGATACCGATAGATTTTTATTAAGAGTGGGTGAAAGAAACGGATCATGGGGGAAAGATTTAAATTTTATTTTGAATTGAAAGTCAAAGATCATGTACCAATTTCTGGTATCTAAAAGTTATAATATACTTATAGATTTGAAGACCATCAGAAGAAGCTATTAACCCAGAATGCAGGAACATGAAAATCAGGGCTCTTATCTATAATGCCTACCAGTAAGGGCACTGAAGCAGAAGGACGTAGGTTTGAAACAGCCTGAGGTGTGTAGTGAGACTTTGCTGTTACCTACCCTTGACGACAGGGACTCATGTCAACAAGCCTAACAGTGCACCCTGGAGACATTCCAAATTCAAGAAGTAATCTTATTCTCCCTGAGAGCTCATCACAAACCCAAGCAGCTCAGGCTTCCTGCAATTCTTTGAACTATCAGTCTGAGGAGACCTGTCCATCATGTAACCTGTCTGATAAGCAACCTGCTTCCAAGGCCCTTCTCTGTCTTAGCCCAGTGGGTTTTCTCTCCAGAAGCTTCTGATCATTAGCATGAATTCAAGAGGATGTAGACTTGCAGTTAACCCAGAACCTTAGAAAGGTCAGCCCAGCCTGTTGTGCTCACACGCAGTGCACCCAGTGACCATAGGCCTGTCTTAATGTGGACCTACAAGGCAGTTATTACACAAAACTTGAAACTATATTTTTACTACTCATTTTTGTTCTTAATTATGTATACCTATGCGTGAGTACATGTGAGTTCAGGTGCTTAAAGAGGACAGAAGCATCAGATCTTCAAAGAACTGCAGTTACAGGAAGTTGTGAGTTACCTGAAGGGGATGCTGGGATTTAAACTCAGGTCCTCAAAAATACTGTACCCTTAACACAATGAGCCATCAATACATCTACATAAAATTTGATTTATTTTTTTCTTTGTTCCCATCTTTCTTTGTTGAGAAAGGTCTTTCACTAAACCTGCATTGATTCAGCTCATTGACTGAGATAGATTTGCTGGACAGTGAATTTCCAAGATCTGCCTATCGTACCAGATCACTGGCCAAGCTTGATAATCTGGGATTTCAACCACATGACAACATGTTCTGATTTTTAAATGGAGTCTAGGTATCCAAACATTGGTCCTCATGCTTGTAAAGAAGGCACTTTACTGTGTCGTCTTCCTAGCCTCCAGGAAAGTGAGATAACAAAGAAATCTAGGACTAAAAACAAAATCACAACAAAAGAAAAAAAACAAAGAAATGTATACAACTTCAAATACATATGTCTATTATGTTATGTGGAGAGTGAGTTGGGTACCTCAAATGCATGTGTATAGAGGATAGAGAACAAACTGTCAGAGTCAAGTTGTTTATCTCCTTTCATCATGTGGGTTCACGCAATCAAACTCAGGTCATGCAGCACAGCAGTAAGTGCCTTTATCAGCTGAATCATCTTGCTGGCTAACTGTTTATTTTCTGAACAAACCTACGCCTTGTGACACAGACCTCACAACTCATTAATAACAATGTGTTATGTATCCTGTATAAAAACTGCCCTAACATATGCTCTCCACATGCTATGGCCCAGTGTCACAACAAAGGCTCCTTTTCTGCACAGCATCAAAGGAAAACAGACTGAATGACTTGAAATTGGTGCCTTGCAGGGGGAAAAAATAACCACAGACTCTTTAGAAACACAGTCATGTATCAGCACATTGTTCACAATATCCAGGGAAACAAGCCCAGGGAAGCAGGTAACAATTTCTACAGCCAAATATGGGGACTGATATTCAGTATGATCTGATTCACTTAACCTGAACAATGAGTAAGAAGGTACATTGACTATTGTGTTGCTTTAATAAAGCCAAATTCTCATTACAAAAGAAGTGAAACTGAGAATATATATACAAGAATAAAATTCTAAATAATGAGGAAGACAGATTTGATTGGAAAGAAGGCATATATCTAATAATCTCTCATAGAAGCCAGTGACACATAGTTTCTATTCTCATGTAACTAGAATATCATAACTTGGAAAGCATTTACCCAAGATACATTATACCCAATTTACAAGAAGGAAGTCAGAGCTTTGAAGACACACAGGAAGATGATCGGGTTGTTCATATAATGACAGAACTGAGGCAAGAACTTTAATTTCTCAGATTCTACACCTTGCTTTTTAACATATTAACAAGTGTCTAGCTTGAACAGAGCCACACTAATGAACCCTTGATTATTCATCCTAGGACCTGAATGTTTGCAAAGAAATAAGTCGTCTGGGCAGGAAATGGAGATTTCCCACTGTTTCAGACATCAGTTTACCTTGATCATCTACAAAAGTATCCACCTGATACGTGATTCAGAGGAAGTCTTTTCTTTTATGCTAAATTTTTTTTAAATACGCAGCTCAACATAGGGATCTCTTTTGAAGATAGTATTGAATCTTAGTTTTCTGTGAATCTCAATAAATTGGGTAACTACTCTACAACATAGAGTTATAGCATCCCAGGAAATGGCCCATTCACCAGCCTACTTCAAAAGTGCTGATGAATTATTTCTATGTACTGCTTAAACATAGACTAGACTCTATAGAGAGTGTTGTAGAGTCAAACAAGAAAATAAAGGCTCATTATCATATATCACATGAGTAGTATTTCCTAACCCAGGCAGTGTTGGCTTTCACAATACAATTCAACATCAACTAAAACCAATATAAAAGAATGGACATCGTAATTCTACATTTTGAGATCTCCTAGAAAAAATTAAAAAAACAAAAAACTTTGTAACCTTCACCACAGAATTTCTTGACTATAACACAAATGTAAATGTAAACATAAGCATAAATATTCATGAGAATTTAAAGGACTACCTTGGAGAAAATATTATTATCAATCATCAAACATTTCTCTATCGTTTTTTTACAGAAAAATGTTTTTATTCACTTTGTATTCTTGTTGTAGCCCCACCCCTCCTCCTCCTCTCCCAGTCCAACCCTTTCTCTTCCTCCTCCTCTCCCATCCCTTTTCCTCAGAAAAGGGGAGCTCCTTTTCCACTCCACCCCAGCTCATCAAGTTGCATCACAACTGAGCTTGTCCTCTTCCCCTGTAGCCTGGAAAGATGGTCCCGCCAGGGAAAAGTGATCAAAGAGCTGGCAAGTGAATCCATGTCGGATGCAGTCACCGCTACCCTTACTAGAGGACCCAATCAAAATGACTGAGATTTCATCTCACACTGATCAGAATGGCTAAGATCAAACTCTCAAGGGACAGCACATACTGGCAAGGGTGTGGAGAAAGGGGGACACTGCTCCATGGCTGGTGGGAGTGTAAACTTGTATAACCACTTTGGAAATCAATCTGGCAGGTTCTCAGAAGACTACGAATAGCGCTACCTTAAGAACCAGCTGTACCTCTCCTGCACTTGCTCAACTATGTTCATAACAGCTTCATTCATAGTAGCCAGAGACTGGAAACAACCTAGATGTCCCTCAATCGAAGAATGGATAAAGAAACGGTGGCACATTTACACAATGGAACACTACTCAACTATTAAAAAAAAAAACTTCATCATTTCTTTAACTGGCAAGAACACTGTAGCTGACACCTACATTTCCATGGTACTCCCCAATAGTGATGCTAAAACCAATTGATCTTGTTCTTAAAACAACAAAGGAGATCACAAAGGTAAAAAAAAAATAGTCCATGTTGAATATATTATGATACAGACATGGGATACTGCTTTAAATATTCAAAAAATAAACACTGTATTGTAGAAAATATTAGACTTTTAAATTATGATTTATGCTTTGTCAACATTCCAGGTCTATAACTATAGTAGTCACTCTAAAATAATATTTGTAGTTATTGAGAAAGTAGTAATTAGGCACATGTATGGCTTGTATAAATTGAGATACCTTCTACATATACAATAAATACCATATTTCCAAAAACCTTAATAAAATATCATTATCAATTTTATAGTGATATATGATATTCCATAATATTTTGAATATACAAGAACATATAATAATTGCACTTACACTTATAACTTTTTTTTACTTTTTTTATAACTTTTTTTTTTTTACTTTTTCATGTGACTACTAGAAAATGTAAATATCTGATATGAGGATATATGGTATGTGATCCCAAAGGAATCACAACCCACAGGTTGAGAACCACTGATCTTAGTGTTCTTTTAAAGAAAAAGAAATGTAATTTCCAGATCTTCTCTATAAAGAGTCTTTATTAAGCTAATTTAAACTTTAGTGGGGCTCTTTTAAAATTTGTTTTCTTTTCTTTAACATACAAAGTAACAGCTATCATTATAACATTTTCAGACATACTTTATTCTTATATTCTTTCCTCATCCAAGCCTCTCTCCTACCCTTCTGACTCCTCCTGCTCATTTTCTTCCTTGGCATAGCATATGCCCTTCTCCTCTCATGTCGGATGTATTCTATTGCCTTCTTTTTCTTCTCTGAGAACCCTTAAGAGCTCTTCTTAACCTCTCATGATCCCTTTTCTAGTTTCATGCACTAAACACATACCCCTGTATCTGAGTATGGCTTATTTTAATTAACGTAATTCTTTCCAGTTCTTCCTGTAAACTTCATTCTTGTTTACAGTTCAAAAAAAATCCCATTCTATATATACTTTCCTCCTATTTTCTTTATGGATTCATCTGTTTATAGACAGACATCAAGGCTGGTTCTTTTTTTTTCTTTTTTTTTTGCCTTTGTGAAGAATACAACACAATAATAGTATGGATGTGTACATACCTTTGTGGTAGACGTGAGAGTGCTTTGGGTATTATGATGGCTACTTTCCATTGTCAATTTATCAGGATTTAGATTCTCAATGGAAACATACCTTTGGGGTTGTAGATGAGGATGTCTTCAGGAAAGTTTATATAAGGATAGAATACCCACCCTGAATGTAAGTAGCACTATCAACATTATCTAGTAATCCTGGACTGAATAAAAAGGTGAACATTAACTTAGCATCAGCATTAATCTTTCTCTGCTTCCAGTTTGGACAACTGGAGTCTTATGTTTCTGTCACCCTGCTGCTACAGTTAGCTTCAGTTTTCAACTTAAACAGATCTAGAGTCACCAGGAAAGAGGGAACCTCAATTTAAGACTTTCCCAGATCAGACTGGCCTTTTGCCTTGTCTGTAAGGTACTGTATTAAATGATAATTGACTTGTGGGGGAGAACGGGCTCACTGTGGGTGATGCCAGCACTAGGTAGTTGGACCTGAGCTGTGTAAGAAGGCAAGATGAGCATGCCATGGCAAGCAAGGCTGTAAGCAGCATTCCTTCATGGTCTCTGCTTCAGTTACTGCTTCCAGAGTCCTGCTCTGGTTCCTTCAATGATAGCCTAAAAGTTATACGATGAAAATACCTTTCCCAGTGTATTTTATTCATAGTGCTTATCACAGCCATAGAAAGCAAATGAAACATATGCCTTCCCTGTCATGATGGATTATATTCCCTTAAACTGTAAGCCACAAATGAGCCAACTCTCCATTAAGTTACTTCTCATCGGGTATTTGATCACAGTCATGAAAACTAACACAGCTTACATACATAGGATTAGATAGTAGCTCTTTGTTTTATTTTCAAGAAACATTAATATTCATTTCCATAGTGACTATACAAGTTTACATTCCCAATTAGCATAGAGTTCCTCTTCCTCATATTCTTACCAACATTTTTAGTATTTTTTGTGCACACACATGCATCTGCATCTCTCCCTCTGTGTGTGTGGAGGGGGGAGAATGTCAGCCATTATGACTGGTGTGAAATGTTATTTTAAGGTAGTTTTACTAATGACTTACATTTGAGAATATTGAACATTTGGAAAAATATTCATTGACCATTTATTTGCATGTCTCTTTTGGAAAATAGATCATGGGATGTCCCTATCATTCATTTCACTAAGTCATCCTGACTTACTCAATATTTCTTCTCATCCTATGGTCTATTTTCTTGCAAACAAAACACATTAATATTTGAGTGCAGTTTAATCAGCCTTTTCTAAAAGAAAGGTTAGTCATCACACGAGCCAGAAACTCTATGTGCATAGGAATTTATACTAGCTTTTATGCCTTGTAGTTATTGATGGGTTCATTCTGAATCCCCTAGGGACTGATTCATCAAACAGTAAAGCTATATTGGAACACAGGTAACATTTCAAGGCATTAATTATATAAGCCACATAAACAGAGAATAAATGATTAGATATTTCATTAGAAAACAATCAACAGAGAGGGAGACAAGAGGCAATTTTATCTATTACCCTGCTTTAGTCAACACCTAAAGCCTATCAATCAATTAACTGTGCTTTATAAGTTGATTACCCCTACAAGAATGTGTTTCTCTTTCAATTATATGGCCAGCCTTGATATGTGGACCTTGGTAGAGCTAGTAAGGAAATGATCACAAGTATACTTAATGATAAAACATTAGTAGCCATTTCCAAGTACTTTACACTTGTCAAACACTGGGTTAAATCTTTTATTAGCATGTGTTAGCTCATTAAATCCTTATAGAAAGTCTGCTGTGGTCCCTATGTTTCAGTTTAAAACCTTGCCAAGAAGATAAAAATAAATAAAAATATTTGTAGGAACTAATAAAGTTGCAATCCAAGTTGTTAACTTCAATGCTTTGCTCCTTCCTTCAAACTACATGCCATAAGGATAACCTTTCAATCCTTTGATCTCCAAAAGTCCATGCCTCTCTAACCTTTTGTTTGTGTCCATAATACTCAAGTCTTAGCTTACAGAAGAAACCAACAATGAAGATGATGATATAGCTTAGTTGGTAGAGCACTTGTCTGGAATGTATGAGGCCCTGAGTTCCCAAGCACTGAAAAAAAAAAGTTAAAGTTCTTCCATTATATACATGTATGAAATTCTCAAAGAATTTCTTTTTTAAAATTTATATACATATATACACACACATATAAAAGATATTCTATTCTACTTCTCTTCTGAATAATGAAATGGGGAGGAAAACAATTATGGAGATCAGATGTGGGGAGAACAGGGGTAGAAAGTGAGAGGTCTGAAAACAAGAAGGGAGAATGAGGAGGGAAATCTCTTTGTCAAGCTAGAGGCCTACAACAGGGTAGACTGCTGGGAGGATATGGATGTGAGTCTTGCTGAGACTCCTAACAGAGAGATGGGATAGACATAAAAACTGAAAAGACCACCCCCTAGCCAGGCAAGACAAGTGGAAGGAGGAGAACAACGACCCATTGACAAAACCTCTGATCCAAAATTTACCCTGTCTCCAACAAGTGCAGGGAAAAGAGGGAACAGAGATGGAGGGAATGTCTAAGCAATAATTTGCCCAACCTGAGACTCACCCCATAGTAGAGAGCCAGCCCCTGAAACTATTAATGATGTTCTGCTATGCTTGCAGACAGGAGCCTATCTTGACTGTTGTCTGGGAGGCTCCAGCTAGCAGCTGATGGAGACAGATGATGGGACTTGCAGACAAGCATGGAGCAGAGCTCCAGGAGTTCAGTGGAAGTGTTGGAGGAAAGATGGAAGAATCTGGAGGGGACACTAACCTCACAAGAAGACCATCAGAGACAACTAACCCAGTCCCTTGGGGTTATAGAGACTGAGACTAAGGAACATGCATGGTCTGGATGTAGGCCCGCCCACATATGTGACCAATAGGTAAACTTAGTCTTCATATGGAGTACCTATTGAGTGGCAGGGAGGGAGCCCTTTCTAACATGGACTCAACTGCCTGATTTTGGATCACTTTACCATGGCAGGGCTTCCTTGCCTGGCCTCAGGGGATGAGGTTATGCTCAGTTCTGATGTGACTTAATGTGCTGGGAGTGTTGATATGGGAGGAGGGGGTCTCCCTTTTTCTGAGAGGAGGGAGGGAGCACCCTTGAGAAGTAAAGTAAATAAACTGAAATTTTTAAAAAGGATATTCTAGAAGGAGTTAGAATATCAAAAAGTAAAAGGTTATCTAGTAGGGTGCCCTTATGAGCCTTTGCTACTTCTCTTGCCATAAAAATTGTCACTGTCTTTCATTCACTGTGATATCTCCTGGCCAAACAACAACAACAACAACAAAAACAGATTGCCAGGACCATTTTGCAGATAGGAAAAACTAGCCCTTCCAATAATCAAAGAACAAATTCAAACTGACAACCTCAAGGAAATCCAAGACACATAGTCAGTGATAATCCCCTGTAGCATCCTGCTAAAAGGTGACCTAGTAGAAACAGAGGCCTCAGGGGAACACCATTATTAAAGGCCAAATTCCTTACGGCAGTGTCAAACCATTCAAAGCCTCCCATACCTTTACAGGCTTCCTGTTTCTACACACAGCATGGCTTAGATTCCTGACACTGGACTTTGTTATAAGAAGTGAGACCTGTGATTAATAAGCTCTTGCCCCTAGAAAACAAGGAGTACATATTCTGACATTAGTAGCTAAAGACTGTGACAGTACATAATGGTTCAAACTTCTTTCAAGGAGAGAAACAAAGAAAAAAGAAAGATGTACAGTTGATGTAAGGAGAAAGAGAAGAAAATAAAGTGAAAATGAAAAGTGGAAGAGATAAGAAAGATCTAGAAGAAAGGATCAAAATAGGAGATATAGAAAATAAAGAAAGTAGGTGGGGAAAGAGGGAAAGGAAACCAAAACCAAAAACAAAAACCAGACATGAGTTGAAGAAAAAGATTTCAAAATCATCTAAGTCAAATCAAAAAAGATCAGACAGATGAAGTGACTTATGAAAAAGTGAGCAGCAGAGACTGCAAATTAAAAAAAGAGAGATAAAAGAAAGGTCTAGAGGACAGAAAAATAGAGCTTTAAAGAAAGGGATAGGAGTGAAGCAAAAGAAGGGAGTGAAAAGATAGGAAGGGAGAAAGAGAAAAAGAAGTGAAAGACAAAAGAAACCCCATTAAGAGAGGAATGAGCAGAACAAGAGTGCATGTAGGGAAAGCCAGGGTTAGGCAGCCAAAGAGAGAAGAGCAGAGTGAAGGTTGACACTCACCCTCACAAAGCTGGCAGGGAACCATCCCTCCTCATCGTCGATCTGGCCCCACCACCAATCCTTGTTGGAAGCATCCAAGACTTTGATGACGTCGCCAGCCTTAAATGCCAACTCCCGGTTGGCCATGGTGACGTGATCCCATACTGCCTCAGCACTAACGATGGAATCTCCAGTGATCAGCTTAGGAGACAAAATGAGAATGTGTTCAGTCCATACATCTGACTAGTCTACTTTAGCACTCCCTCACCCAAAATGTTCTACTATTTAATGGAAAAGCTTACATGTTTCAATGGTGAAAGGTGGCAGTAAAGGGAAATGACAGCAACATTCAAGCCATATTGGACTACAAGACAAACAAATACTTTCAGTTCTCTATAAGGCAGTGCATGGAATAATCCAGACTATGAACAAAGAATCATACTTTTATTTATTTTCATGAACTCCTCTTCCCAAAAATGAAAACAAACAGCAAAGCCTCTATTCTCTTTCCTTGGCGATTTCAAGTAGTCCTAGATCTTTAGAGTAGAAAGACTACTATCTATGACTAAAATGAAATGCAGGCAATTTGCAGTTGGTAGTTGGTACATTATTTAGCTCTTTTCACCCACCATATTCCATGTGGTAAGAGAGCATGGCATATTTCAAATACAGTCCTGCAGCCCTTGCCCTCACCCAGGCTTGATTCCATTTAAATAGACAATGGATATGACTTTGTTAAACTCAATTCTGGCACAGATGCACTGAGAACTTTGTTCAACTGTCCTGTGGCATATATAGGGAGACTGTGTTGGCATCATATGATAAATAGATTTTAAAAACCGATAATAAAAAAATTAAGGCAGAAACTGAAGATCATTTAGTAAGGTGTACAGAGTCCCCAATCTTAATTTGGGTCACTAAATTTCATGGAAATTTGGAATGGGCTCAACAAACAAAAAGCAAACACCTATTCCATTACCACATGTACAGGAACAAAAACACATAGGGCCATGACACTTATTTAAACAGATCGGTAGAATGGAGTAAGACACAGACTGCCTCTCTCTAGCTACTGACCACTGTGTTATATCTTCATTGTGGGCTTTTCTTTTTCCCTGAACTCTTCCACCTTGTAACTATTGGTCTTCCCAGCATTTGTAGAGGTGAATTTTGGAATTAGAGAACATATGGCCTTCCTGGCAAAGAGACTCAAACACTTTCTCACTGTACTGAATTACTGAACATGCCATTTATAAATAAGCTTTTTCATGAGCCAATTTGAAGAATAAATGTCTGCCTAAGGAAATCATGGTTCCATAATACCAAGATAAAACATTTCAAAGACAACAGAAACTTTCAGCTATGGAATATGAACCCTCAGGCCTGTCATATAACGAATTATCCAGAGAATTAATGCTACAGTCCACTCAGGAAATGAATATGCAGAACATCACACATATATGAACACATTCATATGAATATACACTACTGTTTTGTCTTGGCTAAGGCATACTATCCCTTAGACTTCTCCTAAGACATACTTCTTAGCTCAGGATTCTAACCTCTATGTTCTCCACAGAAAGTAAGACACTGGAAAAATCTAAGTACAGAAGTCTCCAGCAGAACCTTTTATAATGTATTTTAAATACCTTGTGTTTGTCTATTCACAATTTTTTCTCATATACCTTATCACATAATCTGTACTAAATGATCTGTGTTTCATTATTGCCCATATTTTAAACATGAGAAAGCTGAGGTTCAGTGAAGTAAACTTGCTTTTCAGCCAGTAACAATGTATAAATTACAGAAATAGGTCTTTAGACCTCAGAGCAATAAACCATACTAACACGAGTTCATTTATATTGAACCTACAGAACTCTATCATAAAAACAGATGGTCTTAGAGAACTCCAAGACAGGAGATTTTAATCTCCTCTCTGAGGAGGTTCTTTTTTATATGTAGATCTTGCTTTCTTCTGAAGAAAAATAACCAGTTTCCGCTGGTTCTTGTTTCAGTGGAGAAAGAATTGCTAGTGCCCGGTTGTTATGATTTGAATGTGGTAGCCCCACACAGGCTCATCTGTTTGAAAATTTTATTTCAGTTGGTGGTGCTGTTTTAAGGAGTTTTTGGAACATTTGGGACATTGAACCTAGGTGGAAGATGTAGGTCACCGGAGGCAGACCTTGGAAATTAAACCCACTTCTAATGACAGCCCAAACTTTCCACTTCCGGATCTGCTGAGATATGAACAAACTGCTCCACGCCACTGTTGCTACAGAAAGAGCCATTGCCGTCTCCATGTATTCCTTGCCAAGAGAAACTATACCCTTTAAAAACATGAACCAAAATAAATTTCTCCCCTAGTTTGTTTCTGTCAAGTATTCAGTCAATATGATGTGAAAAGTAGTCTCAATAAAAGAAATATTTATAGATAAATTTCTCCTCTCCCACCAAATATGGGTCCCAACTGAGTGTGACTAAATTATACAATAATCCCAGACAGACCAAGCTTAGAGAGACCATGGGGGTTTATAGTTTGAACTATATCCTCAGTTCGGATCAAATGTCAAGAGTTTGTTAGCTTTGAATAACAACCCTCTGTTCAGGACACCATCTATGAAAACAAAATTCAAATGCAGATACACCCATTCTCTTAGAGAATCTACTTTTAACTTATAAGCTATGCTACACAGTTCTACACTCCTACTTGCTGCATGAGCTATAAAACACTGAGCCAAAAACTAGCAGTTGTATGTGCAGAGGTGTGATGAATATAATGAATCCAGAGGGGCTTGAAGTTATATGTAGCTCCAATGCTCATTTACCATAAATACCTGTCAGAGTAAAAGAATGTTCTCTCCATTCTTCTGGATATTTTAATAAAAGTAAATTAAATTTGGCCTGAAACTGGTTATATGTATTTCTTTTCTGTATAGAATTAAATTTTAATTTGTTATAAGGTTTTCATACATATATGTACTTTAAACATTCATTTTAATCCAGCATTCATTCAATGGCCTACTGTGTGCACAGATCTGTTCACTATGATTATTACCAATTAAAGATCAAAGGGCCCCTCAAATAACATAAAAACCTACCTTTTCTTCTGGCCTTTGCTATGTTAGAAAATAGTAGTGGTGACATAGGGTGAAAAATGTAAAAGTCAGAGGAACAAACCAAAATGGAGCTATCAGTACATAATAGGGATACTGAGGAAGGAGTAAAATTTTACAAAAGTCAAAAGTGAGAGACTCCAACTATGTAATACTGGGCTTCAGTTTCTTTATCTATGAAACAGAACAATGTGTGCTTCACAGGCAAGATTATGGAGAGGGTGAATTATCATGATGGAAATACAATGTCTAGAATGTCTTGGATTTAATAGCCTAGAATTAAGACTTCAAGGGTAGGAATACATAGATATTGGGTTCCAGGAAGGTTTTAGGGAGCCTTGAGGTATAACTTAAAGGATAAGATAGTAACATATGCTGAAGGAAATAGAAGGGTATTTGAGGCTAAAGAATCAATATATATATTAATTATATATATTATATTATATAGAATATATTATATATATTATATTATATAGAATTAATATATATATTAATTTCCAGTTTATTTAAAGATAGAGAGACAGACTTGAATTTAGTTTAAAGGAAATGAGGTCAAAAAGTTGATTTTCAGGATAAGTGTGGTTATAAGGAAAAGAGTTAATGGCACATATGCTTTTAAATGTGTTAAATATGGAGGATAGTTAATTGAATACATAAATATGTTAGAGTTTCAAGTGAAGTCAGAGGAAGAGAGAAACAGAAAGTTCTAAGAGTTAAAAGAAATTGTAGAAACCAAGAAATTTTATCTCAGAGGATAGAATTATAAGAAAAAGCCATAAACCTCAAAAATTAATAACAAAGGGAGATGAGGACTAGAAGAACAGCCAAAGAAATAAAGCTGGCAGCAGATCATTATAAAGAAAGCCAAGAAAAGTCATTTGGGAGTGGCTCTACCAGGAATTTGATTCTCTATTCTCCTTCTGCTTTATGCCTCACTTCCCACAGAGAGTCCCAATTCCCAATTGGGCCCACTCATGAAATCCCAAAGCTAGGAGATTGTGCTTACTTATTCTATCATGGAACACACATATTTCTAGGCCATGGAATGATACTCCTGTGATAGCTAACAAAATAACTTTCAATTCCCAGGACATGCTGGATGCAGCACCAAATATAAGCTGGTTCTTCTTCAAATTTACCAATATGTGGAGCACATAGTGCTTCCAAGATCCACACCAAAGATGCTCTGGGTATGAATAAAAGGATGAAGACATGCTTATTTTAATTTAGTAAGTCTGAACTACAGTTTGAGTCCGTGCATTTAAAATAAGTCTTTATATGATGCAGGTGCGGCTGATTTATGGAGGATCTAGTAAACCTTCCTCATCTAGGAATTGTCCTTTTATCTTCTGCTGCCTAATTCACCTCAGACATCCCCATGCTACTATGGAGTTTTGCTTCTCTCCCTCCAATACTTTCTACCTAGCTACAAGGTTTTCATCAGTGGTTGTTATGTGTCTGAGAATCTTTATGGACATGTGAAACATATGCCCAATGGCAAGTTGCAATAACAATGATAAAACACCCTAAGATCACAGCCCTCACTCAGTTTTCAAGAACTATATCACTTGTATTATTCTTTTCATTCGTGCCCTCTAGGTGTAAAATATAACCTCAAAGTAGATATTTAATTAGCCTGACAGGCTAGCAAAATATTAAATTTTAATGTCAAGAAGCATAATACATTTAAAAACTAACTACTGAGGCTAGAGATGTGCCTCAGCCATTAAGGGTACTTGCTGCTCTTCCAGAATATCTCAGTTTGATTCCCAGCACACACATGGAGGTTCCAACTGTCTGTAATACTAGTTTGAGGGGGATCCAATGGTCTCAAGTCACCTCCACAGGCACCAGGCACATACATGGTATGCACACTTACATGCAGGGAAAAGACCCATACACATAAAACAAATAATTTTTTTACATTTTAAACATAAACCACTATGTGTTTTAAATAATAACAAATGTTCTAACTGTTGTTATGGTAACTGAGCAAGTCTGCCTTCTAGAAATACACACAGCAGCAAAAAGTAGGATATGAAGAGAGGGTATTAACTCCCTATGATGTTTCTTCTGTCCTTTTCTCTCCGGTGGCCCTCTTTCTCAATGGCAAAGATGAACAATAGTCAAATTCTTTTTCCTGGTTCCCTTCAAGTATATCTAAAACAAGCTGTGATTTTATGTTCTCTTAGAGTAGACAAGTTATCTTTTTAAAACAGCTTTGTAAGTAGACTCTTGACTATTTAGCCAAAAGTGTTGAAAGATGATCATCCCAATTTTATGACAAGTCATAACCTAGGCTGCTGCAATAATAGCTAAGAAATATCATGTAAGTACATTAAAAGGGTTCTAAAAGGTTATTGAAAAAAACTTTGCTAATAACTCATGGAATGACCATGTGTGTATGTGGTGTGTGTGTGTGTGTGTGTGTGTGTGTGTGTGTGTGTGTCTACAGGTGCACCTTATTTTACTTTTTTGTGTCTGTGATATCTTTAGGCACATGTGTGGCGTTGTCTGCAGAGGACAAAAGAGGGTCCTGAATCACCTGGCACAGGAGTTTCGTGTGGTTGTGAGCCACATGACAGAGATACTGGAAACCTAACACAGGCCTTCCATAAGAGAAGCATAGGCTTTTTTACCTACTGAGCCATCTCCCTGGACCATGAACCTTATTTTGACATAGTGTCTCTCAGTGAACATGGAGCCCACACGTTTAATTTGACTGACTAGCTAACAAGCCTTGGGGACCTCTCGTCTCCACTGGATATTTCAAGTGTGTGGTACAAAGCCTGATCTTTAACATCGGTGATAGCATCTGAACTCAGTTCCTCATATTTACATGGTAATCGCTTTATCAACTGAGCCATCTACCTAGCCTCACTAGGTAGATTTAGCACTGAAACTAAATATGATCCCTCAATTCCTTCTGACTTTGGGTATTCTGTTGAAATTAGTTCTGCAAGGGATAAATGATGAAGGTGTCATTTTTGCAGATTATGTCTTCTTACCCTTTCTTGGGGCTTAATGGATGTTTTTATGGTCCATTGCTGAGGAAAATGAGAACCTGTGCAGGAATTGGCTGGCATTACATTAAAGCATAGGCTATTGCCTGTATTTTCCCAGATTGTCTAAGAAAACTGAGGAATGGGTTTTACACTTTAGTGTTTGGCTGCTCCATAAAAAAAAAAATCAGTAGGTATTTTGATTTTTTTTTTTGTTCTCTACATAGGTCCCCAGAGAAATAAGTCTACATCATGACATTAGCTTCCATATGCCATCAGTTCCATCCTTCCAAATGCCTGTTGTCCCCTCCAATGAAATGTAAAATCTGTCATATTTCTTTCCTTCCTAAGTGTTCCTAATTTACAAAATTCTACTGGACTTACTTCTTTCTTATATTGCTCTCCCAGATATGATATTTTTCTTCACTTCCACTATCACTTCTTAGACCTGGTCCTCATCACCTCAACCTGCCTCCTAATTAGTTTTCCACCCCTCACATGCTTCTCTCTTCTTTAAGCTACTTTGAGGAGTACCTTTATGTATTTTTCAACTTTCCTTGTTGGTATTATTCTTTGTGCTCATGAAGATCCAGCAATTCGGTATCTTCAATCTGGATAAGTTTGTCCAAACTCTGAATCCAACCCCTGAGCAAGGGCATTCTTTTTTCTTTTTCTTCATGTGCTGTTGAGGATTAAACCTAGAGTTTTACATAGACTAAACAAGGTCCTCTGCTAGTGAGCTACCATGCCAGTCTGGATTGTCAAATTGAATTTTATAGGAAGACACAATCGTACATTTGTGCCTCTGATGCAGACGTACTCCACAGCCAGGCTGCTTCTTCCTATGTAATCTTGGGTCACCTGCTCTTTAATCCTTTTCACTGATAACTCCAATCAGTATCTTCTCTCCCTCTGACTCTTTTAGTAATAAGATAACGTGAAAATAACAATTAGGAGAAGTTAAAGTTGTCAATTGCACTTCTACAAATAACATGACTTGTGCACTCACTGGCTTTAAAAACCTATGTTTAATCTAAAATAACCAGTATTGTTAACCCCTTTTTTAAACTTCTGTGATTAGCACACATCCTAAAAGAAGGCAATCTCTCAAGAGGAAAAGTTAGCACTTCCCTCAGGTTGTAAACATCGTATGTGGCCAAATAATCTGTTTATACAATATGTGACTTACAGGCTTGTTAACGTTAATTGGTTTCTACATTTGTTTTTCATTTTTACACTGAATTTTATTACAGCATATGTATCTTGTGGTCATCTGACAAACAGCAATGGCAGGTAAGAAAAACTCACTTTTAATGTAGGAAACAATGGCAATATTTGGTTTTTCTTATGTATAGGACACTGAGGCCTCTTGCTTCCAACTTCAATCTGGTTGTTGCTAGAGGCCAGCTCGAAGAATTCAAACAGTGCCACATCACTTAGGTAACCTAAAATGATCTTAAGATCCACAGTTGAATTCTAATATTTCCCCCTTGGGTTACTATGAAAAGTCTTTGGAGATTCAGTTTTTTCCCAGTCTGTGATTTGAACTTCAGTCTTTGAGTTTCCTGGCTAGAAGGCCCATAGGCTTCCAGAAGGATAGGAGGAGGGGGCTAGAACTGCATGAAGAATTTGTCCTCTGTACCACCCACATGCATAGCTCTATAATCATCAACACCACAGCCAGAGGGTGGGTGGGCAAGGCAAAGAGAAGAAGTCATTTTTCATCCATTTGACAGATGCCGTGTTAAAATCTTGCTACGAAAAGAGGTTTGGAGGTGGAAAAAGAAAGGGGAAAGAGCCAGGTTGGAACAGAAACTAATGGACCAAATATCCAAATGTGACCATCTGGCTAAGGTGGTTAGAACAAGAACATCATTTATTCAACATATTAGTGTTCCTACATTTAGAGAACAGAGAGGGAAATTTCACTCCACTAAAATCACCTTCAAGTCTACTTGATATGACCTCCTAAGACAAAAGTTTATGAAAGCTCCTGACCTTGGTACTCATTTTTCAAAGACAATGTGCCTCTTGCTCAAAGAGGAAACTGCAATTAAACAGTCCATCAGAAAGTAGATGATTGTTTCCAGTGGTTCCTTGATTTCCCTCTGCCTATGGACTTAGGAGAAGAAAACAAATCCAACCTGGTCCTTGTCAACATGCCCAATAGTCCTGGGTTTCCAGCAAGTATTCAGTGAATGGAAGATTTGAGAGAGGCTGTAGCATTCAGTGAGCCTCAGGCACGCAAAACGGCTGATCTGGCATCCCTCAAATCTTGTTAAAGATTTAGAGAGATACATTCTCAAGACCCAGGCTTCAACAGAATACAACAGAAGCAGAAACAAGCCTACTCCGAGGGCCCTAGAGAGATAGTACCAAGTCTAATCCTGAAAATAAAAACTGGCTGTGCTTAAAACAAAGCACTTAAAGTATGTCAGCCAAGCTTATCTAAGGCAGCTCATCTGGAGTAGGCAGAGGACATCAGGGTAGAGAATAGAAGGGAACCAGGGCCACTGGTTAAGGAACAAAGCACCTCAAAATATTCTGGGGCTCAAACTTACTCATTATAAATTTATCTGGGGCTCCAGAGCCTAAAAGCAATGAATCTACATAGAAGTGATTACAAAAGGAAACTCTTTGGAGTTATCAGAAGTAATTTGGTCCTCTGTTTTACAGGTAAGAAAATGAAAGCTCTAACAAGAAAGTGTTCCTATGTTTACTGGTGTCAATCCAATAAACAACAGAACTAACATTAGAAACTAAACTTGAATCTTTCAGAAGAATGGCTGGCATTTGTTTTTGTTGTACATACCTGTTATCAAAAACTAGAGTGAAATGCTTTAACTATATGTAATCAATCATACATCAATGTGTTTATTATAATTTTACCATCTATATGTAGCCCATATCATATTGTAAACCTAAAATGTACATATAAAATTTATTTTTTAAAAAAAGAATGGAAGGAGAAAGAAGAGATGATAAGGGAACAAAAAGAAAGGAGATTTTTTTTAAAAGAGAGCAATAGTAAATACATAAGACATTAAAGCAAAAGAGGGGCCATTGGAGAGCAGTAGAAAATTAGTAAAAGCTACTGAGAGTCTAGGAAGGGAATCAGGGATTATGCATAATTAAAAATAAAACACATTTTTTTTCAAAAATTAAAACTACAAAAGCATACTTACCCCATAACTAAATACTATATATATATATATAATATATATATATATATTCCATAAAGTCTCCAAACCAATATAAATTGTAAAACCAATGAGATCAAGCAACTAATATATGAAGAATTTCTAGGATTGCACTCACTAGCATAGCCTCCTACCTTACTCTGCTTTCCAGGGACCCTGACCTCATCCTGGCCTTCTCTCTTTCTCTTTGGAACTCATCAGCTCATAGACTTCTTTCTACCAGAGACCCTCTGGAAAACCAACTTAGCTTCCCAGCAAAGCCCTTCCCATTCTTTTCACCATGGCTGCTTTCCAGGTACTGTAACATCCTACCAGCTCCTGCTCCTGTCTTTGGAACTATCCAGATTATAGACTGCTTCCTACAGAGACCTTCTAGTCTACTCAACAACACAGAGATGGGGTAATGAACCTGTGCTCCTTGGCATAACTTCATAGTTGCCCACCTGCTGCTTACTAGAAATCATACAACTCCTTCTGGATTCTTTCCCTCTTGGGACTGGCCAGATCATATACCTGACTCTGGCAGGGTCACTGAAATCTTCCCACATAGCATAGAGACACAAGTTAGCTATGCATGCTCCTCAGTGCAAGTGTCCGATTCTGGTCAAAACATGGCATGGTGCAGGAGGCAGAGCCATCCTCCAGGCCCAGGTCAGATAGTATATCTACACAGCCTAGTAAGTCTACCTGCTTCTGCCTTTCTTACACTATTTTGAATTCCTAGTAAACTCAGGATCTCAGAACAAGGGCCCGAACCCAGACTAGTGATCATCACCCTATACATTTCATAATCTTCAGGTTTCTGTCTAGTGGTACATTCTATGCACCAGCATAGCCTGCTGTGTCCACATGAAACACACAACCAACAAAAGAAGTACATATGCCCAGGTCTCATAAAAAAAAAACAATATGAAATGTCAGGACAGTATGTTGTTCCCCAAAATTTACCAGTTCTATAGAAATGTTCTAAAATGAGAATTACCTAGACACTGTATTTAATTACCCCAGGACACCGTACTTAAAAAGAGAGTCATAATATTGATCAAAGAATTCAGAGTTTTAAAAAGACACAAAGCAAAATCTCAGCAAACTTAAAAGGAAAGAATACAAAGAGAATAAATGCTTAATTGATACCCAAGATAACACAAACATTAAGTCTGAATGAAATGGCAAAGACAATCCAAGATTGAAAAGCAAGTTCAATAAATAGATATGTTGAAGAGAAATTAAAATTGAAATGATGGTGGAGTTGAAAAACTTAATAACAAATTTTGAAAAATCAGGAAAAAGTCTTGTCAATAGAACAGTTCAAATAAGATATGAAGATAAATAGAAGAATTAGACCACAAAGAAAATAAAATATAAAATCACACACACACACACACACAGAGAGAGAGAGAGAGCTAGAGAGAGAGTGAAAGAGGGAGAGAAGGAGGGAGGGAGAGAGGGGAAGGAATTTGCAGGATATGTGAAATGCCATGATAGAAAAAAAATCATTAAATTATAGGCATAGTTGCAGGAGAAAAAAAATCCCATCATAGACTAAATCTGATCCAACAGCATAGACTAAATCTTCAACAAGACTATAAAAGAAAACCTCCCCAAACTAAGGAAAAGCACACCCATACACATATAAGAAGCACATAAAATACTAATATACAAGACCAGAAAAGAAACTCCCCACAGCATATCACAATTTAAACACTAAACAGAACAAAGAAACGTTACTTAAAGCAGCAAAAGAGAAAAACAAAAACAAAAATCACAAGACACATATAAAGGAAAACCCATCAGAATAACAGATAACTGACTTCTCCATGGAAAACTTTGAAAGCTGGAAGAGCTTGGAGCAATGCATCC
>CM053742.1:79357126-79388420 GCA_028658305.1 Pachyuromys duprasi
GAACATAGTTGAGCAAATGTCCTTGTTGTGTACTTGAGCATCTTTTGGATATATGCCTAAGAGTGGTATAGCTGGGTCTTGAGGAATCACTATTCCTAATTGTCTAAGAAAGCGCCAAATTGATTTCCAGAGTGGTTGTACAAGTTTGCATTCCCACCAGCAATGGAGGAGGGTTCCTCTTTATCCACAACCTCTCCAGCATGCGTTGTCACTAGAGTTTTTGATCTTAGCCATTCTGGTGGGTGTAAGGTGAAATCTCAGGGGGTGGGGAGGAGATGAGGGAGGGATGGGGAGAGTGGGAGGAAATGAGGAAAGGGGCTACACCTGGGATGCAAAGTACCTAACCTGTGATTGATATAAAAATAAATAAATTACATTTAAAAAGAAAAAAAGAAGGCTAATATATATATATATATATATATATATATATATATATATATATATATATATATATATATTTTACAACCTCAGCCCAACAGACCACTGAAACCAATACTTCAGACTGAAGAGAAGAATAAGGAGACACAAGAGGCTCCAGGAAAAAAAATGAACATACAGTTACTGAACCAAAGTATGATTAAGAGCATAAACATATTTTTAGGCTTTGTTGGTTTCCTTGTGGAGCTTCTGTTGCCTCCAGGTCCTTCTATCCTCCCTTCTTCCATAAGATTCCCTGCACTTTGCCCAAAGTTTGGCTGTGAGTCTCTGCATCTGCTTCTATCCCTTGCTGGGTGGATTCTTTCAAAGGACATCTATGGTAGGCTCCTGTCCTCTTCCCTCTCATCAACTGCTTTCGATGTCTATTCTATTTGCCCTTCTGAATGAGAATTAAGCATCCTCCCTAGCTTGTTGTTTAGCTTCTTTAGGTCTGGCGGTTTTACTGTGGTTATCCTGTATTGTACGGCTAATAATTGGTTCTAAGTGAGTATAAACCATGCGTGTCTTTCTGCTTCTGGGTTACCTCACTCATGATGATCTTTTCTAGTTCCATCCATTTGCCTGCAAATTTCATGATTTCCTTCTTTTTAAGTAGTATTCCATTGCCTGGGCCCAAGGGGGTAGGTGGGAGAGGAGTCTTCAGAGATTGATGCATCAACCAGGGACCATGCATAGAGCAGACCTAGAGCTCCTACTCAGATGTAGCTCATAGACAGCTCAGTCTCCAAGTGGTTTCCCAAGTAAGGGGAGCAGGGGCAGACTCTGACATGGACTTCGCTGCCTGCTCTTTGATCACCTTCTCTTGGGGGGTGGTCTTACCAAGCCACAGAGAAAGAGTCTACAGGCAGTACTGATAAGATATGATAGGCTAGGGTCAGATAGTAGGGGAGGAGAACTCCCCTTTTGCAATGGACTAGGGGAGATGGATAGGGGGACAAGGGAGGGAGGGTGGAAATGGGAGGAAATGGGGGAGGGGCTACAATCAGGATACCAAAGTAAATAAATTGTAATAAGTAATAAAAATTTTTAAAGAACATAGAAAAAAATGAAAAAGAAAGAAGCAGTACTACTGCAACCAACACAAGCTTTTCAGTAATAGCTTTAAATATTAATGGCCTAAACTCTTCAAAATACATTGAAAAACAAGATTAAGAAACAAGACTTATTTTTCTATTATCTACAAGAAACAGAGCTTTAAAGATGGGAAAAACCTTACAGTGAAAGGATGGGGGAAAAGTACACCAAGCAAATGTGACCAGAAAATGAAACAGGTGTCCCTATCTTAATATCTGATATTACAGACTTCAAACAAAAACTAATCAAAAGAAGTATTTTAAAAAAGGAACATCTCATTCTAATCAAGGAAACAATCAACCAAGAAAATATTGCAATACTAAATACATTTGCATTCAATTTCAGAAAAAGTATACTACTGGAATTAAAGACACAAATTAATATCAACCCCTAATAGTAGGTAGGTAATTCTGATACCTAAGTTTCTCCAATACACATTTAATGTGGACAAGAAATAAAGGGAAACATGAGCATTAAATAATGGCACGTATCAAATGGACTTAACACATATCTACAGATCATTACATCAAAACATTCTACTTAGCAGCCAATGGAAAGTTCTCTAAAATACAACATACTCTGGAACATAAAATAAATCTTAACAAATTCAGAAAATTAAAATAATTCTGTGTATCTTATCTGCCTATAATATAATAAAACCCTAAACTGACAGCAAATAAAACTGTAGTTAATATACAAACCCATGGAGATTAAACAACTCATTAATGATTAATAAGTCAAAGGAAAAGTTCAAGAAATAAATTTAAAACAAAAATCCTGGAACACAACAAAACCTCTGTGTCACATTAAAAGCAGTCCTACAATGGAAATTTATAGTTTTAAGCGCACACCTACATTTAAAGAAACAAAACAAAACAGAAAGAGCACAAAGAAATGACTTAAGGATGCAACTCAAAAATTTGGAAGGAAAACAAGAAAAACCCAAACCCACTAAACTGACATTAAAAAAAATCAGAGCAGAAATTAATGAAAAAAGGAAATAATTTAAAAAACCAATGAATCTAAGAGCCTATTCTTTAAGAAGATAAGCAAGAATGGAAGTTCCTTGGTTAAACTAAACTAAAATAATGAGGAGGATGTGAATCAAATGAACAGAATCAAAACTGAACAGAGAAATTTTAAAACAAAACACCAAATAAATTCAGAAAATTATATGGTTATATTGTAAAAGCCTGTATACCATTAAAAAGGAAAACCTAAAAGAAATGGAAAAAATGTCTAGATTGATATAAACCACCAAATCAACAAGCTAAACAGACCCATAACAAATGAGGAGGTTGAAACACTAATTTAAAAAAAAGCCTTCTGATGTAAATAGGCCAAACCCAGATGGAGTCACAACAAAATTGTACCAGATTTTCAAAAATAATCTGCAACCAATTATTCAAAACAATAAAAACTGAATAGCACTCCCAGAGAGGCAGTATAATACCAAAACCAGGTAAACACACACATACCCAAAAAACAAAAACATAAAACTATAAGCCAATACAGCTGATGAACAGAAGTAAAATCCTCAACAAAATACTTACAAACCAATACTGACATATATTTAAAAGGTAACACTTGTTCATCCACAATGAACAAGTTGCCTTTATCCCAGAGATAGAGAGATAGCTCAACATATGTAAGTTAATAAATATAATAAATCATTCAAATGGACTTAAAGACAAAGTCACATGATCACCTTGATTGAAGCAGATAAAGGCTTTTTTAAAAAAACATCCAATGTATTAAATATCCTAGAGAATGAAGGACTGGAGAGAACATAACTCAACAAATGAAGTCTACATGTAACAGACTCACAGCCCGCACAACCCTAGAAATAAAACTCAAAGAAAACTCATTAAAATCAGGAATCAGACAGGGCTATCCACAGTCTTCACTTATTTTCAATATAGTAATCAAAGCCATTAGCTGAAGCAATAAGGCAGGAGAAATACACAAAATATATAAAGAAGTCAAATTATCCTGAGTTCAGGGAGTTTTGTAGAAGAGTTGGAGGAAGGATTGAGAGAGCTGGAAGTGACAGGAATTCCACAAGACCTAACCTGGGCCAATGGGGGCTCATAGAGACTGAACTACCAACCAAATAGTATGCATGGACTAGACCTAGACCCCCTACACATATGTAACAGATGTGCAGCACATTCATCATGTGGATCCCCTAATAAAGGGAGTGCACACTATCTCTGACTCCTTTACCTACCTTTGGACCCCTGGCTGGACTACCTTGTCTGGCCTCATTGAGAGAGGATATGTTGAGTTCTGCCGTGACTTGAGATGCCAAGGAGGATTGGTACCCTTTAGAGCCCTCCCCATCTCTCAGAATAAGGAGAAGGGGTAATGAAGGAAGGCATTAGAGCAAGACTGGGTGCAGAGGGGCAGGGGGCTGGTATCAGGCCGAAACTACTATATGAAAACACAGTCAATACCTTCAAGATACAATTGCAGGAAGCAATTTTCTGAAAAAGACTCCATTTGCCAAGGAATTTAGGCAAACAATTTTAAATTGGGCCCTCATAAATTTGAAAAGCTTCTATACAGCTAAGGCAACAATCAGCTGAGGGAATAGTAAGTCCACAAAGTGGAAGATAATCTTTGCCTGTTATTCATCTCACAGAAGATTAATATCCAGAATACGTAAAGAACTCAAAAACAAAGAAACAACAACAAACAAACATTTAAAAATAGTCCTGGGACCTGAATAGAGTTCTCAAAAGAAGAAAAATGGCTAATAAATGCCACAAAAGGTGCTCATCATCCTTAGAAACTAGAGGAATGCAAATTAAAATAACTTTGAGGTGGCTAACATCAAGAAGCAATTGGCAACAAATGCTGGAGACAATGTGAGGAAAGTAGAACACTTATTAACTGTTGGAGGGATTGCAGCCATTGTGAAAATCATTGTGAAGACTTCTCAAAAAGCTGAAAATAGATCTATCATATGACCCAGCTATACAACTTCTTGATACATGACCAAAACAATTGAAACCTGTCTCCACAGATACTTGCTCAACAATGTTTATTTCCACTTTATTCATAATAGCTAGGAAATAAAAAAACAACCTAAATGTCCTTCAACAGATGAATGGATAATGAAAAAGTGGTACATAAATACTATGGAATAATATTTAGCTGTAAATAAAACTGACATCATGTAATTTTAGGTGAATGGATGGAACTAGAAAATATTATATTGACTGAGGTAACCATATCCAGAAAGACAAACATATTCTCTTTTGTACATGGTTCCTATCTCCAAATCTTCAGATTTGAATGTACAAATTATCACAAAATCCAGAAAAGTGGGAACCATGGGAGAGGGGCAATAAAAATAGTGTAAGTGGTTTGAACGGGGAAAAATGAGAAGATGGAGGGGTCACTTTAATTATAGAGGAGGAACAAATACAAAAAGAAGGGGAGGAGGGTAAAAATAATAGTAAGGTTGTCTGAAGTATCTATTTACCTAAAATCACATATACTACATCTGTTTGTATATCCATGTACATAAATAGTTCAAATACAAAATTTCCATCTGAGTAGGTAATGCTCCCAGCAAGACCCACAGACTATCAACAACAAACCCCAATACCAAGGATAAGTTCCTTTACGCAGTATTAGTCAGGTCAGTCCAAGACACTCATAAGGGCAACATGTGGCTGCCCTTAGCTGTACCACAGATGTTGAAGGTAAACTCTTGTTGCTGAAGACATGCTGTATTTCAGACATACAGCCCAAAGCCCCCTAAGCTGAAACTGACCTGAGGGCCTTCCTGATGAGAAATAATGAGTTTTCATAATCCAAGAAGATGCCATGCACATGCCATGCCATTCCCTTCCCAAGGGACGAAAGCAACTGAAAATCTTCCCTAGCTATGATGTGTATGAACCACAAGAAACCATCAGCATGACAGGATAACTCTAAGGGTGTGATTGTGTCACACATAACTTGGTGGTAACCAACAGCTCTCAAATTGAACTTAAGACCTGCTCAACAAGAGAGAAATTATGTCTGTATTGAAACCTAGCCAGCCACCTGGGGACAGTGAGGTCATGGCTCCTGGAGGAGAATGTAGAACTACCACTTTACTAAATTAAAACATAATTACTCAATTATTCTTTACTAAAAGCGTAATTCCTTTTTACATTCTAAATATTTTTTTCTTTTACCCACAAATAAATATAGATCTCACCCATCACCAAGAAAACATGCCTTTCCAACAGACAGAGACCATTACAGAAAACCACAACTGATCAAAATGCAGAGAACAAATGATCCTGTGGTATTCAGCCTTAAGTGATACAACTACAACACAACTGCACCAAAGTCTCAGAGATCATTGCAGAAAAGGGGTCAGAGAGATTATAAGAACCAGAGAATCTAGAAGTTCGCTGTGATTGTCTTCTAGAAATGTCAAAGGGCTATACAGTTGTGAGAATTCTGGTCATTTTAATCCCAGGTGTGGGTAGGGTAGGATATGGGGCCCAATTTGGATTGTCTGCAGCAGCTGACTGTGATTTCCCTTGTACTCTAGCAGAGGTGTGGTTTGCCAGCTACAGATAGTTTCTGTGATTGTGTGACATTTGGAATTCTGGGAACTTTTCAGAGGGTATATAAATGCGAGATCCCTGAGAGGTGATTGGTTGTCAATCAGGGCAAATGGTCTGTGGTAATTGTGCTCAAAGAAGAAACAAGAAGAAATTAAAGATATCTCTCTCTTTCTATCTCTCCCTCTCTCTCTTTCTGCCTCTCTGTCTCTCTATCTGTCTGTCCTCTATGCTTTCTCTCTTACCTAGTCATAGAGGTGAAATCTAGGGACTAAAAGGTGGACAAAAGAAAAACACACAGAGTAGCAAAGACCAGTTACACTACACCGATGAATCCCGTTAACATGTCTTCCTAAGCAAGACCTTAACAATGACGCCATCAGTACACAAGCTGACATAAAAAGAAGAAATAACACAGGGTCCCAAACCTAGACAAAGAACTACAAGTAACTAAGGAATGTTGAGAGTGGAAGAAATACCATTTCTCCAGGAAAGAGGTCCAAAATTGGTTACCCAACAGCAACTGGTCAGTCCTGAAATCATGGACATGGAAGTAACATTGTATGGACTGATCCAGTCGTCTAAACACACACACACATACACACACACAAGCACGTGCTCATGCACGTGTGCCTGCATGCACACATATTTTAAATGAGATTAGCCCATTTGGGATAATAATGTGTTCGCCTAGAACCAGTGACTATCTAACAAAAATCCCAGTACCAGGCATGAGAAACTTTAACCTCCTTTTGAGTTGTTGGTCAGGAAGTCCAAGTAATTCCTAAAACAATACAGGCTATTGATGTTTACCCTGATGCTTCTGAGAATTTGAAGGTTAATCCCTATTGCTGAAGACCCCATACAGTCTGGGCAAAGGACCAATAGAATTTGAGCTGGACCTTAGCTGAAGTAATTGGTAATCCTACACAATTGTGATACCTATGAACCACAAGCATGAATAGCAAGGAAAATATCCTTAAAGGTAAAATAGTGGCATTTCATCTTGATGGTAACCAACTGCTTCTACTTGGACTTAAGGGCTCTACCTCAACAGGAAGGAAGTCATAGCCAACTGCCCAGGGTTAGCGACATCATGCATCTACTACTACTGCCACACTACAGAAAGCCACAACTCATCAAAATGTAGAAAACAACTAACTTTGTGGTGATAAGGTCAACTAATCATCTGCAACTGATATATCCCCTGTAGCTAAGGTTTAGGAAACATGAAGAAACTGAGAACAGAAAGATTTTAAAAACCAGAGGACCAAGAAATCTGTTGCAAGACCATATCACCGAGATGTAAAAGAGAAGCTGCATTTGTGAAACCTCAGCAATATAGTTGCCTAAATACTACCTGAACAATGATAATGCCAGTTGACATGCCAACATAAGTGGAGGAAATGTCACAGGCCCTCACCACTTGATGAATAGCTACAGGCAAATTATTAATGACTGCTGAAAGATGGATGAGTACCCTAAATGGTTATGCAAAACCAAGTGCTGAGCCTTAAAAACATATGCATACAAACAACACTAAATAGATTCAGCAGATTGAGTTTATATGCTTATTTGCACACATATAATAATTTAAAACTAAGGTCATGACTTTGAGGGGGAGCATGAGGTGGGACAACATTACCTGGTTTCTAGCTTGAGGAATTCTAAAAATAGTGGATCCTCTTTTTAGAGGGGTCAAATAGCCTAAGAACCTGTCCTTGGGGTCTGAATTGTGATCACTAAGGCTGTGGCTGGTATTTCAGCCTAGCTCTAATGCAGAAGTTGGGCCATTGATCAATGTGGTCTGCCTTTATGCCACTTACCCTGACACATTCCTATACACAGTGCAGATATACTTGTTCTGATCCAAGATATTATTTTAGCTCCAAGAAAAAAAAATGAACTTTATGTTGCTTTATGTTTTCTAGAGCACTGCTTTACAGTTTCATCACTCTAATGTTTTATAAGTAGACAGGGATGAAGGCACAGGTTTCAGCTTTCTACATTGATCAATGCCAATTTGCTTTTTCCATTCTTCTTTCTATATCTGCCTGTTGACTCAGAACTGAGGTCTCAGGTCTGAGCCTTGTTCTCTTTGTGGAGGCTGCTATGACATGCCCTCTTTCACATCAATTTTATTATTTCTCTTCCTGCCCTATTATGTCTAATAGCAAAGATGAAGAAAAGAAGGTCAGGGCAAGCTGTTAAAAGGTCCACCTGGTACAAACAGAAGCCTGTCGTGCCCACTTAGAAGAAAGGTACACATCCAGGTCGACCCCAGGGTCATGATATATTCTGCACAGGTGTGTCTGGTGCATGCATGTCCTGTAGATGTATTCAAATATGTCTCATGTTGTCATTTTGGAGTACTGTTTTTTTCAAGTATGTCCTTAGCACTCTTTCTTTCAGAGATCTAAGTGTGTGCCCAGATTTTTAAAGCATATCCAGGTATGCAGCTCAGTGATCTCCATATGTATGTAAGTATGTAGTATGCCTTATATGTAACCATACATGTTCAAACATAATAGTCTATACAAGAATATCACATGTGATCCTGTGTATATCTTGCTTTTGCTGAAAATTCATTCTTTGGTGAATATTTGTGCTTTAAGTATGCAAATGTGAAAGAATGCACCAACTATATATGCCCTATGTGTCCCAAATGGATTTTACATGTATGCCTAAGTGTATTGTGTGTAATATGTGTGACTTGACTATGCATGTATGAATTGGTATGGATAAAGAGCATTAACAGACGACAAAGCAGAACCAATTTCACTTCCCAACAAGTTGTTTTTAACAGCTTTCTTCAAGACACCTGGGTCAATCTTCTCACAAGCTGGACAAAGAATATGGGTTCAAATTTTATCTCTAAAGAGTTTCACAACTGAGTCAAACAGCAAGTACTGAATAGATAAGTCACTGATAAAATAATAACAACTTGAAGTCTTCAACCAGTTGCTTGCCTCTGTTTATGTCTCAATTTTCTAAACAGTACTATAAAGGAGCAAGCTTAATGTAGGACTTCTTTCTCAATCATTTAGTGACTTCTCACTGTATCACTGAGATGTAAAAGAGAAGCTGCATTTGTTGTTTCTCCCCATCACAATGTATCAGTATGCAGATGTGTAACTGACAATTAACACCCAAAGTGTCTTATCTCAGTTAAACCACTTCTAGACAAAGACAAACTTATAGACTCTGTACCTCTCAGACAATCAACACTCTTTTTCCCAGGGGCTTTAATAAACAGAAATATAAGGGTAAACACGGCCTCAAATATACTATACTTTAATATACTTCACTAAAGCTCAGAGAAAATAATGTACATTTTATCTCAATCATTGTACCTGATCCTTTGGAATCAGGAGGTGAGGCAGCATTTTGTTTTGTTTTGTAAGACAGAGTCTCATACTATAGAACATGCTGTCTTTAAACTCACTATGTAATCCAGGCTGGCCTTTAATTCCTGGCAATCCTTCTGAGTGCTGGGATTACATGTATGAGCAACACTCCACCTGGCTTAATGAGCAGCCTTTAAGCTCAAGGCCCACTCTTTAAGAGCAATTCTAGATAAATCTGCAGAGAAAACATCTCAACTAATGAGAGCCCAAAGGGCTACCAAATTTAGGGTCAGTTTTTCTGCTTGTGGTAAGGCTTCTCAAGCATTGTTAAATGATATATATCTAGACAGACTTAACCTATATGGAGTATGAAATCCTAGCTACTGGTTTAATGTTAGCAAGGCTAGAGCTATCCAGTGGTGTGCTCCACTTAGTGCTTCCTGCAGTCTTGATTAGCTTTTCTTTAAAAAGTTAAAATGCCTAGATAGAAGCAAAGGGCATAAACTCCTTGCTCACAGTATTCATGGTCTAGGAATAACTAGCTCTGCCTAGCACACCACTGTTTTTAAAGCAGCACTGATCTGAGTCAATGAAAACAATACAGAACTACATAATGGTTCTTTATTTATTAATTATTATTGGGGGTGGTCAGGGTCCACTTGTGTTTCTAAAAGAAATCACCATCCTCCTCTCTACTGCTCTCAGCTGTTTTTATACTTTTCAGCTGCTCCCAAAGCAGGGAGGAGATCTTTCCAAACAAAATGGTAGAGATAAAGATGGAGACTGTCTATTTCTCCCTTTTTCTATAAGATTCCCTGCACTCTACCTAAAGTTTGGCTGAGTCTCAGCATCTGCTTTGATACCCTGATGGGTGGAGTCTTTCAGAGGCCCTCTGTAGAAGACTCCTGTCATAATCTCTATCTTCTACTCTCAATGTCTATCCTCTTTGCCATTCTGAATGAGGATTAAGCCTCTTCCTTAGGGTTCTCCTTGTTGTTTAGCTTCTTTAGGACTGTAGATTTTAGTATGTTTTTCCTATATTATATGGCCAATATCCACTTATAAGTGACTATATACCACATGTATCTTTCTTCATAAGACCTAGAAGGGACATGAGCTCCACCATGAGAACAACAGAGCCAAAAAAAATCTGGGCTCAGGGGCTCCTGAAGAGACTGGTGAGTCAACCAAGGATCATGTATGTAGAGGACCTAGACCCCCTGCTCAGATGTAGCTCATGGCTAGCTCAGTCTCCATGTGGGTTCCCTAGTAAGGGAATCAGGGGCTGTCTCTTACATGGACTCAGTGGCCAGCTCTTTGATCACCTCCCCCTAGAAAGGTGGTCTAACTAGGCCACTGAGAAAGAGGATCCAGACAGTCCCGATGAGACCTGATAGGCTAGGGTCAAATTGTAGGGGAGGAGGACCTCCCCTATCAGTGGACTAGGGAAGGAACATAGAGGGGAAGACAGAGGGAGAGTGGAACTGCGAGGACTGAGGGAGGGGGCTACAGCTGGGATACAAAGTGAGTAAATTGTAGTAAATAATACTAATAAAGAACAAATTAAAAAGATGGAGAATGTCCATTTACTCTATGTAGGTCATTGGTAAAAAGCTTTTGATTTTAAAACATCTAATCATATTAAGAAAACCTAGTAATATTCAAAACAAATCCTAGCCAAAGATCTAAGAGCCAAGAACTGGTTTTTAACTGCAGTGTGTTTAGGTGGTTCAGGCTTGAGGGACTTGAAAAAGGTGCTAAATAATAACACAATTAATTTGGGCTGGCTTCCAAAATCCTCTTTTAGCTTTGCAAGAGATACAGAGAGTGCAAACTGTTTTGCTATTCATAGCAACATGTGTGTGGCTCCATGGAGAACAGAGCTGGGAATAAATAAAAGAAAGCTTCTTGCTTAAAAAAAGTATTCTAGCTTTCCACCAAGAATACAAAGCATAGGATGGATCATAAGACCTCTTTCCTTCCAAGAGACAGACCAGTACTAAGAATCCTTGCTGCTACGGTAGAGAGAATTTAGCTACAAAGACAAAGGGATTTGTTGGAGGACACTCAGTGACTGAATTCCTATTAGCATGTCCTCTGCATTTTCATGCAAAGAGTATTGAGTATTAACCCCCTCCACTGTGGCAGTCACCCATAGATCTCTGCCTTAGGGAGTTCTGAGATTATCGGTCTCAAATTATAGACAAGAAAATCAGGCAGAGAGGTTGGCTTACCTTGCCCATTCTCACAGACCCCCAATTTCCATCACGCAGATCTATTTCTAAAATTACTTCTAGAAGGAAAGACAAGAGTGACTAGCACAACTTTTGGGTTCAGGAACTCACATCATTATGCTGCAATACTCTAGCTTTTAGCCCAGCAACTGTATTGTGTTTCCGTAGGCAAGCTTTGTCCTCCCTGTGTCTAGTTCCCAAGCTTCCACAATGAGAGGATTAGACCTAAGACAGCTCTGATGTCTCTTTTATAGGAGATAAAGTTGTCTGGAATGACTAAATGACACTTTAACTTCCAAAGTTGGAGTCTAGATCAAGCTGAAAGCAATTATATAACAATTGAGTCTTTGCATCTCATTTTTCTCAGTCTCTAGCAAACTTCTTTGACAAAGTGACAGGGATATTCAGGTGACAAAGATTATGAAACCCACTGAAAATATAGCCCAGCACTCAAGAGGGAAAGTCAAAATTCAAGTATCTACTAGTGCCAGTTCCCTTTTCTGGCAGTATGTTCATGGTCTAGTAAATCTTGAGTTTTCCTGTGCAGTTTGATCCAGATTTGTGCATCACTCAGCTGGTTGCAAGGTCCAAAATTATTAATAAAGCCCTCCACTATTTTTGTGTCCTAAGCACAAAACAGTGTCATCATTTTGCCTTTGTTCTGAGCTCCACCCCAGTGCTTAGTTTATCTGAGGCCCTCCTAGAGACACCTGGCTCCTCCTGTGCCTTTATCCTGAAACCAAGGCACCCACTACTCAGACCTCTTGCCAACCAGCAACATTCGATGGGAGAAGAGACAGGAAGAAAGTGGGTGGAGGAGAGGCTGTGGGAGGTTCAGCTAAAAGTAACTATTGCCTTTAGGCGCCACTAAGAGTGGGTGGGGATGGGATCTTAGCACATCCTTTCTGCAGCCAGCTGGGCATGGAGGTGCATGGCTTCTCCTCCTCTAATGAAGGCAGGCAGGCGGAGAAATCAGCTGCCAGAGCCATTCCAAGAGTTGGCTGTAGATGAACAGTACTGGCCTGCTCTGGACCCTGAGGGCAAGATTACTCAGCAGAGGGCTGCATCCACAGCCTCTTTGCCCCAAGAAAGCTAATGTGGGTTACAGGCAATTCTGTGTGTCTGCCACCCTCTTCCCACTGCCTAGCACCCAAAGGCCAGCTCCCCTCTGGGAGGTTACATAATACTCTTCCTCTCTGTTCAGCTTTTTTACTTCAATCAAACCTGGAAAAACAGATCTCTGGCGAGTATAGATCCAGAATACTAGAAAAGGGTTATAGTTTACCGATGGACAAGGGCGTGATATGAGAAGTCATGACCCACCCATCACTACAACATTAGACACCTGTTCCCTTCTCTGCCTTAGTTTTCTTGTATAAAAGGAGTGAAGCAATGTACTGCAGACTTCTCAGGTACTTTCATCTCTTCCCCATAAGTGGAAGTCTAGCCACTTAATAAAAGACTAACATTAGCCTCCCATTCATTTGGCTAATCTGGGAAGAGTCATCCCCTCTTCTAATTCCAATTTCCCCAGTTAAGTAAGGTTTGATTTAACAACCTTTCTAATCTATTCTCTGCTCTTACCATAAGGCCCTTTTAAACCAGACCTGTTCTATATTTTCCTGTTTTAGGTAGATTTATTTTCTTCCTTAAAAACCATTATTCTTCCATTAAAAACATTAAATTTTAGTGAAATAAAGACCTTGATCAAGATCTGGCAGCAAGGAGAATAAAGAGTCAAGGCCTGAACCTTTGGGTCAAACCTTTTCTGGTATTTTTTTTTTCTTCTATAGGTCTCTCTTCTACATACTGCTTATTCCTTCTAAGCCTCACTTCCTAAACTACTTTTAGGTTTGAAAAGGGAACCAATCGAGTAACTAGGGAACTTTGTTGCGAGTATTGCATACTACCAGTAGTGAGTACTATTACTGATCAAATTAGTTACTTCTTAAAATAATGTAGGAAGTGTCTCTAAGCTGTCAAGGTAGCTAGACCTTACCTCCTAGGTTTTTCCATATCTATGAGACTGTTTCTGTATTTATAAAAGACAACTAGTTCAACTATCCAGACAGCATGTTTTTTAAACAACCTGAATCCCAAACTGGTATACTACTATTACTCAAGTCACTAAGGGATTCCTTTATTTCTTAACAGCCAGTAGCTGGCTCAAAGAATACAACGTATGTTTCACCTGCTATAGAAAAACCTAATCTAAATTAATTACAAAGGCAAATCTACTGTCACCATAACCACCCTATAATTCTAAATCTGATTAAATGAATCTTTGTATCGCCTATAGCAGTTAAATAATATTAATCAGAGAGTGAACATTGATCATGTGAGCTGGAAGAAATCTTTGAAACCATCTTATCCAATGAAACCAACTTATCCTTACTTTGAAGATGAGGAAAACAAACTTCAGAAGGTAAAAGTAATTTAGTTATAGTCATTCAGGAAACTAGGAGAATATATATCAATATTGCAAAGAAACGGGAAATTATTTTTTTCCTGAAAGATTCAAACCATCAAACTGATTACAGTTGTCCTCTGGAATCTGAGATATTGTTTCCTAGACTCCCTTCAAATACCAAAATCTTATGTTGTTCAAGTCCCTTATATAAAATACAGTTTTATACCCTATGAATGTTCTTCTTTGTACTTTTTTGTAGTACTCTACTCTATGGTTTTTCCACTAGTGTTCTAGTGAAAGGAACCCAGGGCCTTACATATATCGAGCTGTATCACTGAACTGTACCAGAAGCTTTGCCTCCTGAATTGTTTGAATTTGCAGATCTTTCCCTTTCATATATCTAATAAACTACACTCATGCCAAGCTAATACTTCCTACAAACTATTCCCCAGCAGTCATTCTTAACCCTGGTCACACATTCCTATTCTCCGGATGCTTTTAAAAAATATTGATGCCAAAGACCCACTATAACATACTCAAAAAGAGAGACTCTAGAAATTGTTAGTCTTGTTAATTCCCCCTGGTGATTCCAACATATACCAAGGCAAAGAACCACTGGATTAATGGAAACGATTTGGCAAAGCAACAAGGAAACCATGCAGTTTTCAGAACTCTAAAAATAAAATATACTCTGTTTTATCCATGATGTCCTGCATTCCCAAAAAGAAAAATTGCAATTGCAAGACTGATCTTCAGCTAAACTCTAAACCCCATGTGAAAACACCTCGTTTGTGGATACTGAAAACAAACAAACAAAAACAAAACAAAACAAAACAAAACAAAGAAACAACAGGGCACTGTGGAGCCTGCAATATCACTTACCACAAGCAAAATGCCATGTAACATTTTTTCTCATGGGAGCACTAGTTTGATAGACAATCGCTATGAATGGGGTATATCTTGATGCTCATGCAATGCTATCCTCATCAACACAGTGGTAGGACAGAGATATTGGCACTGAGAGATGAAGTCAGCAATAGTTGACCAGATACACAGAATAATTAACAGACTCCAACTTCAAAGGGTTATTAAGATATCAAATTGAGTAACATTAATCTCATCACACAGAACATTCTTTGAATCAACTTCTGTGATACTTTTTCAAATTTCAAATAATACAGTACTGGACACTATTTTGTACAACATGAAGAACAAACTTAAAAACTTCAAAAGGCTAAAACAATACATAAACAAAATAAAATATTATAAATGATACAGCGCTAGAAAAAACTGAATTTCTTGCACAGGATGAAAAAAGTAAAATTCATTAACAGTTAGGAGAATAGATTAATAAAAATGAAATATGGCAAAATCTGGGGGAGGGGACCCTACACTGACTTAAAAGACCAATTTCAAGAGAGGACTGTACCAAACACAATAGGATATGCTGGATATTTGAATCATCTTGAGGATGATGTAAATTTAAATTCAACCAGCCATTTCACAGACAGATAAGAGCCCCTGAATAGTTGATATTAGTTAGGTGCTAGGTGGAGTGGCATAATCAGTTTGGAGTAACACTCTTCTGTTGTTGTTCTTAGTTCTACTTTTTGGTACAGTACTCGGGATCAAATCCGGGGTATGGTACATCGTAGAGAAGCTACCCAATCTTGGACAGCACAGTTTAAAATAAATATATAAAAGTAGATGTACTTCTAAAAGGACGATTGCATTGAAGACTTAGTACACCCACAAAAAATTGTACTTTAGGTTTCAGCAATTCACATTGGCTTTTACCTTGAAGATTCAACATACTGACATTTTCTTTTCATAAGACTGACTAAACAGAACTGTTTGATGATTGTTCAAGACATTTTATGAATTATATTTTTTTCAAAAGTACTAAGCATTAAAAACCACTAAAAATGTAAGCATGAAAATCTAAAGAAGCAATGTGACTTCAGGAGTGACTCATACCCACGTCCTTCCTCATCTGACCCCTTTCTGCTTCACACTACCTTGAAAAGATCAGCTCTGTTGCTTCTACATCACTGTTAGACAGGCATACACACCAACAGTTCTTACCTTCACTCTTCTCAGTTGTAAATCTGGGAACAGCAAGCATCCCAACCCATTTCAAAAGGCTATTATAATGTAAAATTAGAAAAGATGTAAAATCACTCTGCTACTGTATAGGCCCATATATTGACAAAGTGTTACTGACATAGCCATTAACAACTTCTTTCCTGGAGGCCTTTCTCCTTTCTAGTTTTTCCATGTTGTACTTTGGTGCCAGGGCAAAGCATAATGAATTAAATATTCTAGAGTGCTAGATCCACGGGGACAGAAAGAGACACTCTGGGCACATATTGGAAGGACTAAGCTTTAATAAGGGATTCTTGGAAAGCCAGAGACATAGCCTAGAGAAGTTGCAAAGCTGTAAATAAGGGCTAGCAAGTCTAAGATTTGCTTCCTTCATTACACTTTTTATGAGAAAGCTACTAGAGCTGTACCCAGATGCTTTGCAAGAGGTATTTTGGGAGCAAAGGCTCAATTTTCACTTTGCACACCATGGGATCAGATGCAATGGGAGCAGAGAGGCTAAAGAGGGCATATTTAGCACCGTTGCTGCAACTACCAGAGTGTATCCTCTGTACAGTCAATCACTCTAAATCTGGGCCTCACAACAGAGGAGGGCGCTTTCACTTGTAAGTTTATTGTGATCCCTCCGCTCTGTGAAAGCGCTCTCTCAATCTCTCTCTCTCTCTCTCTCTCTCTCTCTCTCTCTCTCTCTCTCTCTCTCTCACACACACACACACACACACACACCAAATTACACAAGTAAACTAAACCAGGCACCAAACCCTGTTCAGGAAATCAACAGTCAAAATGACTTTCCTGATTTGCCACATTTCACCATGAGAAACTACTGAAACATAGGAAAAGAACACACACATACCTGCCCTTCACTACAGCTGGGCTGGCAAGCTTCCCTGAGGTACAAACAAAATTCCAGCAAACTACAGTAGCCGATTATTGCAGGTTCTGACAGGTGAGACTTGTTTTAATGAATGAAATATGCTGGTCAATTTGTTCCTGTCAGACTATCACTTCACTGTCTCACTTCCTCAAGCCAAAATTTGGGGTAAAATATTTCTTTCTGAACCTTCAGATTTCCTACACAAAAGTCAGGCAGTGAACTGGCCCAGTTAATCTTAAAAATAAGGGTTGTGACTAAAGAGAAGGTTGAATTCCTAAGTCATTTTCTAATAAACAATCACTATGGATATCCTAGGCCGGGCTCTCCACGCCTACAGTGAATACATTTTCTAGGCACTTTCAGGCGATGAAGACTGGGTTTTTTTCTTGTTCTTTTCTCAAAAGCATCTCTTCCAGTTTTGCTGGCTTACAATTTCTGCTTAACAGAGACTGTAAGCATGGTGCCTGTGCCTTTAAAGAGTGGGTTCTGAAGCTGGTTGTGGGGTGATTCATGAGTTACTAGGATACCAGTATAAAGCATTTTATTAAATTCCTGGGTGGGGAGCTGAGGGCCAAAATCCCTTAGCTTGGATTTAGCACACTCCTAGCTTATCCTCTACTCAAAAGGATAATAGTGTAAGGATGGGAAATAAACGGCTTTAGAAAAAAAGTTGAAACAAATCAGAGTGAAAAGCTCCACCCTCTTTCTTAAATCTCAAGCATTTAGAATGGCAGATAAGATAGAAAAAATAGAGGAAAAGTATATTTATGAAAAAAAAGGCAGAAAGGAGCAGAAAAAAGAAGATAAGTCAATTGCATAGAGTTTTACTCCTATGACCTACATTTCTCATTTTCTTCTCTTGCTGCATGCTTTCACATATTTAAAGAACTATGAAAGCTTTAGGATTCACTCAAATAAGTCATACTACCCCCCCCCCGCGCCTTGTTGTCTGATACCTAAACTCACTTCAGGCTGCTCTGAAGTGGTTTGCTATCTCACTAGTAACATCTCCTGAATTTGTAAAGTATGTGCCTTTATAGCTTCAATCGCTGATGGCAGGACTCATTCAAACCACCTCTCTATTCGAGCCTGAATGGATTTAGGTGATGAACATAGGTGACATTCGTCCAACCCTAGACAAAGCTATTCAGAACTGTGGAACTTGATGCTTCCTTCACAGATTCCTACACCACACACTCTCCATCCACACTCAGAGAGTATTTACAACCAACACACACACATGAATATGCATATACATCCACAAATATACTGGCATCACCCTACCCACATACATTCCTAAAGGCTTTCTTTCAAGGGCTTGTCAGGCATTTCATGACATTACTTAATCATGAAAAACCTGGTCAAAAAAGCTAGCTATAGATATTCTTTTTTCCCTTTAGGATAAAATAAATCAAAATTCTAATGCATTCCAATGTTGGAGTTCTCATTTCTTGACCAGGTAGCTAGACAAAAACAAAATCCCTTAAGCAAAACAACAACAAAAACCAAACAATTATTCTGCAGATACCAGCAACAAGATATGTAACAAAATATATACACTTTTCCCCCCAGTCCCTTTGGTTAATAATTCATCTTCTTTTTCATTTGTCATTCCAATCCATTCCCTTCTGAATTCACATCCTTATGGGTATCCCAAATCATAGAATGCAATAACCTGGAATTCACCTAGTCCAAAGATTTCTAGCTGTCAATGTTATTGGGAATCCTAAACACACTGAAAGAAAAAAAAAACAAAACAAAAGCCCACCATTAAACAACCAGTGAATAGAGAAAAGTTAGGTCTGCAGCTACTCAGCACTGAGCCTTTCCCTACTCTCCAACACTGTCTGAAAAATGATATGCAAGATTACTTTAAATATTTTTCTGAAGCAAGCAGGTTATGTGTGTGTGTGTGTGTGCGTGTGTGTGTGTGTGTGTGTGATTGTAGTAGATTCTCATTTCAGAAAGGTTCTTAGTTCTGACCAAGGGACCCTCACAAAGAGACCAAAGGGTAATAAATAAGAAATCACTACCAGCAAGCTTCTCAGATAGGAAGGAAGGAAGAAGGGAAGGAGGGAGGGAGGAAAGAATGAAGGAAGGAAGGAACGTTCAGCTTCTCACCCACAGAGTCACCTAGAGTACACTTTAAAGTTTAAAACCTCAACTTTATGCTATTAAATAATGTTCTCTTGGTCTATCAGGACTATTTCAAGGCCCCCTCAATAACCATTTCCAAAGAGACTGAACAAGACCTGAAAATTGACAGCATAATGCTAGCTGATTTGCACATCACACATGAGCAGCCGCCCACATGAGTATAGCTAGAAGCATGTGTGTGGGCGTGTATGTGGCATGATTCACTGCTGTATGAGCCAGAAATGGCACCGTTTCAAGTCAGGTAAGCAACAGAATGAAGAATATCTGCCTGCATCAGCAAAGAAGAAAAAAAAACCACAAAAAGCAAATATGTACACACTGGTACTACAAATGACTTTTTACTAGTCTTGCCAAGAAGTATCTCAGGAAAAACAGAAATATAAAAATAATAATAGTAATAACAACAAGTACCACCATGGCTATATAATACAGACATTTCACAAACTGCAACACTGTGTCTAGCTCACATTTCCCCAGCTCTCATCCCATTACATGTCTTTTTTTGTGTGTTCAAACTCTTAATTAAGTACATTACATACTTACAGTTACATGAATGTTTCAGAGACCTCTGTTCTTAAGCAACAAATGAGAAAATAAATCTCATCAGTACTGTCCACTTCTACTTGAAGTAGTTCAAAAACACTATTGCAAACAAAATTAACCCAAAGGAGTCATAACCGATACTGTTATTTCCAAACTAGAGACAAGGCTGGATTTTGTTTTCTGGGTGAGAAACAGAAAAAAAAAAAATTCTCAAACTCAAATCAAGGATATATCTGGGAAAAGGAGCTCAAACATCTTGTCAAAATCCTCTCTTGCTAATTCGAAATACAAAAGAATACTTTTTGTTCTACTCCATGATTGCAAAGAAAATGACACTGCTTTAACAAATGTTTTAATGATGGCAGCTTTCCAAATCAGAAATTGGAAACCCTGAACAGCAAAACTGAAATTCAAAGGACAGAGTTACTGAGTGCCAATTCCAGGCACCCCACTGTGTCAGTTCCCAAATTCTTGCCCTCGTTTACAGACTATTTTCCTTAAACCCATTTCTTGCATAGGTTTGTCTTCCTCTAAACAACCAGTGCAAGACTTTGACGAAATGCCAAAAATTCATCACACTCCTCCACAAATACCTTTCTGCAACCCCAGCCCCAAATAAATCCAAATGCATTCTCATAGCAAGAGAGAAATTTTGATTAAAATTCCATAATGGAGTTTAAAGGTAGTTTTTAGAGAATGAGTTAACGAGACATCACAAACAGCGAAGCTACCTTAACAGGACACAGCTTGCCCCACAAACGTCACATAGAGAATGCATACAAACATGCACACTTAAATAGAAAACATTTCTTTATCAACAATTTTACTCAAGCAATAAGCAACTACGCTCACAGGCACATTTAAAAGACAAGGCATGACAAAAGATTTAGGAAGAGATAATATACCAACGTCATACATATCACAGCGAGGCCATGTTGAAGCTCAAAACGTTTTCCCCCCTGAGTAAGAAAGCTTGTTCTTTCTCTCCCTCTCTTTCCCTGTCTCAGATTGTCTCTCTTGATTTTCCCCCCTCGGAGTCTCTTGGGATGAAATCAAAGTGAGAGTTCGCAACAGCTCAGGTGGCTGGACTCCATTCAGCGCGTTCCCAAGAAAAACATGAGTATGACATTGACAAGCAGGAGGACTACAATAACGGCAAAAACGACTACAGTTTGCACATCCAGGGTCATGGTGCAATGCAGAACACTGTAGTGTTCCAGGTGGGGGGCCGGCAGATTGGGAGATGTCAATCTCTGTTCTGTCAGACTGTCCATACAGCCACCATGCTAAAAAGGAAAGGAGGAAGTCAGATGGTTAGGGAAGGTCTGGGTTTGTCCCCCTAGTTTGGTCAGGGGGAGGGAAGGGGGTTGGAGGCAGGGGCTTTTGCTTCCCTCCCCCTCTCAGGACTGGGCTGATCTTTCTTCCCTAGCTGAGAAATCTTAGCTTGAGCTGAAGGTAGCAGAGTCCAGCATTCTCTCTTGGGCGCCACTGAAAAATCAAAATCCTGCTTTTCAAAAAAAAAGAAGGGAAAAAGAACCTATAGGTTCTCCAAAGCCTTCTGTCTGTCTGGGCATGCGTCCGTCTGCCTAGCTGGCTACCGGTCAGTCTCAGTCTCCCCTACTCTTTCTAGTTCATTAGCTTCGAAGATGCCTCCTCTGCTAGTTCTCTTCAAGGGATTCCAGGCTACCAGCCACTCTTCCTAGCCTTTCCTAGCTGGCCCTCTCCTTCTCCTATCCCCACCCCCACCTCAGCTGGTAGGTTGCTTTTTTATTCACGTAGAAACTGGGGGTGCCAGCGTGAGTCTCTGACAGAGACGCTGACAGGAGAACAAGCCAATAGCAGATGCTGCAGCTGCGCATTCAGGGCACGAAGGCGTGACTTCAGCTGTTGTGCTAGCAACGACAGCCAATCGGAAGACGCAAAGCTCAGAGTCCGCTCTCTCCTCGGGAGCCACCAACAGCCAGTTTTTACGTAGGGGTGAGAAACTTGTGGGGGGAAGGGAAGGGTAAGAGACTGGAGGATAGGGAAAAGACTGAGAAAGAGGGGAGGAAGCAAACAGAAACGAAAGATGGGGAACAGGCATGATAAAGAAGGAGGAGGACAGAGAGAGTCTATGGAAAGGAGAAAGAGAAGAAAAGACGGGATGGAAAGAATAAATCCAGGATATGAAGATGAGAAAGAAAAGGGAAAAAGCAGGATAAAGAATGGAGAGAAGGAATAGGAAATGCAGGTAGGTAGGCTGGAAGGAGAAAGAGGCATATAACTTGACAACCCCTCTGGAACCTAGGCCAATAGGAAGCAAACATGTCTTTGACCACTGCCTAAACTAAATTGCAGGCCACACAAAATCAGCAACAAAATCTCACAAATCAGTGCTGTGGACACAACCATAGGGGTACCAACTTATCCATAATGCCACGCTCTAGTTTTCCCATCCTTCCCTAATTATGGTTTCGTCACACTACAGTTAACATGCACTATCCCAACCTTCTGAATATGAAGAAAGAAAGCCAACTATGGGTTAAATATTTGCCTTACATAAACTTTTAAAGAACTTGCAAACTGCTTGTAAGCATTCCTCTGTTCAGTGTTTATAGCTTTAGAGGAAAAATGTCCTGAACTAGGGACCAAAAGGGTTCAAATTTACTTCTAGTTCTTTTTGGTTGTGCAACTTTCAGGCAATTCATTTACCTTCTCTGGGCTTCCATCTCCTTTCTGTTGCATGAGGACTTAAACTTCTCAAAAAATAAAGTGAAATCTCAGAACTCTAACTTCAGGAAAATACATGTAGTTTCTACAACTTCCTGGGCTCTCAAAACAGGGCAAATAATCTTATGCAGATAATTTCTCAGATCCTTTCCTGTTCTTAGATTCCTATAACCATATGAATAAGGTTGACAGCAGTGGAGAAAAGACACTGAATTAGATAGAGGTATAACAAACTGAATTTTAGAACTGTTAGCATATTGTGGACTGCATATGGAATGGGACTTGTTTGCTATTCTCTAGAAGTCTTTGAGACTCAAGCAGTCATTATGTTAATTAAATTATTAGAAATTCTGAGTAAGTGTAAGTCATAAAGAAAATAATCTCAGGTTCTCTGGGATAGAATAAACACCAAGTGAGACCACACTTGACACATTTGGCCCATAGAACAATCATTTGTGAGTGATTTTTGACAAAACAACAACAAAAAGTCTGAATTAGATCAAACTTTTAGGTCAATTTATCAATTACCAAACACACAGAGGACCAAAGGGGGAAAGGTTACTACAATATAGGAATTCTGATTATAAAATGTAGACTGTGAAAAGCTTCAAGATCAATAATCCAGTGTTTCACAAATAAAGTGATCTCTCCACAAACAACTCAGTTGCCTGAGGTAGAATTTGGACACATACAGATACATGTTCATTTATGATATGTGAAACAACTAGAAATCTGAACATAAAATGAAAACTTAATGATACTGAAGAATTACTATTAAATGTTTAGATATGATAGTGACTAATAAGATATGAGGACTAAGGGTCTTTGTGATTGTGGATATGGTTTCTTAAGGGTGGTAAAAACACAAGCCACCAAAGAGAAATTAGTTAAACTAAACTGCTCCAAAGGATGCTATCACATGTGTGGAAATCCCCCCACCTTGAAAAGGGGGAAAAATTCTTGCAAAAAGAATCTGACTGTAAACTTGTATCTAGAATAAAGAGTTCTTGCAATTCGCAAAAAGAAATATAATGCAAGGATTGGTGAGATGGCTCTGAGGGAAATGCTCTTGATGTGAACGCATGACAAGTGTGATCCCAAGATCCCATGAAAAGATAGGAGACAGGAACCAAGTCCATAAAATTGTTCTCTGCTCTCCACATGCATGCTACACCACATGTATTCACACAATAATAATAATTTTTAAGAGAACCATGAGCCAACTTGGAGGCTCAGCAGATATCCTGATAGACTGTGCTTGATCCCTGGAACCCATGTATTTAAAGAAATGAACAAACTCCCACAAGTGTCCTCTGACCTTCTCATATCCCTCCAATAAATTAAAAATAAATAAAATGTAATAAATTATTAAAAAGAAATATAACCCTATTTAAAACTCATCAAAAGATCTGAACTGCATTACATGAAGATACTCAACATGGATAGCTATCAGAGAAATTCAAATCAAATGTAGGAAATGCAAATACAGGATATTCATTACACCTTTTTTTGTAATGAGATACAAAATTTACACTAACTAGAACAGTTTCAAACCACAAGCCAGATAATGAGCTTAGGGGTAGAGCTGAGTTGGTAAAGTGCTTGCCTGGAATGCAGGAGACCCTGGGTTTGATCCCAGAAGTACCAAAAATAGGAACCTTCATATAGATGAAAAGAATGTTAAAATGATACAGCCAGTATGTGAAACAGTTTAAAAGTTACTCAAAAAGTTAAAAATAGAGGAACAATTTGATTTAAAAAAAAACTCTACTCTTATATATGTATATAAGAGAAAAGAAAACAAGCCCACATACAAACTCATACATAAACATCCATAGCAACATTATTCATAATAGCCAAAATATGAAGAAATTAAGTAGCCACCCACTGTTAAATAGGGAATATTCATTCAATTGAATATTCAACCACAAAAAGAAATATTCTTCTATGGAAGAGTACACAAGGTTTTGTATCATTCCATTTGTTTATCTGAAACATCCACATATTTAATGTAAATGCTATCCCATAAAGTATCTATTTCAGTTATATAAAAATACAAGCACAATTATTACTTTGTTCAGCCCTGTGTCTGCTTCTGTCTCATGGTAGCCAGACCCGTTGCTGGGTTGGAGGGAATAAAGGTTAGATGGGCATGGGTGACTGCAGTGCTGAGTCTTGGTCAGCAGCAAAGAACATACCCAGAACAGCTTCAGAGAAATAGTTCTGTTTATTTGGGGAGGGGAAGGGGAAGAGGGTTCTTATGCCCCTTGGGAGGTGACCAGGGTCTCTGGGGTAAAGTTTTTGTGGCCATGTACAGGGGTACATGTGGCCAGAACAGGGGTGTTAGAAGATGCTTCATCTGCATACTCAGTGACTTTAGGGTGGTTAGGCAGACTTATACGATCAAACAATGAATGAAACCTGATGTCAGGGTAGTAAGTTCTTACTAGGGTTAATGGTGGGGGAATCAGAGTTATGGGAGCAGTCTACAAGGGGAGAGATAGCCAACTCCTGCCATCCTCATGTTTGAGGCATCTGGGGTTAACACTTCCTTGACCCTTGCTCCATAACTCTGGGCCATTACAGTCCCACAACTGTGTGAAATGCACTTTTTTGACAAATAATCACCAAAACAATTTGAAATCTACTTTCTCTATCTTTTCTTTCCCTTTAAAAAATCAATCTATCTATCTATCCATCTATCTACCTACCTACCTACCCATCACCTATTTATTTTTGGGAGACAGGATTTCTCTATTATGTGGCTCTCATTGTCCCAGAGATCCACCTTCCCCGACTCCTAGTGCTGGGATTAAAGGGGCACATCACCACACCCAGCTTAAAATCTACACATAAAGATGATATTGAGCCAGATACTGATTCTCATAGCTGATATATTCCATGCAACTAGAATCTTTCCCTAAAATGTTTAACCTTATTTAGCTCTATTTCTGCTTGCTGGTTAGTTTTTGTTTTCAATTTGTCACAAGAGGAATCACCAGGAATTAGAAACCTCAGTTGAAGAATTGCCTGATCAGATTTGCCTGTGGACATGTCTGTGGGACATTTTCTTGATTGCTAATTAATGTAGGAGTGCCTGGGTGGGCAATTCCATAGCCAGACAGGTGGACCTAGGCTATATAAGAAAGCTAACTGATCATGAGCCATGGAGCAAGCCAACAAGCGGCATGCCTCCATGATTTCTATATCCTGGTTCCTGCCTTGAGTTTCTGTGTGACTTCTGTCAAAGACCATGACCTGGAATGTAAGATGAAATGTATCTGTTCATTGTCTAATCTGTTTTTAGTCGTGGTGTTTGTCACAGCAGCAGAAAACTAATACAACTTCCTTTTTTCCTTTCAATCTTCAACCTATGAAAACCTAGCTTTACCCTAGTTTCCCATAGAAACAAGTGACTGCCAAAGTTTCATCCCTGTCTTTCTCCTATGGCCTCCTCTCTTTCCTGAAATGTCCCATTGCCTCAAGTATACCATCTGCATGGCTTGTCTTCAGTTCTTACCTGGGTTTTCTCCATTTAGTTATTAATGTCATGGTTTCTTAAAATCCCTTTTTTTTTTAAATTTCATGTTCTCAATTCTATACTTCCCCAGAATAAGCTCCTTTACTCCTGAAGCTTGAATTACCACCTACATTACACACTCATACACCTCCTTTCAACAAATTTGCTGGGAACAAGTTTGCTAGACAGAAGTAGAAAATAAAACCAACAGAGAGGCACTTGATTGCAAAAAAGCAGAGAACTTCTTCCTCTGCTGTTTATACTCAAGGATCTCTCTTGAAGTCCAGAGATGAGTCTGACTGCTTTCTGATTGTATACTTCTGTCTCACAGGCACCTCAATGTTAGTAAGTCTAGAAGTAAATTCATTTCCCACATCTGAAAACATTATTCTTCCTTGTGAGCCAACTGACTCTTGAGAATGGCATTTACACAGCAAAGAAGACAGAAACAATCCTTAATCCCCGTCTCTCCTTCATGTCTCCAAAAACTAAACAGTGTCCAAAGCCCATTAATTTCCCTTCACCCTTAATTTATTTTTTATTTACTTTTGTCTCCTTTGCTTCCTGCTGCCACTACCTTTAATTGGTTCTTCTTCGTCCCTTGTCTATTACCATTCATTACCCAGTCCCTTGTGCTGCTCTGCCTCCTCAGCTCTGCCTGTACTGTCTGGCCCAAATTATCTCTCTCAAAAGAATTTTGTTCTTATTGATCCTATGATAGATAATGTAGATTATATGCTAAAGATCCATACCCATATCATTTTGCATATAGCTGAAAAGCTAAAACCAAACAACTAAACAAACAGAAACAAAAATTACTCAAAAACTTGTCATTTCCAAGACTCCATTGTAACCAGCATGTGAATGTAATAACAGGAGATGGTGAGGCAAAAAGCCATATCATCAATGCTTCTGTTCTTGAAAACCATGATGAAGACACTGGGAGATTTTGTTGGTTTGTTACCATGAATTCTAGTGTCTGGTGATTATCTCTGAACTTTCTGTGAACCAGAGAATGGGCCATTTTACTTTATCTAAAATACATAATAAGATACTACTCAATGGTCAGAGCAATGCCAGTTTCTTCTTTTTTTTATATAAAACTCTAAATTTATTCAAAGTGTTAAAATATTTCACTCAAAGCCATTCCCTCCACTCCTCCCTCTGCACTGTTATAAAACCAAGATATTTTTATTTAAATTTATTTTTTATCAGTTATTCATTTTACATCCTGACTGTATCCCCTTCCCTCGTCTCCTCCTGGTCCCACCCTCTCTTCCTCTTCCCCCCTCTTTCCCTCCCCTATTCCTCAGAAAAGGGAAGCCTTCCTCCCCTACCCTCTGACCCTAGGCTATCAAGTCTCACTAGGACCTGCTGCATCCTCTTCCTCTGTAGCATGGCAAACCCACCCTCCTCACTACCACAAAGGCAAATTAAGGACACTCTAAGAATCCTTGATGCCTCACCTACCCCCTTGTGGCAGAGATAAGAACTACTCTGATAAGGGCTGGGAGTCAATCTTGAAAGTTCATCCCAAGCCTTGCTTTTCCATCCCATCCACAAATTTTGTATGCCTTTGGTTTTCTATATTAAGACACTTTTGGCTGACAACTAACATGCTTTATTTCTTCCAGCTAAGACTCAACTTAAGTAACTCCTTGGTTCTTATGTCTTTAGTAGTTCCCCACGGTTCTTAACCATAAATTCTATAGCATGACATACAATGTCCTGCCCATATAGTATTCTTTGGTCTTTTTACCCTTAGCTTTTACCAGTGTACTTTCATTTTCTATTCTTTAGCTACACAGAACCTACAGAAGTGCTGGTACTACCAGACTGATATTCTAACCAAAGACCATGCATGGGGAGGACATAGAAGCCCTGTTCAGAGAAAACCCATAAGTTGCTCAGTTTCCAAGTAGGTTTCCTAGTAAGAGGATCAGGGACTGTCCCTGACATGAACTCAGTGGCCAGCTCTTTGATCACCTTCCCCTGGAGGGTGCAACCTTGCCAGGCCACAGAGGAAAATGATGCATCCAGCCATGATGAGACCTGATAGGCTAAGGTCAGATAGAAGGGGAGGAGGTCCTCCCCTATCAGGGAACTAGGTAAAGGGCATAGGGGTAGAAGAAGGAGGGTGATGGAACTGGAAGAAGACAAGGGAGGGGGCTGCAGTGTGGATCCAAAGTGAATAAATTATAATAAACAAATAAATAGGAATGTTGCATTCATCCTCCAGTCCCCAGTCCAAGAGTCCTATCTTCCAATCACAGAGGCAAGGCCTTGTAGGATCATAGCGAAAATCAAATGTTTCATATATCAAAATCAAAGGTTCTCAGATATGGAAAAGCAATCTGGTCAAGATTACACAGCTAACTATTGGCAGAATAGAAACAAAAATTTTTGTAATTTGAGCATCAAAATCTTGGGGAAGATTCCATACTCTCAGCATGGCATTTGATCTCAGTTCTCTTAGTGTGAACCATAAATATGTAGGTAACTTGTACTCAAATTGTAAAACAAAAAACTCCTCTCGTTTTAAACAACAATATTTTCCACCCTTTCGGCCATCAATATGAAAGTTTCTGGGACTCTCTTGGTTACCTACTTTGAACTCCAATACCCACAATGATGAGAGAATTCTTCCCTCCAGCAATAGCCCCTAAATCTTTAGATAACTCTCACTTCGTAGCTATCACTTTGAGAAAGATGTTTTCACTACTGTCATGGCTACTGATGAGAAGCTATTCATTCATGAGAGGATGTGGAATATAAATATTTCCAAATTTGCACTATTTCTTAGGACACTATATTCAGATCCATAGAAAATGATAACTGCTAACACTTGTAAAGTACTTACTCTGTGCCAGTTACTGACTATTCTGACCTCTTTCACTGTGATAACTATTTAAATTCTCAGAATCCTATGAAATATCTAATATTATACATAGTCTAGCTATGTGAAAGCTGAGACAAAATGATTCAAATAACTTATCCAACATTGCATTGCTAGCAATTAGTTAAATACAAATATAAATCTAAACAATATGGTTCCAAAACCTGTTCTTTTACATGATAAAGTATCACCTGGGTCAAAGGGATAATCTATTTCAATGTTCTGACCTGAGCTTTGTAGAGGGAAGATCATTAAAAACAGACCAGTAAATGGAGTTGGTTCCCATTAGGAATTTTCACAAGCATGGTTCAAGAATACTATAACTTGACACCACAGAGCTGCATTCCAGCACCCTTTGACCTGGACTGAACATTGATCAATCAGAAAAGATTTTATCTATATAACCCTGATTTTCACAGCAGGAACTGCACAGCTGGACAACACTTATAATACGGATCATTCTAGTTTCTCAGAACTGTACACTGGTCAATCTAGACAGTCGTTTGCACAACTCAAATTACAAACCAGGAAACTGCACTTCTCCCAAATAGAGATAACATCTCACACAACCCAAAGTCCTCCATCCTCACCCAGCAACCTGTCATTGTAAAGGTGAAAAATTATTTCAGTGTACTTAATAAGCTCTTTTTCTTATTCTGGTCTAAATAATGAATCCCTTGCCTGCTACTGTAGTGATTAGATGCATACTCAATCCATTACTTGTTTTTCACTCTTCTACTCTCCTAGATCCAAAAGATTTCTAGACATAAAACCTTTCTTCTGGAAGATAAAGGCCAATTCCTGGTTGGTTTTTGTTTATCATGTTTCAAACAGATCCAGAAGTTCCACTTCTTCCAGGAAGTACTGTTAAGACAATGTTCACATTTATTTGACCCCTCCCACACTACCCTGCTCACTTGTCATTTAACCCCCAAACCAAACTACTCATTAATTCCTGTTGCTTATCACAATCAGTCTACAGATCCTAAATCCCATTTGTTTGTGTTACTTATGTTACTTTTATTTATGTTTCCAGATGCTCTTGTACTTTTATGTCTGTCCATTCTGTTTAAGAGAAGCAACTTCTGGTGAACAAAAACACCTGGTTAATTATTCAGCACAGATATCTGCACTACTTTAAAACAAGCCCAATTCAATAAGCACATATTCTGACAGTTAACAAGGTTTTCAGAGAGCTTGCATTCTAAGGAAGAAGGCAACCAGTGATGTATATAATTTCAATGCTATACGTTATGTGTTCGAAATAATTAATCAGATAATTAATCAAGTTGTTAATGATAGAGTGAGTGGTGGAATTTACTGCTCAAGAAGGAAAAAATTGATCATCTCTTTCCAATGTTCCTAGATAGAAATCTTTTCTATAATATACGCGATGGTGGGAGAAGCAAGAGTAGAGAACATATTGGGCACACATGGTACTGGGCTTAAACATATTTTTACTGAATTATCCCCAGAAGTCTCAGAAGATGCAATTGTTATCATTATTTTAAAGAGGAAGAAATTACAGCTGAGTGCTTAAATAATTTGGCCACATCCATATATGTAGATATAGAAATAGGATTTGAACTAAAATTTGTTTTCAAAGCCTACCCTCTTTCTCTGTTAACTCTAGTACATTTCAGATCAATAGCTCTCTCAACTGTTTTAAGTTTTTAGAAAACCAAACTCCAAACTCCCCCAAACACTTTCCCCAACACTTTCTACAAAGATAAATGTGACATTTCTCTTTTTCCCTGTGTCTTAGCTTTATCTATGTGCAGATTTGTCTGCATGAGTACAGGTATCTGTAAAGCCAGAACATATCATATCTCCTGGAGCTCGAATTATATGGGATTTAGAGCAACTCGAGGTAGGTGCTGGGAACTTAACTCCAGTCCTTTTGTAAGAATTACACGTGTTCTTAATCACCAAGCTATCTCTCTAGCCCGCAACATGGCCATTTTTTCAAGGCTTCCTGCAGGTGGATCCATGTGCTTTCGAGGCCAACCTGGTCTACATAAGTGAGTTCAGTACAGCCAAGGCTACACAGAGAAACTCTGTCTCAAAAAAAACTAAACAAAATAAAGCACTGATTATTTTAAATCACTCAACAATTTGGCTGAAGGTAGAACCGGCATGGCCTTGATCTCAAGGTGGTTCCCTGAATGGAAGATAATGAATTATTAGCTTAAGTTAAATAAATAGATTGTCTATAATTAGATCTTGGTGGGTAGGCTTTTAGAGAGAAACCAAAAATGGGTAATGAATCAGTCTCTCTAAGAACACTTTTCTCCTGGCTATCTACAAGTTTAGCTCTTTTTCCTCCTCAAAATTTCCTATACCAACCACTTTCTCTAACATTGTATGGCACCTCCTAACCCTTTAGCTTGCTCTTCTCTTAAAAACTTTGTCATG
>CM053742.1:79388520-79399464 GCA_028658305.1 Pachyuromys duprasi
AACCCTCCTCCATTGCTGGTGGGAATGCAAACTTGTACAACCACTCTGGAAATCAATTTGGCGCTTTCTTAGACAATTAGGAATAGTGATTCCTCAAGACCCAGCTATACCACTCTTAGGCATATATCCAAAAGATGCTCAAGTACACAACAAGGACATTTGCTCAACTATGTTCATAGCTGCTTTATTTGTAATAGCCCAAACCTGGAAACAACCCAGATGTCCCTCAGTTGAGGAATGGATACAGAAATTGTGGTACTTTTACACAATGGAATACTACTCAGCAATTAAAAAGGAGGAAATCATGAAATTTGGGGGTAAATGGTGGGACCTGGAAATGATCATCCTAAGTGAGGTATCCCAAAAGCAGAAAGAAACATATGGTATATACTCACTTATAGGATAAGAAGGTCATGCTGAAATCTATACACATAGGGAAGAGAAATAAGAAGGAGGTCGCAGGTGGGTATGATCAATGCTCATTTAGATGAACAAATGGGATGGACATTGAATGGAGGAGAAAACAAGCAACAGGACAGGAGCATACCAAAGAGGGCCTCTGAAAGAATAGATATAGCAATGTATCAAAGCAGATATTAAGACTCACAACGAAGCCTTCAGCAGAGGGCTGGGAATAATAATGAAAATAGGGGAAGTTAATAAGACTTGCGGAGAACAAGAGCTCCACAAAGACCAAATTGAGCAGGGCACAGGGGTCTTTTATGAGACAGTTCTCCAACCAAGGACCATGTATGGATATGGCCTAGAACCTCCGCTCAGATGTGGCCCATGGTAGCTCAGTGTCCAACTGAAGACCCTAGTAAGGGGAACAGGGACTGCTTCTGTCATGAACTCGATGGCTGGCTCTTTGACCCTCCCCCATACATGCCAGGGAATAACAGCCTGGCTAGATCCCAGGGGAGGACATTGCAGCCAGCTCTGAGGAGATAAGATAAACTGGGGTCAGATGGAAGGCGAGGAGGTCCTCCCCCGTCGGTGGACTTGGAGGGGGCGGGGAGGAGATGAGGGAGGGATGGGGAGAGTGGGAGGGAATGAGGGAGGGGGCTACACCTGGGATGCAAAGTACCTAACCTGTGATTAATATTAAAATAAATAAATTACATTAAAAAGAAAACCTTGTCATGACCTGAATTATTACACAATTCTTTGCTTGCTGATTTATTGTTTTCCCCTTTATAAAATGTAAGCTCCATGAAGGCAAAGACTATTCTCTTAACTGCTCTACTTCCAGCACCTAAAACAATGCTTTCGCATGCAACAAATAACAGGTATAATAACTGAATAAGTAAATGAATACGTGACTAAATAGATAGAAGAAAAATCACAGGACTCTTGATTCAAAGTACGATATAAAGAAAGTCCGTCATAGAAAGCATTCTCATCTGCAGTCTGTGAATACCAGCCTTTGCTTCACAACCATGTCCATCCCCTTTAAGGGCCTTGGAGAGTAAGAACTGCACAAGGAAATAAAAGATCCAGCCTACAGTAAGAATGGCAGTTTTTTTGTTCCCTGGTGGCCACTCAGAGGTCTTTCTTAAGGAAATACTTCCTATACTGCCCTCCTGTGGCCAGCCAGCATGAATAAGCATCTGAATAAATACATATGAACTGCAATTTCCTCCTGTTCCTTTGCTTAGATTTATTTCAATCCTATTTCACATTTATTTTTGGCCAATTTCAGTTCTATTTCAAACAAGCTTGTAGGCCAGGCCATCTGTCTCTACTCAGGGTACAGAGAAGACTTGTTAGAAAAGAATAGTAAAGATCCAAAAGGCCTTGCAGAGGAAGGAGAGCAGTTCCCTTTAGGATTATTATCTTTCTGGGGGCAGCCAAAACCATATTTGTATCTATTCAAGTCTGAGATGGACAATGAATGCGTCTGTCAATATCAGGACCAAGTGTTTAGTTTTGGCACCTAAGCTCCTAGATAGTTCCATTCTTGGTTCTCATGACTCATGACCACACTTTAATTTTCATGCTTGGTTTTGCAGACTTCACTTCAACTCTAAGTCACTAGACAGACATTCAGGACACTAAACACTCGCCATCAAATTAAGCTTAGAATTTTCTTTATAAGAGATACTAAGCATGAATTACATAAAAAAGGAGAAATATGATCGAAATAAGCTGTATGAAATTCTCAAAGAATTAATAAAATGTTTTAAAATAATTGCATAAATATGTAGTTAGCTAGGCATATTATGTAAGTAAGCTGAAATTGGGGTATGAAGAAGACAATTAGTTCAGCTGGAGAGATTTTCTGGAGCAGGATTATGTGTGAGGGAAGCTAAGAAATTGTGTATGAAAATTTATATAGCTCACAGAAGCCCAAAACAATATTGCAATGACATCCTGAGTGAAACTGTCAAAAGAAGGCTAGATACCACCAAAACCTGGTTAAAAAGATGTTTGCATGAGCTTCAAGCTAAAACTGCTGAAGCTCTCTATAGACTGACAAGAAGAGATCACAAAGATTTAGTATGTTAGAGCACCATGATACAAATAGCATGTTTGATGTGTAATCTTTTCAGAGGGAGAATATGGTTACTCTGCTTATATGTACATTTAAATATTTTGGAAAGATACATGAAAAGCTGCTGACCTTATTCATTTTTATAGTTTGATTTTGTTTGACCATGTAAATATATCATTTAGTAAAAAATAAATATAAAACTTATTAAATCTGCTGAGTAGCCTACTCAGCTCTTTAAGTGCCCCCTCTTTGTTTCTCTATCTCAATAATTCACATAGCCAAGCTAGGGAAAACCCTAGACTTAGAAGCAGTATATATTATTTGTTAAGAATACAAGCATTAGGTCTAGGGAGATGGCTTAGTTGGTAAAATGCTTGTCATCAAGGAATAAGGACCCGGCAATTATATAAAATGCTAGGTGTAATAGTGTGGATCTGCAAATCTACTACTGGGGAGGCAGACACAGAAGAACCCATGAGGCTTGTTTGCCAACTAGTATTCATGAACGTGCCATCTCCAGGTTCAGTGAGAGACCCTGTCTCAAAAAAGTAAGATGGGTAGCATTAGAGGATAAAACATCAACCTCTAGAGCAAATCTTTTGAAATTTGACCTTATTTTTTCTATTTACTGATAATTATACAACCTTTAAGCAAGCTAATTAGTGTCCTTGGCTCTTATTTTGATCATCTTTTAAATAGAGAGAATAGTATAATAGCTGAGCTTCATTCTAAGAAAGCAACATAGCTACCGTCACTTTTATTCTCATCTGCAAAGCAGGGAGACTATTGTAGTTGTCACAGTTTAGTGATGGTACACTACTTAAAAGAAATTTCTGACATATAATAGTGTAGTAAATGCTAGTAAATAATATTATTTAGGATTTGAATACAATCTCTGCCCTTAACTTCAAGCAAATAATATATTCTCTGAACTTCAATTTCCTCATCTATAAATAGAAGACCCAAATAATACCTGCCAAAGAGATAATGGCACAATGGATTTAAACATGCTCTATGGAATAAAAGATATTCAGTTAGGATGTGAAGTGTTGCCATGGTAGAAAAGCAGGGCTTTGTGCTAAATGAAGATTCCAGTTGCTCAAGATTCTTCACTCCAACCTCCAACATTAGGAATAAGGTTACCATTAAGAGACAAATGATAGGCAATGAGTCAACTATATAAGCTCAGGGTGTGACTATCAGCTCTTGTTTCCCAAAGGCAGAGTAAATAAGAGGATTTGTACAACAGTGACTGCCATTCCACTGACAGATGATAGAAAGTGTTTTCTTGAAACTATTCCTATTTCTAAGAGTTGCTTAGGCTTAATGCTATCCCAGCTGCCTTTAGCTGCTTACAAAAAAAGAGAAATGGGAATTGTACAAATACAAGAGTTTTATATACACATGATTCAAAAGAGAAAAAAGTCAGTTATTAGGACCACCTAGTTCCTAGCAACCAGTTTTTACAATTTCACATATAAGGCCCTTGCATATACATTCCTGCTTTGCACCTCACAGTAGCTTGAGGAGTCATTCTCATAATAAGTAAGCATATAATAATAATATTGTAAGTAGTAATATAATTTACTCCTTCCCACTGCTTTATGAAATTGGAAAGAAAAACAAATTAAGAGCCAGAAGAAACAGTTCTAGGAAACATGCTTTGGAATCCATACAATTCTATACATTTGGGATTTGAAAAGACTAGAATATCAAGGTCAAACAGAGAACCAAAGTTCTACCCTCCAGACAAAAAGAAAAAAAAAATGGTGCTTCTTATGGTTTCAATATAAAATGTTCCCAACAAGCTCATCATGTTGAACGCTTAGTTCCCAGCTGGTAGCACAATTTTGGAAGCTGATGGAATCTCTAGGAAGTGGGACCTAGCTAGAGGCATGCTTTTGAAGGTCATTCAAACCTACACATTTTGTTCTACTTTTTGTCAGCTATGAGATAAGCATCCTCCTCTCACTCATATTCCTGCTATCATGATATTTTCCATCAAGATCCCAGAATCATTGGAGCTAGAGGACTATATACTCTAAAACCCTGAGACAAAAGAAATCTTTCCTCCCTTAAATTGTTTGTCACAATGACACAAAAGTAGCCAACCTGGTGATTTATACAACAGAAAAAGAAACAGCACATAAAGATCTAAAGAAAACTATCCCCCAAGAATAACTACCTCCACCTTATATTCAAATGGAATATTGTGGGCCTGCAAGATTCTTCAGTATGTAAAATTACTTGATGCCAACACCAACAAACTGACTTTGATTCCCTGGATGCAACTATGAAAGAAGAAAACTGAACTCTGCAAGTTATCTTCCAACTACCACACAGGTTGTCATGGTATGAGCACACATATATGTACAAACACAGATAGATAGATAGATAGATAGATAGATAGATAGATAGATAGATAGATAGATAGATAGATAATAGATAGATAGATAATAGATAGATAGATAGATAGATAGAGATAGATGATAAATAGATAAAATATTTTTAAAAGAATTTTGCATCTTCCTAGAAACTATGACCTTTTGTTGGGTACCAGTGTGCGGCAAACTTATGAGAGAAGTGCAGCAATAAATAGGAACCTAAAAATGTAACTACCCACACACAAACTTTTTATATTTTGCCCTGTTCTATTTTTTACTCCTTAGTTCTTAAAACTCACATAATTTTTAATTTGTTTTATTTTTACTTTTTAAAGTTTTTGTATGTTTCATTCACTGTATAGTACCTAACATAGTGCCTGCTACATAGCAGATGCTCAATAAATATTACTGAATATATAAATAGATGAATTTTTCCATTTTGGGGAGTTGTGGTGGAGGAACAGAGAAAAACCTCATTTTGCCTATGGATAAACTGGATCTTGGAGGTCTTAAACAATTTTCCCAGGAAGAATTTCTGAAGCTTCTTCTCTTATCCTATTGTCCTCACTTTACTGCCTGTCTAGTTCAGTAACATTTCAGCTATGAAAAAAAAATCCTGCAAATCCCTTTCCCCTTCACTGGGCCAATTCCAGGCTTGGTGACTATAGGTATCCTAAGAGTTGTCCCTTTCATCATCTCACTCATCTTTCTACAAATGTCTGCTTACACAGAAGTCAAAAGTTGCTCTGCCATGGCTAATTGTCTTTATGTATGTACATGCACATACAAATATACATGTGCACATACAGAAAATTGCCTTTACACACATACATATGTGCACACACACAAAGCCAGAGAGAGAGATGCATCTCACAAACTCTCGAATGGTCATTACGAAAGTCCTATACCTGGACTCTGACTCTGGAGGGGTTTTGAAACAAATTAACTGTAGCTACTCACAATAAAAAACAGTGATACCAAAAAGTCAGGAAAGAAATTTATTGGGCTCCATATTTAAAAAGCAGAGACCAAACATCTCAGCTCCAACTTTAAAGGTCATAACATGAGCACTTTTACAACTTAGAACAGTGGTCCTGGGATAATTGGTCAAACAGTATTCCAAATATTTTGCTGAAAGTGTTTTTTTTTTTTGTCTAAATTTTTCAGCCTGGCTACCTCAGAGATTTGGACTTCCAGGTCCATGATTATATGAACCAATTTCTTAAACTAAATCTCTCTTTCTCACCATCCCTTGTGCCTTTCATCTCCAGAGAAGCCTAGCTAATAAGAAAACTGAAACATTAAAAGATTTAAATGATTGCTCCAAATTACACAGCTGGTCAGTGGGAGAACCAGAAATTCTAACTCCAATGATATTTTTATCTTGTCCTGCAGCTCTTAGTTAATCCAGTAGAAGGCTCCTTTGATTTCATCTTTGAAAATAATATCAACATATCCTTTATTCTGCTCCACTACTTCTGCATCAGTCTTTCAAATGAGCTTCGGTTCTCCACTTTTACCTCTTCAATTCATTCTGTGATAGCCTGTAGAAGTTTTCTCCAATCACAAAGTAGCTCCAAGTAACATTTAAATACTCTGTATTGCATTAAACAAACATTGTGATTGTTACGTGCCCAGTACCATTAAACACACTCTGGAATACATTAATTCACTTAATTTGTGCAGTAACCCTATGGACAATACCAAATCAAATAAATATTAGGTTATCTGATAAAAGTCACTTAGCTAAGAAGTGATTAAATTAGAATTTGAATCCTGGCTCTCCAATTCTGTTGCCCTCACTATTGGACATTTAATCCGCACTGCCTTCAAGAACAGCCAATATACACCTTCTGCAAGCTTACGCAGTCCTATGTGAGATGATACATGACCGATTGCTTTCTTATCTTTCTACTCCCCTCCCTCTTGCCCTGGATTCTGGTCCCAATGGTCTTTCCAAAGCATGTCACACTGTATCAACCAGAAGACCTTTGCATACACTACTCTCGCTGTTTTCTCTCAGCACACAAACCTCAACATCTCTCTTGTTTTTTTCTTACAATCCAAATGTGTCAAGATGTTTTTTTTTTCTCAAATCCCTATACAGCTGAGTCAGCTTAAATGTCACATTTTGGTGTATCAGGCAAGTACTTTAATAGGTTATCACCATCAAGCCAATAGGACCTTTTAGAGACAGCTTAATGCATTTGTGTTCTATCAGTTAATAGCTTAGTCATTCACAGAGCTAGTCATGTTTTAAAACACCCACGTTGTATTACTCAATTTCATCAGTGTGACAAAAAACGGAGCCTTCTTGGGTTGTCTTCAAACAGAGAATCCAGGAAGCCTTTGTAAGAAGGAAGGATTATTTCTTATAAATTAATTACAACTGGCTCTCTTCACATTCAAAGACGAGAAATGTTAGGTCTGCTCTTCGAAAATCTGAATTCAGAGCTTGTAGAAAATATTTCACCCTGTCCACCAAAATATGTGTCCCCTGTGACTTATCAGGAATAATAAGTGTTACTCATACAGATAAGGAGTAGCACTGTTCACACAGTCCCTTCTTGGCTATAGTCAAGTTACTCATTTGATTCATATAGCAGTATGAGAAGACAAGTGAGGCTATGTGATGGTTTAATAGAATAATGTGTCTGTTTTATGGGGTGCCTGAATTTTTGGTCAAACATCATTTTCGGTTTGTCTGTGAAGTTATTTCTGGATGTAATTCACATGTGAATCAGCAAATTAAGCACACCACTCACCCCTCATATAATTATATGTAGGCCTCATATAATCAATTGAAAACAATAACCCAGTAGACTAAAACTTCTGAAACTATGAACAAAAATAAATCCTTCTTCCCATATAGCTGAGAAGCATACTAGAGTATTCTGAAGCTACTTCAATGGCATATTATTTCGTAGATTCTTTGTTTTATGCGATATCTTCTGATTAAATTGCCTTGTACATCACCAATGATTCCTAGCAATCGACCTCCTACCAACTCTGCTATTTAAGCTGCTTAAAGGTATCATTTTAATACATCTTTTAATCAAAGTCCAATCCTCTGAAACCTTGCACTCCTATACTTCTACAATTATCTGCTTGATACTTCTTACAGAATTTAGCCCAAGATGAGTTTATTTCTTCTCTAGTCAATCAAATTCCCTTATAGGGCTAAAGAGATGGCTCAGTGGTTAAGAGCACTTGCTGCTCATGCACAGGATCTGGGTTCAATGAAGAGCACCCCACAGGGCAGCTTATAACCATCTTTAACTCCATTTCCAGGTGACCTAGTACCCTCTTCTGGCTTCTTCGGGAACATTGAAGACATATGTGCACTTGTATCCATAAAAAATAATCACATCCATTTATCCATAGGTCCCTTGTGTGCTGCTCCCACTATCCCACTGAATAACCAGACTTCCCACATCCTCCTTCAGGGTCTATCCTCACCAGTGTAGTCTTTTCCCCCCAACAAGGAAACCTCTTTTTGCAAGAGAAGCCACTACAGAAAACCACAAGAGTTATGGAGCCCAGTCCCAATGGATACATCTACAAACCACTCCCACATCGAAAGCTCAGAGAACATTGTGGAGAAGGGGACAGAAAGATTGTAAATGTCAAAATACTGGAGAGTTCGCTGCTGTGAGATTATATCTCTGAGGAATACCAAAAACTACACCCAGACAGTCTCACCAACATGATTGCCGAAATGTGAGCTAAACAAGGACAATACCAATGGACATGCCAAAATGGAAGGGGCAAAGACTATAGGCAACTGAGGAAAACTGGGAATGGGAGTACTGGTCTTCCCCAGGGAAGAGGACATCAATTGTTTATCCAAGGCGAAACAGTCAGCCTGAAAACATGCATACAAGTAACATTATATAGACTCAGAAGGTTATATTTAGGAATGTACAGTGTGTTTGTGTGTACACATATATGAATATAACAATAATTAATGGAAAAAGAGGCCATGAATTTGAAGGAGAGCTGGGAGGGGTATATGACAGGGTTTAAGAGTGAGGAAACGGGGGACATAGTAATTATATTATAATTTCAAAAGTAAAAAAAAGTGACTATAGGACTAGTTATGAATGAATAATAAAATTTTGGAGCACACTGAAGACATAAATCAAATCTTGTTTCAATTGGCCCATACTTCAGTCTAATATAGTGCCTTAGAAATAATAGCTGTTAGATAAACACTCATTTTCCTTAAAATGGATCTACTAAAATACATTAAAATCTATAAAAATCTATTTAAATCCATCGCATAACAAATCATGGCCTGAGTATATTATAAACAATAAAATAGGTACCAAAACTTTTGGAGTAAAGGGAATTATCTGTGTCTGTACTTTCTCTTACAAGGTCACAATGAAACAAGGGCATGTCACCTGGCAGCACTAATTGTGCTCAGTGAATTAAAAAATGAAATAGGAAGGGGGACATGGTAATAAAGGGTCTGGAAAAAATTCCAATGGACAGAATGGGGATATTATGCACAAAATATATTGTTTATACGTACGGTATGTCAAAGAATAAATAATATATTTTTAAAGGTAAAAAAAAAATGCTGTTGCCTGATTTTCGATCACTTCCGCCTAATGAGGCTGCCTTGCCTGGCCTCAGCGGATTAGGATGAGCTCAGTCAGTCCTGTGGTGACTTGATGGGCTGCAGTAGATTGGTGTGGGGGTGGCGCCCTTTTTCTGAGGGGAGAAAGGTTGAAAGGGGAGGAGGGACTGGCAAGAGAGAAGGGAGAGGGCTACAATCAGGATGTAAATTGAATACATAAATTAAAAACGAATTTTTTAAATGCACTGCAACATTGTTGTTATTAGTGTTAACAACTGCATGCATAACTGGCCATCGATATGAGACACAAAAGAATCTACTGCAACCATACAAAATGAGGCTCTCAATACACAGTAATAAACACAAATCCACCAAACCATATACTTAATTAAAAAGGCGAAAATTCCAAATTTGTTATATGTGCAAAGTAAAGTGTGTATATGTGTGTTTACATACATATGTACTTGTAATGCAAAGAATGTGTCTTTACCAATATCCAAAAAGATTGATAAAAGTAGCTGCCTATGGATAAAGTGACAGAGAAACAGGTTTAAACAAAGAAAGGAGACATGCTATTCATCACAATATGAGATAATGTCTCATTCTGTACTCCAAGCTACTTTAGGACTCCCTGTGTAGAAAGGTTTGTCATAAACATGGAGTAATTCTCCTGTCTCAGTCCCCTTAGCACTGGGAGTATAGCATGTACCACCACACACAACTCCCTTTTATTTTTTATTTGTACCCTGCACAAGTATTAACTATTCAAAATGAAGGTCATTTTTGTCATGCATCTATTACATAAAAAGAAAACATAGTAAGTTGTTATTAAGTACTGGCATGCTAATTTTGGACTTTACCCCCTTTCACTTAAGTATTATCGTTGAAGATTTTACATATAGAGAACCCCATTTTATAGGGCTCAAAGGACCCTGAGGAATATAACATGATTAGTCAGTGATTCTTCACATACAAAGCTGATTTTTCAAGCCAAGTGAGATGGATTTTTACTCTCAAGGAAATGTAAAACACTTACATAGTTTTTCATCTGTACCAGGCATTGTTTGAAGTGTTTTAAACGTATATTTATTTTTCTTTACAACCACACTCTAAAATATGAATGTATTTCAACTATATTCCCAAACGTAAAGATAAAGACACCAGAGAGTGGACTGACTTGCCCAAGGCTATGCAAGCAATAAAGGGCCAGAAGAAACAGTTGATTATAGGGAACCTGGGTCTTGTATCTATGCCCCTAACCATTACACTATGTCACTGGCACCAAGGTTGAAGCTAGAAGACTGTGTATCCTATATTGTTAAAACCCAGTTTACCGATCATCCTGAGTGAGGTATCCCAAAAGCAGAAAGAAACATATAGTATATACTCACTTATATAGACCTATAGGAAAGGAAGGTCAAGCTGAAATCTACACACCTAGAGAGGATATACAGGAAGGAGGACCCAGGTTGGTATGATCA
>CM053742.1:79399964-79417084 GCA_028658305.1 Pachyuromys duprasi
AATTTTGATCTATGACAACACATAAAGTAAATGACATGATAGGATAACCTGAAGAGAGAGGTTCCCACCTTTGTCCCCTCTCCATCTTTCTAAGGCACATTCATAGGAACTATGTAGCTTTACGGCAAGAATTTGCTATTTTTTTCTGTGAAGAGCCAACTAGTAAGCACTGTAGGCATCATGGGCCATATGAGCCCTGTCATAACTATTGAATTTTATTTAGCCATTAAAAAATCTTATAGCTTATTTTTTAACTTCATGGCTATAGCTCAACATATGTAATAAGCTCTGAAATTTGAATTTCATATCATTCCATTTACTTATTGCACCAAATATACTTGTTTTGATTTCCCCTAATTAGTTTTTAAAAGTGCAAAACCCTGATTGATATAAAAAATATTTTTTTTAAAGTGCAAAACCCATTCTTAACTTGTGGGTTAAACTGGACTGGCAGACTACAGAGTGCTAATCTAATATTTGGGCAATGGTACACCTAAGTTGACCATTATACCCAAGGTGATCTGGAGGCAACAAGAGCACTACAGAAAGTAAAGCCTACAGTGTTGCCCTGGAAGTTCTGAAATTAGATGACAAAATTGATTGGTATAGAAACAAAAGGGTCAGAAATAAAAGGACCGAAAGAAAAAGTAAAATTCTCTATTCTGTAATAGGATATAGGCTTCCCCAGGATCATGTCCAATTTGAAAAATAAGGGCACACTGAAGGGAAGAATATTTCTCGCTCCTTAATGAGAGAAAGCCAGCCTCCATTCAAAGATCTCAGGCTCTAGTCAACCTTAGAAAGGACAAATGGCACTATCTCTGTTCCTGGGCTATGAGGAGTCTAATGAATCCCCTCTCCCTTTCAGGACTAAAGAGGCTCTGAGACTATACAAGGTCCCCTAGTATCCATCTTTGTGGATAAGCCTCATATAATCTCAAATATGGCAAGGAAGGAACAAGATTATTTTTCTTTTAGCTACTGCATTAATATTTCAGCCCAATTTGCCTCCTCTGGGGTTCAATGTTCAAATCTCTAGCCTTCCTCATGAGTATTGAAGACAAGTCTCAAGCATCTCAGTTTACACCCTTTTTAAAGTGCATAATAGACACACATCTCCACACTCATTTCTTTCTGGTCCTATCTAGCTGCACTATCCTCCTTATAGGTAGAGATATACCTAAATTTCAGGTCCATTTAAATCTCTTTGAAACTCTAGAAGCTCTTACGGCACTCACATCAACAAGTCACTGTTAGGTTGGAGAGAAAAAGAAGACAGGACAAAAAGAGAAAGGTGGCATCAGACTGTCCTTCAGACAAAAGTTTTATCATTTCCAGCAGCATGACAAAGCAATCTTCTTTTCAGGTCACTTATGAAGATGGTCAGAAAAGCAAGGTGTTGCATCACAAGGAAGTATGAAAAGGTTCCTTTATGTTACCAAATAGAGTTCAATAACCCTAAGCGCCCTGTGATTTCAACTAGGGACACATACCTGCAAAATTCTAAGACGTTCTTGAATAAACAGTCAGAAGAAGACTTCTGGAAAACAATAGGTCTGTTTAATACAAGACCTGTGGCCATGACATATACTATATAGGGGCCTGGTTAATATGTGACAGTGCTCAGTCTGCCTCTGTCTCCATGCAGCAGAGAGGCTGGTTTTGTGCTACTTACAGCCTTCTCTATTTCTGGCCTGGTTACCTGGAAAGCCTGATTCCAGAAATGATAAGTTTCTTGCTTATGTGACATGACGGTTTCCTATTTCATTATGGCCCAAAGCTTTCTGGAACCTCAAAGTCTTCCCTATAGTCTCTACTATAGACACGTACATAACTAAAAAAAAAAATCCATTTAAAAGTATGGCATACCTCCATTATTAGGTGCTCACAAAAGATCCTAGCCCAGGGAATGGTGCCACTCACAGTGGGCAAGTCTTCCTCCCTCAATTTACTTAATCAAGATAATCTACAACACAATGACCAGAGAGGCACCACTTCCACATGGTTCTAGATTTCATGATATTTTCAATTAACCATCAAAAACTCTTAAATTTTTTTCTCAAAGGCTCCAATATTCTTAAAGCCTAGGGCACAAAAAAAGATTTATATTCTTTCATTGATAAATTCTTACTTACTAGGCCACTGAGACCCTATAACTTCATGCCACACCCATATGTTGGCAGAAAGAAAATCAGTTAGATTCTGTAGAATGTTTCAGGACTTAGAGACCACACCTCTTAACCTTGACATTTTCTTGGGACAGATACCCTCCAGCACTCTGTGATCCTGTTAGACTAAAACAATGTTTTCTTTTCAATTCTTATCCACACATACTCTTATTTTCTATTTGCATTCCTATTTGAGTGGCACAAATGAAAGTCAAGAACTGTTTTACCTCAGAACTTTAGGATAGCTGTCACCTCTTTGGACAGACCCTAACCAAAGACTTGTCCTCCTTTAAATTTTCCCCTAGGAGGAGCCTCCCTCAGTATGTAGATGACTTATTAATCAACCATGAAGTCTAACACACTTCCAATCAAAATGTAATCCTAACTTTTCCAAAATCAGCCTGTGTAGATTATGTTTTCTCTTTCAAAGCTCTGAAGGCTTCAACCAAAAGGAAATAGTGTATTCTATAAAAGAATAAATAAAAACATTATTTTTAAAAAGTCCAGTTCCTGGAACTTTATTAGCCCCAGGTCCAAGGAACCTTTCCAGATACCATAATGCTAATATTTTATCTCTGGGGAACCCTGTCACCAAACAACAATAAGGACCTTCTTGATCATGGCAGAGTTTTTTAGAACTGTGTTCCCCAATTTGACCATAAAGTTAAACCTTTTTATGAGGACTAAGATAAATCAGAGGAAGAGACAAAAGACTGGATCCCGGAAATGGCATGGACCCTGGATATCTTTTTTTCTTTGTTTGTTTGTGGTTTCTAATTTACACTTTTTAAAGTATTTTTTCACAATTTATTCATTATATATCCCAATTGAAGACCCCTCTCTCAACTCCCCCCAATCTGACCCTCCCTTCTTCTTCCCCCTCACCCCCTATCCCTAGTTCACTGAAAGGGAGAGTTCTCTACCATTGCCATCTGCCCATAACTTGTTAAGTCTCATCAGGACTGTCTAGATCCTCTTCCCTATCAGTGGCCTGCCAAGGCCCCATCACCAGGGGCAAGTGAACAAAGAGCAGTCAACCCAGTTCATGATAGAGGCAGCCCCTACACCCCTCACTCAGAGGTCAACATAGAGACTGAGCTGCCATTTGGCCACATCTGAGCAGGGGGTCTAGGTCCTCTCCATGCATGGTCTTCCATTGGTGCATCAGTCTCTGCAGGACCTCCTGGGCTCAGATACTCTTTGTGGGTCTCCTTGTGGGGCTTGTGTCCCCTACATATCCCTCCATCCCCACCCCTCTCTTCTTCCATTAGACTCGATGCACTGTGCCCAAAGTTTGGCTGTGAGTCTCAGCATCTGCTTCAATCCTCTGTTGGGTGGATTCTTTCAGAGGACCCTTTGTAGGCTCCCATCCTGTTTCCTCTCTTCAACCAGCTACTGGTGTCTATCCTATTTGCCATTCTGAATGTGATTTAAGAATCTTCCCTAGGAGAGAACAAGAGCTCCACAATGACTAAACTGAGCAGGGTACAGGGGCCTTGTATGAGACGGTTTCTACAACCAAGGACCACGTGTGGATGTGTCCTGGAACTCCTGTGCAGATGGGACCCAGGATAGCTTGGTGTAGGACTGGAAGGCCTAGTGAGGGAAGCAGGGACTGTTTCAGTCTTGAACTTGATGGCTTACTCTTTGACCCTCCCCCATACAAGCCGGGGAGTGACAGACTGGCTAGATCCCAGGGGAGGACATTGTAGCCAGCCCTGAGGGGACAGGATGAGCTGGGGTTGGATGGAAGGGGAGGAGGTCCTCCCCCGTTGGTGGACTTGGAGTGGGCAGGGAGGAGATGAGGGAGGGTTGGGGAGGGTGGGAGAGAGTGGGGGGGGCTGCACATGGGATGCAAAGTACCTAACCTGTGATTGATAACAAAAAATAAAAAAATAATAATTTGTATATCACTATAAAAAAAAAAGAATCTTCCCTAGGGACACTGGATATCTTAAAGCATGTACGGACGGCCTGGGCAGTACTAGTTCTCCCTGATCTTACTAAGTCTCTCTAAATCTTACTGGAGCTCCCTTTTCTCTGTATGTACACAAGTGAAAGAAAGTAACAATGGGGATATTAATACACAAACTTTGTGGCCCTCTCAATGCCCAGTTTGTCTCTCCATGATATCACTCACATACAGCCATGCAAGCGATTAAAATACCTACTACTTTCCAAGAGTATCATTAGACAGAGCAAGTTTCTACTAAAACAAAGAGGGCCTCAAAGGTAACCACTGTCCTTATAACACATTACTCCTCATTTCAGCTCCTCAGCCCCTAATAAGTCTAATAATGGTCTGCCTTTGATTTCCAGTATCCCTCAGAAGTGATTGAAGCTCTCAAAATTAAGCATTATGTAGCCTGGTACCATCAATCTTCTGGAAATACAGAAAAGGCTAAGTTAACCCTTAAAGAGATCTCTCTAAGCTGTGTTCAACACTCAACAGTTTAGCTCACTATTCTCCTAAGTGCATTTTTGTGATTCCACATGACTCCCAATTATATAATTCACCTCAGTTCCTTTAAAGTCCTTTATGGTCCACCCTTCCTCCAGAAAGACTTTCTACTAGATTTTGATACTCATTATCTATCTCAATACATTATCACTGAGGCAAACAATCAAGGTTGTCACTGAATAAGTACAGTGCAAGACTGAATCTACATCTCAGAAATAACCTCATCACATTAACCCTCCCACAAAATAAAAAGCCACTCAAAGCTATCTGGATTGGATACTATCAAGTCCTTCTAATGTCTTCAACTACAGTCAAGCTACAAGGCCTATTATTGTAAAATTATCTGAACATAATTAAAACTATTCCACAAGAAACTCAAACAACATATTCTTGGAAGGATCTTGGAGATCTGTCTACTTTTCTGAAGAAATCTAAGTAAAACCGTTCCCCAGACAACCCCAGGCCCCTGTGTGTAGCCAAGACTCACTCTGTCACCTTTCTGAGTTCTGTGATATGCTTGAATAAGCCCTCTCTTTTTATTCCTTTGCCACGTTACAAGATCCTACGCAGTTGGGAGAGTATATGGTAGGCCTGTTTATACAGGGAGACCTATTCAACTATTGCTGGGCACAGGCCATGACTTCCCTTGAGTTATATTGTATTGGGACAAATTCATTTTCATTTTACTTGTATACCTCAGTCTTAAAGCTGACCCTTAACCCCAAAAGAATCATTTCTTTGCTTTCCTGAATCTAAAGCACTCAAAATTTCACCTGGAGGTGATTCCTATGTTCAAATAGCCATGACTTTCTTGCTGTGTTGTCTCCTGACAGTCATCTCTTACGTTTACACATCTCCTAGCTAAAAAGCTCCTAGAGAGTCTCACAGGAAGGACTTGGACTCTCAGCTCCTATATATAGCCATTTCTTGTTTTTTCATTTATACCTGCGATTGGTATTTTTCTGATCACAGGCAATTAAGCTCTCAGGAGTGTCAAATGTTAACACCCATACCAACACCCATTTTCCATCAAGGACTGATTGACTCTCCAAGTGATGTCACAGTCCTGCCTTCAAACTCTTACAACTATTAACTCTTCCCCCTCCAGAATTCCGCTCAAACATTTTTTTGCCATATAGTCCTATGACTATATGACAGATCAGCAATACAAACCAGGACACCAAATACTAATTCACTACTTCGCAGTTCTGAATTATTTACAGAAGACAAGAAATCTTCACCCCCTTATCAATTATTTGGTTTTGCTGATATGTCTGTCAGTGTTGGGAATAGAATAAAAAGGTCAAAAATAAGAAGCAAAATCCTAACTGCTTGAAGCTAACCCAATGACTTGTGATGTCTTATGCAAACAATTAGAGCCTAACTACTAATGGCTCCTTACGGGAACTCACCTCAAATGGCTAATCTCAAGAAGGACACATGGTGTTAAAAGTATTACTGCCTCAAAATAGTAAGCTTTCCTTTGGAACTCTTTTCAGATAGATCCCACACAAATGGCCCAAGAGGCAGGACTAAATATTTTCTTCCAACTGCTACAAAGGACCCCATTCAGCAATTTTCATTCATATTCATCCCCACACCCCTTATAACATGCCTGCATGTTCTGTCTGCAGTGTGCATTATGTATTAAAACTTTTATAACAATTCTTCTTTGGTAAGTAATTTTATCCTGACCCTGCACCTTAAGCTCATAAATTCCATCATGACATTTGAGTCTGTTCTAGGTTAGGATGCTCAGAAAAGGAGAAGGTTCAAGTACTGTTTTCACCCCTCACTTTTCCAGGCTGTACACCATTTGAAAAATTCTTAGTAGTTCAGCCTATCTACTGTTAGACCCTTAACTGTCACAGTACTTCCCAATCTCCTCTATATTCAATATCTAGATCACCAGTTCCCTTATGGATAGCTACAATGCAAAACTGTCCAAACGTCAGACTCAGACTGGCTCTGCTGGTCATCACCCATCTGTAGCCCTTCCCCAAAGGCTGCTCGCTACTCCATTTTGCATTGCTTTTCTCAGTGAAGATCTCACCCTCCACTTGTATTCACAGGATTACTCTTGCCACTGGAAGCAAAGAACAAAATATATCTTGACAGTTTCTCTATCATCAGTACTGTCAGGCTTTGGCTTAAAATCTAGTTCTATGCAGTCTATAATACTGTACTTCTACAGTAGACATATAGGTAGAGTAATTGTGACAGTGACTGCTAGGTATCACCTAACATCCAATTCTTCTTTTCCTTCTTTATATCAGGAACCCCACCCATAATCTTGGGGTATAAATTCTGTCAACAAATATAAATTATAACATCATTTATTTTCCATTGAAAATCAGAGCAGTCATGACTCAGGTCTTCAATGAGGTACAAGTAGATGTGTTAAATAGGACTTCTGAGAAGATAGCTATTATAGGATACCTGAGTCTTTTTCCTCCTCTTCTGATCTTCTAAAGTGTTATTAATACATTTTCTGGAGCTTCATCACTTTCTGGACCAGAAAGAGTTACATGCAATGAATAATAGAACAGAGTAGTCTTTAAAGACTCTCTGAAGATGCTATACTGGTCCACATATGCTTATCTCCTGATTTCTTGTGTGGAAAAATAAAACTTTCTGTGTTTTATGCCAATGAAGATGAACCTTGTAACCTATAGCAGGACTGAATACCATTAAACTTAAAAGTTGGCCATTTCATTTTGTCTATGCAAAGGCTGCTATAAACCCAAATGCTATTACTTACAATGTCACAAGGAATTTGACAAGGAATTAATCTGTAAGAAAGATTTCTGTATTTTTTTCCAAAGCAGAAGCAGAATGAATATTGGGCAATGGAAACTAAAGAACTCTTGGAAAAGGCTGTACAAGTATATAGTTGTATCTACAAAGAATTTTTAAAGATTAAAAGTCAAAGCATATGCTGTTATCACTATGTATCAGCAATGTAAGCAACTACATCATAAAACACTCATTTAAAAAATTTAAGTTGGTCAAAGATTAAAACAATGGTTGTTTTGAGATGTGTGCAAGTATGTATGTTTGTGTATATATACATATGCATATATATTTAAGATGATTGCTTAAAATATATATTGTTTTGGAAATATTAATAATATTTGTCCTCTAACCTGGACTATTGTAAGAGCCTCTTCACAATTCTTGTCCTTACTCCTACTAAAATCTAGCCTCCTGATAATATATAAGTCAGATCATGACCCTCATCAGCTCAAAAGCTTCCAATGTCTCTTCATCTTTGTCACATAAATTTCCCCATATCATATATTTATCTGTTTTCTGTATGATTTCATGCAACATTTTTCTCCACTTACTAATTCTTTATCCCCTAAATTTTGTTTCCTAAACAAGCCAGTTGAATTTTCTTCTGGTTGGCCCTTATATCTAGTGTCCTCTTCTAAACATGAATATGGACCTTAAGTTCTTTCATATCTTTCACATTTCTGCTTAAATATCCCTTACCTGGAAACGTCTTAACTGATGTAATATATCATACCATTCTCATCTATGTGCTCTGCTTTCCTTAGTGCTAATTACATCTTCCATGTAATATATTTTGTGTGACTAGTTTATTTCCAATACAATCCACTAGATTGTAAGCTCCTTCTGAATAATTTGCAATTTGTTTTTGTTCAATGCTCTTTTTCCTCTGTACCACATCCATGTAAGTTCATGGTAGATAGCCTAACATTTTTTTTAAAGTAAACCAATGTCTACAGTAACAGCTAGAAAAATAAAGGTATGAAATTACTGGGTGAGAATTGTAAGAAAAATATAAAAGTCAGGCCCTCAACCTTACATTTATGACTCTAAAAAAACATTCTTCCCATTCTAGACATAATTCCAATTTCAGTGGCAATTATCGTTTTATGCAGAAACTGTAAATCAAACGTACAAAACAATTTACCATCCAATGTGAATTCACAGTTAAACATCCTGCAACCACTAAGATAGTAATTTCCATTAAATCTTAAATAATATTTTTGAATCATATGGTAACACTTGAATTAATTTACAACTGTCAAGCATGGTAAAAAATTTCAATGTGTACTATAGATGAAAGAGCCATATTACAAAATGGTGGCTACATCAAATTCAATATTTTTCCCTCATAGTCCTTTCTAGTTAACTTTCTTATTTACATTTTCTGTACAATATATTTTATCATATTCTCCCCCCCCCAACTCCTCTCAGAGACTCGCAATTCCCTACCCACCCAACTTCATGTTTTCTCTACTCGTCAACAAAACCCACAAAAAAATAAATAAAAATAAAACAAACAAGAAAAAAAAAAAAACAATGAAGTTTGCACAGATTCAAACCAGACAAAATTCCAACACTGAGATGGGGACTTGGACATAGAGTCCCAACCCTAACCAAGAAGGTATTTGCAGTTGACACCTGCTGGGAAAGAGAAAATCCATTTTTTCCCAATAGAGTATCACAACTGGGTATATCAGTGATCACTCTAGGGCAAGCCCTCAAGCCCAGTAGTAGTTGGCTTACTAGTTAATTTCTATCCAACATTTACTAGAAGGAATGTTGATCAACATTTATAATCTCACTAAATCTGACATTCAATGTATCCCCAACACACAATGAACACCATGGTAAAGACTAAAGGTTTTCTGACTCCCTAGCTGAAATAATAGTATATTACCCATTCTGAATTCTAGTAGTGGCTAGGTAAGTGTTGTTGTTTTTTTGTTGTTGTTATTTTATCAGAATAGTCATCACTTCAGTCCCTTAAAATCTTTTTAAGTTTTCCCTCACCAATCAATCTTTAACCACATAGTCTTTGCAAGCTATGCCATTGGCTTCTCTTAAAATTGAGAAAAGTTCAAATTATCCATTAATTTTATCTGTTTTCTGCCCATGGTTCCAAGCTCTGACATGTCAATATATTTGCAAGAGGAGGGAAGTCTCTCCCAGACCCAATTGCCACAAATGACAGAACCTGGGATTTTTTTAAGCAAATGTTATAGCATTTGTTCCTACTGAAGGTCTTTTCCCAAGTTATTCCTTTCTGCCTTTCTTAACACCATCTGAAATGATAATTCATGGAATACTAAAGAAGGACAGTGAAGGAGAGTCAGGAGACTCAAATTTACCTCCAAAGAGTTTGTGGCCTTGAGCGAATCTGTCCCATTCTCTGTACCCTCTGGTGTGCTGGCTAGACTCCAAGCACTCTAATATCATTACCTGCTCTAACTTTTACTGGTTCTACAAACATTTGATTTAGCCTTGTCGATCCCCAAGGAAGGAAAGCATCCTGAGTAAAGGAACTAGGTAAGCCCTTGTATTTAATGATATAAACTAGCTGCCTTTAAGAACTACTGTAATGGAGAGCCTAACAAAATCCCAGGGAAGAGAAAAGGGGAGTCCCTTTGAATACAGTCCTAGACCATACCAGATTCTCTCTTTCTTTTAGGATGGGAACAAAAAAGGAGTTAAACATCAATTTTTGCCCAATTGCTCTTTTCCTTTTGCTGCAGATTGTGGGTGGCAGTGCAGAAGTATGTGCTGACACTGGCATCAGCGCCTGCTGACCCAACCCAACTGCCCTCCAATACCCCTTGTCAGTACTGAATACAAAGTCATTGTGGCCTTCCACTCCCCAGTACCCCTAACCAGGCTTGGACTGTCCCTGGCTGATTCAGGGAAGCATCAAGATTCAGTCACCACTTCCTCTCTGCAAAAGGGAAGTCATTTCAAGGTCTCCAGGTATAAAAGGGATCACTATGCCATAAAATGAACTTAAGATGATACTAAATACACACTCATACATACAAACAAAAGCACACACTCCTTACATTGGTGGGGGTCTGCTCGTTAAATTCCCATTTAGAGAATGAGGGTTTCTGTAGCCATCACTCCCTGACAAAGCCATAAATGTGTACAGGATGAGACCATCCCAGGCAAGGAAGCTTTGCAGGGCTTTCCCAGATTGCTTCCATCTGGGTGGCTCTGGGCCCTAGAGGAGGCTAGGGGTGACAGGTACACACATCCTAGTTAAGGAGGTCATGCAGCTCTCATACAATCCTAGGCTTTGTGGCTGTTCCCCTCAACCCCTTGCCAGGCTGCTTGCATCCTGGGAGCTTTACTGCTTACAGGGAGCCCCTTTGTCAGTCCCTTGCTTCTTTGGCATCCCAGGTAACACCTGAAGTGCTCCTGGACACTTCACCTAGCCCCCAGTTTGAGCCTACCCCAGTCTCGGAGGGTGGTAGAAATTCCTAGCAGGGGGATGGGAGGGGTCTTTACTGGTCTGGCAAGCAAGCAAAGACTCCTAAAATGGCTACAGGAAGCTCACTGGTATCTGAAGGGCAGTGGGGAGGGCGGTGGGCAGAGGTATGGGGGCTCCTGGGGTGGAGGTTAATTCGAGAGGTTGGAGGTTGGATTGGAGGATTAGGGCTCATGCAGGGAAAACTAAGCTACGTGCACTCACCATTCCCGATCCGCCTCTAATCCACTGCATGGTGTCCACGAAGTCCAGCTTCTGTGAGACCGGGTGGCTGCGCGGGTTGTCGCGGGCTGACTGGGAGGGAGGACTAGGCTGGAGGAAGTGAGAGCCCCAGCGCCCCCTCCGCCTCCCCTCCTCCACGGCTCTACAGCCGAATCCCCTCAGCCTGACCTAGCCTTCAGTTAAGGTGTTTCTTGCTGGAGTGCGGGCTGTGCTTCTCCACCCTGCAGCTTCCCAGGGGGCTTGACAGGAAGGAAACACGCAACTGGGGGAGGGGGTCCCAGTGAGCCGCCTTTGTCTTCCTCCAAGGCTTGCAAACTGAGGGGTTGGATGCAGGTAAAAATATAGGGGGAATAACCTCCACCAAGGGTAAGGCAGCTGCCACCATTCCCTGCCCTCCTGCTGTTCGGGATTTATATGCTATTTATTGTGGGGCTTCCCAATTATGTTGACTCAGCGGAAAGTCTTCTCCAAAAGTTGCAAAAGGTTTTGGGACAGTCTCTAAATATTAAGATCTTGGCCCATTGAAACCATGCCAGTGAGTTCTCATACCTCTCTCCCCAAGCCCTCCCTTTGTATATTTTCTTAATGTTCTCTCTCTAGTGTCTAATCTTTTGTGCTTTTCATCTGCATTACTTTCACTTCTTAGAATAGCCATGGAAAAGCAAGCATTATTATCTCTATTGTACAGAAAAATAAAAGGAGATTTGAAATAGAGAAAGGACCTGTATAAAATAAAGCTCTGACTTTACCCTCTGCAACAGCTTGCCAAACTTCTTTTCAATCACTGTGTTCTCTGCACACACACACACACACACACACACACACACACACACACACCATTACAACCAGTTGTCTCCCTTGTATCTTCAGGAATACAAAAGGTAGTCTAAATGTTGGATGAATTTTCCATTTGCTTATTTGGCTGAGAATGAGATCAGAAACTGACCATCCTTTCATGGTGTCAACTCTGTGCAATGAAACCCAGGCCTGCCCTTTTGCATCTGTTGAGAGTTGAGGTTGTCAGTTCCAATCACACCCATTATTATTCTGTATGATCTTTCCAGTAACTCTGTGAGGCAAACACAATGGAGTTTTAATTACCCACTCTGTTACATGTATGAACACTGAAGAGTGAAAGACTTCTCAGCCCAAAGTAACACACACACACACACACTAAAAATCCAGGGCCTGTGGCTTGCAGGTTAAGTACTAGAATTGAAAAGAAAACAAAAACAAAAAACAACAACAACAAAAACAGGTTACAGCTACAGCAGGAAAGAATTTAAAGTGAGACACAAGAAAGAAGTTCCTGGAGGATGGTGCCATGAAGACATCATTAGCATGTTACACACACAGACTTTTTGACCTCTTGTTGGTAAATCATTTATTTTATCCAAGCCAATGTTCAGGCCAGACACATTTGGCTGAAGCTTAAAGCTTTGATGTGATCCCAGGCATCGGAGGCATACAAACAGAAGCTCAATTGCCATTTGCCTGGGATTCCTGGATTAAATGGGGGCTTGGCCTGGGTAACCAATCAACTTCCTCCCAAATCTGGTAGTCCGGGTTTCAGTGATTCTACAATGTCCTCACTTTCTCACCTCTGTGTCTTCATTTGTGCTAAGTATCTAAGATGTGCCTTCCTTGCCAGCTAGCTTGTCTTCCAGCTCATTAAAATTATCATGACTATAACAGCTGCAAATGACTACGCTACCTGAAGGAAGCTTACCAGAAACACCACCAGACCTAAGTATTGTTTCACTCCTACTTAACGTTGTCAGTTCAGAGGGATCATTTTTGTTTCCTGGTTGTTACGGTAAAATTGTGCCTACTTCTGAAAAAATTTTAGGTTGAAATCCAAACCCTTAATACTTCAAACTATTACTGTATTTGGATGTAGGGTCTTTAAGGGTATAAATAGATAAAATAAAACAATTATAGTGGGACTTTATTGAATGTATCTTAATGATCCTACGAGAAGAGGGAATTTTCACAGACATGTCGAGAATAAATGCCATGTGGAAACTGATCTATAAGCTTAAGAGAGGTTTCAGAAGAAATCAAAGCTAACTTTGAACTCAAACCTCTGGCTTCCAAGATTATGAGAAAATTAAGTTCTGATAAGCCACTCAATCTATGGTTATGGCAGCCTTAGCAAATGAGTATCTCGACATACGTATATGGTTTTATATCTAGTGATTTAAATGGATTTATAGATTTCTTAACTTTTAATTTTTTGAAAGCAGTAACAATAAGTTCCTCACCATGACATTTTCTACAACACTGACTGGTACATAAGATGACCAATTTAATTTTTAATTTTTATTTTATTGTTATTGTGTGTATGTGCATGCATGCCTGTGTATGCCTGTGATACATCTGTGAGTACTGGCACATGCATACCACAGCATGCTCTGGAGGCTGGAGGACAACTTCCAAGAGTAAGCTTTCTTTTATCATGCTTCCCAGGAATCCCCCTCAGATAGTCAAGCTTGCACATCAAGCTGTTTTGCATACTGAGACATCTCATTAGCCCAAAAACTGCAGTATTTTCTTGAATTTTTAATTTACCAATATTGTTGAATCTTGATGTAGCAAGCATTATAAAAGATACTCAGGACAATATTCCACATAGAGCTTAACATCTGCTTGCAATAGAGAAGACATCAACAATAAATAAGTAAACAAACACATGCATTGTGACATGTGCACCAAAGGAAATAATCCCATTTATATGATGTAATACTGGAATGACAGAAAGTGTCTATAGCAGGAAATTGGAAATTATGCTAGGTCTTTTAAAGCAAGTACATTTAATACAGGAAACACATCACACCTGCAGAGGTAAGAAGCCAAACAAGGGATGGTAAGGCAACACTGTGATAATCATGGAAAGCTGCTAACAATTCTAGGCATAAATGGGTGATTAGAGGCAATGTTGCCTTATCACAAAAACAGGCATTGTTGAACAGAATCTAAAAGCATAGTAAGGAAGCCTAGAAAAAGAAAGTGACATGATTTAAAGAGCTTAGCCGAAGTTGGAGCCATGAGAGAATATAGCAATATGAGATGATATCCCTCTGAAGCAGATGATGCAAGAAATACCGGATCTTCTTCTACCTCTTTATGGTTCAGCAATCATCTACATGTATGTCTTATTAATGAAAAAAGTCATAAACAAGGAAAAAGAGGGGAAGGAGGAAGAAGAGAGGGAGAATGAAGGGAAAATAGAAAAAGGGGTGGAGGAGAAAGAGAACCTAAGAAAAGTGCCTTCAGAAGAAGAGTAGAATTACATCTGAAAGCAAACAAGTCAGTATTAATGTTTGTCTCTAGTCTTGCAAAAGAATGAATTTTGATCTAAGAGACAATAGTAGATGCTGTTTACTACAGAATATATAAAGTGCCTATTTTACCCAAAACCTTGGGACCAATTAGAGACAATACAATGAAATAGTAAGGCCATAAGCCCTGTGGATATATCCAACTTATTGATTGTTACCAACCAATGCATCAGGCCACATTTATAATTATTCTCAGACGCATGTTGGAGAGGGCTGTTGTAGCCACTTTTGCTACTTTATGGGTTTCTTTTTCTCTCATCCCTTAGTCTCCACCCTTAGCAACCTCCTAATACTAGATAGGAGAGAGAAAAGGATAGAGGAAGAAAGTTATCCATAAAATAATTCCTGCTGATTAGGGGTGTTGAGTTCTTTGGGGCAAATTTGATCTTTGCTGTCAGGATATCTAATTTCTTCTTTGCATTTCTTTACCCATAACTACTGACAAACAGCAACCAACAACATCCAAGCACCAACCAACCACAACAGCAATCCTACTTCTCAGGGCCCTAGCATTTATATACCTTCTGAAAAGTTCCCAGAATTCCAAGTATCACACATTGACAGAAACTATCTGCAGCTGACAAAATCACACTGTTGATAGAGCATGAGGCAAATCATAGTCACTTGCTATGAAGCAGCCTCTTATCCTCACACCTAGGATTAAAACAATATAAGTCAAGAAAAAGAAATACAACTTTTAAAAAGAAAACCTAAACTGAAATGACACTGGAAATGAAATATTCAACATGCCAATTAAAAAACCTCAGTGGAGAACCTCATAAACAGAATGGATCATGTAGAAAACAAAGTCAGTGGTGGAAGACTAAGTAGAGAAATTATATCACACCGTAAAGATCAAGGAGAAGGTTGTTTTTTTCAAGGAGAAGGTTTTTGAAACTTAAAATCATAAGAAAGTTTTAGGATATTATGAAAAGACCTAACTTTCAAAATAGACCTTATCATGAATGCCATTTTGCCACTTTAGAAAAAGGTATCCCAAGGAAGTGTGCAACTATTCTAATAACTGAAAAAGTAGATTTCAAAGAAAGACTAGTCACAAGAAATAAAGAAAGCTACTTCATTTTCATTAAAATAAACTTTTATCAATAATATATTGTAATTTGCCAGGTGCTGTGGCACATACCTGTTATCCCAGCATTCAGAGAAGCAGAGGCAGCTAGATCTATGTAAGTTCAAGGCCACACTGGTCTACAAAACAAGTCCAGGACAGTCAAAGCTACACACACACACACATACATATGCATGCACATTATCCTAAACCCACATGTACCAAAGAAAGGACCATCAAATTTTATGAAATAAACAGTTACATCTAAAACTACAAATTGACCACAATAAAGTGATAGTGTATTATTTAAGTACCCCACTCTTATCAATAGAAAGCTCTTTGTTACTCTCTAGAATATGGCAGTAAAACTCAGCTTCTAAAGACACCATGTACTTAAGTCACAGAACAAGGAACTATCAAGCTGTTACTGGCCTGAATGTTTCATCCCACTGGATTGTTTTATAATGGTGGAAGGTTCTATGCATGCTACTGGAAAAAAATAAACATCAGTCTTACCCAATTTTAAGCCTTGTGAGTTACACTAATGACTGGCTTGGTAGGACATACACGCTGGTACAGCAATGATAGAAATATCATGGGATTAACCAACCACTTTCTAATTGTATTGTAGTCCCAGGCTACAAGATGAACACCATACCTGACACCATTGTAGGTCCGAAAACCTGTGGTTAAATACATAATAGGTCCCAGGGAAGAATCTCCTACTGTTATTTTGCTAAATGGACATATTATTAAACAACTACTAATAGCATCACTATAGCCCTAAATTAATATATCTCTCAGCCTGCTTCAGAGAAGCTCCTATTTTCAACAGATGTGATTAACACAGAGACCAACAATGGGCCAAGATGCACAGATACTGTGTAAGATTATTCCTAAGTGAGACATCTGTATAACATCCCCCTTCCCCAAGAGGTTAGAAATCATTGCAGAAGAGAGGAAAGAGAGATAGTAAGAGACAGAGTCTGGAAATGAATACAGTGTCCTGTGGATAAAACAGGGCAGATGCGCATATTTACTCACAGAGATTGTAACAGTACGCAGAAGCCACATGCAAGCTCAAACCAATCTAAATCCCAAGATGAAAAAAGGAGGTGAGCTTGAAGCTCTGCCCATAGCTAAAGAGCTATTAGCAACTTGGCAGCTGTGGTTAAAAAAGAAGTCCATTTTCTTTAAGAGTATATCACCTGATGAGTTGGTCATGTTCCAGTGGAAGACCACAAATCCAAGAACATATGTACAGCATAAATTTTACTTGAATGGGGGAAAAATATGGATGGCTGTAGTAGGAGTCCAGAAAGGAATGAATGTGATCAACATATATTTCATGAAATAATCAAAGAACTAATAAATTTTAATTTTAAAAACATTTTAAAAATTGTGTGTAAACAGAAATAAGACTCGATTTTGAGGGCACAAGGTTGGTACAGCCAGGTGACATTTCTTTTATAATAAATTTATTTATTTTTATATCAGTCACAGGTTAGGTTTTTGCATCCCATGCATAGCCCCCTCCCTCACTCCCTCCCACCCTCCCTCATCTCCTCCCTGCCCCCTCCAAGTC
>CM053742.1:79417584-79434412 GCA_028658305.1 Pachyuromys duprasi
TCTTAGGTGTATCTGCTTCTTTTTTTTCTAGAGCTTTCAGTTGGGCCATTAAGTTGCTTGTATGAGATGTTTCAAATTTCTTCTTGAAGGCACTTAGTGCTATGAACTTTCCTCTTAGCACTGCCTTCATTGTGTCCCATAAGTTTGGATATGTTGTGCTTTCATTATCATTGAATTCTAGAAAGTCTTTAATTTCTTTATTAATTTATTCCCTAACCAAGCTGTCCTTGAGTAGCAAGTTGTTCAGTTTCCATGTATGTGCAGGCCTTTTGCTATTTCTGTTGTTGTTGAGGTCAGGCCAGGTGACATTTTAGGGGAGATGGTCTATATATTTCACCAGATTTCGTTGAGACATTTTTAATTAAATTTTTATTTTTTATATTAGCTACAGTTTACTAACTTTGTATCCCAGCTGTAGCTCCTTCCCTCATTCCCTCCCAATCCCACCATCCTCTCTCATCTCCTCCCTGCCCCTTTCCAAGTTCACTGATAGGGGAGGACCTTCTCCCCTTCCGTCTGATCCTAGTCTATCACAATGTCCTCCTCTGTGGCCTAGAAAGGCTGCTCCTCCCTCCGGGGAAGGGGAGAGGTCAAAGAGCCAGCCATTGAGTTCATGTCAGAAACAGTCCCTGTTCCCCTTACTGGGTACCCACTTGAATACTGAGCTACCATGGACTATATCCAAGCAGGGGCTCTAGGTTATATCCATGCATTGTCCTTGGATGGAGAAACAGTTTCAGAGAGACCCCTGTGCCCAGATATATTTGGTCCCTGAGGAGCTCCTATCTTCTCCAGGTCATACTAACTCCCCCTTCTTTCATTTGATTCCCTGCACTCTGCCCAAGGTTTGGTATGAGTCTCAGCATCTGCTTTGATACACTGCTAGGTAAAGTCTTTCAGAGGCCCTCTGTGGTAGGCTCCTGTCCTGTTCCTTGTTTTCTCCTACTTCCAATGTCCATCCAATTTGTCTTTCTAAGGATTGATCATTTTACCCTAGGTCCTCTTTCTTGTTTATCTTCTTTAGGTGTATAGATTTTAGAATGTTTATCCTATCTTATAGGTCTAGTACCCACTTATAAGTGAGTATATACCATGTGTGTCTTTCTGCTTCTGGAATACCTCACTCAGGATGATCTTTTCTGGATCCTACCATTTGCCTGCAAATTTCATGATTTTGTTATTTTTAATTTTGTTGAGACATTTTTTATGTAAAAATGTAACATACATAAAAACAAACAGTTTAAAGAACCCTCATTTATCTATCACAATTGTTCCATTTTTGATCTATCCCATGACATTTATCCCCCAGAAAAATCTTAAAGGAAATCCCCATATATTTGTTTTATAGCAGTTTCATTCATGATTAAAACTTTCCATTCATCTTTGAGAGAAACTTTTCAAGACAAAGAATGTAAAAGGGAAATGAAAGAACAGGCTATTTTAGGTCAAGATGCTTATAAGGAGGTGAAACAACAGGCTATTATACTAACTCCATCCTGCAAGAAAACTCATTAAGACAGGACATAAGCAACACAAAATATTTTCAGGAAGTCCCTGAAACTGACCAGATTAAATAGGGTCTTCCTTACCCCAAGAGTATATAAGCATTAAAGATGGCTGAAAATCACTTTCAGAGAAGCTAAACTGCTTAGAAGAGGCTCATAGTGTACAGTGTGGAAGAAACACAAACCAGCCAAGCAACCTGAAAGAATCATAGATCAGCTGAGCTGCCTAGAACAACCAAAGAACAGCTAGGCTTCTTGGAGGAGTCTCAGACCATCTAATCCACTGGAAAAGGACATCATCAAACTGTTAAGGTGTTTGTGGATTGTGCAGTGTGTCCCATGTTTCCAAATTTTTAAACACAAGCTTTTTGTGATGACAGCTGTATGCTCATATAAGTAACCACCCCCAGTCCCAAGTTTCTTTTAGTAACCCCAATAAAACTCATTGGTTTACCAAATAGGACTTTGGTGGTATCTGTATTTTGGTCTATAATCAGTTCTCTATCTGTGGTAAATAGACATTTGTTCATGTCTCCCCAGACATAGCTTCACACAACAATATCTTATATTTTTAGTCTCAAAAGGATCATCACTCTAGGAGGGAGTTCTTCAAGATGTTAAACATATCACACTGCAAATGAAGCTGAAGTTTATAGACATGCTAACTAGCATCACACATTTTTTAGGTCTGCTAATCTAACTTGGTTACACCAGATGCCTGAAAAGCTGATAATAGATAGTACCAATGACAAAAAGAAAGACTTGGGTACCACTTTAAGTTAAAAAAATACCAAAGAATAGAATGGCTAAGCATAACATGTTACCATGAATTGGATCTTTTTTATTGACTGAATGTCTATATTCTCTCAAAATTCACATGTTGAAATCCTCATCTTGAAGGTCATGGTTTCAGAAGTGGAAGCCTTTGGAAACTGATTTGATCATAAAGTTAGAGTCACTGTAAAAAGACATGTGCCTTTATAATACAGCACCAAATATTCCTTCCAGTGTCTCATCAGGAGAAGACAAAAGCAAAACAGGAAATAAACTTGCACCAGACACTGAATTTTCTAATCTTAACCTTTGGCACCCCAGCCCCTAGAATTGTAAGTGAAAATTTCTGTCATTTGTATGCTCACCCAATATTGTTGCATACGTTACTACTTATTTTAATACATTCATTAATTCGGGTTTATACTGTCAGACACAGTATACTAAACACTGACACTATTTTAGTGAACATGATGGCCAAAGTCTGAGTATTCAGTGCTACTCAATAGACAAGTAAATAAAAACACAGCTATGACAGACATAAGTACTATGAAAGAAAAGTAATTTTTAAAAGGCTGCACTATGACATTTTTAATCATGTCTAAAGGCCCAAATCAAGTCATCCATGTAAAAGGCATGAGGAAAACATTCCATTCACAGAAAACAAAACAACAACAACAAAGTGTACACAGTTTAAACAACTGGACTGTCTTGTGAATTCTAAGATAGTAGAAGCACAAAAGGCTGGAACATAAAAGATAAAAGGAGAGTGGTAGGAGACAAATCTGAAGAAAGCTATGTCATATAAACCCTTTAAGGGCCTAGCAAGAGAATCTAGACTTCAGGCTGACAAGACAGCTAAGTAGATAAAGACACCTGATGCTAAGCTTGAACTAAGTTCAATTGTGGGGATCCACATAGTGGAAGGAGAGAACAGATTCCTGTCAGTTGTCCTCTGACATCCAAAAAGGCACCATAGCAGAAGAACACACACAAATAAATAAGCAGAAAAAAAAAACCTTATGAACAGAAATGTTTTAGATATAGTCTAAGAACAAGAAAAGGGGTGAGAGAATTGAACAGTTTTAAACAAGAAAATTATTTACCTGATTTACATTTCTAAAAGCACATCAAACTACAGTGTGGTAAATAGATTGCAAAAAGGGACAGACATTGAAGCTGATCTAGAAACATGAAAAGAGAGATAGTGGTGAATAGGATTAGAAAGGTAATGAAGATATAAACAGAGGTAAAAAGGTTTGAGACACATTTTAGAGGTAGAAAGCAGAAGTTGGTGGTAGATTGGATATGGATTGTTACACAAAGAATTGTAGATGAGTGTCAGTTTTAGGCTTGAACAATGGGATGTCTAGATATTTTGATATTATTTTTATTAATTCTTGAAGAATTTCATGCAATGAATTTTGACCATATTAATCTCTCAGCTCCTTCCAGACATATCTTTTCCACTGTTACATTTCCTATTGACTCAACTTTGAGTCTTTAAAAAAAATCCACTGAACAGTGGTGGCACATGCCTTTAATCCTAGCACTTGGGAGGAAGGAGCAGGGAACCTCTATAAGTTTGAGGCCAGCCTGCTCTATGCAGCTTGTTCCAAAACAGCCAAGGCTACACATTGGAACCATGTGTACAAAATGCACTGAGACTATCTCAGATTGCACAAATACTCTTAAAAGAAGAGCATATACTGGTTGACCTAGCAGGGGTTACACCATTAAAAATACTGATTCTCCATCTCCTAAGAGCTACCAAATGCCAATATCCCCTTAGCTAGTTAGTATTTTATGCCCACTTCCTCATGCCATGGTGAAATTTTCATCTGATTTGAAATAGCATGGGCTTTATGCCTGACATGCTGGCTAGGAGTTCATATGTGCAACTGCCCTGTTGCACCTAGAAAATACTATTTCCTTGAAGTTATTTCTCACTCCCAGCTCTTACAATCTTTCTTCACTATCTTCCACAAAGATCCCTGATCTTCCCAAGGAAGGTTGTGATATGTATATCACATTTGTGACTGGGTACAACACATTTTCTTATTATCTACATGTTGACCACTTAAAGATCTCCTGTATTATTTGAGATCTTTTCTTTGAAGAAGAAATGAGGGATGCACTGGTCTATGAGTATAGCAGTAAGTCATTAGAAGTACATAATCAGGAGCCCTTTGATTTAATTAATTTTTAAGTGTATTCTTAAATTGTTTTCATATGATATATTTTGGTCATATTAATTCCTCTCCCCTAGTTCTTACCATATTTCACATCCCTACCAACCAAGCTTCATATCCTTTCTCTGTCAAAACAAACAAGCAAACAACACAAAAACAACACAAAACTAAAACAAAAGAGGCACAAATAGAAAACAAACAAAAACTAACAAACAAACCAAAATGAACATAGAATCAGTTTTCTGTTGACCATCTATTCCTGAACATGTGGCCTACCCTGTCATATGGTAAATATGCTCAGTGTCATTCTATTAAAGAACACTTACCTTCCTCTCCCAGAAGCTATCAATTGCAAATAGATTCTTTCTCCTTCTTGTACTTGGATTTTGTCTTGTGCATGTATCTGTCATAACCTCTCTGAGTTCATATGTTTACTAGATCTGTTGTATCTAGAAAATGTGGTTCCTTGGAGTTGTATACACCTTTGACACTTACAGTCTTTTTACTTCCTCTTCTGCATAGATTTCTGAGCCTTGAGGGGCAGAGTGTAATAAAAACATCTATCTCATTGGGGGTGAAGTGCTACAAAATCTCTCATTCTCTGCATGTCTAGTTCTGTCAGTTACCATGTGTTATAAGAAGCAGCTTCTCTGACAAGAGTTCAGCAATGCACTTATCTATGGGTATAGTTAAGGGTCATTCTATTGCTATATTCATTGAGTAGAATAATACTATTAAGTTTCCATGACCTACCCAATTTTAGGTTCCTGGTTTCAATAACAGGGTCAGATATAGGTTTCATCTCATGGAGTGACCCTTAAATCCAGTCAAAAGGTATTTGGTTACTCCTATAACATTTGAGACACTATTATACCAGTGTATCTTACTGGCAAGTAGCTGTTATAGGTTCCAGGTTTTGTAGCTGGGTAATACTGATAATTACTTTCCTCTGCCAGTAGCATGCAAAATACCATCCAGTACCGTGAACACTAATCGGTAGGAGTGAAACTTCTAGTTGGGTACCTGTTTAATTTCTTCATGTTAAATGACACATAAATGGTATCTTCAGCAATAGGACCTCACCATTACCATCAGATTGTGGAGGATAACCAATACCATTAATAATAGCCTGAAATGTTTGGTTGTATATACAGGATCCATTTGACCAATGACTGAAAAAAAGATGTAACCCATTTCTGACACTGGGTGGTTTTATTTGTTAGCATATAATGTATAGTTGGATCATTATCTCCCCCATTATATGGCAACTCCATTTAAATTCCATTTAAATATGTATATATTTTAGGATGCTTCTGAAGTAGTAGACTTCCCAATGGCTTTTCAAAAGGCCTTTAGTGTTATTTCTTCTACTCTGCCTCCCAATCTCCTTCCCTGTTTACCTTATTCTAATTTCCCCCTTTACAACTTTATAACAGTATGTTCTATTTTCTCTTCCATGGAAGATCTTTTTCTCCCTGGTCCCTTAATAGTTACTGAACCTCTGTGAGTATTTTAAATGAAACACATAGATTTAAAGCTTAAAAATGAAAACCCACATATAAGAGAAAATGTGTAATAATTTAATTCAGGGTCTGGGTTAGTTAGGGTAACTTTCTAGTTCCATTCATTTACCTGTAAAATTCATTATTTCATATTTCTTAATACGAATAATATTCCCTGTGTAAATATACCATACTTCTGTTATCCATTTCTGATGGTTAATCTTGGTTGAAAACCTGACTACATCTGGAATCACAACAACAACAAATCCAAGCTGCTGGGAACACCTGTGGGGAATTCTCTAGACTAAATCATTTGAAGTGGAAAGACCCACCTTAAATCTGTACCATACCTTCTGGTGGCAACCCACATAAAAGGATTTGAAAACTTTTTGGTGTTTTTTTTTTTTTTTGTCTGCTTATCCTCACTCTCTTTGGGATGAAGCTTCTAGAGTTAGTACCAGCTTGACTTCTCCATGTTCTATCATTTAAATACATGACAGCTAAAGCAATAGATACCTACTTTCAAGTTCTGGAGGATAACAAAGAACATTGATAATGTCCAGTAATAACTGGGCGTCTATTGGTCAAAAACTAAGAAAGATATAACCCATTCCTGATACTGTGGTTTTTATTTGCTAGAATGTAGTTTCTAGATGGGATATTGAACCACACTATAGAATAAGTCCACTTAAAGTCATACATGTACATACATTTTTTTTCATTCTACACCTTGTATATGCAGTATGAGGGCAAGTGTCTAATGACAGTATTGCTATACACAGTATATAATCAATATTTGAACAGTGCATATAAGCTCACTGGAAGTACCATGAATAAAAATAAAGCAAAATCTCACAATGCTAAAAAAATTCATATGTATATATATCTATATAGATACATAGATATATGTGTGTGTGTGCGTGTGTGTGTAATATATATGCATATTAGGAAGCTTCTTTATTATATATTATATATCACAATATATATCATATATCAACCATATATCATATACTATATACCACATATCATATATATTAGGAAGCTTCTCCAGTGAGTAGCTTTCGACATGGCCTTTTCAAAGGCCCTTAGTGTTAGTTGTCAGTCCCCATATTCCATCCTCTACTCTTTCCTCCCTGTCTCTAACCTCATTTAGTCTTTCCTGTTCCATTAATCCCTTTTCCTATTTTATATCACTGTATTCTATTTCCTTTTGCTTAAAAGATTCCCTTCTCCCTATGGCCCTTGCTATTTTCCTAACCTCTCTGGGTATTCCAAATGAAACACACATCTAAATATTCAAAGCTAATGTGCACACAAGAGAGAAAGTGTGCTATTTTTCTTTCTGGCTATGTGTTATTTCATTCAGAGTCATTAATTGCAGTTCCAACCATTTATCTGAAAATACCATAATTTCATTTTTAATAGTTGAAAAATGCCTTATGTAAATGTAGCACATTTTTATTACCTGTTCATCAGTTGATGGACACTTAGGTTGTTTTATTTACTGTGAATAGAGCAGCAATGAACATGGATGAGCAATTATCTCTGTAATGGAACAGAGATTTATTTGGATATGTGACCAGTTGTGGTATTATTGAATCACTGGGTAGATTGATTTTAAGTTTTATGAGGAACCTCAACACTGATTTTCTGTAGTACTTGCACCATGTAACATTATTACCAGAGGTGAATAACCATTTCCCTTTACCCATATCCTTGCTATGATCTTCTCTCATTTGTTTTTTGGATCTTGGCCATTCTGAGTGGGGTAACATGAAATATCAAAGTAACTTTACTTTTCATTTTACTGAGGGCTTTGGATGTTGAATAGTTTTAAAAATGATTCTTAGCCAATTGTATTTTAACTTTCAATATTCTCTGTTTAGTTCCTTGCCCCACTTTTGAAATGGATGTTTGCTTTCTTTTTTTAATTTATTTATTTTTATATTAATCACAGGTTATGTACTTTGTATCGCAGCCATAGCCCTCTCCTTAATTCCCTCCCACTCTCCTCATCCCTCCCTCATCTCCTCCCTGCCCCTTTCCAAGTCCACTGATAGGGGAGGACCTCCTCCCCTTCCATCTGACCCTAGCTTGTCAGGTCTCCTCAGGGCTGGCTGCAATATCCTCTTCTGGGGTCTAGCAAGGCTGTTCCTTCCTTGGGAGGAGGGAAGGGTCGAAGAGCCAGCCATTGAGTTCATGACAGAAATAGTCCCTGTTCCCCGTACTAGGGTGCCCAGTTGTTTACTGAGCTACCATGGGCCATATCTGAGCAGGGATTCTAGGTTATATCCATACATGGTCCTTGGTTGGAGAAACAGTCTCATAAAAGACCCCTGTGACCTGATCTATTTGGTCTTTGTGGAGCTCCTGTCCTCTCCAAGCCTTACTAACTCCCCCTTCTTTCAAATAATTCCCTGCACTCTGCTGAAGGTTTGGTTGTGAGTCTTAATATCTGCTTTGATACACTGCTAGGTAGAGTCTTTCAGAGGCTCTCTGTGGTAGGCTCCTGTCCTGTTGCTTGTTTTGTCCTACATTCAATGTCCATCCCATTTGTCTATCTAAGTGAGGATTGATCATCTTACCTCAGGTCCTCTTTCTTGTTTATCTTCTTTAGGTGTGTAGATTTCAGTATGTTTATCTTATCTTATAGGTCTATATAAGTGAGTATATACCATGTGTGTCTTTCTGCTTTTGGGATACCTCACTCAGGATGATCATTTCCAGGTCCCACCATTTGCCTGCAAATTTCATGATTTCCTCTTTTTTAATTGCTGAGTAGTATTCCATTGTGTAAAGGTACTATAATTTCTGTATCCATTCCTCGACTGAGGTACAACTGGATTGTTTCCAGGTTCTGGCTATTACGAATGAAGCTGCTATGAACATAGTTGAGCAAATGTCCTTGTTGTGTACATCTTTTGGATATATGCCTAAGAGTGGTATAGCTGGATTTTAAGGAATCACTATTCCTAATTGTCTAAGAAAGCACCAAATTGATTTCCAGAGTGGTTGTACAAGTTTGCATTCCCACCAGCAATGGAGGAGGGTTCCCCTTTCTCTAGAACCTCTCCAGCATGTGTTGTCACTTGAGTTTTTGATCTTAGTCATTCTGATAGGTGTAAGGTGAAATCTCAGGGTCGTTTTGATTTGCATCTCCCTGATGGCTAAGGACGTTGAGTATCTCTTTAAGTATTTCTCTGCCATTCTACAATCCTCTACAGAGAGTTCTCTGTTTAGCTCCGTACCCCATTTTTTAATTAGATTACTTGATTTGTTGCTTTTTAACTTCTTGAGTTCTTTATATATACTGGATATTAGTCCTCTGTCAGATGTTTGCTTTCTTAATGTTTAGGATTGATTTTTTTTAAATCATACGTTCCTGATACTAACTCTCAGTCAAATGCTATGGGGTAATGATTTTTCCCATTATATACACTACTACATCATTCCAAATATGATGTCCTTTGTTGTATTGAAGCTTTTTAATTTTATGTGGTCCTACTTGTCAATTGTTGGTCTTAGTATGTGTGCTACTGAGGTCCTCTTCTAAAACTCCTTTCCTGTGCCAATGAGTTCAAGTCTATTTCCTACTTTTCTCTGTCAGATTAAGGGTATCAAGTCTTATTTTCATGTCCATGGTTCATTTGCAGTTGAGTTTTGTGCAGGATGAGAAATAATAATCCAGTGTCACTGTTTTACATACAGGTATTCAGTATGAATAGCACCATTGGTTGAAGATGCTATCTTTTCTCAAGTGTGTATTTTTGGTCCCATAACAAAAATCAGGTGGTCCTCGATTTTATTACATTTATCAGTGTGTCTATTTTTATTGCTATGGATCTATACTATAACTTAAAATCAGGAATGGTGATGTCTTTAACAATTCTGTTATTGTTTAGGATTCATTTGAGTGTACTGTTATTTTTGTCTTTCTATATGAAATTTAAGATTAATTTTTCAATTTCTGTGAAGATTTATGTTGGCATTTGATGGAGATTGAGCTGACTATGTAATTGGGTTTGGTAAGATGTATAAATTTTTTCAATATTAGTCCTACCAATTTATGAGCCATGGAGATCTTTGAATATCCTTTTATCATCTTTCATTTATTCCTTCTGGTGTCTATCCTGTTTACCATTCTGAATGAAATTTAAGCATCTTCTCTAGGGCCCTCCTTAGTGTTTAGTTGTAGGGGTTTTCTAGTGGAATCTATAGGGTCTTTCATGAATTGGAATCACATCATCCACTAATAAATATCATTTGATTTCTACTTCCCAATTTGTATCCCCTTTCTCTCTTTCACATATAATCTTTCTCTAGCTAAGACTTCAAGCACTATATTGAACAGAAATGGAGAGATTGAATATCCATGTTGTGTTCCTGACTGTAGTGAAAAAGCTTTGAACTTTTTTTCTCTCTTTAGCAAGACAGTGGCTATAAGTTTGTTGTATATAGCCTTTTCTAGGTTTAGGCATATCACCTGTTTTTCTAGATTCCCCAAACTTTTTTTCAAAAATAAGTATTAGATTTTGTCAAATGCCTTTTCTGTATTTATTGAGACAATCCTTCATTTATCTCGTTCTTTCTGTTTATGTGGTGGATTAAATTAATTGATTCATGTATGTTGAATCATCTTTGAGATGACTCTGACTTGATCTTAACTGATGAACTCTTTGATGTATTCTTTAATTCAGTTTGCAAGTATGTTAATGAGAATTTTTAAACTGTGTTCATCAGAGAGTTTGGCCTATAATTCTCTTTTTTATCAGCTCTTCACCTACTTACAGTATCAGAGTAATCTTTTTATGGTCTCATAAAAAGAATTTTTATATCTCCCATCATTTTCTGTTTTGCAGAATAATTTGAGAAGTATTGGTTGGTGGTTCTTTGGTGGTCTGGTATAATTTTGTGCAGTATCCATATGGTCCTGTTTTTGTTGATGTTTTGTTGTTGGGTGTTTTTTAAATTCTGCTTTTATTCCATTGATTTTTATGAAATTATTCAAGTTACCTAATCTTTTAGTTTCAGTAGGATATATATATATATATATATATATATATATATAGAGAGAGAGAGAGAGAGAGAGAGAGAGAGAGAGAGAGAGAGAAATTTATCCATTTACATTAGAATTTCCAGTTAAGTGGAATATAGATTTTTAAAGCATATTGTTATGCTTCTTTGCATTCTTCAGTATATGTTATAATATTCTCATTTTTTTAAAGATTTATTTTATTTACTATGTATACAATGTTCTGCCTGCATGTACACCTGCATGCCAGAAGAAGGCACCAGATCTCACTATAGATGGTAGTGAGCCTTGATGTGGTTGCTGGGAACTGAACTCAGGACCTCTGGAACAGCAGCCAGTGTTCATAACCTCTGAGCCATCTCTCCAGCCCTAATGTCCTCATTTTTGTTTCTAATTTTATTCACTTGAGATTTTTTGATTAATTGATTAAAGGTTTATAAATTTCTTAATCTTCTCAAAGAACCAACTCCCTACTTAATTGATTCTTTGTATTTTTTATTTGCTTTTTTGTTTTGATTTAATTAATTCCATCCCTCAATTGTATTATCTTTCTTCATATAACCCATTTGTGTTTGATTTTCTTTTTCCAGTGCTTTCAGGTATATCATTAAGTTATTAATGAGATCTCTCCAGTTTTTTAATTTATTTATTTTTATATTAATCACAGGTTACATACTTTGTATCCCAGCCATAGCCCCCTCCCTCATTCCTTCCCACTCTCCTCATCCCTCCCTCATTGCCTCCCTGCCCCTTTCCAAGTCCACTGATAGGGGAGGTCCTCCTCCCCTTCCATCTGACCCTAGCTTGTCAGGTCTCTTCAGGGCTGGCTGCAATGTCCTCTTCTGGGGTCTAGCAAGGCTGCTCCTCCTTCAGGGAGGGGGAGGGGATTGAAGAGCCAGCCATTGAGTTCATGACAGAAATAGTCCCTGTTCCCCTTACTAGGGTACCCAGTTGGATACTGAGCTACAATAGGCTATGTCTGAGCAGGGGTTCTAGGTTATATCCATACATGATCCTCGGTTGGAGAAACAGTCTCATAAAAGACCCCTATGCCCTGATCTATTTGCTCTTTGTGGAGCTCTTATCCTCTCCAAGTCTTACTAACTCCCCCTTCTTTCATATGATTCCCTGCACTCTGCTGAAGGTTTAGTCGTGCGTCTTAATATCTGCTTTGATACACTGCTAGGTAGAGTCTTTCAGAGGCCCTCTGTGATAGGCTCCTGTCCTGTTGCTTGTTTTGTCCTACATTCAATGTCCATCCCATTTGTCTATCTAAGTGAGGACTGATCATCTTACCCCGGGTCTTCTTTCTTGTTTATCTTCTTTATCTCTCCAGTGTTTTGGTGTAGGCACTTAATATTATAAACTTGCCTGTTAGGAAGCAATGGGATACAATGGGCTTCATTTGCATATTGTATTTTCAGTTTTACTCAATTCTGGAAGTTATTTAATATGGTTTTTTTTATTTCTCTCTGGACCCAATTTCATTCATTAGCATGATCTTTAGATTTCATGTGTTTGATATCCAGGTTTGTTCCTGCATAGTCATATATTATTCGGGGTATTATTTAATTTTCCTGTATTTATTGAACCTTCCTTTGTATCCTAATAGTCAATTTTGGAGAAAGCTCCGTAGGTTACTGAGAAGTAAGTGTCATTTTTCGTCTTTATGCGGAGTTTTCTCTAAATTTCTATTACCATTTGATTTATAATGTCTTTTAAATTCAGAGTTTTTTCAATTTAGTTTTTGTTTGAATGACTTATCTTTAAGTGGATATTGAAATGACAAAAATTCACTGTGTTGGAGTTAACTTGTGATTTTAGATCTATTAATGGTTCTTTTATGAAGTTGTTTGTTCCTGTGTTCCATGTGTAAATGTTTAATAATTTTGGGTGATAATATCTTATAGCTTATGACTTGTTTTGATTGAAGTATATTTTGTCAGAAATTAGAATACCTATGCATACTTGTTTATTCGTCCCATTTGCTCCAAATACCTTTTTACATCTTAGAGGGACCATGCAGGTGTCAAGAAAGAACCATGAAAAGATGAGAATGAAAACTCAGTTCAGATTGAGTTTTTGAACCTGGATCAGACATGGAAAAGTCTGATGCTAGCAGTTCATTGTCAGCATATTTATAACACAGTACAATATGGGGACATGTTTCCAGGCAACAATCATTCCCATTCCAGGTTTCTAGGCAACAACCAGTCCAATTCCAGGTACACAATAATGCTTAAGGTATGACTACATAGAAACTCTTTACAAAGTATATGTGACCATGAGGGTGGGTTTTACAGTTAAAAGGGCTAAAATCTAATGTGGTCTTTTTCCGAGATAACACAGAAGTCAGCAGTATGTGTGACATCTTCCCCAATGATGGCTTGTATTAATTAACTTGGAGCAAATGGCAAAATGGTCATGAGTCATTAAAAACATCTACTCCCAGCCTTCTGAGTAGAAAACAGATAATTATTCTTTTTAGGACAGGCTCTTGTTTAACATTCCTGGTCCCTTAGTGCTCTGTGGGTGCAGTAACCTCTGCGCCCTGAAGGAAATATTTGTAAGGCAACCCTCACCCAAATTCCCCAGAATGTTTATTCCACACTCTTTCCTCGCTATACCATTATTTTTAGCTCACAGTTAACAGAAGCCATCAAAGACCACACTAGATTTTAGGACTTTTTAACTATAGAACACACCCTCATGGTCACATGTACTTTGCAAAGGAGTTTCTGTGTAGTGACACCTTAAGCTTTACTGTACACCTTGAATCGGACTGATTGTTGCCTAGAATGGGAATGATTACTACCTAGAAACTTCTCCAAATTGTGCTGTATTTTAAATATGCTAACAATGAACTGCTAGGATCAGACTTCTCCTTGTCTAATCCAAGTTGAAAAAGTCAGTCTGAACTGAGTTTTTAGTCTCACCTTTTCATGGTTCATTTCCTTGCCTTGACAACTGCAGGGTCTACCTCACACATCCTTTTTACCATAAAATACTGTGGTGGTTTGAATGATAATGGTCCCCATAGGCTTGTATATTTGAATGTTCAGTCCCCAGTTAGTGGGACTATCTTGGAAAGTGGAGCAGTTAAGACCTTTTTAGCCAAGGTGTGTCAAGAGATGTGGGCTTTGAGGTTTCAAAAGCCCACACCACACCTAGCATGCTCCACATAAAAACCTGCTACCTAAGGATCAGGACGCAAAATTCTCAGCCACTGGTCTGCTTCTTGCCATGATAAAAATGGACTCTCTGAAACTGTAAGCAAGCCCCAAAGTAAATGCCTTGGTCATGGTGTCTCTTCAGAGCAATAGAAGAGTAATAAGGACAGGTGATATCTATTGTTGATGGACAGATATGATTTTGGAGGTAGCAAAAAAAATTTTTTTCTTATCCAGTCAGTCTATGTTCTTAATTGGGGGAATTGAGACCATTAATACAATGTATATTAATTAATGTTATTTTGTTATAGTTGGTGTTTTCTCCTTAAATATCTTTTTGGTTGATTTATCTGGGATTCTATATTCTTTGTGCCCTCTTTTTTTAATTAAATTTTGATTTTTTTATATTAGTTACAGTTTATTGACTTTGTATCCCAGCTGTAACCCTCTCCCTCATTCCCTCCCAATCCCTCCCTCCCTCCCTTATCTCTTCCCTACCCCTCTCTAAGTCCACTAAGAGGTCCTCCTTCCCTTCGATCTGACCCTAGCTTCTCAGGTCTTATCAGGACTGGCTGCAATGTCCTTCTCTGTGGTCTAGCAAGGCTGCTCCTCCCTTTGGGGGGGGGTGATCAAAGAGCCAGCCATTGAGTTCATGTCAGAAATAGTCCCTGTTCCCCTTACTAGGGAATCCACTTGGATTCTGAGCTGCCATGGGCCATATCTGAGCAAGGTTTCTAGTCTTTCAGAGGCCCTCTTTCTTGTTACTTGTTCTCTCCTACTTCCAATGTCCATCCCATTTGTCTTTCTAAGTGAGGATTGATCATCTTACCCTAGGTCTTCTTTCTTGTTTATCTTCTTTCGGTGTACAGATTTTAGTATTTTTATACATCTTTGTGCCCTCTTTGGTATTGTTAATTTTCTCTTTGTGCTCAAGTGTCCCTTCTAGTATCCTTTATAAGGCTTGTTTTGTGGACAGAAATTCCTTAAATCTGCTTTAATTCTTAGATTTTTTTTTCTTTTTCCTTCAATTATGACTGAAAATTTTGTTGGGTACATAGTACTTTGGGTTAGCATCTGTGGTCTTTAAGAAATCTTATGTTAGTTAGGTTCCAGAATTCACTGAAAGAAAGAACCAAACTTAAACATGTGCAAACAACAAAGGGTGTTTATTCTGAAGAAGTACAGCATGCAGGGATCACCATCCAGGCAGAATGGCGACCACCAGATGAGCACGCAGGGTCTATTTAAATCCAGCTAGGACAATTTCAGGGACAGTTAAGTCATCATTATTATCATTAGTGCAGGTCAGAAGCAAAAATAGGAGTGCATTGGGGATTGGCTAGGGATTGGTCAATGGCTAGAGGCTCTCTAAACTGGTTATATCAGTCCAAACTGGTTGATGCCTATGGGGGCTACATGACCTCGACTAGGATTGGCCAGTTACTGTCGAGACTGTGTAACTCTGATCAGGGCTTAGGGGCTTCTCACACTGGTAGTTAAGGTACCTTATATCCCCAGGCCAAATGTCTTGGCCAGTTCTGATTGGTTGCCCATTTTCTGTGTTATTTCCTGCAACTGAAGTTTCTTTTTCTGAGAAACAGAAAACTCAGGCCTGCTCTCAGTTAGAAAATGAAGCCCATCATGGAGTCAGTCTGGCTTATTTAACCACCCCCTCTCACTTAAATCAGTAGTATAGATACTTTGGTTTTTCAAAGTCTTCATTGAAAATCCAGGTGTTATTCAAATGGATCTACTTCTATATGTGACTTGGTTGTTCTATTTTACATGTTGTCACAATCTTGCCTGTGTTCTGTACATTTAGGGTTTGATTTATTACATTACATGTAAATTTTCTTTTTTTTTTTTGGCCCTACCTGTTCTGTGTTATGTGCTTCTCATATCTTAACAAGCTTGGGTTTCATTAAATTTGGGTAATTTTCTTTTATGATTGTGTTGAAAATATTTTTGGGTCTCTTACTTGAGTTTTTTTCCTCTATACCTATAATTTATAGGTTTAGTTTTTTTACAGTAACTATATTTTTCTGTATGTACCATTCTTGTGGGTTTTTTTTTGTTTTTATACTTAAAATTTTCTTTAACTAAGAGATCCATTACCTTTATCTTGTCCTTGAGACCTGATATTTTCTCTATACCACTTGATCTAATCTATTGGTAAGTCTTTCCTCTGAGCTCTGTGTTTTACTTACTGAGTTTGTCATTTCAAGTTTTATTTCATTTTGGCTTTTCTTCAGAGACTTGATTTTCACATCTTCAGTTGTTTTATTTCTTATGGCCATTTGTGTTGTCACATTCCTCATTCAGGTGTTTGTTCATACACTCTAAGCTTCTTCAACATATTTATAATTGCTGTTTTGATATGGTTATCTTGTACATTACTTCAGTTTATTTTTTTCTCAGGAAACATTACAATGGGGGTGTTACTTTCTAGAGAAGTATATCATGTTGATTATTTGTGTTTGTGGGATTTTCATGAGACATGGGAATGTAGAGTTAGGTTGTTTGTAGTGTTTCTTGGCGTGACTATTTCACCTTGCCTTTTTTAGGGGGTATTTGTTTTTTTTTTATTAATTTATTTATTTTTATATCAATCACAGGTTAGGTACTTTGCATCCCAGGCATAGCCTCCTCCCTCATT
>CM053742.1:79434912-79455583 GCA_028658305.1 Pachyuromys duprasi
AAGAAAGCGCCAAATTGATTTCCAGAGTGGTTGTACAAGTTTACATTCCCACCAGCAATGGAGGAGGGTTCCTCTTTCTCCACAACCTCTCCAGCATGCATTGTCTCTTGAGTTTTTGATCTTAGCCATACTGGTGGGTGTAAGGTGAAATCTCAGGGTCATTTTGATTTGCATCTCCCTGATGGCTAAGGACGTTGAGCATTTCTTTAAGTGTTTTTCTGCCATTCTATAATCCTCTACAGTAAGTTCTCTTTTTAGCTCCATACCAAATTTTTAATTGGATTATTTGGTTTCTTGCTTTTTAACTTCTTGAGTTCTTTACATATACTTGATATTAGCCTTCTGTCAGAAGTAGGATTGGTAATGATCCTTACCCAATCTGTAGGCTGTCGTTTTGCTTTGATGACAGTATCTTTTGCTTTACAGAAGCTTTTCAGCTTCATGAGGTCCCATTTATTGATTGTTGATCTTAGAGCCTGTGCTGTTGGTGTTCTATTCAGGAAGTAGTCTCCTGTGCCAATGAGTTCTAGGGTCTTCCCCACTTTTTCTTCTAACCGATTTAGTGTGTCTGGTTTATATTGAGGTCTTTGATCCACTTGGACTTTAGCTTTGTGCAAGGTGATAAATATGGATCTATTTTCATTTTTCTGCATACAGATATCCAGTTGGACCACATTGTAGTCTATCACTCAATGTAGCCAGGACAGGAACTCAAGCTTCTTTGAACTAGTTTTATCTTGATAATCAAACCAGATCATTCTCCCCTCAAATCCCTATAGACTATTTTCCTAGATGAACATAGATACAAAACCTCTCAAATAAAATATTTGCAAGTAGAGCTGAAGAAAATGTTAAAATTATTATACACTGTTACCAAGGTGATTTCATTTGAGAAGTGCAAATTTGTTTCAATGTATGAAAAATCAATAAATGAAAACTTCATAATTTTAATCAAATAAACCAAGTGATCTTTTCAATAGATAAACAAAAAGACTTTGACAAAGTTTAAACTATTTCTATGCTAAAATCCCTTCAGAAAGCAGATATAGAAAGAACACACAAAAATCTAATAAGAATAAGATATTACAAACATACTGCTCACCTGATACAAAATTGTAAAATATTAAAATGTTTCCCCTGAACTCAATAACAAGACACTGGTGTACATTATCATTCTTCTTATTCAATAAAATGTGGAAAGGTTAATCTAGAACAATAAAACAAGAAAGGAAGAATGGGATACAAACATCAAAGAAAAAAATCCAGTGTATTCCTATTTACAGATGATCAGATCCTAAACCTAAAGTGCCCCAAAGAAAACTCTTTTATTTGAAAACACTTCAGCAAAGCAGCAGAAAACAAAAAAAAATTATTAGCCTTCCTTTGCATTAATAAGAAAACTGTCAAGAAACAAATTGGGAAGGGATCCACATTAGCATAAAAATGTAAAATTGTCAGGAATAAGCTTTACCAAAGGAGGCAGAAAACCCTCTAAAATGGATATTTTAAGTCACTAAATAAAGCAATTAAAGAAGAAACTAGAAAATAGAAAGACTTCTGGATTGGGAGAATAAATTGGAAAACTGACTATTTATCCGAAATAATCTGTAGACTTAATTTATCAGCCAACAAATTCCCAATGACATTTGTCCTAGAACTTGAAAAGACAATAGTATAAAGGTATGATGGCTCTCCCCTTTTCATCTTTAATCCCAGGACCCAGGAGGCAGAATCAGGAGGACATCTGTTAATTCAAGGTCAGTGTGTTTGACAGACTTAGAGTGAGTTCCAGGCAAGCCATGGTAACAAAATGAAACAAAAAATGTGGATCTGAGTTTGTTTCCCTGATCCAGTCAGGTGGCTCACAGCTACCTATAACTCTAATTCCAGGGAGATTCAAGGTCTTTTGCCTCAATAGGCACCTGTAGTCATGTGCCCTAGCCCCATTACATACACATAATCTAAAATAAATAAATAAATAGATAGAGATACATAGATAGATAAATGAAATAAAGAAAATATACTTTAAGATTCCATATTTTTTTAAATCCATATATCACTCCAGTCAGAATGGCTAATTGTTATGAAAATGAATTGAGGGGCTGGGGGACAGTGTAGTTGGTAGAAAATCCACATAAAAAGCTGCACAGCGAAAGTGGATGAAGAGAAGGAACTGGGCAGGAGATGTAATAGGGAGGAAAACAAGAGTGGGGATCAGATATGGAAAGAACGGGGGGGGCGGAGCAGGAGGTGAGAGGGCTGGGAATAAGAAGGGAAACTGAGAGGTGACATCTCTTTGTCAAGTTGGAGGTCTGCAACAGGATAGTCTCTTGGGAGGATGTAAGTGTGACTCTAGCTGAGACTCCTAATTGGAGGTGGGGGGAGGGGGGAATTTAGCAGGAAGACTGAAGTGACCACCTCCTAGCCAGGAAGGACTAGTGGAAGAAGGGGCACAACAACTCACCCACAAAACCTTTGATCCAAAAATTACACTGCCTTACAAGAAGTACATGGATAAAGAGAAAACAAAGATTGAGGCAATGTCCAATCAATAATTGACCCAAACTAAGACCCACCCGATAGTAGAGAGCCAGCCCTGACACTGTTAATGATGCTCTGCTATGCTTGCAGACAGGAGCCTGACTTGACTGTCATCTGGAAGGCTCTAGCCAGCAGCTGATGGAGACAGATGATGGGACTTGCAGACAAGCATGGGGCAGAGCTCTGGGAGTTCTGTGGAAGTATTGGAGGAAAGAGGGAAGAACATGGAGGGGACAAGAACCTCACAAGAAGACCACCAGAGACAACTAACCCAGTCCCTTGGGGGCTTAAAGAGACTGAGACATCAACTAAAGAGCACGCGTTGTCTGGACCTAGTCTCCCTGCACATATGTGGCCAATGGGTGGTTTGGTCTTCATATGGGGTCCCTGGCCAATGGAGGAGGGGTATTTCTAACATGGACTCTATTACCTCCTGTTGGGTTACTTGCCTCTGGTAGCGATGCCTTGTCTGCCCTCAGGGGATGAGTATATGCTCAGTCCTGCTGTGATGTGCTGGGGAAGGTTGATGTGTCCTGTGTATGTGTGTGTGTGTGTGTGTGTGTGTGAGAGAGAGAGAGAGAGAGAGAGAGAGAGAGAGAGAGAGAGAAAGAGAGAGAGAGAGTTCCTTTTTTTCTGAGGGAAAAGGGAGAGAGGAAGAGAGGAGGGGTAATGAGAGGAGATGAGGGAGGGGGAACCCTTGGGATGTAAAGGAAATAAACTGAAAGGGTTTTTTTGTTGGTTTTTTTTGGTTTTGTTTTTGTTTTGTTTTGTTTTGTTTTAATGTTGAACACAGTAACAAGCCCTTGTAATTCCCATGGTAGGTAGGCAGAGAGGTGAGTCCCTGGGTGAGTTCTGGGTTCAGTTAGAGACTGTCTCAAAAATAAGGTGGCATGTGACTGAGGACACTCAATATTGATCTTCTGCATGGACACATGTGAGCACAAACACACTTAACACATGCAGACACGTCCAAAAATCTGCTCATACATGTGAACATACATAAACAAGTACAAAACACACAAACAAAAAAAATATAAGAAATGCTAGTAAATATTTGGGAAAAATAAAATCTTGTCCCTTAAAATCACTGCTTATGAAAACATAAAGTTGCATAACCACCATAGAAATTTATATATACATCTTTATGTGTGTGGGTATGTAAATGTTCAGGCCATGAAAGTAGAATAAGGTTCATGAGCAAGCAGAAAGTCATTTTAAGGGAGAGGAAAACACCAGAGGTGAACTAATTGAGAACAAAGTATGAGATATACATGAAAATGCTGTGATGTAATTCATTATTTTATATGTTAACTTAAAAAGTTATTTAACAAAAATTCAATTCAATTCAACCTTTCTAAAATTTGCACCTTTTACTCTGTTAAAGCTCATATGAAGTTGATAAAAAGATAAGCTAGATATTGGGAGAAATATTTATTGACCTCATATTTAAAAAAAAAATTAGTGTGTCCACCAGGGCCTGGACATTTTTAGTTGGAAGTTGTTTATAACTGTTTCATTCTCCATGCTTGTCATAGGTTTGTTTAGGTTGGTTTTTTCTTTTCCTTTTTAGTTTAACTTTGGACGCTTGGATGTATTCAAATTTTAATCTATTTCTTTTAGATAATCCAAATTAATGTAGTTCAGGTTTTTAAAGTACTCTTTAAAAATATTCTAAATTACTTTGGTTTCTCTTCTAATGGTGTGCCCTCTCCACTTTTTAGTTTTAGTTAATTTCGGATGTAGTCAAGTTGACAACAAAAAATAGCAATCACAAGCCCACTCCTTGCCAACTTGACACACAATTGTAGTGAGAGAATTTTGGTTTATTCAAAAACCTAGTTTTTATTTTAATCCCAGGTGTGGAATATGGGGCTGCTTCAGATTGTCCAAAACAGCTAACTTTAATTGTCTTGAGCTCTGGCAGGGGCATAATTTATGACAGCTGCAGATAATTTAATTTGAGGGACTCTGGAGAGGGTATAAATGCCAAAGCCCAGAGAGGGATGGGAGAATTCCGAATGGAAAAAAGAGGAAGAGGAGGAGGAGGCAGAGCTGCTCCTGGTTGCTGTTGGTGCCATTTGATGAGAAGTTGGATATATCCTGACAATGGAGATTGGACTGGTCCCAAGAAACACAATGGCCTCATCAACAGGAAGTAGTCTAAATAGGTTCATGTCCCCTTTCCTCTCTACCCTTCTTTCTCTCCTACCTACTGCTGTGGGGTGGGAGGGGGGTGTTGGAAGGGATTCGGGTGGAGAAGGATGGTAGATATAAGGATCCAAAACAAAACAGGTTAAAAAATTCACCAACACACAATCATCTCTTTATATTATTTCCAAATGAAAACAACTTCCTATCAACTTTAATCACAGGACTTGCTAACACCAAGAGATGCCCTTTAGGATTTCCTGTACTCTCCATTGTGGTGAAGCAATCCAATTTCCCCATGGTAGTCTGGATCAATTACCGTCACTCCCCAACACTGTTTATTCCTTTCTTAGCCTGTTGGCATGAGGGCATTAGAAGCCCAAAGTGGCCAGGGGGCAAATCTGAGCTTCCAGTTCAATTGTCTTAATGTTCTATTGCTGTGAAGAGGCACCATGATCTTGGCAATGCTTATGCTTGGAAATGAAAACATTTAATTGGGGTTGCTTTGTAGTTCAGAGGGTTAGTCCATTGTCAGCATGGCAGAGAACATGGCAGTAAGGAGGAGAGTTCCACATCCATAGAGCCACCAGGGCTGGCTTGGGCTTTTGAAACTTCAAAGCCCACACCCAGTGCTACACTTCCTCCAGCAAGGCCTCACCTACTCATAGAAGGCTACACTTCCTAATCAACTTCAAAGAGTGCCATTCCCTAATGGCCAAGCATTCATATATGAACCTATAGGAGCCACTCTTATTCAAACCAAGTAATTATAGCTTTATTTGATTTCTTTCTACAGTCTCTGTGCTATGCTTAGTTCTCTCTTCATCTTGAAATATTTCTTTCTGTATTTTCTTTAAGTTTTGTCTACTGGATATACTTGTTTCAGGTTCTTTGTATCATAGAAAGTTTTCCTTTCTCCAACTATAGCAGATTGTTTCACTCTGTACAATGGTCTAGATTGGCAGTTATGGTCTTTTAGGACTTGGTGTGCTGGACACTTTTATACTAACTTGACACAAGCTAAAGTTATTTGAGAGGATGGAACTTCGATTAAAAAAAAAAAAAAGCCTCCTTGCCTGGTTTGGTAACACACACCTATGATCCCAGCACTTAGGGAGGCAGAAGTAGGAGGATCTCTGAGTTCAAGCCAGCCTAATCTACAAAGCCAGTGCAGGATAGCCAAGGATACACAGAGAGACCATGTCTAAAAAAAGAAACAATACAAAACCAATCAACCAAATAAAAGTGTCTCCATAAAATTGAGCTGCAGGCAAGCAAGCCTGTAAAGCATTTTCTAAATAGGTGATTGATAGGGAAGGGCCCAGCTCATTGTCAGTAATGCCGTCACTGGGATGGTGGTTCTGGTTTCTGTGGGAGAGCATACTAAGCAAGCCATAACGGACAAGTCAGTAAGCAGCGTCCATAAACTCTAGTTCCTGTCCTGACTCTGATAATGAACAATGATAAGGAAGTATAAGACAAATAAACCCTTTCCTCTTCAGTCTGCTTTTTGGTCATAGTGTTTAATCACAACAATAGAAAACTAACTAAGACAATTGGAGTTCATTGCTCCAGATTTTGCTGGATTTCAGTGTTTCTATTAAGAAGTTAGTTATTATTCTGACAGACTTTTCTTTATATGTGACTTAGTGGAGTTTTTTCTCTTACAGTTTCAATACTATTCCTTTTTTCTGTATAGTTAGTGTTAAATATGATATACTGTGGGGATTATCTTTTCTGTGTATATTTGGTGTTCTGTGTGCCCCTTGTTTCTATATGAGATAGGTTTTCTTAATCTGGAGAACATATATATATATATATATATACTTGTTGAAGATATGGTCTATACCATTGGCTTGGGATTCTTCTCCCTCAAGTATTTCTACAATATTCCTTGTATATTCAATTGTTTATCCTTTTCATGGTCTCCTACTGTTCTTGCATATTTCTTTCCTATGTTTTTCATACTGTTTTCTTATTTGGTCTCAATCCTCTACTTTATCTTTAAATCCTGATATATTATCTTATGCCTTATTTGTTTGACTTATAAGACTTTTTCCTTGAACAAGAGCCTACCACAGAGGGCCTCTGAAAGACTCTACCCAGCAGGGCATCAAAACATATTGTTGAGACTCCAGGAGGGTATCAAAGCATATTGCTGAAACTCATAATCAAACTTTGGGCAGAGTGTAGGGAATCTTATGAACGAAGGGGGAGATAGACAGACCTAGAGGGGACAGGAACTCCACAAGGAGAGCAACAGAATCAAAAAATCTGGGCACAGGGGTCTTTTGTGGGACTGATTCTCCAAACAATAACCATGCATGGATATAACCTAGAATGCCTGCACAGATGAAGCCCATGGCAGTGCAGTGTCCAAGAGGGTTCCCCAGTAATGGGAACAGGGGCTATCTCTGACATGAACTCAGGAGCTGGCTCTTTGATTACCTCCACCTGAGGAGGGAACAGCCTTACCAGTCTACAGAGGAAGACAATGAAGTCAGTAGTGATGAGACCTGATAGACTAGGGTCAGATGGAAATGATAGGGAGGAGGACCTCTCCTATCATTGGATTGGGGAAGAGGGAGGGAGGGTGGGATTAGAAGGGGTCGGGGCTACAGCTGGGATACAAAGTGAATAAACTATAATTGATTAAAATAAAATAAAATAAAAAAGAATTTCCCTTGAATGTTCTAGGTATTTATTGGGTTTTAAAATTCCACCTTCATTTCATCTTGTCTTCTTCAATGCTTCTGTCTCTGTATTGTATTTAGTTTTCAAATCTAGGATTGTCTTTGTCATTTCCAACAGCCTTTGGTTTATATATTTTTGGTATCATTTACCTATTTATTATCTTTAAGTTCAATGAGCTATTGCATTGTGTCTTCTTTAAACTTCTTGAATCCTTAAGTTTATGACTGTTCCTTTAAGTTATTTTTCCCTAGGATTCATTTAAATAATTCTCAGTGGTGAACATTTCAATAGAAGTATTGGATTTGGGGTGGAAGTACTGCCTTAATATTTAATATTTAAGGCTGGAAAAAAGTTTTTCAAGCAAACAGACCCGGAAAGCAAGCTGGTGTAGCTATCCTAATATTTAATAAAATGGACTTTCAACCAAAATTAATCAAAAAAGATGAGGAAGGACACTTCATTCTCATCAAAATAATAAAAAATAAACCAGGAAGACATCACAATCCTGAGTATCTATTCCCCAAAAAGAAGAGCACCTGCATTTGTAAATTAAACATTATTAAAGCTGAAATCACAAATTGATCCCAGCACCTTAATAGTGGGAGACTTCAACACACTACACTCACCAGGGGACAGATCATCTGGTCAGAAGCTAAACTGAGAAGTAACAGCACTTATAGAGGTCAAAAATCAAATGGACCTAATAGAAGTCTACAGAACTTTTCACCCAAACTCAAAGTATAACTTCTTTTTAGCACCTCATGAAACCTTTTCAAAAATTGACCATATAGTTGGGAACAAAACAAGCCTCAACAGATACAAGAAAACTGAAATAATCCCTTGTATTTTATCAGACTACCATGGCCCCAAACTAGACGTGAACAACAACAAAAATAACAAAAATCCTGCATACACATAGAAACTAAGCAACTCTCTACTCACTGATAGCCTGGTCCGGTAAGAAATGAAAAGAGAAATTAGAGACTTCTTAAAATTCAATGAAAATGAAGTCACAACTTACCCAAAATTATGGGACACAATGAAAGCAGTGCTAAGAAGAAAGTTCATAGCACTTTAAGTGCCTACCGAAAGAAGTATGAGACATCACATAAAAGCAACTTAATGGTGCACCCAAAAGCCCGAGGGGGGAAAATGAAGCAGACACACCCAAGAGGAGTAGATGATTGGAAAGAACCAAACATAGAAATGAAATCAGTGAAATCAGTGAAGAAAACAAGTCAAAAAAATCAATGAGATGAAGACCTGGTTCTTTGAGAAAATCAACAAAATAGACAAACCCTTAGCCAAACTAACTAAAAGGCAGAGAAAAACTATCCAAATCAGCAAAATCAGAAATGAAAAGGGGGACATGATGACAGGCAGTGAGGAAATTCAAAAGCCTATATGCCAAAAAAATTGAAAATCTAAATGAAATGGACAATTTTCTTGATAGATTCCATTTACTAAAATTAAATCAAGATCAGATAAATAGATTAAAGAGCCCTATATCCCCCAAGGAAATAGAAGTAGTCATCAAAAGTCTACCTTCCAAAAAATGTCCCAGGGCCACATGGTTTCAGCACAGAATTCTACCAGACCTTCAAAGAGCTAACTCTAGTTCTTCTCAAACTATTCCACAAAATAGAAAGAGAAGGAACATTACTAAACTCATTCTATGAAGCCACAGTCACCTTGATATCAATCAAAACAACACAAAGACCCAACAAAAAAGAGAACTTCAGACCTATCTTTGTTATGAACATTGATGCAAAAATACTCAATAAAGTACTTACAAACTGAATACAAGAACACATAAAATATCTACCATGACCAAGTAGGCTTCATCCCAGGCATGCAGGAGTGGCTCAATATATGGAAATCCATCAGTGTAATCCACTATATAAACAAACGGAAAGAGAAAAACCACATGATCATCTCCTTAGATGCAGAAAGAGCATTTGATAAAATCCAACAGCCATTGATGTTTAAAGTCTTGGAGAGATCAGGGATACAAGGCACATACCTAAACATAGTAAAGGCAATATACAACAAGCCTATAGCAACATCAAACTAAACAGAGAGAAACTTAATTCAGTCCCATTGAAATCAGGGACAAGACAAGGCTCCCACTCTCTCCATATCTCTTCAACATAGTTCCTGAAGTCCTTGCTAGAGCAATAAGATAATTAAAAGGGGATCAATAGGATACAAATTGGAAATTCGGAAGAATCAAAGTATCACTACTTGCAGGCGATATGACAGACTACATGAGTGACACCAAAAATTCTACCAGGGAACTCCTAGACCTGATAAACACCTTCAGCAAAGTGGCTGGATACAAAATTAACTCAAAAAAAAAAAATCAGTAGCTCTCCTACATTCAAAAGACAACTAGGCTGAGAAAGAAATTAAGGAAACAACACTATTCACAACAGCCACAAAAAACACAAACAAACAAACAAACAAAACCCATAAGGAATCTCGGTATAACTCTAACCAAGCAAGTCAAAAACTTGTATGAAAAAACTTCAAGTCTCTGAAGAAAGAAATAGAAGATATCAGAAGATGGAAAGATCTCCCATGTTCATGGCTCAGTAGGATTAACATAGTAAAAATGGCCATCTTGCCAACAGATTCAATACAGTTTCCATCAAGTTACCAACACAATTCTTTATAGACCTTGAAAAAAATTTTCAACTTCATATACAATAGCAAAAAGCCCAGAAAAACTATAACAATCCTGCACAATAAAAGATCTTCTAGAGGTATCTCCATCCCTGATCTCAAGCTGTACTATAGAGCAACAGTAATAATAATAATAAAACTACATACTGGTGGATCAATGGAATTGAATAGAAGACCTAGAAATAAACCGACATACCTATGGACACCTGATTTTTCACAAGTGTTCCAAAACCATACAATAGAAAGAAGATAGCATCTTCAACAGTTGGTGCTGGTCTAACTGGATGTCTACATATAGAAAAATAAAAATAGAACCATATCTATTGCCCTACACAAAACTGAAGTCCAAGTGGTTCAAAGACCTCAACTTAAAAAATTAGACACACTAAATCTGTTGGAAGAAAAGGTGGGGGAAAACCTTGAACTCATTGGCACAGGAGACACTTTCCTGAACAGAACACAAACATCTCAGACTATAAGATCTACAATCAATCAATGTGACCTTGTGAAACTGAAAACTTCTGTAAAGCAGAGGACACTGTCAACAGAACAAAATGGCAGCATACAGACTGGTAAAATATCATCACCAACCCTACATCCAAGAGAGGGTTAATATCCAGAGTATATTATGAACTCAAGAAATTAGACAACAACAAACCAAATAATCCAATTTAAAAAATGGAGTAAAGAGGTAAACAGAGATTTCTCACCAGAGGAATATGAATGGCAGAAAAACCCTTAAAGAAATGTTCAACATCCTTAGTCATCAGTGAAATGCAAATCAAAACATCTCTGTGATTCCATCTTACACTCTATCAGAATGGCTAAGATCAAAAACTGAAGTGACAACACATGCTGGAGAGGATGTGGAGAAAGAGGAACCCTCCTCCATTGCTGGTGGGAGTGCAAACTCTTATAACCACTTTGGAAATCAATCTGGTGCTTTCTCAAAAAAAAATGGGAATAGCACTACCTCAAGATCCAGCAATACCACTCCTGGGCATATACCCCCCACCCCAAATGCCCTAACATTCAACAAGGACATTTGCTCAACTGTGTTCATAGCAGCTTTATTTGTAATAGCCAGAACCTGGAAACAACTTAGATGTCCCTCAATGGAGGAATGGATGCAGACATTGTAGCACATTTACAGATTGGAATACTACTTAGGTATTAAAAACAAAGAGATTATGAAATTTGCAGGCAAATGGAACTAGAAAAGACTACTCAGAGTGAGGTAACCCAGAAACAAAAAGATGGACATGGTATACACTCACATATAAGCAGTTATTAGCCGTATAACATAGGATAGTCATATTAATATCTACAGACCTAAAGAAACTAAACACTAAGGCAGACCCTAAGGAGGATGCTTAAATCTCATTCGCAATGGCAAATAGGATAGACACCTGAAGTAGTGGAATAGAGGAAATAGGATGGGAGCATGCTATAGATGGTCCTCTGAAAGGCTCCACTGAACAGGAGATTGAAGCCGATGGTGAGATTCACAGCCAAACTTTGGGTAGAATGCAGGGAGTCTTATGGAATGAGAGGGGAGGGTGATAGAAGGACATGGAGAAGATTGTAACCCCATAAGGAGACTCACAAAGCTAAAAAGTCTGAGACCAGGTGGTTCTGCAGAGACTGATGCACCAACGGAGGACCATGCATGGAGTGGGCCTAGAAGCCTTACTCAGATGTAGCCAATTGGCAGCTCAGTTCCATGTGGATACCCAAGTATGAGGATCAGGTCCTGCCTCTGTCATGAACTGGGTTGACTGCTCTTTGATCACTTGCCCCTGGTGGTGTGGTCTTGCCATGCCACAGAGGAAGAGGATCCAGGCAGTCCTGATGAGATTTGATAAACTATGGGCAGATGGCAAAGGAAGAGAACTCCCCCTTTCAGTGGACTGGGGGAATGGGATAGGGGGTAAGAGGGAAGAAGGGAGGGACTGGGAGGAGTTGAGTGAGGGGGTGTCAATTGGGATATATAATGGATGAATTGTAAAAAAATTAAAATTAAAAAGAATCTCTAAAGAGTGAAACAGCTCTAAAATCCTTTGAGCAAGAGCTTATTTCTGAGTATAAATATGTTGGGTAGTGGTGGTAGAAGCTAAACAACTAGAGCAAATCTCTGTTGGGGTTACATTTCTTGCTTAATAATTGTGCTCTAAAGTTTGCCATGGAGCAATAGCCTACAAATTGCATAGGGGGCCTACAAGGAACTGTAGCCTATGTGCCTTAACTAATGATGCAGAAAGACAGACACATGGGAAAATATACATTCATATACATACGCAATCATTCTATATATGAACCAAATAAATATTTTAATGGGCAAAGATGCATAAAATGATATATATGAACAGACATGAATATATGGAGTTATGCTATATAAAGGTTCATGCAACTATCCAACAAACTTGACTTCAAAGGCATGGAAATAACTAATCTTGCAAATGTAAATAGCTGGAGCTTGAGTTATTGAGACGATGTAGACCCCCAAAGACAAATGTTACATGTTCTCATTCATTTGTGGATCTTAATATCAAATTTTTTGTTTAGTTTGAAGTACCTATAGAATCCAGAAAACTAGAATGGTCCATTGTTATGGAAGGAGAAGAGAAATCTTAAGGGAGGGGGAATAGTAGAACAGGTGATATGAAGAGGAAAGGGGGAATAACAAAGAAGGAGGTTTAAGAAGAAAGTGCTTTGGAAAGGTAGGGAAGAGGAGGGGTTTGTGAGGATAATTAACATTAAAACTCTTTGAAAAAGCCACATTTCATTAAAGTCACTGTACGTATGAGTTTATGTTTATCCCACAAGTAATAGATGGCCAAAGAAAACAATACAGGATACTTCCATTGTTCTTGGTTGCTTATTAAACTTGATAACAAGACTCTATTGCTGAAACCCTACACTCATTTGCCATAGACCATAAAGAAATAAAATTGGTACTAACAAGGAAGCTTCCTCCATGCCAATTAAGTACTGTAAGGTGCTTTTCTGGCTTGTGGGAATAAAAAAAAAAAATAATTAAGAGTCTTACTCCGTTGTAGACCATGTAAACTATAATAATGACTGGCATGGAAAATATGCCCATAGGTACAATAGTGACAATAATATTATGAGGTAACCAACTGATTTCTGGTTTTATTTCAAGCTTGTTCCGTAACAGGAAACTCATGTCTTGTTCTGTAAATCTGCTAAAGAAACCATGTTTATGGAGCTCACAGACCCAAGGGATGATCCTAATGCTAAAAGGATAGTATCAACTACCCACTAAATTCATTTCTATGCCCATGTAACATCTTGAAAGTACTAACTTGCAACATATGTAGGGAAGCAGAAGCTTAGTGGAGATAAATTGTGCTGGGGATTTGATAAGTTCCAAAGAAACTAAGAAAGCGATCTTACTTCATTTATTGGACTGTTTCAAGTTCACTGGTGCATCTAGTATTACACCAATGTTCCTGAGGAATTGTAGCCCCTCGGAACCTCCATTCAAGTTTCCTATGATAAGAAAATACCACAGAAATGAATGAAAAATTTTTGCCATTTTTAGGAAAGACTAGTTGCTGGTTACCCTTACCATGGTTCATCTTTCAGAACCATGTGGATTGCAGTAGAAGGGTTACAGGAAGAAAAGTAGGTTCATACAAGACTAGGAATAGAGAAAACAAAAGCAGAAATTAGTCAAGAAATTTGAATCCAGTACCTGAAGTACAGTGGACTTTTTTAGGGACCTTTTCAAGGAATATGTTGGAAAAAGAATACTTGGTGATTGTCTAGAATTACAAAGAATTCTAGGTATGAACAACTCTCAGAGCTTAATTAAACATACAGAATTTTCAAGTCCTTGTTTCTATTTATAGTATTTTTTACTTCTCCCAATATTGTCATAGAATAACACAGACTGTTCTAACTTTATACTTCTTTCTGCAATTCTCCCTTTTAAGAAGAAATATGAGCAGAGGAATAGTCCAAAACCACGGAATAAGAAGAAAAGCAGTCATGTATCTTGTTAGATCCATTACTAAGTAAAACCTCAATTTTCAGAACAGCTAAATAGAAATGTTTCTATTTCCAAATTAAAGATGCTAAGACCTTCTGGAGATGGATAATTATAACAGACCACACACAAGCATACTCAAAAACCCAGGAGCAGAATTCAAGTTTTCTAACTCCTGGTTCAGTTACCAAGTGTGGCTAAATGGCATTTTCACCACACAAATAGTCAAATAATGAGTAGATATACTTCATTGCTCAGAAAGTAGGGTCTTCCTTAGGATTACAATTATTCCAGGGCCAATTACTCAAGTAGTATTAAGTTCTAGCGATATCCTATAGCCATCTAGAGCAACATGATCTGAGAAGTACCACTAACATAGAAGGCAGAATCTCTGTGATAAAATTATCTGAATACAACTGCCAAAATAGGCTTCTGGGTCATCTCAACCTGAAGAGGTTAAAACACAACTCAGGGAAAATGTGGGATAAATGGTATGTGCATAGCTACACATGCAATGGAGCTGTTTATGGAATACAGCCTTGTTGAACAAAAGAACCCTTGCATTTTATTTGGAATGAATCTTGCATTCTCATATTAGCATCAACAAATTTACAGATGTCAGTCATGTAACAGTCTTAGAGAAAAGACATATTTTCAATCCAATTAGTTTATTGTTATTTCCATTATTATCATTTCTAGTTATAAGTACTTTAATACTCATTAGACATTTTGAGTCCTTTACCCATAAGATCCAAATTATTGACTTTAAGGATTCAAATACAAAAACTGATGCTCAAACAAGTAAAATGATTGATTCTAAATCTTACAAATATTAAGCAGCAGAGCCAACATTTCGATTTAAGTGTGTATGTAAGAGATGCCACTGTCATCACATTGCGTTGTCAGGAAACAAAATCCACTGACTTTCCTATTTTTATTAGTAAACATTTGTTGAATGAGCAAGTGAGTGTCCAAGTGAATGAGAGACAAAATTGGTAGAGGGACATGGAAAGAAGGGACTTATTGGTTAGTGGGCTTCCACTAGGAATTGTGATGGGGGCATACTTAAATTTGATTTTACTAAATCTTTACAATAATCCTAAGAGAAAAATGTTATCCGGCATCCCATTTCCCAGATCAAAATTGAGGACTACACATGTTCAACAAATTGCTCAAGGTTGCAGAGCAAAAATTTGGATTTTAGTGTTTCCAAGTCTAAACCTGATTCTTTCCACTATGAGGTATTGTCCTAGAAATCTCCAGATTAGAAACTTAGGAGAGGCTGTTAAAAGTGTATGTGGACTCTGGTGCAAGGGCAATAACCGGGTAGCATCAAATGAACTGAAGTCTTCAGGATCCGAACAAGTTGGAGGTAAACGAGATACTAATGAATCTTGAAGATGATTCTTGGAGCCTGTCATCAGCTGGGTCAGAGATATAAAAAGGAACTGGATGACAACTGGCTTCCCGTTTGAGGTCCTGATGTCATCCTTCTTTTCAGATATATATAGAGAGAGCTACAAGTATCTGGTTTGAACCTCAAAAAACAGAGCCGTGATGTGGGATCCACTTATATCCCAAAGGTGAGAGAGGCTGAAAAGGTGTGGTAAGACATGCACCAATCTCAGGAGTATGCTTTCCCACACTTGGCCTATAAATAAACATAGACCAGCCCCCAGGATAAGGTATAATAACACTGCCTCAGCTGATCCTTACCTTGATGGGGTTTCAACTGCTTCAAACAATCAGAGGGAGGCTGATGGTACCCAACATACTTAGGAGAGAGTTGGTGGCCTCTGAACTTTCAAAAGACTCAGACTTTTCAGGGATTGAGTCTCTTCCTAAAAGAAAGAAAGAGCAATAGCTGAGAAAAGTTTTGTTGCATTAGGTCCTCCTACCCCACTTCACTTGCCAGGGCATGATATGTGTGTGCTTCTGGCAGCTGATTTAGAACATATGGTTTATTTAATAATCAGCACCTGCAGTAATGCCGCTGAAGGTGAGTTTAGGTGTAAATAATACTTTGCTTCTAAATATTTAAGACTGGTTTAGATTTAGAGCAAATAGCATCTGGGCATGCTGGAAAGTCAAGAAACGGAAATCTTTAGTCACAACTATGCTATGAACTTAAGCGGAACTCAATATCTTTCTGAGTCTATTTTCCCATGCATAAAAGAGAATCACTCAAACTTTTAAAACCCTCCTAGTTCTGAAAGAGTGACCACATATCATGTCTTCATGATTCTTTATTCTTTGCCTTTACTATCTCTAATGGAAGTTTTGGTTTCTTTAAAGACTCAGTTATGTTATATAAATATGTTTTTGTTTAAATCCTAAGTTTGGGGTTTTAGTTTGGGCTTTAGTTTGTCCACAGCTGATAACTGTCTCGTGCAGTCTGTGGTCTTTGACAGCTGGTAATGGCCTACCTCATACCTCCTGTGGCACAGAGAGGGGTGTAATCTAGGACTCTGAGGACATAAATTTGAGAGCCCAGAAAGAGGTGGTACGGGGTGTGATATTGGCGTGCTTCAGGGCACAGCAGCTTGGAGGAGGAGACTGTTGACTGGGTTTGCTGTTGATGGAGATTTGTAGAGCCCTAAAAGAACCCATTGATCCTAAACAGCAGGTAAAGTAAAGGGGTTTGTGCCCCCTCTCTCTAACCTTCTGTCCCCTATCTAGGATTGAGGGGTTGGTAGAAAGGAGGTAGAGGTGTAAATACCCCAAATAAAGTAGTTTTTTAAATGAGTACTATACTTATCTCCTTAACTTCAATAGGTTTCTGAGGGAATTGTTATAGAAGATCCAAATGAGTGATTTATTTCGTTCCTACCTTCATAGAATGCTAAGAAGAAATCAGTATTAGAAATAAACTGAGCCAAAGCATGCCATATGTTCCACACAGACAGAATAAAAGAATAGAATAAAAGAAGAGTAGGTTCCATGCAGCTACAAAGACTTTAAGGTAGAGAGAGTCTTTAGAACACGGAAAAGTGGGACCAGGAGTCCCAGAACATTTATAAAATTAAAAAAAATTCTACAAAAGTATAAGCAAAGTCAACATTCATACAAATTATGTTGCAAAAAGAATTAAGGTGAGCTAGACTGTGTACAAGGCCCAAACCTCCAACATTCCTTTCAATTGTGGCATGAATTTAGATCAGAAAGAGCCTATCAATGCGTCTGGAAGGACACATTCTGAATTTTTTTACCATTACTAAGGAGTTAAGTGGAAAGGTTTTGGATTTTAAATGATATAAATGAAAGTTTTCTAAGCCCCAAGAGTTTATCCATGGTCAGTGTTCACTGAAAGAAGACCTATATTACATAGACCATGGACGTAAGTAAGATACAAATGATATAGGACTGTGATGACCTCATGGAATGTTGGAACTATGGGATAGGGTGTTTTGGGGACAGCACACTGTATAACAGAGAAAGCAGCATAAGGAAGAGATTAGGAACTAGAACATATGAAGCTTAGAATGTACTAAGGACAGAGAAATGGGGGTAGAGGTGAGTTTTAGGAAGAATAGCATCTTCGCTACTTTTCTAATGCTGTGAAGAGACACCATGATAGTGGCAACTGACAGGAAAAAGGCGTTTAATGAGGACTTATTTAGAGTTTCAGAGGGTAACTTCATGACCATTTTAGAAAGGAGCATGGCAGCAGGCACGCAGACTGTACCCTGGAACAATATCTGAGAGCTTACATCTGATCCACAAGAAAAAGGCAGGGAGAGAGAGAGAAAGAGAACTGGACTGGAAATGGCATGGGTTTTTGAAACTTCAAATCCATCCCAAAGTGACACATCTTCTCCAACAAGGTCACACTTCCTAATCCTTCCCTAACAGTTCCACCAACTCTGGACTAAGCATTCAAACATAGCTGCCATAGGCTCAGAGACATATCATAATGAAAAATGCATTTAGCCCAACTTCAATAGTCTCTATGGTCTTTCAGTCTCAAATTTTAAAAGTCCAAAGTCTCTTCTGAGACTCAAAGCAAGGTTACTTCTAGCTGTAACCCCCTGCATTAATTATGGTTTCTATTGCTGTGAAGAGACACCATGACCATGGCAACTCTTATAAAGGAAAGTATTTAATTGGGGTTGGCTTAAAGTTCAGAAGTTTTGTCCATTATCATCATGGTGGGAATCATAGTGGCAAATAGGCAGATATGTTGCTGGAGAAGTAGCTAAGAGGTTTTTTTGTTTGTTTGTTTGTTTGTTTGTTTTTTAATCTGGATCAGCAGGCAGCAAGAAGAGAAAATGACATTGGGCCTGGTTTGACTGCTGAAATCTCAAAGACCACCCCCAGTGACACACTTCCTCCAACAAAACCACACATACTCCAACAAGGCCACAACTCCAATAATGCCACTCCCTATGAGTCTATGGGAGTGGCATTTTCATTCAAACTGCCACATTTCTGGAAAATGAAAAAACAAATTATATCCTTATTACAAATAATGGAGGGCAGAATACAGATTACCATTTCAAAAAAGGAGGAATTGTGGGCTGGACCAAAGGAAGACCAAAACCCAGTAGTGCAAACTCCATATGCTATAGCTACATGTGTGATGTAAAAAAAAGGCTTAGATAACTCCTCCCTTTCAGTTTTGGTTACTGCAACACACTTTTTTTTTTTCTGGAGGCTATTTTCACTCTGTGTATGCACTCTCCATGGCAAGTATCCCATGATTCTGGTATATTCAATATCTTGGGGTCACCAATGTAATCCAAGCTTTCCTCTCATGGCTTAAGAGGATCTTTCTGGCCCTGCATGAGGGGACCCTGGCCTCAGCAGCTTTTCTTAATTGTTAAAGAATTCACAAGCCTTTTACTACTGTATCCTTTATGACTCTAAAACCAAGAGTGCCAGTTGCTGCCAAGTTCAGCTGTCTACTTGGGATGAAATATGCTCCCTCCTTAAATTACATTCGTATAAGCTTTGATTTGTTGATGCTTTCCTTTGTTGCATAAACTTTCCTTTAATTCCTTCCACACTTTCTTTTCACAAGTTGCAGGATTTGCTGGATGGGGTCTGGCCCCAAGGACACCACTCTCTTTTTAGTCCTTAACTCTCCTAGCACAAACAAAGGCTGGCATATTAAATTTTCGGTGCTCTTTTCTCCTCAGACTATACATTTTATATTTCTTTTTGACCCCCTCCCCGGCTTGATCTTTTTAATTGCAGATTTGTGTAAGAGTGATCACTAATAACCAAGTAACGAGTCAACATTAGGCTGCCTTGAAATAGGCTGCCAATGAAATTAGTTCTAAAGTCTTCAACTTAACATCACCAGAATCCTTAGGACAAGAAAAAAATTGCTACATTATATGTCAAAATTTCACAAGAATGGTCTCTAGCCCAGTTGTTAAAACTGTTCACATTTCTTTCAGCACTACTGTTTTCCAAGTTCTTAATAGAATGTACCATCAATCTCTGCTTAGAGTGTTCAACTGCTTTTCTAGTCTAAAGTCCCAAACTCTTGTACATTTCTCAAAAAAAAATTAGCGTGGTCAAACCTGTCACACATCAACAGCTCACTCCCTGGAACCAACATCTGTCTTACTTACTTTACTATTGCTGCAAAGATACACCATGACCCAGGCAACTTACCAAAGAAGAAGGAGAAGCGGGAGTGGGAGGTATGAGGGTAGGACAGGCAGGAGAGAAGGGAAAGGGCTGGGATCAGGCTGTAAATCAATCGACTTAATTAATTAATTTCAGGCTCATGGCCCATCATGACAGGAAGCATGACATCAGACAGGTAGTCATGGCACTGGAATCATATCTGAAAGCCCATATATGATCCACAAGCATGAGGCAGGAGGAGTGTGTGAGAGAGAGACAGAGACAGAGAGACAGAGAGAGAGAGAGAGAGAGAGAGAGAACTAGGAATAACATAGGCTTTTGAGACCCCAAAGCCACCCCTAAGTGATACACCAACTCCAGCAATGCCGCACGCAATCCTTCCCCAAAAGTTCCAACTGGGGACTCAGTACCCAACCATACGAACCTATCAAGGACATCCTCATTCTCCCAAATAGAACATGTAAATGCTTTTGAGTTAAAAATCACTTCCCCACAAAATGGGGATGTTTGCATTTTAGAAGAGCTTAGAGAAAAATGTATGTCAAGGTGTTAAGTGACAAATTTTGGTATGAATGACAAAATTAGGGACTGGAGGCTATTATGAGTAGAGCAGCAATGAACATGACCAAGCAATTATTACTGTAGTAAGTATGGAGTTCTTTTGGTATATGCTGAAGATTGGTATAGCTGAGTGTTATGGTAGATCTATCTTTGTTTTTCTTATTTTGTTTTTTGAGATGGGGTTCTCTCTCTCTCTCTCTCTCTCTCTCTCTCTCTCTCTCTCTCTCTCTCTCTGTGTGTGTGTGTGTGTGTGTGTGTGTGTCTGGTCTGAAATACACTACATATGCATTACATAAACCAAGTTAACTTTGAACTCACAGAGATCCACCTGCTTCTACCTGCCCCTCCAGAATGCTAGAATTAAAGGTGTATGCCACTATGCCAAGCTAGTCCTATTTTTAACTTTAAAAAATTTTCCCATATTGGCTCTCC
>CM053742.1:79455683-79475252 GCA_028658305.1 Pachyuromys duprasi
CTCTGTGTGTGTGTGTGTGTGTGTGTGTGTGTGTGTGTGTCTGGTCTGAAATACACTACATATGCATTACATAAACCAAGTTAACTTTGAACTCACAGAGATCCACCTGCTTCTACCTGCCCCTCCAGAATGCTAGAATTAAAGGTGTATGCCACTATGCCAAGCTAGTCCTATTTTTAACTTTAAAAAATTTTCCCATATTGGCTCTCCTCTAGCCCAGCAAGATGCACAAGGGAAAGAAAGCCAGGGGAAGAAGGTGGCCCCGGAGCCCACCATTGTGAAGAAACAGGAGGCCAAAAAGGTGGTCAATCCTTTGTTTGAGAAAAGAACTTCGGCATTGGGCAGGATAACCAGCCATAAAGATATCTCCTGCACTTTGTCAAATGGCCCGGCTACATTAGGCTGCAGCCATCCTCTACAAGCAGCTCACAGTACCTCCTGCCATTAAGCAGTTCATCCAATGCCTGGACCAACAGACAACTCTCCAGCTGCTTAATCTTGACCACAGGCACAGGCCAGAGACAAAGTAGAAGCAGCAGAAGCTACTGCTCCATGCTGAGAAGAAAGCTGCTGGGAAAGGAGATGTGCCCAATTATGAGACCGCTTGTCCTCTAAGCAGGAATCAAAACTTTGGGGTCTTTAAAGACTTAGTTATGTTATATAAACATGTTTTTTGTTTTGTTATGTTCTAAACCCAGGTGTGGGATATGGGACCGATTCAGACTGTCAAAAGCAGCAAACTACTTGCCTTGTGCGGGCTCTTTGCCAGCTTCAGATAATTTAATTCTGAGGACTATGAAGAAGGACTAAGTGCTGGAGCTCAGAGAGAGAGAAGGGGCTCTGTTGTTTGTTATTAATATTTAATATTGATTTATCTTTTAGCTAAACAGCAGTTATTCTTAAACCAGCTGTATATCCAAATCATGCAGAGACTAGGATTTATTTAATTAACCTAGAGCACAAGGCTGAGCAATGATTACTCCATCCTAAACCTCCAAACCTGCATAGCTTCCTCCCACTCAGATTTCCCACATTATACTTGCTTTTAGTCATATCTGAGATCCCATTCATCTTTCCTGGTGTTTCCAGGTCCTCTCTTCTCCTCTCGGCTCTCCCAGATCTCTTCTCTTACTTCTTCCTCCTCCCCTCTGTACCAGGATGTCCCACCCTATTCTCTCCACTGCTCAGCATTGGCTGGCTGTTTTCGTTGGAAATACAGAGAACAAGTGGTGGCATGTTTACACAAACTTGAGACAGGTGATGCTTAGAATAAGCATCACAATGCAATATCCAGATTTAAATGATATTAGATAATGGGGTAGAGAAATCAGCATGTGAATGAACAAGGGTAAATTGTATACATTGCACAAGAACATTACACCAACAGGACTCCAAGAAAAGAGAAGGCTGCTGCTGCTCCTGGTTGCTGTTGATGCAGTTTGACAAGAAGTTGGAGATATCCTGAAACAAAGATTGGACTAGTCCCAAGGAACCCAAGCACCCTAACCAGAAGGAAGCAACTAAAGAGAACTACTCCCTTTCTCCCCACTAACCTTCTTTTTCTCCTACCTGGTGGTGGAAGGAAGGGATTGGGGTGGAGATGGAAGAAAGAGGACTAAGAAACATAAATAAAATAGTTTTTGAAAGTACACTAACACTCATCCTCATATTTTCTCAGTTGTTTTCTTGATCTTAGCCATTCTAACTGGGCTAAGAGAAATACCAAAGTATCTCAAAGTAGCATTTTTGGATATGAAACACTTTTAAAGATATTTCTTGGCTTAAGTATGAGCAGAGCAGAACACTGGCCATCTGCCTCTCTGCCCACATAAGTATCAGCCATCAAGAAACTGAAGACATCCAATCTCATTGCAAACAAAACAATTGACTCTACCAAAAGAAAGAGTACTCTCTTTCTTATTATTGCTATTCCCAGTCGCTGGGAAATTACTGCCTTGTAAGCACTCAGTATTTGGTTAGTGAATGAAAGAAAAGACAGAGGTTTACATCTAACATCCTTATAAACAGAATTTCACAGAAGTTTTTCAGTCTAAGAATTTTAATTCAGAACATGGATATTCTGGCAAGAGATCATATCCAAAGACCTTCTAGGTCTGTGTTGATTTGGCTGGAATACAAACCAGCCTTTAATCCAGGAGACAGAGGCAAATAGATTTTTGAGTTCAAGGCCAGCCTGGTATAGAGCAAGTTTCAGGTAAAGAAGAGCTTAGGTTCAGGTGTGGTGGCACATACTTTTAATCCCAAGCTATGAAGGTAAAGTTAATTTGTAGAAGGAAGCACCCATGTTTGAAAGTAATGTCATACTGAGTGGCAGAAAAAGAAAGTGACAAATCAGAGAAAGATATGACAGAATAGGATACAAACAACTCTCAGGACAGAGGGAGGGAAAGGTACTGAAGGGACAATGCAGAGAAAGAGAGGAGGCAGTTATACCAAGAGAGTTTTAGAGAGAGGTTGAATGAAAGAACAAGCAGGTAAAGACAGAACAAGCCAGATAATGAGAAGGAGCCAAGAGATTAGGGCAGATTGTCAGAGTGGTTTGAGGCCAAGCAGAGCACTTCAAGGGCCAAGAAAGAAGCCAGATTGAGTTAAATCAGCTGGGAGAGGAGTTTGAACCAGAACAGCTGAATCGAACCATTTGAACCACCCAGCTCAGTATGAACACAAAAGAAGTGAGCTTATTAAACAGTAAGTCTCAGAGACTGAAAATATTCTAGGCCTAAATTATATTGCACGGAAGCTAGAAGCTTTCAGGGCTAGGCCTAGGTAAGCAGACAAAGGCAGTAATCTTCTGAGACAATTGAAATAGGCAAATAAAGGTTCCTTTTACATACTTGGTCAAAAAAATAGGAAGCTCATATTCAGTAGACTGGACCCAGGGAAGTACATTTCCACACAATAGCCATGATTTCCAAGCCTTTTAGGGAGCTGAAGTCAAAATAACTTCTGTGGTATTTTTCACCTAGGGTAATTAGTATCATCTCTCTATTTCTCCTTGGGGAGAGATGGAGATCAACTTCAGAGGCATTTTAGATTGTGGAGACATTCAAAATATTAAACAAATTTAAAATGTTTGAAATCTAATCCCAATTTTAACCCTTAATTTTTTGTTTGTCTCCCTAACAGGACACTCAGCCACTCTGTTTGCTTCATGAGCAACTGAAGTAAGGGGGTAAAAATCAAAATTAGATCCCTGCTACACCACACAAATGTTGCAAACAGTAACAAATATCTATGGAATATTGAGTAGTTCACCAGATTCTAGTGGATAATTCTAATGCATACTGACAGAGATAAGCCTGCTAAAACCCAGTAGGTTTAAAAACAAAAAGAACCAAAACCATGAGTGTGGGAATGGACTTTCAGGAGTGAGTGAGTAGTTAATAGGAATGGGAAGGAGGCTATCATTTTTTTTAAATGTCAGGTGTATACCCCAAAATAACTTTAATTATAAGATGTTTTGTTTATTGATCCTTTAGAGGGGTTAAGGACTTCTCTCTCCTTTCAAGTCACTCAACTTGCTTTTATTAGACAAAGACATGTGCATATAGACACATTCTAATAATAGCTTGTCATCATCTTCCTGACAGAAAAAAAGTATTCCCAACTTTCCATAAAATATCAGAGCATAGAAATTACCCTCTGTACTCTTCTATACCCCATGACTTTTTCTGTCTTGTTAGATTAAATGTGATATATCTTTTGTTTTGATAAGCTTTTTCTTTAATGTTTTAAAAAAGAAAACTTAGAGTACTTCCAGATAGAGGACCAGAGCTTGGAAGTAATGATTAAATTCATTTTTTACTTCACTGGTTTTTGAGTCACTTAAGAAGTACTGCGGCATCCTTCTGAGTGTGTGTATATGATGGTGACGAACCTGGACATAACAGACTCCATTTTGTCACTGTCTTCCATCTTATACATGACCTAAAACTTACCCTCGCTTCAGAAAAAAAATGTGTTTATATTTATAGAAATCCACAACATTTCTGAGAATGACCACAAAATGTGCCAATCCTGAAACTGGCTGATCAGAAAACAGGTCACAATGACCTTTTCCCTTAGGTTATTAAAACAATTATATGTTGTCATTATGGTTACCAAAATAATTATTGTAGGTGGTTACAGCTTGCCTCTAACCAATCACTATGTAACAAGCTTGTTCTTGCTAAGTGTCACCTAGTCATGTAACTGCCAAGTCTGGAAGCCCTTCCCCCTTGCTAAAAAATAAATAAAAAAATAAAAATAAAAACCAGCTTCTTTCTAGGCTCAGGGTTCCTAGCCTCTTACTGCTGTGGCAGTTCATGCTGGGAGCCTGAGCTTGAGCCCTAATAAAGGCTTTTTGCTTTTGCATATAATTTATGACTCCTGGTGAGGTCTATAGTCTTTTGGGATCTTGCAAACTGGGCACAACAATGGCATTTGTAGAGAGGCTTAACTAAGGGGGAGATCATGTTGAATACAGGCAACTTCAGGCTAGGGACACGGATACAATAAAAGGAAACTCCAGCTGAAAGTGAACATTCCTCTTTCTCTGCTTCCTGACCTGCGATGATATGACCTACTTTCTTCTATCATCCCTTCTGAGCTTGACTGAACCCCCCTAAAAGAAACTATGAACAAAATAAATAATTCTTCTCTGAAGCTATTTGTCAGGATTTGGGACACAATAACAAAAAAGTAACCAATATACTTACTTTTACCCTGAGGAGAAAAGTTTGACTTCTGATAAGTATGCCAATAGGAAAACCCCTTAAAATTTCCCAAGAAAATGAGTGAGTATAAAGGGTTATAAAGGTTGGACCTCTTTTATCTTCTCCACAATAAAGAGCCAATAAATGAATTCTGAAACTTCTTTAGTAAAGTTCGGGAAGTGACTGCACGTTCTTAAGAGGAAAAGGCAGAGGGACATAAAATAAGCGAGCATACGGAGTTCCATTGCTGTCTCCACAGAACCAACATATGAAGCATACTATTCAGCCAGGACCTTTCCAACATACCAATTACAGTAAATGTGTGGGAATACAGACAAAGAAAAGGTTGGTAAACCTTAAATTTAGATCATCTTCTGCTACTAATTCACTGAGGAAGTCTTTGCTCTAGCTTTGGTTTTTTTTTTTTTTTTTTATTGTACAATGAGGGGAGCAAATGAGACCAAACTAAGCAGTGCCGTTAACACTGTCCCTGAATTTAGAAACGACACTAATTTTCTATTGCCCCAAATCATACTGAGAAACGGTCCTTTATCTTTACTGCTATTGTCTATCATCTATACTACTATTATTATATGCGTGTGTGTTTTCCCTATCTCCAGTCCCAGCCACAGCTTTTACCCCATATTTACTAAGAATTATTTACACTACACCATTAAGATTAATTGCATTAAAATGATACATATTTTACAAAAATTAGATACTTACATATAAAATTTATACCCCTAAAAGTTTTGCATAAGCTTACCAAAATTAAAATATTACCATATTTTAAACATTTTACTAGCTAATCACTGCTTTAAGTAATTTTACATATTTACTCATAACTAAAATTAAATAACAAAGGACAAAAATCCCCAGAAATGAGATTTGGGATTTTTTTGTTCTTGTTTAAAGATTTATTTGTTTATTTTATGTATATATGTGTGTCTGCATGAGTTTATGAGCACCATATAAAAATTCTTAACTACCGCACCACATGTCTAAAAACCATATCTGGTTTTTCACAGTTGTTTTTTTTTTCAAAATTTTAGGCAGAAATGGCAAATGTTATGAATACCTCCAGGAAGTTCCATAAATAAATACATTAGTTTTCATTTTTAAAAAATAGACAGTTTCTGCTCCCCTTACTAGGGAATCTACTTGGATACTGAGCTGCCATGGGCTAGGTCTGAATAGGGGTTATATCCAAACATGGTCCTTGGTTGGAGAATCAGTCTCAGAAAAGACCCCTGTGCCCAGATATATTTAGTGCTTAAGAAGCTCCTATCCTCTCCAGGTCTTACTAATTCCCCCTTCTTTTATGTGATTCCCTGTACTCTGCCCAAGGTTTGGTTATGAGTCTCAGTATCTGTTTTGATACACTGCTAGGTAGAGTCTTTCAGAGGCCCTCTGTGGTAGGACCCTGTCCTGTTTCTTGTTTTCTCCTATTTCCAATGTCCATCCCATTTGTCTAAGTGAGGATTGATCCTCTACCTGGGGTCCTTCTTCTTGTTTATTTTCTTTAGGTGTACAGTTTTTTGTATATTTATCCTATCTTTTAGAAGTGGCTGTCTCTTTGACTTCCTCCACCCACGAGGGAGGAGCAGCCTTGCTGGGCCACAGAGGAGGACATTGCAGCCAGCCCTGAAGAGTGATAAGCTAGGGTCAGATGGAAGGGGAGGAGGACCTCCCTTATCAGTGGACTTAGAAAAGGGCAGGGAGGACATGAGAAGGGATGGTGCGATTAGGAGCGAATGAGGAAGGGGGCTACAGCTGGGATACAAAGTAAATAAACTGTAATTAATATAAAAAATAAAAATTAAAAATAGACAGTTAATTATGTATCTATTTTAAATACTATTTTCTTTTTTAAATGTGTTATTATTATTATCATTTATTACAAAGTATTCAATTTGTATCCTTGCTGTGTCCCCCTCCTTCGTCTCCTCCCAATCCTATCCTTCCTCCCTCTTTTCCCCCTATGCTCCTCACTGGTCCTCCTCCTCTTATATTTGAACCTAGCCTATCAGGTCTCATCAGGTCTCTGTGGCCTGGCAAGGCTGGACTCTCCAGGGAGAGGTGATGAGAGAGTCTGTCACTAAGTTCATGCCAGAGAAAGCCCCTGCTCCCCTTATTGGAGAACCCACTTGGAGACTGAGTCTATGGGCTACATCTGAGCCAGGGTTTTAGGTCTTCACCATGCATGGTCTTTGGCTAGGGTATCAGTCTTTGCAGGGCCCCCAGGACTCAGTTTTATTGGCTCTGTTGAACTCCTTTCAGAACTCCTGTCCACTCAAGGTCTTCCTATTTACCCCTTCTTTCATAAAATTCCCTGCATTCTACCCAAAGGTTGGCTATGAGTCTCAGCCTCTGCTTCAATAACTTGATCAGTAGAGTCTTTCAGAGGCCATTTGTATTAGGCTCCTGTCCTTTTACCTGTCTTCTCCTGCTTCAGATGTCTATAATGTTTGTCCTGTGAATGAAGATTGAGCATTTTCCCTAGGGTCTTCCTTGTTGTTTAGCTTCTTAAGGAATACAGATTTTAGTATTATAAGGCTGATAAGTGAGTATAAGCCATGTGTGTCTTTCTGCTTCTGGGATACCTCATTCAGGATGATCTTTTTTAGCTCCCACCATTTGCCTGCAAATTTCATGATTTCCTTGTTTTTAATAGCTGAGTAGTATTCCATTGTGTAAATGTACCACAGTTTCTGTTTCCGTTTTTCTGCTGAGGGACATCTAGGTTATTTCCAGCTTCTGGCTGTTACAAAGAGAGCTGCTATGGCCATGGTTGAGCAAATGTCTTTGTTGTATACTTGAGCATATTTTGGTTATGTTCCTAGGAATGGTATAGCTGGATATTGAAGTAGCTCTCTTCCAAATTTTCTGAGAAAGCGCCAGATTCCTTTCCAAAATGGTTGTATAAGTTTACATTCCCACCAGCAAAGAAGGAAGGCTCCCCTATATCCAAATCCTCTCCAGCATGTGTTGTCACTTGAGTTTTTGATCTTAGACATTCTGATGGATATAAGGTGAAATCTCAGGGTTGTTTTAATTTGCATTTCCCTGATGACTAAAGATGTTGAACATTTTGTTAAGTGTTTCCCTGCCATTTGATATTCCTCTATAGAGAATTCTCTGTTTAGTTCTGTACCCCAATTTTTAATTATATTACTGATTGGTTGCTTTTTAACTTCTTTAGTTATTTATTTGTTCTGGATATTAGCCCTCTGTCAGATATAGGGTTGGTGAAGATCCTTTCCCAATCTGTAGACTGACGTTTTATTCTGATGACAGTGTCCTTGGCTTTATAGAAGCTTTTCAGTTTCATGAGGTCCCATGTTTTGATTGACTGTGCTGTTGGTGTTCTGTTCAGGAAGTTGTCTCCTGTGCCAATGAATTCAAGGCTCGCCCCACCTTTTCTTCTAACAGATTTAGTGTTTTGGTTTTACGTTGAGGACTTTGATCCACTTGGACTTTAGTTTTGTGCAGGGTGATAAATAAAGATCTACTTGCATTTTTCTGCATGTAAACATCAGTTAGACCATCACCATTTGTTGTAGATGCTATATTTTTTCCATTGTATTGCTTTGGCTTCTTTGCCAAAAATCAATATCCATAGGTGTGTGGATTTATTTTTGGGTCTTCTATTTGATTCAGTTGATCCACCATTTTTTTTCTATGCCAGTGCCATGCAGTTTTTATTACTGTTGCTCTATAGTACAGCTTGAGGTCAGGGATGGAGATACATATAGAAGATCTTTTATTCTACAGAATTGTTTTAGCAATTCTGGATTTTTTGTTTTTCCATATGAAATTGAAAATTGTTCTTTCAAGTTCTGTAAAGAATTGTGTTGGTATTGTGATGGGAATTGTATTGAATCTGTAGATTGCATTTGGTAGGATGGCCATTTTCACTGTTATTCTTACTGATCCATGAACATGGGAGATGTTCCCATCTTCTGATATTTTCTTCGATTTCTTTCTTCAGAGACTTATAGGTTTTTTTCATACAGTTCTTTTCATGTGCTTGGTTAGAGTCACACCAAGGTATTTTATGTTATTTGTGGCTGTTGTAAAAGGTGTTGTTTCCCTAATTTCTTTCTCAGCCCCTTTGTCTTTTTTTTTTTTTAATATTAGTTACAGTTTATTAACTTCGTATCCCAGCTGTAGTCTGCTCCTCATTCCCTCCCAATCCCACCCTCCTCCTTTTGTCTTTTTTATACAGGAGGGCTACTGATTTTTTTTGAATTTACCTTGTATCCAGCCACTTTGCTGAAGGCTTTTATCAGCTAAAGGAGTTCTCTGGTAGAATTTTGGGGGTCATTCAAGTACACTATCATATCATCTGTGAATATTGATACTTTGACTTCTTCCTTTCCAATGTGTATTCCCAAAAATATCCTTTGGTTGTCTTTTTGCTCTAGCTAAGACCTCTAGTACTACGTTGAAGAGATAGGGAAAAGATGGGCATCCTTGTCCCTGATTTCAGTGGGATTAATTTAAGTTTCTCTCCATTGAGATTGATGTTGGCTATAGGCTTGCTGTATATTGCCTGTACTATGTTTAAGTAAGTGCCTTTTATCCCTGATCTCTCCAGGACTTTAAACATGAATGAGTATTGGATTTATCCAAATGCTTTTTCAGCATCTAAGGAGATTATATTGCCATTTTTTAAATTTCAGTTTGTGTATGTGGTGGATTACATTGATGGATTTCCATATATTGAACCACCCCTGCATACCTGAGATGAAGTCTACCTGCTCATCATGGATGATATCTTTTATCTGTTCTTGGATTCAGTTTGAAAGTATTTTATTATTTTTGCAACAATGTTCGTAAGGGAGATTGGCTCGAAATTCTCTTTCTTTGTTGGGTTTTTGTGAGGTTTAGTTATCAAGGTGACTGTGGCTTCATAGAACAAGCTTGGTAATGCTCTTTCTGTTTCTATTTTGTGGAATAAATTGAAGAGTATTGGTTTTAGCTCTTCTTTAAAGGTCTGGTACTCTGTGCTGAAACCATCTGGACCTGGATTTGCTTTTTTGTTTTTGTTTTTTTTAATTGGATGGGAGACTTTTGATGACTGCTTCTATTTCCTTAGGGGATATAGGACTACTTAATTTATTTACCTGATCTTGATTCAGCTTTGGTAAGTGGAATTGATCAAGAAAACTGTCCATTTCATTGAGATTTTCAAATTTTGTGGTGTATAGGCTTTTGAAGTAAGACCTAATGATTCTTTGAATTTCCTCAGTGTCTGTCATTATGTACCCCTTTTCATTTCTAATTTTGCTGATTTGGATAGTTTCTCTATGCCTTTTAGTTAGTTTGGCTAAGAGTTTGTCTATCTTGTTCATTTTCTCAAAGAATGAGTTCTTGGTTTCGTTGATTTTTCGAATTGCTTTATTTTTTTCTAATTTATTAATTTCAGTCCTGAGTTTGATGATTTCCAACCATCTATTCCTCTTTGGGGTGTCTACTTCTTTTTTTAGGGCTTTTAGTCACGCCATTAAGTTGCTTGTATAAGATGTCTCAAAACTTCTTTCTGAAGGCATTTAGTGCTTAGCACTGCTTTCATTGTGTACCATGAATTTCAGTAAGTTGTGCCTTCATTTTCATTGAATTTTAGGACATACCTAATTTTTATTTTCATTTCTTCCCTGATCCAGCTATTTTGAGTAGAGAGTTGTTTATTTTCCATGCATATGTAGGCTTTTTGTTATTTCTGTTGTTGTTGAGGTCTGGTTTTAGGTCATAGTGGTTTGATAGGATACAAGAGATTGTTTTGATCTTCTTGTATCTGTTAAGGCTTGCTTTGTGTCCTACTATATTGTAAATTTTGGAGAAGGTTCCATGAAATGCTAAGAAGAAGGTATACTCTTTTGATTTTTGGTGAAAAGTTCTATAGACATCTATTAAGTATATTTGATTTAGGGCCTATGAAAGTGTCATTATTTCCCTATTTAGCTTCTGTCTTGATAATCTGTCCCTTGCTGAGAATAGAATGCTGAAGTCTCTCACTATTCAGGTGTTGGGGTCCATGTGTGATTTGAGCTTTAATAATGTTTCATTTATGAATGCCTGTGCTCTTGTATTTGGGGCATAGGTGTTCAAGACTGTGATGTCCTCATGGTGGATTTTTCCTTTAATGGTAATGAAGTGTCCCTCCTTATCTTTTTTGATTAATTTCAGTTGAATGTCTATTTATCAGGATTGCTACTCCAGCTTGTTTTCCAGGTCTGTTTGCTTGAAAAACCTTTTTCCAGCCCTTTACTCTGAGGTACTGTCTGTCAATGTGGAAAAGGTGTGTTTCTTCATGTAACAGAAATTTAGATCCTGTTTCCACAACCACTCTGTTAGTCGGTGTCATTTTATTGGAGAGTTGAGTCAATTGATTTTGATAGTGACAACTGAATGTTAGTTCCTTTTATTGTGGATTTGGTAATGATAGTGTGTTTGTGTGCTTGTTTTCTTTTGATTTTGTTGTTGTTGTTGTGCAGTTATCTATGTCCTGTGTTTTCTTGGCTGTAGTTGATTTCATTAGATTGGAGTTTTCCTTCTAGTGCCTTCTGTAGGCCTGGGTTGCTGTGTAGATATTGTTTAAGTTTAGTTTTTTTATGGAAAATTTTGTTTTCTCCGTCTATGGTGATTGAAAGTTTTGCTGGGTGTAGTAGTCCTTCTTGAAGTCTATAATGTTCTCTTAGAGTCTGCATGACATTTGTCCAGGCCCTTTTGGCTTTCATGGTTTCTGTTGAGAAGTCTCATGTGAGTCTGATATGTCTACCTTTGTATTTTACTTGGCCTTTTTTCCTTGGTGCTTTTAATATTTTTCCTTTGTTCTGTAGATTTAGTATTTTGACTTTTATGTGACACGAGGAGTTTCGTTTCTGGTCTAATCTATTTGGTGTTCTGTAGGCCTCTTATATGTTTATGGACTTCTCTTTCTTTAAGTCGGGAAATTTTTCTTCTATGATTTTCTTGAAAATATTTTTTGGACCTTGGAGCCTGGAATCTTCTTTTTCGTCTATTCCTATTATTCTTAGATTTCATCTTTTCATGGTGTCCTTGATTTCTTGGGTGTTTTGTGTTTGTGACTTCTCTGATTTTATTTTTTCTTTAAGAGAAGTATCAATTTCTGTGATTGTATCTTTAGTGCCTGAGATTCTCTCTTCCATCTCTTGTATTCTGTTGGTGATATTTACCTTTGTGTTTACTGATCTTTTCTCTAAGTCCTCCTGCTCCAGGGTTTTCTCAGTTTGTGATTTTTTTATTGATTCTAATTCTCTTTTCATGCCTCGCACCATTTCCTTCATCTATTTGAGTGTGGATTCCTGTCTTTCCATGATGGCTTATTTTGTTGTTGTTGTTTGTTTGTTTCCTTTCTATATGCCTGTACAAGTGCCTCTATTTGTTTTGTTGTATTTGCTTATATTTCTTTGAAAGCTTTGTTTGGTTCCTCTTTACGTGCTTCTAATAACTGGATAAGCATAGATTTGAGATCATTTTCCTGTGTTTCTGATTAATTGAAATGTCCATTGATTTTTGGGTTTGCTGGTGAAGCCATGATATCCTGATTTTTGTTGGATGTGTTCTCATGTTGGCCTCTAGCCATCTGACAGTCAGTAGCGTTTGCTATTTGTTACTGGAGCCTGTACTGCAGTCTGGATCTGCCTGTTTTTTGGGGTCTGGAGTATTCTTCAGGAAGATGAGAGAGGTTTTTCTGTTTTGAGAATGGGTATTGGTGTTTCAGATACAGCTAAGGGAGAAAGATTGCAGGCACAAGTGTGCACGGAAGTGTGACTACCTGGAATGTTGAAATGAAGGGGAAAAGCAAGTATAAGTGCAGATAGTGGTGCAGGTGTTGTTTGCGTGGGCTCAGTACACATGTGTCATTACCTTGAATGGCTCAGTGGTCCATAGGCCTGTCTCAGTATTGTGTTTGAATTGCTCAGACCTGCCTGAGCTGCATCATCATATTTCCAGGAATTGTTTGGCTAGACTCCATTGGGAGACCCACAGCACAGGGGTTTCAATGTTGAGAAGGTTATCCCAGATATCTGGACATTGCCCACAGTGGGGGGTGGGGGAGGGATCTGATTCCTGGCTGCTAGAGTGGAGGAACCCTGATCTGGGGTTCTGTATGCACTTTCTCAAAGAAGCACTCACTTGCAGAAGTGTAGGGCAAGTGCAGAGTGCCTGTGTGAACTCCCTGGGAGGTGTGTGTGGAAAGCACTGAGGGCCTTTGAACTCACTTGCAGGTGTGTGTGAGAAATGCAGAGGACCGAAAAGCACTCACTGACAGGCAGGTGTGCAAAGCGCAGATGGCTTGGGAACTCAGTCACAGGCAGATGTGGTAAGCTCAGAGAGCCCAGTTTTGTACTTTCACATTTTGGTCCCCTGTTTGTCTGCTAGAGTAAGGAGGTCCCCTGTATCTGGGCTTATGCACTCCCTGCTGCTGCTGAGCAAGGGAAGGTACGGCTGGGAGTGCAAGAGGTCAATAATTTCTTACTCTCAGACCCAGGAGACCTCCACGGTGGGTGTGTGTCTAGATCCAATCTGTCCTAGCTCAAGGGTTTTCCCCTCTATCCTGGGAAGCCTCAAAGTAGATGTTCTGGCTTCAGTTGCCCATCCACTCACCAGTTTTGGAGTTTTGGATCATCTGCCCTTCAGAAAAGGTGTGCACTAGTTGCTGCCATTTGGAGCTCCTGCATTAATTTTCTGTATCAGCATATGTGAATATTCACATTAAATGAAACATAGACTCTTACAGTATCCTGCCACTTCAGATATCAACACCAATAAAGTGAAGTTTACAAAGTGTTGTGGATTTTTAGAACTGTGAATAGATATTACAGAGTTTCCCTCATTTTACAAATGAAGAAATTGAAGCAAGGAAAGGCCCAAGAAATCATTCAAAGTTGTACAGCTAACAGACAGTTGATAGTGCTAAAATTCAATCAGGTAGTTTGGCTTGAATTGGTACTCTTAATTTTCCCAGAGGCTTTCTTCCCCATTCCCATTATTTAAGTTATTCAACAGTCTCAAAACGGGACTCTGTGTTTCTAAATGTTTTTGTTAGGCTTCTTCCCTTCCTCCACAAGACTTTCCCAAAGTTACTCCTTCAAAGGGATATTTCTAATTTTGGTCACCCTGTCAATATTAAAAGAACCAGGAGACCTTCACAGTCCTTCACTCCTACTTTTTCTCAAATTATAAGAGACTTGAATATATGTATTTAACCTCCATCTTGTATTTTATGGCAGCATCCTTGTAAAAGCCATATTCATTTTGTATTTAGGTGGCTTGGTCCTAAATAAAAATATACTTACAATGAATGAATCTGAACATCTTCTGAATAGAGGAAAGAGTTCACTCCATGAACAAGAATACCTAGCCAGAGCATTTTAAGAAAAAAAGAGAGAAAGAGAGATAAGAGGAAGGAAGAAAGCATTGGCATATGGATATGTATGACAATAATTACCATAAGGAAGGAGTAAGACTGTGTATTTCTCAAAGACAATATAGAGAAAGATTACAGTATCCTGCCACTTCAGATATCAACACCAATAAGCTGAAGTTTTCAAAGAATATTTTACCATGGGGGTAGGGAGGAGGCACATCAGAATAAGTTTGTTTCTTCTTGGAGGAAGGCTTGTGCAAAAAGAGTAACTCAGTGGGTTCAATGCTTCTTGGACAAAGAAAAACAAAATGAGTGTTAGGTAGGCAAGGTTAAGGAGGGGGCTCTTTAAATAAAGCTATTTAATGTCTGAAGAATACATTGGAACATTTTCTAGTTGCCTAGCTTTTAACTGCAATAGTTTCAAAATAGCCCAACAGTGCTATCCAATGGATAACTGTAGAACTGCAGACCACAGAACTAGACACTAGAAACTACTGTGTCATGCTAGCAAGCTTCCATTGGAAACCTCACACTAACCCTAAGAAAGGCAATTCAGTATTTCTTCCTGACAGATGTTTGACTACAACCAACCACTCTGATATTCCTTCATTGGTTTTCAGACTCCTTTGCAGCTTTTATTCATATTATGCATTCTGGTTAGCTTCTCAATCCAAATTCTGCCTGTTCTTCCCCTAAGTTTTTTGTTTGGTTGGTTTAGGATTTTGTTTTTTGATATATAAGGTCTCACATATTCCAGGATATCCTTGAGCTAAGTATATATTCTAGGTTGGGCTTAAACTTGTTTTTTAATTAATTAATTTTTTTTACAATTTATTCATTTTGTATCCCAGCTGTAGCCCCCTTCCTCATCCAGTCCCAATCCCAGCTTTCTTCCCTCCTCTCCTCCCATGCCCCTCCCTTAGTCCACTGATAGGGGAGGTTCTCCTCCTCTTCCATCTGACCCTACCTTATCAGGTCTCATCAGGACTGGCTGCATTGTCCTCTTCTGTGGTCTGGTAAGGCTGTTCCCCACCTCAGGCGGAGGTGATCAAATGGCTAGGCTTAAATTCTTGATCTCCTTGCATACCTCCAGGAATCTGAAATCACAACAATACACCACCATAACTGACTTTTGGATAGAGAAGATTGGTGGGGAGAGGGGACACAAACCTTTACTTCTCCTGGCTGTTTAGGGTTGATGGGACTATACCAATTTCCATCAACAGCAAATGCAGGAGGCAATCTCCTCCATCTCTCTCCTCCAAGCTGCTGTGCCATGAAGTGTCTCTGATCTCACCAAACTGTCACACTTTCTCTTTCTGGGCTCTCATGTTTATATCCCTCAGAGTCCTAAACCATGCCCCTCCCCATGCAACAGGGAGCAGGCTGTAATCTGCTGGCAAAGACTATGGCCTGCAGGAGGCATATATCAGCTGTGGACAAACTTAAACCCAAACTAAAATCCCACACTTGGAATTAAAATAAAAACATATTTACATAACATAACTGAGTTTTTTAAAACACCAAAACTTCCATTACAATCTTTTTAAGCCATGTTACTCAACATGCTTGGATCAATGATTAATACAGAGAGCTGCAACTTGTCAAGGTAAAGAGATTAACAGACAAAAGAAATCCTATCCCTAAATAAACCATATATATATATATATACCATAACTTATCTTCCCAAGGCTTAAGGATCACTGCACAAGATGAGCAAGAAAGTGAGTGTAAGAGCCTGAGACACTAATGATTATAAGAATACAAGAGAGACAGAAAGGCAGCTGCATATATAAACTGACATTGGTTGTAACAGCATGAACAAAGTCTGTGCAAGCCCAAGCTAGGCCAAATCTCAGCATGTAGATAAGACTTTGGCCCACAGTCTTATCCCTAGCCTGTGAGCTAGTCACAATATTTAACTTCTGGAGAAGGATTTTTCTCTGAGGATGTAGCCTCTTGTAAGGCAGCCGCTTCTAGTGGAAGACCATACATCCAAGAATATTTGAGCAGCACAAATTTGTCTTGAAGGATTTTTTGGGAAAAAAAAGTTGGGCAGGTAAAGACAGGGAGGTAGATATGCGAAGAGTTGGCTGGATGAATATGATCAAAACACATAATACAAAACTCTCAATGAATTAATAAAATTTTAAAAGTAAATATTACCAAAATCAATGGGGAAAGGTAAACGGGAAACTATTTTATGGGAATAAAGTTACTTAGAATGATATAATAGTTCTAAAAATGTTTAGTGATGTGTTCACAACATTGTGAATGTATGTAAATGCCACTAACTATATACTTAAAATGGTTATATTGAAAAAGATTATGCTATTCAAAATTTTACTACCATAAAATTAATATAAAATTATATTAAATAATTATATTAAATAAGACATCTAAAAGTATTCAGTTTATGCCTTAGGGTTTCTATGGTGGCTGTGACAAAGCTCTGTGGCCAAAACTCAACTTGGAGAAGAAAGGGCTTATTTCATCTTATATTTCAAGGTGACATTTTATCATCCAGGGAAGAACTCAAGGCAGAAATCTTGAGGCAGGAGCTAATAGAGAGGCTTTGGAGGAGTGATGCTTAGTGTCTTGCTCCTGGCTTGCTCAGTCTACTTTCTTATAGCATCTAGGGTAGCCAGTCCAGAAGTGACTCCACCCCCAATCATCTGGGCACTCTTATGTCCATCAGCAGAGGCTTGCCCACAAGTTAATCTGATGGTGGCATGTTCTTCAACTGAGGTTCTCTCTTCCAAAATGAATTCCAAAACTAGCCCGTATAGAGTAGTAAAGAACTGGCCTCTACGAGTGGGATCAGTGCTTTATTATTCCTGAAGCTCTGACATGTTCTCATTTAAATAGATTTGTAATAAATGATACTGTTCCTAAGTTCGTAAGAGATCTAAAATTTTAATTGCCAATGCTATAGATTGAGTGTGCCAAGACAAACCTTTTATATTTTGTTTTAGAAGTAAAAATGAAATTTATAGAGTGTTTCTACAATAGTTTTCCTGTTTTATGATACTAAATGTTGCCAGCGCTTCTACATATATATTATATCCTTTTTAAACCATTTATCTTCTAAAAGTTGACACATAATGGACATTCATAAGTCTGTAAAGAAATAGTGAGATTTTAAATGACTTTTGTTGGAATCTAAAAGATAACTTTTTGAATCAAAGGGTTAAATAAGTCAAAACTCCATTTTAAAAAATGAAAAAGCCACATGGCAGAAATGAAAAATCCTCCTTCATTAGCATGTCTTGAAATAAAAATATGCAAGTAACAGTATACAGATTGAAAAGTTATATTTAGGAATATAATTGTATATATGCATACATGTATGCATGCAATAACAATTAAGAAAAAAGAGACTGAATTTTTACAGAAAGCAAGGCAGGCTTGGAGTTAGGAAAGTAGAGTAATGTTATATTATAATACCCAGAATTAACAATAAAATAAATTTAAAAAATGAAAGAAAATATGTTTAATTTTCACTCCTCCCAAGAAACAGCACTACCCTATATTAGCCAATCACATCAGAATGTGAGGTCGCTCGGCTTTCATACACAAATAACCCCTTCCTCTTAAGAATAAAAACCCAGCAAGAACACCAGCTGGGTGTGCTTGCTTTTTTTATTTCACAAGGCTGTGCACTCCTTTCCAAAAGTAAAATATGTTGCCTTGCTGGAATTCCTTGGATTGTGTAGTCTTTGTCTTGAGACCCCATAACTATTGTTAGTCTATTAATATACGGAAGTACTACTTTTAACAAATAAACTTTAACAATATGTTTAAGATTCTAGGATATCACTCATATGGCAAGCAAAATGTCTAACTTATGATCCATCCCTTCTATAAATGTTAATTGCTTAACTGGGCCTAAAGTGTTTATAATCCTTCGGTTTCAGCTTCTCTACTATTGGAATTACATACAGCTGCCACCATGCAAGGTGTAACTTTATTTTAATCCTGACACTCCACCTCTCACTCTGAAAATATCACTGATTAAATGTCTGGCAATTTGTTCTCAACTTTTCTCATCACTGGCTATCAGATTTGTACTAATTGGTCTAATGTTGGAGGATACATGACAGATGTCAAGGAGTTACTGACAATAAACAGGCTCAATTTTAAGCAATTAAGATGTATGGAAGGAATGGAAAGCTATACTGAATTAAGGAGACACAATTCAGATACATACAGAAGTTAAACAGCACTAACAAATACGTCTATAATATTTACTATGTTCCAATAACCATTCTAAGTATATCATGAATATTAACAAATTTAAACTTCAAATTACAACAAGCACCATTGGCTATTAACATTTACGCTGAAAAATTATGTGGTGTTCCAGTGGGCCTGTCTTTTGTGAATTGAGCCTTCCCCTTAAGCTTCAAAACCCTTTCTTTGTTCTGTTGTGTACATTTGTGTTATTTCTTGGTGTGGATATATGGCTTCATCTATGGTGGGTGGGTTTTCTATTCTTTGATTGCTTTTACCCCAAGATGAGATCTAGCTAAATGTGCTATCCGTGGAGTATTTGGCAGAGAGTTATTCAGAATTAACATCACTCAGTAAAACCAGTATTCAAAAGCTGATAAAGATGCAAAAAAAGGAGAAAAAAAAGAAAAAGAAAAAGAAAAAACTATAGAACAATATCCATGATGAACATATATAGTAAAATTTCCTATTAAATAATTGAATATTGAATTCAATAACAGTTTAAAACTGTCTTATACTGTATGTAAACTTGATTAATTCCAAAGATACAAGAATGGTTCATCATGCAACAATTAATTGCCATAATATATTGCAATATAACACATAAACCAAGGGTGAAATAGCACATGATAATCTCAGTAGGTCGAGAAAATGCTTTGATGGAATTCAACATCTTTTCATGACACAAGTCCTAAATAAACTAAGAATAAAAATATACTACTTCAGGCTAGCGAGAGGGCTTAGTGGTTAAGAGCACTGGTTGTTTTACCAGAGGTCCTGAATTCAATTCCCAGCAACCACATGGAGGCTCACAACCATTTACAATGGGATCTGATGCCCATTTCTGACATGCAGATATACAGGAAGACAGAACACTCATATGTATAAATAAATAAATCTTTTTTAAAAATATAGTACTTCAGTATAATAAGGTTATATACTATAAACACATGATTTAAAAATAAATAGGAAACTGCAAGCATAACCCTAGCTAAGACTTCTAGTAATGGGGTGAAAAGAAGCCTGAATTGGCCATCTTCTGTAACCAGGCAAGGCTTCCTGTGGAGGGAGTAACACTAACCCAGACACAAAATCTTCTACCAACAATTTGTCTTACATAACGAATGCAATTCCCTTCAAAATTCCAACACAATTCTTCACAGATCTTGAAAGGATAATTCTCATCTTCATATAAAAAGAAAACAAAACAAAAACAACCAA
>CM053742.1:79475352-79521974 GCA_028658305.1 Pachyuromys duprasi
GTTAGCAACTGAAAAATGGTCTTACAAAGTGGCCAGAGCATTACAAAAAAAAAAAAAAAAAAGAACTGCCAGAGGTTATTATCACCCCTGGTTTCAAGTTGTACTACAGAGCTATAGTAGTAAAAACCACATGGTATTGGCATAAAAACAGACACTTTGCTTAATGGACTCAAATTTAAGGCTCAGAGATGAAGGCCAAACACATGTGGATACCTCATTTTTTACAAAGATACACACCGGAATAAAGGCAGCACCTTCAACAAATGCTGCTAGTCAAACTGGATTTCTGTACTCAGAGTAATGCAAATAGATCCATACTTATCACCCTGCACAAAACTATAGTCCAAATGGATCAAACACCTCAACATAAAAGCAGATATACTGAACCTGATAAAAAAGAAAGTGGGGAATAACCTTGAATGCATTGACACAGGAAACAACTTTCTGAATAGAACATCATAGTTCAGGCTCTAAGATCAATAGTTAATAAATAAAACCTCATGAAACTGAAAAGCATATATAATGCTTTTGTCAACAGACAAAATGGCAGCCTGCAGAATAGGAGGTTTTTGTTGTTGTTGTTGTTTCTGGTTTTGGTTTTTATCAGCTCCACAACTGATAGATGGCTAATATCCAAATATATAGACAAATCAAAAAATTAGATATCAAAAACCCCAAATAATCCAATTTAAAAATGGGGTGTAGATCTAAACAGAATCCTCAATAATATAATCTCAAATACCTTAGAAACACTTAAGACATGTTCAACATCCTTACACATCAGGGAAATGCAAATCAAAACTACATTGAGATTCTATCTTACACCTATAAGAATGGCTAAGATCAATTACACAAGTGACAGCACTTGATGGTGAGGATGTGGAATAAGGGAACACTCTTCCAATGCTGGTGAAAGTGTAAACTTGTAAGCCATTATGGAAATCAGTATGGTCGTCCATCAGAAAGTTGGAAATCTACACACCAAAAGATCTAGTTCTATCACTCTTGGGCATATAGCCAATGAAACTCCATCCTACCATAAGGACACTTGCTTAACTATTTTCATAGCAGCTTTATTCATAATAGTCATAAACTGGAAACAACCTAGATGTCCCTCAATAGAAGAATGGATAAAGAAAATGTACATTTATACAGTGGAGTATTACTCAGCTGTTAATATGGGCATAATGGAATTTACAAGCAAATGGATGGAACTAGAAAAAAATCATCCTGGGCAAAGTAACCCAGATCCAGAAAGACAAAGATGGGTTGTTTTCTTAGCTTGAGTTTCTATTGCTGTGAAGAGAACCATGACTATGGCAACTCTTACAAAAGAAAGCATTTAATTGGTACTGGCTTACAGTTTAGGGTTCCCCCCACCCCCGTCATCATGGCAGGAAGAATGGTGGCATATAAGCAGACATGCTGATGAATAAGCAACCAGGACTTTTGTATCTGAATTGGTAGGACATAGGGTGTGAGGGCAACATGGCTGGGCATGAGCTTCTGAAACTGCAAAGCTCACTGACTGTGACAAACTTCATCCAACAAGACTACACACATTCACCTAAGGCCACACCTTCTGATAGTGCCACTTTGTAGGGGCCTACAGGGGCATTTTCATTCAAACTACCACATATGTGTTCACTTATACGTGGACATTAGCTGTTAAGTAAATTATAATCAAGATATAATCCATAGATGCAGGGAGGTTAGATAAAGAGTAGGGGTCTAAGTAGAATGCATAGATCTCCCTGATATGGGGAAATAGAATAAATTTTGTGGGTCATCTGGGGGTGGATGAGGATCAGCATGGGCGAGAGATCAGGTTGGGGAGGGAGAGAATGGAAGGGGAGACTATAAGGAGAGACTGCTAGAATTGAGAGACATTTTGGGGAGTGTAGAAACCTAGTGCAGTGGAAGCTTCCTGGAATATACAAAGGTGATCCTAATGAGGACTCCTAGTAATGGTGGATATAGAGTCTCAACTGGCCATCTATCTCTTGTAGCCAAACATGGCTTCCAGTGGCACGATGGGGTTACATTCAATTGAATTGTTGGCCAAGGAGGGTCCAATGGAAATGACCAAACAGCCCAGCCTAAAACAATGGGTTGATTTCTGCAAACTGATAGTGGGTCCCCATTGCTGAAAATAGCAACCACACAACTCACTGATGATAGAGAAGTTAAGCTGGTGCCTACATGGAGCCCTCACCACTATGTCCTAGTCTCTTTGGTGCTGAAAGGTACTCTGCAAGATATGGAAAGAGAAACCTGTACACCAACCCAGCCACAACACCTTTGACCTACAATCTGTCTTGCTTACAAAATACACTAGGGCAGTTGGTGAAACAGAACTTGTGGGAGTACCCAACCAATACCTGATTTGACTTAATTCCCACTCTATGAGAAGGAACCTGTATATGACACTGCATGGATAACCAAGAACCAGAGACTAGATATCCCAGAGACCTAGGGTAGAACCAAACATGAATGACAAAAATGAAATCGGTAAAATGATTTCTAATGATATTCTATTATACTCATAAATGAGTGCCTTACCAGTCATTATCAAAGATATTATCCAGCAGCAGATGGAAACAGATGCAGAAACCCACAGACAGACATTATGCGGAGAGATAGTCTAAACTGGAGGTCTCCATCAAATCCCTCCCCTCAGAGCCCATGGAATCCCGTTAGAAGAGGAGGTTGAAATGTTGTAAGAGTCAGAGGGGAATGGAGAGCACCAGGAGAACAAGGCCTTCTGAATCACCTAAGCAAGGCACATATGAACGTACAGAGACTGAAGCAGCAAGTAAAGGGCCTACATGGGTCTACACCAGGTCCTCTATGTATATATTATAGCTATTAGCTTAGTGTTTTTATGGGACCCCTGAATATGAGAACAAGCGGATCTCTGTCTCATTTGCCCACTCTTGGGACTCTTTTCATTCTGTTGGGGTGCCATGTCCAACTTTAATATGATAGTTTTTGCTTCATCTTTTTAATTTTATTTTGTCATGTTTTGTTTTTTATCCCTTAGAAGCCTGTTATGTTCTTTATGTTTAAAAAATTATTATTATCATTTCACAATTTATTCAGTTTGTATCCAGGTTGTAGCCCCCTCCCTCATCTTCTCTTGGCCTGATGCTTTTCTATCCCATCCATTTCCCATAGTCCACTGATAGGGAATTCTCCCACTACTACCTGACCCTAGTCTATCAGTCTCATCAGGACTGCCTGGATCCTCTTCCTCTGTGGGCTGGCAAGGTTGCCCTGCCAAGCAGAAGTAATTAAAGAGGAGGCAGCTGAGTTCATGTCAGAGAATTAAGCATGTTCCATAGAGTCCATCTTGTTTAACTTCTTTAGGTATATAGATTTTAGTATGTTTATCCAACATTTTATGGCTAGTATCCATTTATAAGTTATTATATACCATGCTTGTCTTTCTGCTTCTGGATTACCTCACTCAGGAAGATCTTTTTTAGTACCATCCATGAACCTGCAAATTTCATGATTTCCTTATTTTTAACAGCTAAGTAGTATTCCATTGTGTAAATGTACCAGAGTTTCTGTATCCATTCTTCAGTTGAGGGACAGCTAGGTTGTTTGTAGATTCTGGCTACTACAAATGAAGCTGATAAAAACATAGTTGAGCAATTATCTTTGCTGTATGGTTGAGCATCTTTGGAATGTGTTCCCAGGCGTGGTATAGCTGGATCTTGACATATGGCTAGTCCCAGTTTTCTGAAAAAGCAGCAGTCTGGTTTCTAAAAATGGTTGTACAAGTTTACATTTCTACCAGCAATGGAGGAGAGTTCCCCTTTCTCCACATCTTCTCCAGCATGTGTTGTCAGTTTGAGTTTTTAATGGGTGTAAGATGGAATCTCAGAGTTGTTTTGATTTGCATTTCCCTGATGACTAAGGACATTGACATTTCTTTATGTGTTTCTCTGCTATTTTATATTCCTCTGTTGATAATTCCCTGTTTAGTCCTGTACCTCATTTTTACAATTGGATCATTTTGGTGTGTTGGTGTTTAATTTCTTGAGTTCTTTATATATTCTGGGTATTAGCCCTCTATTGGATCTAGGGTTGGTATAGATCTTTTCCCGTTCTGTAAACTGCCATTTAATTTTATTGATAGTCTCCTTTGCTTTACAAAAGCTTTTCAGTTTCAGGAGGTCCCATTTATTGATTGTTGATCTTAGAGACTGTGCTGTTGGTGTTCTGTTCAGGAAGTTGTCTCCTGTGCCAATGAGTTCAAGGCTCTCCCTCACTTTTTCCTTCTAACAGGTTTAGTGTGTCCTGGTCAGGGCCATAGGTGAATGTTAAAAGGACTATTATAGATTTTTTAAAAATACAACAAATTTAGCCTAGAAATGTTATTGTATTCTACTTGGAAACTGAGCAACCTATAGGCTTCCTCTGAGCAGGGGTCTAGGTCTTCTCCATGCATAGTCCTTGGTTGGAGTATTGATCTCTGCAGGCCACCCTGGCTCCAGGTTTTTTGGCTTTATTGGTCTCCTTGTGGAGTTCCTTCCCCTCCAGGTTTTTCTGTCTCCCTTTTTCTGAAACTGACACTGCAACCAAGGACCATTCATAGAGATAACCTAGAACCCCTGCACAGATATAGCCCATGGCAACTCAGTGTCTAAGTGGGTTCCCCAGTAGGGGGAAAGAGACTGTTTCTGAACTCAGTGGCCTGCTCTTTGATCACCTCCCCCTCAGGGGGGTGCAGCCTTACCAGGCCACAGAGGAATACAATGCAGCCAGTCCTGATGAGTCCTGATAGACTAGGATCAGATGGAAGGGTATTATGCCCTCCCCTATCAGTGGACTGGGGGAGGGGTATGGGTGGAGAAGAGGGAGGGAGGGTGGGACTGAGGGGATGAAGGAGGGAGCCACAGGTGGTATACAAAGTGAATAAACTGTAATTAATAAAAATTAATTTAAATTTAAAAATCAGACAACATAGACTGTGTCAGAGATATCCCTCTCTCCCTTAAATGAGCTGACATGAAGCCCAAGATGTCCATCAGGCTTATCTTCCTGGATTCTGTGCACTGTAGTATGTCCACCCTGTACTATATGACTAAAATACACTTATAAGTGAATATATACCATGTGTGTCTTTCCGTGTCTTTTGTAGTTCCATCCATTTACCTGCAAATTTCATGATTTCCTTATTTTTTGTGGCTCAATCGTATTTCATTGTGTAAATGTGCCACAATTTCTGCATCCATTCCTTCAATGAGGGACAGCTAGGTTGTTTCCAGATTCTGGTTACTATAAATAAAGCTGCCACAAACACGGTTGAGCAAATGCCCTTGTTGTACGGTGGAGCATCTTTCACGTGTATGGCCAGGAGTGGTATAGCTGGGTCTTGAGGTATGGCTATTCCCAGTTTTTTGTTTTTGTTTTTGTTTTTGTTTTTTAGAAAGTGGCAGATTGATTTCCAAAGTGGTTGTACTAGTTTGCACTCCCACCAACAAAGGAGGAGTGTTCTCCTTTCTCCACATCCTCTCCAGCATGTGCTGTCACTTCAGTTTTTAACCTTAGCCATTCTGGCAGATGTAAGATGGAACCTCAGAGACCTTTTGATTTTATTTCCCTGATGACTAAGGACATTGAACATTTTTTAAGTGCTTCTCTAGATTCCTCTGTTGATAATTCCCTGTTTAGTGCTGTATCCCATTTTTAAATTAGATTTTGGGTTTCTTGATGTTTAATTTCTACAGTTCTTTATATATTCTGGTATTAACCCTTTCTTGAATGTAGGATTGGTGGAGATCTTTTCCCAATCTGTAGACTGCCATTTCATTATATTGATAGTATCTTTTGCTTTACAAAAGCTTTTCAGTTTCAGGAGGTCCCATTTATTAATTGTAGATCTTAGAGCTTGAGATTTAAATTTTTTTATGTTCATAGAAACTTTATTCGTAACAGCTAGAATCTGGAAACAACCCAGATGTTCCTCAATTGAGGAATGGATACAGAAATGTGGTACATTTACACAATGGAATCCTATTCAACTATTCAGCTATTAAAAACAAGGACATTATGAAATTTGCAGGCAAATGGATGGAACGAGAAAAGATCATCCTGAGTGAGGTAACCCAGAAGCAGAAAGACACACATAGTAGATACTCATTTGTAAGTGGATATTAGACATGCCATATAGGACAAACAGCAAAATCTACATATCTAAGGAAGCTAAGCAACAAGGAGGACCCAAGGGAGGATGTTTACATCTCATTCTGAAGGGCAAACAGGATAGACACAGGAAACAGTGGAAGAAAGGGAACAGGACGAGTTTAACTCTTTAACTAAGAGTAAAAGCAAAGTAAAATGTATGTACTTCCTGAGAAAATTAAATGATCTTTCTATGATTCAATTATATGACATTGAAAACAGTGTGTTCAGGTGGGAATTTCTTTATACCATACATTGGGTGTGTTATTTTAAATCCATAACCTGAAGAAAAAAATCCATCACAATAATGGGAATTAGTTAATAAGTATTATAAATCTTCTAGGAGAAGTAAGTGGTAGTAGTCAAACTAGAGTCATTATTGATTAGAAGGAATTTTCTGACATTGAGAAGAAAGCAAATGCTGTAAATGACCATGGGCAGAAAAAGAGGTTAAGGCCAACAGTTCTAGTAATTAAAAATAGCTTTAGATACTTTTTCTTAACAGATATCAAAAGTATCAAAACTATTAGTAAAGAGAAACCAGACAATCTATAATTTCAACATGCAAACAGGAGGAATATGGGCATGAGAAAAAAGTTTTCTAATGAAATGTGCTCTGTGAATAGCAGTAGAAAGTTTGGAAAGCTTGAATGATCTATAAAACTAAAAACAAGGGGGATTAAGGTGGAAACAGATGGTAGAATGCCTTTAAATTCTGTGATAGGTTTCTGCATCTTATTCCATGAGCCAAGTAGTTATGTGTTTATAGACAGGCTTTGTGTAGATAATCAAAGTTGCAGATGTTAGTAGGATGAAGGAAATATGTCTAAAGAGGCAATTATGGGGGATAAGGACTGCATTGTCACACCCTAGGTTGAATGTCATGACTCTGGCCTCACCTGGGCTAAATGGCAATAGCTATAGACAGAAGGGAAAATGGAAATTCCTCTTGGTAGTAGGGTCTCAAAGGCAGGTCAGATGATTGAATATACATGAGTGGAAGGCAGGCTGGTAATAAGGAATAAAGAAAAAATAATTTACAAGACACAATCACTAATGTGGCAAATGTGGAGAAAGAAACAGGAGTTGTTCGTTGACACACTTTGCTATTGTGACTTATTTTGATGATTGCCTTATCAATAAAATTGTATTAAAAAGTGTACTTTAAACATATTCATTTCCCTCCTGTACCTGCTCCCAGATTCTTTCCTACCTTCCTTCCTACCCAATTTTATGATTGTTCTCACTCTTAAAACAGGGAACAGGCAAAGATGATGTTGGTTTTGTGTTGGCCAGCTAGCTACTCCTGAGAATGGGACTGCTCCTGGAATGTAATTGATATATCCAGTATCTGTTGAATAAAAGCTGATTTTCTCTTTCTCAGCACCTAGTGATTGTGAACAACTTCTTTGCCGAGGGTAACACATTCTTGCCACTTCCCTTCCATGCTGAAATTTTATCTACCTCAAGTTTGTTCAAGTCTTATGTAGACAGTAAAATCTTATATTTGGTTTTGAAAAGAAACTAATTATGAGCACACAGAACAAGGAAGACAGTTCAGCAAACGATTTAGAAAGCATGGAATAAAAGTTAGACTCTAGGTTATTTAGAGAGGCATTTAAACAACAGTTCTTATGATTTCGATATAGCAGTTAGACTTAACTCAGAAGTCAAAACACCATTATCTCAATTGGATTCTGCCTAACATGCAAACAAGGGTAAGTCATTTAATCTCTCTCTGCTTCAATCTTTCATATGCGAATTAGGATATAGTTAAAGGAGTCCTGTTATGGGTAAATAAGATGTTAACTATAGAGAATGATGCCCATGACAACGGAAACACTTGGGTATGAACTATAATTTGCCATTTTACTAATTAAAAGCATTATTCATGCTCTTTTTATTGAACACTTTGACTACTCCTTAGACAAAAGGCTACAGTGAAAATAAAAAGTATATTTGCTCAGGATTAGCATGCCTCTTTTAACCAGTATCTATCTGGACCTCAATTACAAAAGTAGCAGGTAATCATGCTCTATCTGTTTTGATTCTATATCTTTTACTTAGAAGGCTTGATAAAGGTTAGGTAAAACACCTGGCTATGTCAGGGTAGAAAATTCGCCATAGAAGCCTATTAGGGTAAAACTGAACTGATGAGATGTGGTCTCTAGAGGATGCTAAAAATACACAAACTACTACTATATTAAACATTCTTGGGAAGCTCTGAAAACAGGGATTATTGGCACATGGGACAGCTGTTACCAAAAAGCTCTAACCTGGAACTCTTGTAGATAGGTTGGGACTCTCCCAGAATATAGTTACAGGTGGGGTAACCACTCCAGGTTCAGCAATTCAGCTACGATCATCATCAAAATGTAGCAATGAGATGGAACTGAAATCTTTACATTTTATTTCACCATAACTTTATCCCAGGGTCATTTAGGGTATTAGTAACCCTGGGAAAGAATGGCTTTGGGCTGGCTGAAATACAGATAAAGCTTTGGAAATGAGGGTAGGAAGAAAAATATTTATACCTTTAGATGTAGGACTATGCACACCTGAAAGATCACTACTTCTGGGTTTGTTTAGGTAACGATAGAATCCTTTGGAAAATGAACTAAGGAGGCAACAGTAAGCTCATGCAGGGCAGGGAGATCATAAATGTTCTTGAGTGACATGAGCTTTCTTCACTATTCCCTGACATGGGAGGTCCTTTTCCATCTATTGGAACCTCAAATATGCAAATAAGTGAATCCCATTAAAAACTCCATCTTTTCTCTATTTTCAATTTTTGAAAAGCATAAAAATCTTAGTATCTCGGAGTTCATCTAAGGCTCACCCATACGCATTGGCTGGAACCTCACATAACAACCTTTCCCTGTCATCTGAAGAAGACCTCAAAAACCACTAGGAAGATTTCTACTAGAGAAATATCTCCAGAACCAGTGTTTTTGTTGCAATCAAGGACGTAGAAATATGGAGTTAGTATAATAAAAGTCAATACAACTTTTTGAATTTAGACTTAAGATTTGGGGGGAGACTTTTATGAGCAGGGCAGATTAACGTGGCATTTTTTAAAGAAGTGCAGAGCAGTTTCTGCTTATATACTGTTCAGTGTGTATTTTGGGGTTCTAGGACTGTGGTTATTTTGAGTAAGTGATGTTACTGAGTTTTGATTATTAGGGCTAGTTTTGGGTGTACTAGGGATTTTGATTAAGCTATTTTTGCTTAAAAGACATTTTATTATGCTTTTTAATTTTAGTGGATTCTGAGCCTAGGGTTTTTTTTTTTTTTTTTGGTTATATTTAGCAACATGTTTTGTTTTATTTACCATTGGGACAGTTTTTAGGTTTTATATTGAGTTTTATTTTTTAATTATTTTTTTGGCATTTTGTTAAATTGTTTTCCAAATAATAGAGGAATTTGATTTTTTTTGAAGTACCAATTTAGGTTGCTGGTAGAGTAGGCCTAATTTACCAGCTTTTTAAATTTAAGATTTGCCATTTTATTATTATTGTTGTTAATTTGCTATTTAGTCCCTTATATAATTTTCAGTGAAGTGCTCCCACTGCCCAGTTTTTTTTTAGTTTTTATTTTTTCTATTAATCACAGTTCACTTAGTTTGTATTCCAGCTGTAGCCTCTTCCCTCATTCCCTCCCACTGCCACCCTTCCTTCCACATCTCCTCCCACTGTCCTGTTTTAAGGCAGAAGCTCTTGCCTTTGTGGGAGTTAGTTTTTGCCATAATGACTTTTTTAGAGTTTGTGTTTTGTTTTCGGTTGTTGTTGTTTGGTTCTTGCCACATTTTTGTTTGTTTGTTTTTGTTTTTTGCTACTTGTTCTGAAGACAAGGTCATACAGTTAGCAGGTTTTAAAGTCACGTATACGATCCAGCTCTATCAGACTCCAAAATTCATAATACTGTGTAGCCTCTTACATGTTTTAAAGAATAATGACAAAAGGGCTCGGTACGTTTGTCTCATGTTTATACTTAGTATGCTAAAATATTGACTATTTTGTGGTAGCCTTTGAAACCTTACTTAGTTTTCCTTAAAGGTATGCCAGTTTGAAATACAGAGACCCAAGAAACATGATGCAGAGAGAGACCTTGGAACATTCAGCTCTAAACTGGATGTCTCCATCTAATCCCTCCCCTTCAGAGCTCAAGGAACCCTTTGGAGAGGAGGTAAAAAAAAAATGTAAGAGCCAAGGAGATGGAGGACACCAAGAGAACAAGGCCCTTTCAATCAATGAAGCAAGGCTCATATGAACTCATGGAGTCTGAAGTAGCAAGCACAGGGCCTGGACAGGTCTGCACCAGGTCATCTGTGAATATGTTATAGGTTTCAGTTTAGTATTTTTTTATGAGACTCCTGAGTGTGAGAATTAGTGGGTCTCTGTTTCTTGTACCGTCCCTTGAGGGTGTTTTCCTTCTGTTGTATTGCTATGTCCAAATCTGATTTGATGATTTTTGTTTTATCTTATCATATTTTATTTTGTTATGTTTTGTTGTTGTCTGTTAGAAGACTGTTCTTTTCTAATCAGACAAAGAAAAAAAGTGGATCCGGATGGAAAGGGAGGTGGGGAGGAACTGGGAGTAGAGAGAGGGGAAACTGTAATCAAGATATATTGTACAAAAAAAGGACCTATGTTTAATAAAAGTTGGGGGAAAAGTCACTGTCCTCAGGCTGCCCACTTTATGCTCCTGCCTCCTTCCTGGAATTCGAGCTGCCTTTTCTCTGAATACAACAACCTCCTCATTCACTGTTTCAATAGTAAATTACCATTTCCTCCATGTAGATTGACAAATAAGCATCCGAAAAGGTAGGTTTTGTACTTTAACTAACCTCTTGACTTCAAACATTTAATTGGAATTAAGATTAAGAGGCCGTTGAAAGATCTATGGCATTTCTTAGGAAAGTCTAAAAATCTACTTGGAGAAATATCTAAGGACCAGAAATAGAGAGGGACAACAGATATGATTAATGGCCCTATCATTATTGCTGTGAACTTTTATCACATTTTTATACGTTAAAAAACTTTTTATATTTTTTTCACAATTTATTCATTATATATCCCTATTGAAGCCCCCTCCCTCAACTCTTGCAAAGCCCACCATCCCTCCCTCTTGCCTCCTATCCCCATCCCCTAGTCATCTGAAAGGGGGAGTGCCATCTACCCATAACTTATCAAGTCTTATCAGGACTGCCTGGATCCTCTTCCTCCTTGGCCTGGGAGGGCCTCACTAGGGGCAAGTGATCAAAGATCAGTCAACTGAGTTCATGATAGAGAAACCCTCTTCGCTCCTCACTGGGAGATCAACGGGGAGACTGAGCTGCCGATCAACTACATCTGATCAGAGGGTCTAGGTCCACTCCATGAATAGTCCTTTGTTGGTGCATCAGTCTCTACAGGACCCCCTTGGCTCAGTTGGTTTAGCATTGCTGGTCTCCTTGTGGAGCTCCTGTCTTCTCCATGTCCCTCATCGCCACCCCTCTCTTCTTACATAAGACTCCCTGGGCTCTGCCCAAAGTTTGACCTTGAGTCTCAACATCTGCTTCACTCCCTGTTGGGTGGATCCTTTCAGAGGACCCTCTATAGTAGGCTCCTATCCTATCTCCTCTATTCCACTGCTTCAGGTGTCTATCCTGTTTACCATTCCGAATGAGATTTAAGCATCCTCCCTAGGGTCCTCCTTAGTGGTTAGCTTCTTTAAGTCTGTAGATATTAGTATGGCTAACCTATATTATATGGCTAATATCTACTTATATGAGAGTATACTATGCCTGTCTTTCTGTTTCTGGGTTACCTCACTCAGAATGATCTTTTCTAGTTCCATCCATATGCCTGCAAATTTCACGATTTCTTTGTTTTTAATAGCTGAGTAGTATTCCAATCTGTAAATGTGCCACAATTTCTCCATCCATTCCTTCATAGAGGTGCAGCTAGGTTGTTTCCAGATTCTGTGTATTATAAATAATGCTGCTATGAAGACAGTTGAGCAAATATCCTTGTTGAATGGTGGGGCATTTTTTGGTATATACCCAGGAATTGTATTGCTGGATCTTGAGGTAGTGCTATTCCCATTTTTATTTTTTTTTGAGAAAGCACCAGATTGATTTCCAAAGTGGTTGTATAAGTTTGCACTCCCATGAGCAATGGAGGAGGGTTCCCTTTTTCCACATCCTCTCCAGCATGTGTTGTCACTTGTGTTTTTGATCTTAGCCATTCTGGTGGGTGTAAGATGGAACCTCAGAGTTGTTTTGATTTGCATTTCCTTGATGACTAAAGATGTTGAATATTTCTTTAAGTGTTTCTCTGCCATTCAATATTCCTCTGTTGAGAATTCTCTGTTTAGCACTGTACCCCATTTTTAAATTGGATTATTTGGTTTGCTGTTGTCTAATTTCTTGAGTTCATAGCCCTCTCTTGGATGTAGGGTTGGTGTAGATAATTTCCAATTCTGTAGGCTGTCATTTAGTTCTGTTGACAGTGTCCTTTGCTTTACAGAAGATTTTCAGTTTCAAGAGGTCACAATTATTTTTTTTAATTAAAAATTTTTTTTCTTCAAAATTTACTCATTATATATCCTGATTAAAGCCCCCTCCTTCAATTTCCTCAGTCCCACCCTCCCTCCCTCTTCCTGTCATCCCCTTCCCCTAGTCCACTGAAACTGGAAGTGGTCCACTATCACCTTCTGCTCATAGCTTGTTAAGTCTCATCAGGACTGCTTGGATCCTATTCCTCCGTGGCATGGCAAGGCTGCATCATCAGGGGTGAGTGATCAGAAAGAACTCACCTGAGTTCATTGAAGAGGAAGCCTCTTCTCCATTCACTGGGAGATCTACATGGAGACTAAAGCTGCAAATTAGCCACATCTGAGCAGGCACCTTTGGTGCATCAGTCTCTGCAGGACCCCCTGGGCTCAGGTCCTTTAGCATTATTGGACCATCCATTTGCATGCATATTTCATGATTTCCTTGTTTTTAACAGCTGAATAGTATTTCCTTGTGTAAATGTACCACAATTCCTGTATCCATTTTTACTGTGTTGATCCTACTGAGCCATTAGCATGAGAGCTCTTTCAATCTTCTGATACCTTCTTCTATTTCTTTCTTCAGAGACTTGAAGTTTTTTTTTCATACAAGTCTTTGAATTGCTTGGTTAGAGTTACACCAAGATATTTTATGTTTCTCTCTTTCTCTCTCTCTCTCTCTTTTTTTTGTGGCTATAGTGAAGGGTGTTGTTTGTCCTAATTTCTTTCTCAGCCTGTTTGTCTTTTGTATATAGGAGGGCTACTGATTTTTTTTTTAGTTAATTTTGTAACCAGCCACTTTGCTGAAGGTGTTTACCTGCTGTAGGAATTTCCTAGTAGAATTTTTGGGTCACTCATGTAGACTATCTGCAAACAGTGATGCTTTCACTTTTTCTTTTCTGATTTGAATCCCCTTGATCTTTAATTGTCTTATGGCTCTAGCAAGGACTTCAAGTACTATGTTGAAGAGATAGGAAGAGAGTGGGTAGTTTTGCCTTGTCCCTGATTTCAGTGGGATTGATTTAAGTTTCTCTCTGTTTAGTTTGATGTTGGCTACAGGCTCGCAGTACATTGCCTTTACAATGTTTAGGTAAGTGCCTTGTATCCCTGATCTCTTCAGGACTTTAAATATGAACAGGAGTTGGATTTTATCAAATGATTTTTAAGCATTAAGGAGATGATCATGTGGTTTTTCTCCTTCAGTTTGTTTATATGGTGGATTACATTGATGGATTTCGTAAATTGAACCACCCCTGCATACCTGGAATGAAGCCTACTTCGTCATCATGGATAATATCTTTGATTTGTTCTTGGATTCAGTTTGTGAGTATTTTGTTGAGTATTTTTACATCAATGTTCATAAGGGAGATTGGTCTGAAATTCTATTTCTTTGTTGGATCTTTGTGAGGTTTAGGTACCAAGGTGACAGTGGCTTCATAGATTGAGTCTGATAATGCTTTTTCTGTTTCTATTTTGTGGAATAGTTTGAAAAGCATTGGTATTAGCTCTTGTTTGAAGGTCTGATAGAATTCTGCACTGAAACCATCTGGCCCTGTATTTTTGTTTGTTTGTTTTTTGTGTATGGGAGACTTTTGATGACAGCTTCTATTTCCTTAGGGGATATAGGACTACTTAATTTATTTACCTGATCTTGATTAAGATTTGGTAAGTGGAATTGATCAAGAAAACTGTCCATTTCATCTAGATTTTCAAATTTTGTGGCATATAAGCTTTTGAAGTAAGACCTAATGATTGCTTGGATTTCCTCAGTTTCTGTCATTGTGTCCCCCTTTTTGTTTCTAAGTTTGCTGATTTGGATAGTTTCTCTCTTCCTTTGAGTTAGTTTGGCTAAAGGTTTGTCTATCTTGTTTATTTTCTCAAAGAACCAGCTCTTGGTTGCAATGATTCTCTTAATTGTTCTCTTTGTTTTCAGTTTATTGATTTCAGCCCTGAGTTTGTTTATTTCCAGTCATCTACTCCTTTTTTTTTTCTAGAGTTTTCAGGTGGTCCTTAAATTGTTTGTATGAGATACTTCAGATTTCTTTATGAAGGCACTTAGTGCTATGAACTTTTCCCTTAGCACTGCTTTCATTGTGTCCCATATGTTCGGGTATGTTGGGCCTTCATTTTCATTGTATTCTAGGAAGACTTTAATTTCTGTATTTCTTTCCTGACCCAGCTGTTATTGAGTAGTGAGTTGTTCAGTGTGTGTAGGCTTTTGCTATTTCTGTTGTTGTTGAGGTCCAGCTTTAGTCCATGGTGGTCTTAATGGATACAAAGGGTTATTTCAATCTTCTCGTATCTGTTGAGGTTTGCTTTGTGACCAACTATATGATCTATTTTGGAGAAGGTTCCATGAGATGTTGAGAAGAAGGCAAATTCTTTTCTGTTTGGGTGAAAAGTTCTGTACATGTCTGTTAGATCCATTTGATTCATGACATATATTTATATCATTGTTTCTTTCTTTATTTTCTTTTTTGTTGACCTGTCCTTTGATGAGAGAGAGGTGTTGAAGTCTCCTACTATGAATATGTGGGGATCTATGTCTGGTTTAAGTTTTATTGATGTTTCTTATACAAATGTTGTTGGCCTTGAATTTGGTGCATCTATGTTCAGAATTGTGATGGCTTCTTGGTGGAATTTGACTTTGAACTAGTGAACTTTGCCATCTCTTTTGATTAATTTTGGTTGAAAATTTATTTTATTAGATATTAGAATGGCTACTCCTGCTTTCTTCTTGGGTCCATTTGCTTAGAAAACTGTCTTCCAACCCTTTACTCTCAGGTAATGTCTATCTTTGTGACTTAAGTGTGTTTCTTGTATGTAGCAGATTGTTTGGTCTTGTTTATGCATCCATTCTTAGTCTATGTCTTTTTTGGGAGAGTTGAGTCCATTGATGTTGAGAGATATTAATGTCCAGTGACTGTTAGATCCTTTTATTTTGATGTTGGTTGTGGTAGTGTGTTAGTGTCTTGTCTACTTTTAGTTTTGCTGTAGTGAGGTTATTTATTTCATTTGTTTTCATGAATGTAGTTAGCTTTCTTGTTTTTTTTTCCTTCTAGTATCTTCTGTAAGGCTGGATTTGTGAGTAGGTACTGTTTAAATTTGTTTTTGTCATCGAATAGCTTGTTTTCCCTATCTATGATGAGTGAGAGTTTTGAGGGGAATAGTACTCTGGTTTGACATCTGTGTTCTCTTAGGGTCTGCATGATATCCATCCAGGCCCTTCTGGCTTTCATAGTCTCTACTGAGAAGTAAGGTGTGATTCTGATGGGTTTGTTCCTTGGTGTTTTTCCCTTGCAACTTTTAGTATTTTTCCTTTGTTGTGTATACTTACTGTTTTGATTATTATGTGGCAGGAGGATTTTCTTTACTGGACTAATCTATTACATATTCTGTAGGCCTCTTGTATGCTAATAGGCCTCTCCTTTACATTGGGGAAATTTTCTATGATTTGTTGAAAATATTTTCTGGGCCTTGGAGATGTGAATCTTTTTTCCTCTATTCTGGTTATTGTTAGGTTTTGTCTTTTCATGTTGTCTTGGATTTCTTGGATGCTTCATGTCAGGGATTTTTAGATTTAACATTTCCTTTGACAGATACATTGATTTCTTCCATTTTATCTTCCATATCTGAGATTCTTTCTTCCATCTCTTGTAGTCTGTTGCTAATGTTTACCTCTATAGTTCCTGTTTTCTTCCCTAAGTTCTCCCTCTCCATGGTTTCCTCCATCTGTGTTTTCTTCAATTTTTCCATCTTCAGATCTTGATCCATTTTGTTGATTTCACCTGTCTGATTGTATTTTCCTTCAGTTACTTTATCTGTTTGTTTGAACTTTCCTCTATTTCTTCTAGTGATTTAATTATTTCCTCCCTAAAGGCCACAAACTGTTTGGCTGTATCTTCCAAATTTCTTTACGAATGGCCATAATGTGTTTGACTTTATCTTCCTCTATATCTTTATGCATTTTATTTGTTTCCTTCATTATCCTCTTTTTAAGCATAGATTTACGGTCATCTTCTGGAATTTCACTTCTGTTAGTGTATCCAGGGCTACTTGCCCCTGGATAACTATTCTGCATATGCCTTATTGTTTTGGCTTTTGTTGATTGTGTTTTTACACTGGCCTCTACTCATCTGGCTGTCTCAGGCGTTGGCTGTTAATTTCTGGTGCCTGCTGGAATTCAGGGGTAGGAGGAATCCCCTTAGGAGGAAGATGGTTGCTCATGAAGGAGCCCTTCTCTGCTTTTTGGGTATGATCACCAAATGGCTGGTGCTTCTCAGAGAATTGCCACAGTTCTCCTCAAGTGTATGGTCCTGTGGGGTAACTGGGCTCCTTTGGGAGTCCAGGGGTTCTACTCTCACCAGGAAAATTCCTAGAAATAGCTGCTACTGGGTTTCTTGATCTGAATTTAGTGAGCTATTGTTGCTCATACACTGCGTTTGCTGGGGTCAGCCCTGTCAAAGAACCAGGGAGTCCCAAGATTTGGTCAGTTTAGCTAGGGAGACAGGTTGTGCTTTGGAACAGTGTCTGGGGGCGGATCCTGTGGGTCCCAGGCATCTGTAGTTCTGAGCTTGGAGCTCTGTGCTCCAGTACCCGAGTGGTAATCAGTGGCAGGTGAGCCCAACAGACAGGTGTGTAGCTGGAGGCTAGAGCCCTGATCCTGCAGGAGCCCAGGAACTTTTCCGGGGATTAGTTGGGTGTCCTGAGGTTGGTCCTAATGTTTCCTTCACTGTGGTGTTTTGAGATTCACAGTTCAGTCTAGGATGGTGAGTAGAACATGGAGGTGCAGGCCAGTGGTTCCGCACTGGTGGCTGAGCACCTGCAGGAACCTGGGAACCTTTAGTAGGGGTTAGCTGGGTACCCTGAGGTTGGACCTGATGTTTTCTTCACCATGGGTTTTCCTCCCAACAGGTAAAGCAAGTCTCTGGCGTTTGGGGGTCCACGTTTCTGTCTGGGATGGTGATCAGAGCACGCAGGCATGTGGCTCTAGGCTGGTGACTGAGCTCCTGCCAGGACCTGGGAACTCTTCAGGAGTTTAGCTGGGTGACCAGAAAATGGACCTGATTGCTTCCCACACTGTAGGGTTTCATCTCACCTGGGAAACACTATTACTGGTGTTTCATAGCCTAGAGTTCGGTCTGTTGGTGGCTGTGCCATCACTGCTGTCCTGCTCATCAGACACAGTGTGCTCTTGGTGCCGCCATCTTGGATCTTCTTTTTCACCATGTTTGTACTCTTACTTCAATACAAGGTAGACTTAGGGTGAAATCTAGTTGTTTGAGACTATCTACAACTGAACAGCTGAATACATTTTGGACACCAGAGTATCACCTTATATGGGCTGAATCAATAAAATTCAAATAAATGCACTGACAATACTTCTTTTAAAAAAATCAATTTTGAAATAGTGTTCTGTTAAAAATAGAACATCTAGGAACATGATAGCTCTAAACACCTCTGTTTACATAAGGTAGTTCCCGAGCTATCATGCTCTGTTTGCGGACTTACATTGACAGGAGGGAGACCATAATACTCTAAGTGCATTTGGGATGGGGCAAGGTTAAGACCCAGAGCACATGAAGAAATGGACAGAACTTATGTATATATTCCCTAAAATTCGTCTGCTGAAGCTTAGTCCTAAGTATAATACTATTAAAATGTGAAAATGCCACAATGCTATTAAGACTTGAGTGTTCCATCCCTTTTTTAAGACACTGAGTGGAGATCCTGGCCTCTGCCCCCTATGCAAGGAAAATTAAGAAGGTGGCATCTGCTGCCTTTGGTTCCTTTTCCCCTAGCTTGTCTTCTGTGTCTGGCATCAGTGGGAGATGTGCTTAGTCCTGCTGTGACTTGAGGTTCCAGAGTGAGTCGGTACCCCTTGAGAGCCTTCCCTTCTCTGAGAAGAGGTGGGAGGAAGGGTGCGAAGGGAGAGACTGAGAGGACAGGAGGGCTGGGATCAGGTTGTAAAGTGACTAAATAAATAAAATTTTAAAAAGATGGTGGGCTAGAGAGACAGCTCAGTGTTTAAGAGCACTGTCTGCTCTTCCAGAGGTTGTGAGTTCAATTCCCATATCCACATGATGGGTCATAACCATCTCTACTGGGATCTGATGCCATCTTCTGGCATGCAGATGTACATGTAGATATTTACATTACATAAATAAATGTTTAGGAAAAGTGGCATCTGTACGAAAATGAGCCAGCACCCAGTTCTCATCAAACCTGCCCATCCTTTGATCTTGCATAGTGTAGCCTTCAAAACTGTACGGAATAAATTTCAGTGCTTTATAAATGAGTTGATTAATGGTATCTTGTAATAGTAGCCTGAGAAGAACAAGCCAAAGCTAAGGAAAGGTGTTTAGTATAAGACTAGTCCAAAAGATATCAGTCAGTTTATGTCACTATTTCCATGTCAGTCATTACAAGAGCCAAAGCCTTCAACATCTACAAGCTCCCATTTTAATTACCAAGCCCTAGAAGTAAATCTTTTCTTTTTTACTCCCTACCACTCTCCATTCACTCTGCTTCAGACTGGTGTGTATTCCTTGAATATATTATCTGTGCTCACCTCAGAGCTTTACCTCATCTCTTAATGATCTGCTTAATGAGTCTTTGCTGATAACTTTATTTTGAACTGTGATCATCATGTCTCTTCCTTGACTGTATTTCTATCATTGTACCTATCATTATCTAGTATACTGTGTCTTTCATTTATTGTTTCCTCTGATGAGAGTAACTTTTATGAGGGGATATTTTACCTTTTTCATCACTACATCCACAGTGTAGAATAATATCTTGCACATCAGAGGCATTGTGTATTTGTTGGGCCAAAGAACACTACCTTTGTTTTCAGATTTGGAAAGTTGTGCAGAATAAAAGAGTAGTTAGCAGAAGAGTTTATTTGTGGCTCCCTCCCCAGGACTAAGCTAAGTTGATTCTAGCTCTATAAGAAAACTTCTCCAGTAACCTGTGCCACTGGCGGTGAGCAGGCACAGGACAGATGATGCAAAGGTGAATCAAGCATCAAAGGGGGCAAGGTGAAGCAGTCCCAAATATTGATATCCTCAATTCTTGGTCAGTAAAGTCACCACCCCTCTCCCACCATGAGGAAGTCTTTCTACTTAACGTAGCTTTTGAAAAATACTTATGTTTGTGCCTATTATCTCTCTGATATCACTAACTACCACCTTGTGCAACCAAAGTAAACATGTCCTCAATAGACTTCTTAACTTTTGATTGATTTTCACGATTTCTTTTGTCTTTTGAAGCAGGGTCTTTCTATATAGTTCACGCTGGCCTTAAACTAAAGATCTTCTTTCTTCTGCCTTCCAGGTGCTAGGTTACAGGCAGGGATCATCCAGCAAGTTTACTGGCCACTAGTTTTATTGTTTGTTTGTGTGATTGGAGGAGTCATGTGGATAAACACAGAACTTTGTGCATGCTAACTGTTGGCTCTACTATTGATCTAAATCCCCAGCCATTTGTTAGAAAACAAATTCATCTTTCTTTTTACAACAGTCAGAAAAATCCTAAAGGAAGAGAGAAGAAAGAGATAAGAGATACTGGGGAAGATAGACAGACACACACACACATGGGGAGAGAGAGAGAGAAAGAAAGAAGAAGAGGGGAGGAAGGAAGGAAGAGAGCAGGAAGGATGGAGGAAATGGGAGAGAGTGATTGTATTGATCCTGCATTTGAGTTGTAGGCATTCTTAGTAGAGGAAAGCAGAACCTAAATCTATGGGACTCCTGCCTTCCCCTTCCCTGTTGGCATGGAAAATAAGGTTGTCAAATAAAAACTTAGGAGCCTTTGCTTTCATTTCTGGTCACCACATACTCTTGGTTTTCAGCACTTGAATGGGCAGAAATCCCATTCATGAATGAGATGGAAGTTTTAGCTTCTCTGTTAGAAAGGGGAGGTTGGGAGTTATAATTAAGTATAATTACTTGAAGGTACATAAAAGATGACTATTTCCTGCCTACCAGTTTGTGAGTTTATATACAGAGAGTAATATTAATTTCTTTTTTGACTTCTTTTAATCTGAATCTGCTATTCATAGACCATGCACTTCTGTTGATGATGGTGCTACATGGGAGACCTTAGGAAGGCACAGTGAACTGTTTTGTAGGTTAGAAGGATGAAAAAGAAACTTCTCCATCATTATGTGGAAGAAAATGAGGATAGGAGAAACTGAAGAAATAAAAGAGTTTTCAAAATCACACAAGGCAGGCATGGGGCCACATATCTTTAATACCAGAACTTGGGAGGTGGAGGCAGGCTAATCTGTATGATTTCAAGGCAAGGCTGGTCTGCATAGGGCTCAAGGTCAGCTCTGCCTGTATAGTCTCTTTATGAAAAACAAAACAGAAGAAATAAAAGCCCAAAGCACACTAGGCAGCAATTATCTCAGAAAAGAGACAATTTCTCTGCTGTGGTTATTAAAGTGATTTATAATTAAGTAACTCTTCATTGGAATATTCTCCAACTGCTGGTGAAAGTCTCAGTGGCAGAAGGTTCATTTGCCAAGTATCTAAATACTCACATCTATTAACTGACTTGCATGTATAATATTTCCTTAGGCCACTTATTAGCAAATTCAGGTAGGAGGATGGTTGGGTCCACCTGACTAGGTACATTGAGACCTAAGTGTGTGGGGTGGAAGTAAGAGGCAGTAGTCCAACCCCATACTTACAGAGGATTCGGATGCTGTTAGCTGAACCAAGCTTGGAACCGGATGGATAGCTGGGACTCATGAGGATGCGAAGCAGCAAGTGGTATCTTTCAGCAGCACTCTGTGATCTTGGACAAGCTACTGGAGGCACTTCGAGAATCCATCCACACTGTCAGTCTCACAGATTTGTATGAGGCATATATGAGGCAATGTAGTGTCTGGCATGTATCAGTGATATTCATACTCTATTTATAAAATTATTAGCAATGAACTTCATCTTCCACTCCAGCCAGCACAGTACTGACTTGCAGCCACTGTTCTGCACGGCAATTTACAAATCACTGCACCATGTCCTGATTTCTTGTGCATAAGGTAGGGATGAAATCACTTGCTCTGTCCACCTGCCTTTTAGGGTCTTATAGAAGGAAGAGGTAATGGAAAGATATTTTAAACTAGAACTCGTTGCTCTTGGATCACTTGATTTTTCTGGCTGAATCTAACTTGTAGAAATTTTGTAGTCTAGCTAAAACTTAGGACTTATCCAGAGGAATGGTCTGTAGGACCAAGACCCCTCCTTGTAGGTGGAGAAGTGGGGAGTTAGTAGCTTTCCCTTTGCAACCCCTAAATGGCTTTTACAGAGTCCTTATTTATTATGTTTACTTTTGCTCTAAAGGAAAACCGAAGAAAGGCAGCCTGCTTTGCAGACATAACCTTGGCTCTCACACAAACCACAGAACAGCATGGAATGGATTGAAGTGAGAGTTATTTGAGCTGGAAGTGGATCCGATCGAGACAATTTACATGTATAAAATTCTCAAACTGAGTGTATACATGTGGTTCTTAGCAGGTTCCCTCTACAATTATGTCTTTATCATTTGAAAAGACTTCCCAAGGGACCACAGCCAAGGCAACCATCTGTCTGTATAAGAAAGGAATCATGTTTTCTACCTATTTTGTCCGATAGGCCTAATGTACCAGTCACACCAGTAGCACAAAAAGTTACAGAACCCCACTTTGGTCCAACTTAATTAAAATCTGTGGGAAAGACCTTTTCAATTTATTGAAAAAGTCCTATAGGATGCTGGGTGTGGTGTTGCATGTCTTTAATCCTAAGGAGTTAACCTCTGGCACATCTTGACTGGAAGTCAGTCTGGTCTATACAGTAAGATCCAAGAGAGTTAGGACTAGTGAGACCTTGTTGGTAAACAAAATAAAACAAAAAGTCATATGGGTTACTCAGATGTAGCCTAATATTTTAATTAGTATTAAAGGAAATTACCAATGATCAACTAATTGAGGCACAAAAATTAGGGCAGGGGCCTGGACTACTTTGACATCATAATTCCGGTGACTTTCCAAAGGATACAATAAGACTAGATAGACTTTATCAAATCACACTTACATTTTCCTAACTGAGCAGCTAAGGACACAGAACTCATTTTCTATAAAATATTAACTTCCCTTTGATAAGATTCTCTCCTAATTTCTTTCTGACTTTCCTTGAATCATGAGATCCTGGGTGGGGCACTTAGCTTCTGTGCTGGTTTGAAAAGGGAACTCAGGGATATTTCCCATTGTGTTGTTTGGTGGAGAGACAGCACAGCATCAAACTAACTTCAGAAGTGCAAATTAGTCCCTGGAAACGTACAGAAATGGCAGGGACAGGTCTTAAAGTGTGGAGGTGTGATGAGGCCTGACTAGGATATATGGCACAAATTGAATGAAATTTCCCCTAATTTCAGTTGCAGCTTTGGCTTCTTTCCCCTGTTGAGTAAATCCCCCAATTTCTTGGTTGTTAAAATTCCCTTTAATAGCATCAGCCATGTATCACAGGAATGCTAATGTGGAACAAACAACAAGAAAACACTTTAGTGACTGGAGGTCCCTCATGAATCAGACGTTTATTAGCATTCAGCAAATGAAATATATGTTGTAATATACAGGCAGTGTATCAAGATATACAGATGCCAGTGAGTGCTAGGGATGGAGAGGTCACAATGCAGATGATTCCATGATGTCTCAGGAGTGGGGAAGGAAAGCTCAGGCATGGCAAAGAGTTACACTTCCCTTTCTATACTGGAAGAGAGAACTCTTACACCTAGAGTGAAAGTGTACTGCAGTTTCTAATATCTTTCTCCTTCCCCCAGCCATTTTATTTAACATGACTTAAAGATACATTCCTGGTTTAACCCAGCCCTTCCCCACCCCCTTTCAACAGGGTAAATAAGCACCAATAGTAACAGGAATAATTAAATCCCCCTCTTAATAGACCCAACCCTCACAAATATACATGCCATGTGGATTTTCTTTGGAATGACTATAGGATGGAGAAACCATGGATCAGCCACCCAGCCATGACTGTAACAGTCACCATTCCCAAAAGTGCCATCCTGGCTAAAGAGGTGGCTCAGCCACTAAAGGCTAAGTCTTAACAATCAAAAAGACAAGGATTTGCTTTTCAAAAGTACCACCCACTTGTGAGCTGGAACACAGAAAGGAAGGAGGCAGTATGGGGAGAGATTCCCACAAAGTAGCAAGACGGACAAAGGAATCCCCTAATACCTTTTCAGGACAATGTTGCAATCTACTAAGTTCCTAGTAAGTCCCATTCAAGGGTTTCCTCAAGGAGGTGACCAATTCCTGCCAGTTCAACTAGCATTGTCATCTGTCATCCCAAGTCTCCTGGTGGCGAATGTGTCCCAAATGCTCATTTGGAGAAACTTAATACAACAAATTACACAATGTGGGCATGATACTTTGCAAACAGAAGCACAAAACATTAAAAAAAAAAAAAAGAAAAGAATAAAAGTCGAGGCATGAGTACTCTCAGAAAGTCTACATATGGAATAGTGGCTCAAAAAGAAAAACTTAAAGCTAGAAAACATGCTGTCTGCCAGGTTCCACATGCCTGAGTTACCTGGTATTGGTCTTCGGTACCTGGGCATCTTCTGTCCTTACCATGTGGAAAGAGAATGAATAGTGTGACACAGCCAAGTGGGAGAGGGAAGAGGGAGGGCCCTAGACAGTTCGGATGACATCCCTCTGCACAAGCAGCAACAATTTTTGTGTCATCTTTTTTGTTTAAAACCGTAAACAGCACCACTTAAAAATAAAATATATCAGAAAAGAACAATTGATAAACATTGTTTCCATGAATATAAAATGCAAACAATATAAAAATAGATAATTGGCTTTTGATATATATATTTATATATATATATATATATATTAAAAACAACTTGGATGCAACATACATATGGGTAAACTTGAAGTATCCCTGGTAAACCCCCATGCTTCCCTCTAGCAAGTGGGCCTAGGGGCTGAGGGCAGTGGTGGCACTGCTGCAGGTGAGAAAACCAGTGGCGGCAGGATGAGAGCATGCACCCAGCACTCTGAGTGTAGGAAGCTACTTCCCTCCTTGCTATAGCATCAAGAGGAGGGACAATGGCATTTACTGAAACCATTATCCATGAGGCTTATGGTCTGGTGTCTAAGCTAAAGCCAGATGATCCCCAAGGCAGGGCTTCCTTGGAGTATCTACAGCACCAAGAAATTGGTATTCTGGCTTTGGAATAGGCCTGCTAGTTGGCCTTCCTTACCACATTCACTGGTCCTCTAAGGGTTGTACTATCAAGAAATTCTCAGGATCAGAGCTGACACTAAATAGTACTACTGAGTAACAAGATGATGCTAACCCCTTCTATCATCACATCTTCTTTTGAAGTGACATCCAAATGCATTATCTGAGGACCTGCAATGGAGACAAAAGGTTCATCTGGCCACAGCTTCTGGGTGGACATGATAGCAACACTTCTGCTACTTTGGAGCATTTTTGGTGCCAGCCAAGGAAGTACGCAGCCATGTTTGGACAAATACCTGGAGACTGTTTACATATGTCATTGTTAACCATGTTGTATTTACCATATGTCCTCAGCAAATTTTCCTTCCTCTTCTAGGCAGCAGCTAGCAGTTGTTATAGACACTCAGAAAGAGTCTCCTTCTGTAGCCTTGTATCTTGGTTATCCAGCTTTAGGCTGTGAGGATTTTGTCCCTGGGTTAGCAGCCAGGTCAGTGACAAGAATTGCAGGCAATGATGTGATCCAATCCATATGCTTCTACTTTGCTCCAGGTCCTACTCTGAGGTATAAATTTTCAAAGCACAGCAAAATGTGTCTGAGTTTTGGCAGGTCCCTTCAGAGTCACTGCACTGTGTTATCCTCCTGAACTGTGAGGGCAACCCTCAGCTAAAGGCAGAACACCTCTTCATCTTCCAACGCAGGCTGGTAGCACTGCTCCAGTGGGCCATGGAGGCTGCTGACAGCTCTACTGCCTGCTCTAGATGACAGCCAAATGTAAACAGGAGTTGAGACTGCCTTGAACAGGCAAGAGGTGTTTTTTTTTTTTTCCTGTTTTAAAGGCATTTGGTGCTTACTTCCTGCCACCCAACCAGATCAATTTCAGCTCACCCTCCCAGAACAGCTTTGGTGAGGACAAGTAGTTAAAATCTTGGTATTTGTCTCTTGAAATAATGTGGTTAGGGTAAGGAGGCCCTTCCTCACTCTCTTTCATTATCCAGTTCCACAACAGATGAACTTGTTCATGAAGTATCCAAAGTTATCCAAGAGAGCTGATCTGAGGTCCTTAAGGGTTGATGCTAATGCCACGCAAACTCATGTAGTTACTTCCAGGGATTTAACTTTTACTGACAAAATCTGCTCTTTTTGGAGAAAGGCACAGGGCCAATCCCAATCTTAGAAATGGTGACAAAGATTATCATGGATATATCCCCTGGCAAAGAAAGTAGGTCCACAATGTAATCTTGACTCAGAAGGCCATCAGAATCTGTTCTCAAAGTAAACTGACATATTTCTGGCAAGAGCCTTGTTGACATCTTCACTTAATAGATGTGAAGATGGCTCTGAGGAGAGAATAGGGACAGGGGTAGAAGACAAAAGAGTTCCAACTTAGATGAACATATCCACCCTCAAAATTCATACTACATTTCCAATAGGGAATTTTTTTACGAGGTCTTTCTTGCTGTGTAGCACTAGCTGGCCTAGAACTCACTATGTAGACCAGGCTAGCCTCAAATTCATAGAGCTCCAATTGCCTCTTCTTCCTGAATGTTGGGATGAAAGGCACATGCCTCCACACTGGCATGATGGAGAATTTAAAAGAAACTGTCTCATATATATGAACAAGGAAAAGTTGAGCCTGGCCAAGATAAACCTTTTGCAGTGTATTTCTGATAGTAAACTCTTCTCTAGTAGTGTTTCCAACTTAGTTAAAAGTAGGCTTAGTAGGAGGCAGAGGCAGGTGGATCCCAATGACTAACAAGTTGTTCTGGTGTACACGGTGAGTTCCAGGCTAGTGAAGGCTACAAAGTGGGATTCTGTCCCCAAACAAAACAAAATAGAAAAAAAGAGAGAAAAGAAAACTACATGGATGCAAGAGAAGGGAGGGTGCTGTTCATTTGAGAAAGCCTTATAACTGCCATGCAAATCAGTCCTGTAGTTTGGCAATCTCTCCTCTCAAGACGCCTAGTCCTTTGATAATACTAAGAACTTGGCGAACTGGAAGATGAAAGGTTTTTAGAGTGCCTACAATAGGTGAGATGCCATTGGCATTGTGCCTTGGACAAGCTTTGAACCACTTCACAAAGGGATGGGCAAGGATTAAAGAACTTTTGGAGGGGGTGTTCTGGTGAAGGATGGGAAGCGTTTTCCCTCTTAAGCTGAATTGCTTCAAGCTCCAAAGTCTGAGATTACTTTTTAGTGTCTGGAATAAATGGATCTCCCTTTCTGTTTTCTTCTTTTGCATCTTACAATATCCAATGCCCTATATAGTTGAGCCCAATTTAGGTGGCTTCTCTTCCCTTATATCAACTAAAAGACTACATTCTTTATAATGAGATTATAAAATTTCCAGGGATAAGAAAAAGAGGAAGTTCTCAAGTGCCCATAACAACCACAGGCTTAAGAAACAAACAAGCTACCTTATTATTCCACAGCTCAAGACCCCACAGCAATTTCCTTGATCTATCTATCTTTTCAATCTGTTTGAATATGGACAGATTTAATCACTCCATTATGGGGATTAGTGTTTTTGTCTTCAATCTAGACTATGGCAGGCCAGGTTAAAAGGGCATCATCTAGTTGTGATAACAAAGTCCACAGCAACAGGGAGCAAGACACATACTACTTGACCCACTCTAAACATAGCTAACTGTGATAAACAGGTTATAGTCATTTGATGTGATGGAAGAAATGGGGTTAGGAAAGATATGTATCATAACTTCATATTGCTAATAGCCAGCAAGCCCCCCCCACATATCTGGGTGAAAGTCAGTGCAAAAATTGGCTGCTCATCAGTAGTTCATTACCAGAGCAGAGGGGTTCAGCCTGCAATAAAGATGCATCCCAAGCCCTATATGGGTCAGAAGAAACCCCAAAGCAAAAACTGGAGCACAGAAGCAGCAGCCTCTCTAGGCAGGTGTACTTCAGCTGAACCTGGCCAAAGATGGCAGGGGGAATTGGGATAACAAGGTGAAAACTCAGAGGATTGGCCAAAAGGATTTTCAAGTTAAACAGAAGTCCCCACCCCCACCCCTCTGCCCAACCCCTGACCCCCATTCACATGCTCAGATCTCCACTCTGGAACTGATGACTACTTGGCTAGGTTTCCATTCATGGCAGTGGAGGAGTAGCTGGTAGAAAGAGAGGCACCTTGTTCACCCCTCTTCTTTGACAGGTCACGGTTGGAAGCTCTGTAGTGATTGGGTTGAAGCTGAAGGGATTCAGGCCGTACCCTGGGCAGCTGAGGAATACCATGGGTGATACCTACAGACTTGGCTTGAGACAGAGAGTTGGCTCCAGAAATGGAGGAACAACTTGGCTCATCTACAGGCAGCAGTACATCTTGAGGCCTGGCTCTCCCACTCTGGGAGGCCTGTGATTGAAGGTTATAGCAAGGACCCATGGGCAAGGGTAAGTGTGAAGGTCGAGCTAGGTGCAACAGAGAGTCTCCAGGTGCTCTTGGGATCCCTGGCACCGAAACTGGCATTGCCACAGGAGGTATGCAACAGGCTGCCTGCCCATATGAAGACTGGCTGAAAGGCTCATCCAGCTGAGTAGGGGTTACCCAAGCAGGATCTGGCTCCAATGGAAGAGGACAGCGAGCCCAGGCAGGCCAGTCATAGGCCCCTGGAGGTTCAGTGTAGAGAGACAAGGGACTGTCTTGGCCCCATTCCCCTTCCTCTTCTTCACCTTCTTCATCTGAATCTTCCTGGTGGGCCTGTAGCTCATCAGACTCCATGTAACCCTGGGCTAAGTGAGAACTGGAGAGCTCCACATCTGGGGTCTCTGCATTGTCAAGTGAACGGCTTCTCCTATTGAGTGTCACTGCAGCAGGTGGAGGTCGAGGATGTATGCCAGGGAGCCCCAAGTACCTAGGGAGGCTGCTAACACCCCAGGGCAGGCCTTGGTAGAATCGACTGTGATAGCTGTTGAAGGCATGCTTGTGGTAATAACCCAGCTCAAAAGCTTCCAACGAGGCTGTAAGGTCTTCGTCATTGTGGAACTCAGGATTCTCTTCACACTTGCCTTCTCCATCCCGTTCCACATCAGCAATGTCAAAGGTGACCATGGGAGGCAGCTCAGGGAGGTTTTGAGTAAAGGATGAGTCAGAATCAGAGCTGCAGGACATACTGGAGAAAATGTTTCCATTGCTGGTAAACTCTACTAGGGCCTGTGAGAAACTCACAGTGGCATTCCCTTCCTTCTCATCTTCTTCTTCCTCTGGCTCCTCAGGGGGTGAGTAACTAGGGTAGGCTCTCCTGGGAGAGCCTCCAAAATTTGCTTCTTGCATGTCTGGCTCAAACATGGCATCACTCTGGAAGAGTTGCATCAAACAAGTACTTTGATCTTTTTTGGAGCAAGTCCCCTCAAAACGCTTCTCCAGAGGACGGAAATCCCGCCAGTCTGGTTCACTGCTAGAAGTAGCAGGGAAAGCTGAAGTGGTTCCCCGGTGGGAAGTCTGAGAAGTTCCTGATGTCCCTACCACCAGGCCCATCACTGATGGGCCTAATGGTCTCATCTGATACTCCAAGATGGGCTTCTCTTGCCGGACCTCAGTTTCACAGACTCGACCCTCTTGAGCATGAACCTCTCGGGCCTGAGCTTCTCGGGCTCGGACATCTCTGCTGTAAGATTCCCGAGGGTGAGTGTCTCGAGCATAAGTTTCCCTGGCATTAGCCTCTCTGGCACATGCCTCTTGAACCTCAAGCTGCTCTCGGCGAAGCTCCCAGTATAGCAACTGCTTCTGGATAGTCACCAGCCGTTCTTCCTCTGTTTCCATTGCCCCAGGTGGTCGAGAAGAAAAGGGCTCAAAGTTCAAGAATGGACCAAAAGTTTCAGAGTTGCGACCATGGAGGTCGTAAAGGCAGTCATCCCCAGGTGGGGAGTTCTCAAGGCTGTCATCTGGCACATAGAACTCATATAGAGCATCACCACTATAGCTGTCTCTGGGTAGACAATCCCTATGGACAATGCCCAGAGCCTCACGTGAATCATCCTCAAATCCTGGTGTAGTAGAGTCATAATAACCTTCATCACTATTGGGAGCAGACTCTTGTTGGTCGCTCTGAGGAGTCAAAAGTTCACCAGGGCCTAGGCTAGGATAAGACCGAACTGGGTCAAGGAGCATGTAGCCCTGGTGGCTGGGAGACGTAGCAGTATGGTAGCCCAGGTTCAGATTAGATCTTGGGTATATTTGAGCACTTGCCCACAAATACTCTAAGTCATCATCTTCCTCCCCATCCTTGACCTCATCTTCCTCATCCCCTAATTCTACCTCCTCATTCTCTTCTTCCTCATTGTCATCATCATCTGGCAAGGCCATCTCCTCCCCACCTCCTTGGTAGGTCACCAAGCAGGAACTTCGCTTGGTCCCATCTCTGTTGGCCCTCTGGCCACCAGAGGCCATGCTATCTGTCATGCTGTCCATGTCCTGTTCTGCTATAATGTCCCCACAACCTGTCAGTGAGTCAAAGCTTTTCAGGGATGTGACATCCCCAAACAGGAGGCTTAGCTGATCTCCAACAGGGCCATTGGGTGGGTTTACCTCTCCTGGCACCACTTTTTCTTCAGTCTCTGAAATGTGGGTCTCCTCTAGACTACCAGCTTCAGGAACAGGCTTGGACTGCATGAACTCTGAGACACAGGTTCTTGTGAGTTTTTCTGGATTTTTACAAGCTATCTTCTCAGTAGTTGGTGAAAAATGTTCTAGTGCTGGAGAAACTTTTGGCCCAGAGGAATCCTGAGATTTGGCATTTTCTTTTCTAGCAGTTGGGAATATCTCCTCACAGCTGGGGAGAGAGATTGAACTCACATTCTCCTGAGACCTGGTTCTAGCTCCCTCAAGTTCCTTGGCCCCAGGCCCACCCTGATCAGCCCCAGAAACCTTGCTCTTCCGGTGACGACGGATACTGCTAAAAAAGCCTTTTAGGCCCTTCTTCGGCTTGTGCACAGAGGGTACCTTCTCAACTCCAGCTTTCTCTGTGGCTTCAGCCACAGATGTCTTACATCTAGGGCCTATCTCCAAAGTTCCATGGACACTCTGGGAACTGGGAAATTGAGAAGGTGACTTAGACAAATAGAGGCCTGTTTCTTCAATGACAACATCTTCAGGGCCGTGAGATGCTTCACTCAGACAATCGTGAGTCTTACTCTTGTTTAGACCCTTCTTAGAGCTGCCTTTTCCAGAACCTTTGCTTCGTCCTCCCCCAAAGAAGCTAGGCAGAGTACAGATTCCCTTCTTGCCACCAAAGAGTTTCATGGCAGTTTTCTTCAGCCTACCTGGGCCTGATAAGGGTGGCTCTGATGTTGGTCCTTCTGTTGTCTCAGTTGTCTTATTCTTGGCTCCCTTTTCAGCTCCTCTATCTTCGGTAACTATAGAGGCTGATGCTCCCTTGATCTGAACAACTTCATCCTTTTGAGTCTCCATGATGATGAAGACAACTCTTCAACTAGAAATGCTGCCTTTGTATTCCAGGACAGTTATAACATGATCAGTCAGGAAGCATTACTGTGCAGTCTGAGGGAGATAAGAGAGACAAAGACAGAGACAAATACTGGTGAACAAGTACACAGGCTGGGTTTGTTTTCATGGGTGATTATTGTCTCAGGACTGAATGGGATCAGAGAGAAAATAAGTAAATACTGGTAAAACCTTAATCTATTCTGTGTGTTTGGTTTGCTTATCTAGCTTCTTCTGGGCCCCAGGGCAATAAAATCCTACACTGAGCAACAACCAGCTACCATTAGCTGCTCCCTTCCTAGTCTACTCCCATTAGGCTGCTGTAAATACAAGGAGAGATTTGACAGAGGCAATTATACGTGTGCAAAAGACCAACTGTGTTATTGTCTATGCGGAAGCTTATCAAATCAGGGTGGGGTCAGGAAATGAATAGAGTGGTTGTTTCTAGCATCACTGAATTTTTGAAAATTATGTGGTGAAGGTGATCACTGAGCTTTATTGGGTTCTACTGGATCCAGGCCTCAGTTGAACATTAACCTATACTATTACCAGCATTTCTTTCAGGGCTAGAAAGAGAAGTGTATCTACAGCTTCATATTCTGCCTACAGGTTCAATGGCCAATCCTTCAAAAGACCAGAATGTTGCTATACTATTCTTGTGGAATGTACACAATTTACCCTTGTTCATTCAAATGTTGATTTCTCTACCCTACCATCTGGTTTAAGTCTGGACACTGCATTATGATGCTTATTCTAAGCATCACCTGTCTCAAGCTTATGTCAACTATAGAGGCTGATGCTCCCTTGATCTGAACAACTTCATCCTTTTGAGTCTCCATGATGATGAAGACAACTCTTCAACTAGAAATGCTGCCTTTGTATTCCAGGACAGTTATAACATGATCAGTTCGTTCTCTATGTTGCCAAAAACAAAAAACAAATAAATAAACAAAAAACAACCAACCAATGCTGAGCAATGGTGAGAATAGGGTGGGATATCCTGGTCCAGAGGGAAGGAGAAAGAAGCAAGTGGGAGGAGAGATCTAAGAGGAGAGGACCTGGAAACATCAGGAGAAATGAACCAGAGCTAAGATATGACTAAAAAGCAAGTATAATGTGGAAAATCTGAATAGGTGGAAACTATGCAGGTTTGGAGGTTAAGGATGGAGTAATTATTTCCCAGCATTGTGCTCTAGGTTAATTAAATAAATCCTAGTCTCTGTGTGGTGATTTGGGTATACAGCTGGTTTAGGAATAACTGCTGTTTAACTAAAAGATATATCAACATTAAATATTAATAATCATCAATACTAGAGAGGGACAACATTGAGTTGCAGATCAGGGCGGGACTCTAGGACCTAAAAAATAACATGGTAACCTCAGGAAAAAAAATACACTGGGTTGCAGTATCCTCTGTCCAAGCTTACCAACATCTACCTATGTATGTAAACCCCTTGTAGAGACTATATGGCAGGTTGGTCTAGATCAGAATCTCTATTGACTGTCCTTGGCAAGTGGAACCACCAGATTCTACTATAGAACCACAAGGCCAATATTTTTTTTCCTAATTGTTCCTCTCAATATCTTGGTCCTCATCTAGTTTACTATCTAGAAAGGGAACTTGAAAACATACAAACATACATGATTCATGCTACTTGCTTAATAGATATTTAAATGAATAAACTTGGTGTGAGATGCACCATTCTGGTCAAGGCTCCCCTAATCCAAATGCTAATCGAACTCGAATAAAAAGAAGTGTTTACCACCTTCTACAGAAACATATCTCATTATTCTCTTGGCCCCTGACAAGCCTGGTATTTTTCAGTGACTATAAACATCTGGCAGCTAAAAGACTGATTAGCCTGCAGAAATCCAATGATCTCTTCTTAGGAAGCACTTCCATTCCCTGAACTTTCTTTGTAGATCTAGGATGGCAAAAAGACAGAGCAGCTGTTGGGATTGAGAGAGAGAGAGAGAGAGAGAGCAAGATGCTAGAAACAGGAGGGGACAGGAGACAGTAAGACTGCAGCAGTTCCTGGAATAGCTGGCCAGAACATTCGTGGCTGAGCACTGGGGCTTAAGAGAAACTAGCAACTGTACTCTAGCTTGTGATTTCATTAGAAAAACCTCTTCTAGTACCTATGTTCCTATTTTCCAAACAGTTAATGCCTGGTACCACACTAGATTTGATACACCTAAGTCACCAGAGTTCTATTAAGAGTACTTTGCTAAACAATCAGAGTCAAATGATGCCTGGTTATGGATAAAAGCTCACCTGATCTTCTCAGTGCAGAGTTGAACTGCAATTTTTACAGGTTATGCATTTCTCTGTGCAATATATCTTGACATTACACTCTACAAACTCAGCTCTGTAACAAATAGACAGTACCCTTATCACTAAGCACACAACCAAGGAGAATTCTGTGCCTCATATTGTAATGAGAATATGGGCTCATCATATATCTGAATTCCTTACTTTTCATAGTATTAATCTTCTCACCTCAGCCTTGAAATTACTAACAGGATTGTCATGACATTGGGGATGGGAGTGGCAGCAGTGAAGTTATAAGTGAAATTGTATTTCCCAGTGGGGAATTTGTAAAATAAATCTCTCCGAACATTCAGTAAGTAACAGAAACTAAATTCAGTGCATCAGGCCATGCCTCGAAGAGGAATTCCATGTCCTAGTTCAGAGAGCTTACAGGCTAGTAGGGAGAGAATCTAACCTACAGAAGTTTGAAGATACAGCATAGTGTAGGCTTTTAAGGAATAGCCCTTGTTACTTCTTTTTGTTTGTTTTTGTTCTGTTCTGTTTTGTTCCTGGCTCTTCTGGGGTTTGTTGTATAGACCAGAATGCCTTAGAACTCACAGAAATTCTCCTGCCTCTGACTCCGAGTGCTGGGATTAAAGATGCACTGTTATTTCAGACAAAGTAAGAGAGTGCTAGTCTTTATACTTTGTGAATAAGCCTCTACATAAAATAAAAGGCAAAATATACTCTCTGGGCTGAAAAAAAAAAAGCTTTCTTGTCCAAAATCCCATGGCTGTGACCAGAGGCCTTTGAAGAGAACCTACTATTACTATTTTGCTAAATGGATTTAATACCAAACTTCTAAGTACGTTATATTCATAAATCAATGCAGCTCTCATTCCTCATCAGAACTTCTTTTTGCAGTAGAAAGTGATTACTATAGAGTCTCACAACTGATCAATATGCAGATAATAAGATACTGTGGAATACTCATCCCTAAATGTAAATCTGTATCATACTTCCTATCCCAAAACTTGGGGATCATCAAGGAAGAGGATGCAGAAATAAAGTAAGAACTAGAAATAGTGGAGGGATTCTGCAAAATGTTTTCTGCTGCACACATGAACTCTCAGCAGATGTACAAGACCTATACTAGATCAAGCCAGCCAAAATTTCAGCATGGATTGCTGAAGAACTGAAGAACTTTCTCTCCTACCTGAAGAGCTACTGGAAGGTGATGATGGCTGCTGCAGGAGGAAAAGTCAGTTTTCTTCAGAAATGTGGTCCCTAGTGTGTTGTCTATGCTCCAGTGGATAGCCCTATATCCACACACATAGGGCAGTGCTATTTGGAATCACTGGGAACAAAGAAGAGGGAATGAAGTTGGAAGGGAGCCGGATGAGAGGTCCAGGAGGAGAAGAAGGGAATATAGGTGAATATGATCAAAATACATTTAAATATATATAAAATTCTCAAAGAAAAGGTAGGTAGGTAGACAGGCAGACAGATACATGGATACAAAGATAATAGAGAATCTATAAACTTGATGCCCTCGCTGGAAGACAGTCTCTCTGGACCTCGCCAGAGTGGTTTATGGGGGTAGACCAACTCATCATCACTTTCTACATCAGTGCTTCTCAACCTTCTTAATGCTGTGACCTTTTGATCTAGTCCCTCAGGTTGTAGTGACCTCCTAACCATAAAATTATTGCGTTGCTATTTCATAACTGTAATTTTGCTACCATTATGAATCAAAATGTGAATATCTGTGTTTTCCAGTGGTCTTAAGAGACCCATGTGAAAGGTCATTTGACTCCACAAGAAGGTCATGACCTATAGGTTTGAGAACCACCATTATCACCTTGTTGACACAGGCTTTGGGCCACAGTGCTAGAATATAAACCATACCATCTTACCTGCCAGGAGACACTGATCAGGCCCAGGAACAGTATTGGTTTGAATGAGAATATCCCCCATAGACTGTCTAAATACCACGAATTAGTGGTGTGGGATTCCTGGAGGAAGTGTGTCACTGGAGGTGGTCTTTGAGAGTTTATAAAGACTCCATGTCATTTGGAGTTTGTTATCTCTGCTTTGTGTGTGAAGTTCAAGACGTGAACTCTCAGCTTCTGGTTGTTGCTGCCATGCCTGCTAACTGCTGCCTATGCTATCCCCATATGGATTCTAAACTTCTGGAACCATAAACTAATGTAAACTCTTCCCTCTACCAGTTGCCTTGGTCATAGTGTTTTATCACAGCAACAGAGAAATAACTATGACAGAAATTGGTGCCAGATTGGGCTGTGGCTAGCGAGAACCTGAACATGCTATTGTTTTTCTTTTTATTTTTAAATGTGAAAGATTTTAGAACTTTAGACTAGAAAACCAGTTGAATGCTATAAGCAGAGCTTACTGGACTGAGCCTGGAAGACAATGCTGAATTCAATTCAAGAGGTTTCAGAGGGAAGCAAAGACTTCAACAGCAACTAGAATAGGGGAAAAATTTGTGTTATTTTGGCAGAGAAGCTGGCTGCATTCGGCCCTTGTCACAAGAACTTGCCTGAGGGTAAATAAAAGAGTAATATACTAATTTCTTTGGTGGAAGATATTTCAAGATAGCATAATATTGAATCTCTGGTGTGGTTATTAGTAGTGACTGTTATGCAGGTCTACAATGAAAAATAGCAAGTGGGGCAGAAGGAAATATAAAATGTATCATTTGAAGAAAAAAGAATCACCAGAAAACTTAATGTTTCAGCCAAGGTGTCAAATGCCTTAGACTGTTGGGTATGTCTCATTTACTCTCAAACAGAGTGTCTATTACTCCTGTGCACAGCTCCCTCTTAGCCAGACCATAGGTTATTTTTGCTAACCAAGGATCAATCCTGACATTCTGTCATATCTCATTTTCTCTCTCAAGCTTTTTCCCTACCGAACCATGCCCCTCCTGGGGCCACAAAGCCACTCATAGGCTCTTTGCCTTGCCTGTGTTCCACAGAACAGTTGGAAAGAGTGAAATAGGAGTAGTATATAGCTCAAATCTCCCTAATCTGGTCTTACCTAGCTACCTATACCCCAAGGCTTCTTCATACTACTTATTAATCTACCATGGTCCTTAAACTGTCCTTTTAAAAAAAGATTTATTTATTTATTTATTATGTATATAGTGTTCTGTCTGTGCATACACCTACACACCAGCAGAGGGTGGCAACATCTCACTAAAGATGGTTGTGAGCCACCATGTGATTGCTGGGAATTGAACTCAAGACCTTTGGAAGAGCAGCCAGTGCTCTTAACCTCTGAGCCATCTCTCCAGGTACCTAAACTGTCTTTCTAAAGCAAGCTGTAAGAAGAAATCTTTCAGGAAAGAGAATTGGGCCCCCCAAAAAAGGAACTGACAAAGGACAAACTCTGAAGCTCCCTCATGGCTGGGACTGTCTTCCCTCAGGGCTCCTGCCAAGAAAGTGGTCCTGCTAAACGCAGAGCTCCTCACCTCTTAGAATGGCCATTTTTCAGGTGGGTTGTTGGGAACTCTACCAAAATACTTGGTGCTCCCACATAGAGGGTACTAGTTAATAACAGTTGGCCTATACTAGATAGAGGTCACTGTGACTAAAGCAGAGGACAGGCTGTAGTAGAAAATGATGGGACCACTCAAGATCCAAGAACCAACTTTAGGCCATTATGGGACAAGTTAAAGCTGGCTCCTAAGAAAGGGATGTGTGACTTTCTTTTCCCCTCCACTCAAAACTCAAGTAGAAGAACAGCTACAGACCTGCCTGAAACCCTTCTCTTGTAGAAGAAACAGCATCAGCCCAACCTTTACATTTTTTTTTTGTTATTAATCTAGCGTCAAGGGACCATCTTAGCAAATTTAGGAAAGGCAGGGCTCAGGGAAGAAACAAGAGAATAACTCCATAGGCATGGCCTTCACCCATTGTAGTTTCCAGACTTGGTCAAGCAGTCTTTGTGAAGACAAACCCACTCCTAATTTATCCAGTCCCTCAGGATATTGGTGGAGGGAGGGTAAGGAAGATATGAGAACAGTAAATATCCTCCCTCTAGAAAGTCACACAGTTCTTCACTGGAATTAGCTATGCCACAATAGGAAAAACTCAGCAAGCTATCCAACCCGTCTGACTCTCAATTTCCTGAACTGTGTAATGGGGTTATTGATAATTCCTGCTTATTCAGAATTCCTACTTATTGCAGGAACAAAACCAATGCATGTAAAGTACCAAATAAAATGCATTGCACATCAAAAGCTCAAATGTTATGGCAAATTACATTAATGTTTATCCCAACTGTGTATGGTTGGATAATTTCTTGCAGTAAATCTATCCCAGTCAGGGTTGACTAGGGTGTTCTTCAAAGTTCTATAGGTATCTCTGAAACCTTTTTAGCTTCTCAGAAATAAAAATTATGGTGCTTATGTAGTTATGTTGCAGGAAGCCTTACTTGCTCATTAGACCAACTATTAATGTTCAGGAAGTTAACAACTCTAGATCATAGATCAACATTTTAAACTGAGCTAAAAGAGCCACCATAAACAGAAATTCAATTAACAGACACCCTTCAAGCACTTAGGGTACCTATGAGTACACAAAGCATTCCCTATTCACCAGTTCCCCTGTTTTTTTTCCCCAGTAACCCATTTAAGCCTTGCTAATGGGGGATAGTAAAGCCTTGTCACAGAAAAGAAAATTGTGCCTAGACTTGGGCAAAGATTTGTCTAAGGTCTCTAATGAGATTATGACAGAACTTGAGTCACTTGCAGACCTCTTGAGACTCAATGCCATGTCACTCTCCTTCACTGTTCAGGGACCACAAATAAAGAATTAGGAGAGGGAATGAATATGATTAAAACACATTTATGAAATTTTTAGAAAAGCAGTAAAATATGTCTTTAGAAATTATTCCAGGATAAATGTGAAGTTTCCCTTAATATCTGTAAGCGCTATCATTTCCTTTCCCTATTCTACCCTGTTCCAACTCAGTTTAACTTTTCCTGAAGGATTTCTTGTCTTCACTGGCTACTGCTGTTTGGGCCTTACCCACCACATTACAAAAAAATCTGATGACTTCAGAATCCAGGTGCTATCTATTCAGCTGGTGACTGATTTCCTCATCAACAATTCTATCACCACTAAGCTGAAAAAGTGGACAATTTTGATAAGTTTGTGCTACTTAATGATAATGACCTCTGATATTATCTGGTAATCAAGTTGTACATTACTGGAGCCCATAAACAAGACCTGAGGTCAAAATGTTTGTGGTGTGAAAGAAGGGCTCCTGGTTTGGATCCTTTTGGTGGAACAGTAGGGGTATTTGAAAGAGTCCCTCTTACCCACTCGTGCACCACCGTTCCTTAATTTGCAGCTTTCCTGCTGTGGGGCACTTCCTTTATAGAACATAACTCATCAACCCCAGATGCTGCACAAATCCCAAATGTGGCTTTCTGTCCCTGCCACAATTCCCTCAGCAGCTTTTCAGCTGCCTTGTTCACATACTCATCCTTGCTTACTTCCTTCTGGCAGGCTTCAGTCTGTCGATTTAACTTGCTTGCAAGGACTCTCTGTCTCATATCACTGCATCTATCATGGAGCAGGTGCTTGGGATGCTGGTTCAGTTGTACTCTAATTCAGCTGGAGTTTGCCAGCCTGAAATTGGAATGCTAGTCTCACTCCTTTTGGGCAGAATGGTCTGAGAAAGTATCTCTCTGAGACAGAAATGCCTTATCTGTGAAATGAATTTTTTTTTTACCTACCTTGCAGGGTTGTGGTTATGGATTAAAGAGATCACTACAAAGGCAAACTGATTACTATGCATGGAGCTACAAGATGGGCTCTTTTGATGCCGCTGCTTGCAGTCAAGGCACCTTCTATTTGTACCTCAGCTTCCACCCGAGTCTTCTGAAGATGACACAAGGCTTCTAGTCAAACCCTTTTGTCTGAACCTTCAACATCTCTTTTCCTGAATGCCCATTGAAAGTTTTTAAGCTTTACTTCTCTGCCCTACATTCTCAGCTCCAAATGTACAGGGGTTTTAGTCAGTTCAAAAGATAGGGCACCAAGACATAGCCTCTCCCTAGAAATGAGCTTTTATGATATTTTTCTTCTTTTTATATTGTGTCTTTTTTGCTTTGATTTTTTGCTTTGTCTTTTTTGTTTTTGTTTTTGGTGCAGGGAGAACAAATACCTCAAATGTGCTAGAAAAAAATACTTAGCCACACCTGATCGTCCTGAGGATCCTCCTGATGTCCCAGCTGTCCCTTAGGGGATCCTTACTCAGCTCTCAATCAAGATAGGTTCTTTGAGATCCACTTACTTGCTCCTCCCTTTAAGTCTCATCAGAGAGATATATTGCCAAGGTAGGTACTATGTCTCAGTAGCCTCCCAGTGTGTCAGTACTAGTCAATCAAAGGGAAGATCTGAGACAGACTGTACCTGCTTCATCTATTCAGAAAGACTATGAAATTCTTCCTCTTGGGGCTAAAACTTTATCACCTAGTTTATCTGCCTAAACAGAACTTGTGCAGAGAAACTGAAGAGATAACATCAGGAGTTTCTCTTTTAAGTTTCAGGCAGCCTAACTGTGAGATAAAGCTAGAAATCCCTTCTCTGTCTTTGGTTCTGAGGGACTAGGATTTAGGTATCACAATATTCCCTGAGAGGGAGAGAGATAGGGCTAGGGGTTAATGGCTAGGTGATAAATATGGTGAATTTCCAGCATGGCTGGCCTCTTCCTCACCCTCCAAACCAAAGACAAAAGCCTGGCAGCTTAAAACAAAAGCCTTGCAGGATGTTTCTCCTGCCAGAAGGTCCCCTGCTGATGGACTGGCTTAACAAGTTCAAAGCCAGTCAGGACCTGTGTGTGTGCCCGTGTGTCCACAACTGTGGGTCAATCCACCATCTGGCCTTTCTTCAAACTGACCAATCCTAAATTAGGGAAGAAAGACCCTTCAGAGACTTAAAAACAAAAAAGGCCCAAAGGAGATACTGGGTTCCTGAGTATCCCTTCTGCTATATGGATGTCTTTCCCTCTGTATGCTTGCTGTGTGTGTCTATGTTTCATCACCCAGAACAAAAGCATTTCTTTACTGGCTGGTTCTGTCTGCTCCTCTTTGCTGTGTTCCAGAATTTCCTTACTACATGCTCAAAAATTTTAACTGGCAGAGAAAACAAACCTGATCATGATCCCTAGACAGTAACAGTCCTACAAATAAACTCATGAAACGATAAGCTTGTGGCTGTTTTTCTCATTCCCTTATTTCTTTGGACTAGTGAAGCAGGGGTATTTCTTCCATATCCAGTTTGAGTACAAACACGAGAGTTCTTGAGGTGCCAACTTTTCCCCAATATCTCCCTCTTCCTGACACTTTCTGCCTCCAGCATGCTGCAGGCCTTAATCTCTTGACTGTGGTAAAGGAAAACATGAAAAAGTGAGAAGTTCCCAAGATGCAGCTGCCACATAAACGCAGGCAGCCTTCACTTTTGAGGAATGGGATGTTGGGAGGAGGGAGTAGTTCACCAAATGTGCCCTGAGTGGCGCCTGCTAGAGACCTTGGGGCACAGCTTAAATGGCTACCACACAAGAACAATAGCTGTACAATAGCTGAACAACAATTTGCTGTATGACCTTAAACATACCTTACTTGCTTTCAAGGGCACATCTATGACCATAGAGGTCTTAACTGCTAGTCCACCCAAAGACCCATGTAGCTGAGAGAAAGAGGGTCTAAAAAGGTTTGGAGCATTTAGCAAATAAGTATTTAAGCCCAGGTGACCTTTCACCCTCTCTTTGCCTATCAAAGGCCAAAAGGGAAGCTGACAGTGTGAAACTTCCTTCTGGAGGGAACACACTCCCAGCTCTATTTATAAATTTCAAGGTGGCTTCTTACCTATCTGATTTGTAGGATGCTTTCAATTTCTTTCTAAGAACCCATTTTAAAACCCTTTCAAAACTCCCATTCTTGGGCTGGTGGTGGTACACCTCTTTAATCCTAGAATTCAAGACAAGCAACAGTCAATGATTACAAAGGCAGTGGCCTACAAAGCAAGTTCCAGGACATCTGGGACTACCCAGTGAGATTCTGTCTCAAAAATCGCCCAAAACAACCCCCCCCAAATATAACAACAACAACAACAACAACAACAAAAAACCCAAAAAACAAACAAACAAAACCCCCAAAACCTCCATTCTTATAATGTTGTGTGGGCAAACACACAACCCACGCTAATCACCCAATGGTTAGTGATATCCCCCTAAAAAGACTAGATTACCATTCCCATGCTTGGTATTTGGGAATTCCCACCACTGGGTCCTAACTCTTGTACCTCTGAATTATGCCATCTCATCCTGCCTGCCAGCCACTCCCTTTCACTTCTACTTCTGTCTGTTTTTCCTCTACCAAACTTCTATACTTCCCAGCTGCTTTCCAAATGACACTTGAGATCTATAGATCTCTCTACTGCATATATAGATCTCTTCATGGCAATTTGCCTGTCTGCTCATGAATCAGCAATCAAAAGTCTGCAGAAGCCGGGCATGATGTCAAAAGCCTATAATCCCATCACCGAGAGATACAGAGACAGAGGCAGGTGGATCACTGTGAGTTTGAGGCCAGCCTGTTCTACAAAGCAAATCCAGGACAGCCAGAGCTGAACAGAAAAACCCTGTCTCGAAAAACATAAACAAACAAACAAACAAACAAACAAACAAATAAATAAATACAGATGCCCAGGACAGCCAGAGCTGAACAGAAAAACCCTGTCTAGAAAAACATAAATAAATAAATAAATAAATAAATAAATAAATAAATAAATACAGATGCCCAGGATTTGAGCAGTCCAGACCCTAAGGTTCTTATAGAGGGACCTGATCGTGACTTTCTTTTTTAATGTAGTAGGAACTCATTCCCCCTTTCAACTCACATTAGGCATATTATATACTTATCTGAGCCTTCAGTCTCATTTACTTAAGTTTCATGGAGTAGGACAAACACAAGTTAGAATGTTAAAAAGTGTTTTCTAAAGTTCTACAAAGACAACAAGTCCTTTCATTCGTTAAATGCTTTATAATGTTAGGATCTGAGAGTGTTGTAGCTGAGGTCTAGGTTTTATTTACCTGGATGAGGGTTCTGAGAGAACCTAGACATCTATATAAGAGAAACAAAGCAGAATCATGGAAAGGTAACTGTACAGGAGTTCCAAGAAAGAGGTCTGGTCATTAAGAATCAGCCTGTAATACCAAAAATAGAAAGCTGGTTTAGAATTTGGGCCTGAATGAATGAGGACTTGGACAGGTGTTGGTTGAGAGTGTTTGAGTGTGGAAAAGATGGCTGTCGGACTGAAGTAAAAGCAGAAGAGAGCCAGACCCAGGATATAAAAATCCAGCTCCAAGTAGAGGTCTGTGTTGAGATCTGCTCAATTAGGTAGGGGTGACAATAATGTGTTATCTGCAATCCTGGCTGATATTTTTAGAAAGCTTCTATGTTAACTTCCCAAGTAATGCATTTATTTACCAAGTCTCATTGCTCCACTCCAAAGATGTCCAGCCTGTAAAGCCCCTTAGTCTCTTATTCTCCAGGAATACCTGAATAGTCCAGAGTGATGCACAGAGTAGGGCACATAAGGGGTGTTGCACTCAAGGGAATGGGCCTTGTTGGAATCTCCACTGGTAGGACAGGAAGTCCAACAATGCAGTGCTCTGGGTTCTGTCCATACCAGCGCTGCTGAGACAGGCCACAGAAAATGTTTGTATGCGGACAGGGCTGTCTAGACTTCTCTCAAGTGCAGTCCAGCAAGGGAGAGGATGGTTCAGCTGTATTAGTCTCTGCTGAGGCCTCTGCCTCCCCCATACCCAAGGCTCATCTGGCAAGCTTGGCCCCTCAAAGGGGAGCTCAGGAGAAGTCACGCCTTTGGGCGGTCACCAGTGTTAGAGGTGTCTGCAGCAGACAATGACAGCAGTCTGGCAGGCTGGATATTTCAAGTAACTGAGAAGTTGTAGGATTTGTCTGCCTTACCTACACCGTGTGTTCTTTACTACAATGACGGCCCCTCTGCCTCTAGTGTGGAAATCCCCTCTACAATTTTATGCCTATTGCTATTTTAAACTGAAGGCTGGAGAGAAAAAACGCGCCCTATGTCCTACAAGGGAAAAGAGGCGGGCGGGAGGTGGGGGTGGAGGCGGCAACAAAGCGGCCTTGCAGCTCTAACCCAAGGACCAGTAAGAGCTCCTGGTCCAGCCCGCCTGCAATGAGGGTGGGAGCCAAATGAGACTGGAGGCCCAGGAGGGGGTGCATCTGGTTGGGACCATAGGACCAAGGTTTCAAGGATAAGTGGGAAGTTCAGAAATCCAACTGTGCTTCTTTGAGGAAAAACACTGTGGATGTCTTAAACCACCCTAAAGCCAGTCTCAGCCCGGCTCTAAGCTAGCGCGCCTGCTTCCTCTGCAGAGGAGACATAGGAGATGCACCGCAGAGGGGAGGGGCCACAGCAAGGCCTCGCGGGTGAGCAGCACCGGCCTAACAGCTGTTCCAGCAAACGCACTATAAACAAAGCTAAGGAGTTCTCGGCCTGCAAATGCTTTCTTGGGGTGCTAGCTAGCGGCACCCTTCCCGGAACCACGCAACAGCACGTGTGGGCCCATCCCGGCCCCCCATTACAACCTAGAGGCGTAGCCCAGGCTAGTCCCCCGCCTTCTGGCCCTCCCACCCCACCCCCAGCCACGGTCGCTGTACCCTAGAGACTAACGGCTGCTCGGCCCCTCCCTGGACAGTACCCAAGAAAGAGCAGCAAGGCCCTGGATGCCCTCCTCCAGGCGACCAGAGCAGAGCACGCGGGGATGCACCAGACTTCAAGCAGGATGGCTCCTAGCTGGGCGCAATGCTTACCCTGCCAAGTCCAGCTCCCAGCGCGGTTATTGTCTATTGCTCTGCTCTGCTCTGAGCTGGAGCCTCTGCTGAGAACGCCGACACCGCGGCTACAGCATTCTCCTGCACCGCACCGAGTACCCTTCTCCAGGCTCTGGGCAGCTCCCCCATACCCTCTTCACCCTGGACTCCACAGTTAGGAGGTGGGACGTCCGTGATCTGATTGGCAGGCTTGCAGTTCAATAGCCACGGTGGGAAGGCATGCCTGCCCCGCCCACTGTTTTCCTTGGTGCTTCTCTCTTTAAATGCAAATAAGCAGGGCGTGGTATTGGCAGGGCGGGGCAGAGAGACTGTCGAACCCCTTGCCGGGGCTCCCCACTTCCGCTCCCACGCGGGGCGGGTTTCAGCGTGTCTACACACCAGGCTCAAGGAGCTAGTCCCGCCCAGATGGGACATGCCAGATTGTCGGAACTCGGTTTCGATTTTGCGCGCATTCGTATTCCTATTGCCGTGGCAGCACTGCTCCCAGGTTGCTATCAAGGAGTTTCTTCGGGGTTTTTGAGACTAGCGGGGAGAAGTGAGACCGAGAAATAAGGAGCCAAGAATTGTGGGGCCTGCAGAAACCTTTGGCACCGTGGCTGGCCAATTATTAAATGTGACAGCAAGGCCTGGTGGCTGGTGTTCACAGATAAGAAATCACCTGTCAGAAAAGTGACCTGTCTGGGCGCCCCTCCCCGACCCAAAGTGCCTCCCCAACCCTGCAGCTTAGTTTGCTCAAGGCCCTGAAGAAAAAAAAGGAAGGCTGAGGTCAACTCTGATCAGTCACCAAAGGGCCTAGTGCTGCTCAGGAAGAGGGAGCCGCTTCTCCTAGGTTACTTGGACTGCCAGCGACTGAGGCATATTTGGAATATATACCTATGCTCAACTTTCAGAGCAGCTTTCACTTTTCTTCTCTAGGAAGATAACTGGTTTTTATAGTTTACTGTTTCTACAGTTTGCCTCTCACTCAAATTCTATACTTTCTAAAGAACATGTAATGATTCTCAGGATCATCAGAGCACTTTTTATCAATTGTGAGTCTGGTTCTGTGCAGACCTCTTTTCTGGGAAAGTATGAAAGAAGTTTTGTCTGATCTCTTACCAGAGGTCAGACTGAAGAACAGTGAGGAGGCCTGTCAGACCAGCCTTGCAGGCTACTGTGTTTGGAATGTGGCAGTGGGCCAGCTGAGCTTAGGCCTCTAACTAGCCTAAAGATATTAAGTGGCATTAGTAACTGCCAGTGCCAGGTGAGCTGGAGCAACAAAGAATCCAGTTGTATAACCAGCTATGGAATGTACAGAATCCCAGTTTTTGTCACTGTCTAAAAGGGGAGGAGAAAGTGGATTGAGACTGAGAAGCAGGGAAGGATTAGAGAACAATGGCCATGACCTGTGTGCCCCTCCCCACCCCCAACACAGAATGCAGAGTTTTCTGTTGCTCTACTGGATCTAGTCTACCTTGTAATGACCCAGATGCTGAACTAGTAAAATGTGAACTGCTGCCACTGCCTGTGTGAAGCAAAGGAATTGACATGGCTGCTAAGAGCTGGCATCTACTTTTCTTTCTGCCTCAGACTTGCTGTGAAACTTTGGCCAATCAGGTCTCCCTTCTAAGACATTCCATTTTCACAAAGAAAGAATAAACTCTATCAGTTCAATGCATTTTTCTATAATATACCATGATGCCATGCAACCTTCAATGACATTCTAGATATCACCAAAACTTAATAATGTGAATCAGAGTCCTAGTCCTAGCTTTCAGTAAATGTTGAATGGCAAACTGCTGCTAACTCACGATATAATTTGTTGGATAAACCGTTTCCCCTAGCTTGGTTTAAATGGCTAGATTTTCACATTTCCTTGAATCACTGCTTAACAGTTTTGAGAAGTCTTGATTCTTTTTTATTTATTTATTTATTTTTATATCAATCACAGGTTAGGTACTTTGAATCCCAGGCGTAGCCCCCTCCCTCATTCCCTCCTACCCTCCCACTCCCTCCCTCATCTCCCTCCTCCCCGCCCC
>CM053742.1:79522474-79558056 GCA_028658305.1 Pachyuromys duprasi
CTGGAACCTGAATTTGAGGAAGAGTAAATGTGGGGAGAGGGTAGATATTGTTGGGTGGGGACTGGGAGGAGGAAAGGGAGGGGAAACTGCAATCAGGATGTATTGGAGAGAGAGAGAGAGGGAGGGAGGGAGGGAGGGAGGGAGAGAGTGCTATAAAGACAGCTGTAAATTGTGTGGTTGCAACTCCTTAAACTTTTGACAGTCCTGCATGAGTACAGTTCTTTTCATTCCGTGGGTACCTCTTCTAGCCTAGGCCTGGTCATCTATATTAGAAGTTTCCATAGTAGTCTTCTTAAGGGACCTAAGGATAAGATTCTGAGAGGACCAGAATGCTAAGAAACGGTGCTTTGGAACAATATAGATGGGATGACTTTTTCTCTACAAATTGGTAAGAAACATTAGGAAAAAAAAAGTTCAAGAGAAAATGGCCTTGATAACAGAGTCAAGTCAGAAAAGTACAGGAAGAATTTCTAACCAAAGTCAAAATGCCCAGTGTTCTGAGATGCTACACTGGGTTGAACAAGAAAATTCTGATTGACAACATTGTATTTGTAATAGCACATAGAGAACAAGCTTACAATTAGACTAGAAAAACAGAAAATAGATCTGAAGCATATATATATATATATATCACGATTAAACTGGGCATACTCATGACCCGTTAGCTAATTTCATCATTTCCCTGGAAGCAATAGAGTACAGTGGCTGTGAAGCAGATTCCCTGGGCTGGGAGGCCAGCTTATGCTGGCTACTTTTATGTAACTTGACACAGGATAGTCATCTGAAGGGAGGGAGCCTCAATTAAGAAAATGTTTCCATAAGAGCTGCCTGTAAGCAAACCTGTAGTGTATTTTCCTATTTAGTGATTGATTGGGGCAGGTCCAGCCAATTGTGGGTGGTGCCATCCCTGTGCTGACATGCTGGGGTTGTATAAGAAATCCCTGAGGAGCAAGCCAGTAAGCAGAACTCCCACCCCCACCTCTGCATTAGCTCCTAGCTCCGTGTTTGTGTTCTTGTCCTTACTTCCTTCAATGATGAACAATGATGTGAAAGTTCAAATGAAAAAAATTCTTTCCCTCCCAACTTGCTTTTGGTCATGATGTTTCATCACAGCAATAAGTAACCCTGACTAAGACAGAAATTGGTATCAGGATTTTATTGCTGTGACAGAATTGACCATGTTGTTTTGGGGAGGATTATGGGAGGAATTTGGAAATTTGGGCCAGAAAAGTTATTGGATGTTCAAAGCTTGGTGAACCTTTCTGTGGGAGCTTGGAATATAAGCATGTTGAGAGAAATGCAGATGATAGACGACTAGCTTGTGAAGTTCCAGAGGGAAGTTTCAGAGTCACTTAAAGACTCTGTCGGCGCTATTCCATAATTTGAATTAAGAATTTATGTTTCTGGTCAGCTGAGGCTGAAGCACCACTGAAGTTAAACCTTTGTTTTACTGGTACAATTGATGCTGGGTAGCTGGGACTGATTAATTAGCAGATTAAGAAGAGACCAGTGTCATTGAGGCGAAATATTCTGGGAATTATTTTCTCAGAGTCAACACAAACAAGCTGGGTTCCAGATAAGGCCAAGGTTGTACCTTGTTCTGGCAGCTGAACTCAGTAGTGTTAAGAGGCACCCAAGTGGTACTGGTTTTGAAGACATGAATGCGTCATGGATAGAAGCTGAGGCTTGCCACTGTGTGGCGGGGTTGGAGTCCCTGAAGAGAGCCTGTTAGTAAAAGTGTAGCTCACTTGCAGCAAGAGACCTCAGCATTTTGGAGAAGTGAGTAACATGAGATGACTACCAAGAACAGCAGCAGGCAAGAAGTGGAGCCAGCTCCAGCTGAGAAGACAGTCTGTGTGCTGCAGAGGGCAGAGCCAGAGAAGTACCCAGGCCCCTTTCAGGAGCTCAGAAGATCATGAATGGATCCAGACATTAGAAACTAAGTTATTTACATAGTTGGAGTATGGTTTTGCTTTGTTCAGATTGTGACTATGCCCTGGTTCATCCTTCAGAAAGTTATTAACTTATTCTTGCTTTTATAGACTCTCATAGTTAAGGGACTTTCGACTTTTAAAGAGATTCTGGAATTTTATAGAGATTTTGGATTTTAAAAGAGACTGAATTTTTATGTGTTTGAAGTTTAAAGATTGTAGGAATTTTAAAAGTTGGAACGTTTACATTGCAACATGTGATATTAAACTGTGATTTTCGGGATGAACAACAAAAGAAAGGTTATTGCTTAACAGTGCTTTGTTTGTATCACATTGACAAGGGGTCACTTGTGCTGGCCAGTTTTATGTCAGCTTGACACAGGTAAGAGTGATCTGAGAAGAGAAAATTCTCCCATAAGATCTGGCTGTTTGGGCATTGTTCTTAATTAGTGATTGATAGGGGATGGTTCAGCCCATTGTGGGTGGTGCCATGCCTGATCAGGTGTTCCTGGGTTCTCTTTGAAAGAAAACTAAGCAAGCCATGGAAATCAAGGCAGTAAGCGGTACTCCTCCATGGCTCCTCTGTATCAGCTCCTGCCTCCAGTTTCCTGCACATCTTCAGTTCCTGTACTGACAGTCTTACATAATAAACAATGATCTGGAAGTATAAGCCAAATAAATTCTTCCCTCCATGAGTTCCTTTTGGTTATATTGTTTCATTGTAGCAATAGTAACTGTAACTTAATACAAAGATCTATCATGTAGGGGCATCACAACATATCAGGGCAGGTTAATCATCACTGAGTTTTAATGTCCTACCTTAATGAATATACCTCCTGTATTGGTTATGTTTCTGTTCACAGTGATAGAAACAACTTTTAAAAATAAGATTTTTATTTTGACTTCTGCTTTGAGAGGGTATAGCCCATCAAAATGAAGAAGGCATGGCAGCAAGAGTAGATCATGGCCGTAGTAGCAGGACTGTGCATATTATGCTGACCAAGAAAAAGAACATTTGGCCGAGAAATGGAGCCAGGCTAACCTCAATGCTTGCTTCCAGCTACCAAATTTCTCTGCTTTCTAAAGGGTCAACCTCTTTCCCAGCTTCACAAGTTGGAAAGCAAGTGCTTTCCAACATATTAGGGGACGTTTCATATTCAAGATATAACGTCTGCGTTAAATACCAAGGCTAGTGGCCTTCTTACAATGTACAGCGCATTCACCTCGATTTCAAAAGTCCTCATAGTCTGTGCAGTTCCACTGCCATTCAAAAATTTAGTCTTTTCTGAGGCTCTTAGCTATGAAATCTTGTAAAATAAATTACATACTTTAAATATACGTGGAAAAGAAAACCTTACCTATTCCAAAATGGAGACAGTATATCAAGGAAACATTGGACCAGCTGGGAGCTTTAATCCCAGCTCTCAGAAGGCAGAGACAAGTGGATCTTAGTGAGTTCAAGGCAAGCCAGGCTTACACAGACCCTACCAAAAGTAAGTAAGTAAGTAAGTAAATATTAGACTGAAGCAAGACAGAAACTCAGCAGCACAAACAGCAAGCTCTGCAGTTTTTTGTACACATCTGGGTTTATGATAACATCATTTGGGCTCCAACGAGCTTTGTACCTACAGCTCTGCCATCTTTCATGTATTACAGGCTCTTGTTTAGACAAACTGCCCTGAGTGCCTGCAGTTTTCCTTGGTAGATATTCCATGTTGTTGGCACCTCAACATCTGGGTGTTTCCATTGCAACTTAGTCTTCACCTTTACACATTCATGCAATAGCGTCTTTTTCCCTTTTTTTTTTTATTGCAGGGGTGAAAAGTGTACCATGACATAAATTGTGGAGTTCAGAGCCTAACTTTGTGGAGTCAGTTTTTTCCTTCTGCCTTTATGGAAGTAGATTTGGAGATTAAAATTAGGTTGCCAGGCTTGTGTGTGAAGTCCCTTTTACCCAATGAGTCATCTTGCTAGCATCCATACAATTGCCACTAAGGAACTCCTTGCAGGGAATTTGAAACTGCTGGCCTTAGCAGTTTCTTTGAAGCTTGATGTAACCCTCCATGACCCTGTAACTCTTGCATTCCTTCTGTGTGCAAAATGAGCAATATGTGGATAGTGATGACAATTTCTATTTTTAGTGTGAGTTGTAATAGTCTACTGTCTTTTGGCCACAGATACAGAGGCCTATGTGGACCTTAATGGCTGAAGCTGGGAAATTAATTATCTAGAGATGTGTTTCTTGGATGATTCCAAATCCAGTCAAGTTGACAATGAAGAATAATTATCACAAATCTGGAGCATTCAGATGGGTAGGACATTAAATTATTCTTACTGTCTTAGTGCAGAGTTCATAGTTTTTCTTTATTTGTCTCTCTCTGTAGCTAATGTGTTCACAACTTTGTAATAGCTCACACTCCTTTCTGACACTCCGTTCCTTGCCAACTGCACATTTTTCATATGCTTTGGCTCCACTTTCTATTCTTTATCACTGTAAATCTTGCTATCTGGCTAACAGCAATGAGGAATAACCTGAATGCTATGCTGTACTGAAATTTTCTCCAAACAGCTTGATCTGTTATTCTTATGTTCAGCCTGAAAACTTCAGGACATGGGTAAAACATGATCACTTCTTTAACAGAATATAGCATAATAGTTTGCAGCCAAATTTCTCAGGGTCCCTTTTCCTTTCTGAAACATGATGAATCTGGCCTTCACTATCTGCATTTCCATCAGTATCCTGATTTTTCAAATTTTGTTGAGAATTTATCATTAAGCTCTGCTTATAACATTCTTGAGCTTCTATAACCCACAGTTCGAGATTCTTCCGTATTTCTCCTACAAATCAGTTTAATGGGCCTATCATCCATAGGATCAGATTTATCACACAGATGACTCCAGTCCTGCTACCAAATTTCTGTGCTAGATACTTTTTTGTCACTGTGTAACAAACAACTAAATAACTAAAAGAAATAAATGATATAAAAGAATAACTAAAAGAAATAAAGCAGGAAATATTTGGGCTCTCAGTTTTAGCTTGGTAGCCAGAGAAGTTTGTGTCATGGTGGCAAGAGTGTATGGGAGACACTCATTACATATGACTACCTGAAAGCAGAAACCTTGAAGCAAAACCAGTGCTAGGTCATAAGCCTCAATTCCTGTCCCTTAAGCCACCCTTCCTTCAGCTATGTCTTACCGTCTAAAGGTTTTGCAACTTCCAAAATACAGCTATCAATTTTGTACAGATGGTCAAACAAATAATCTATGGGGAACATTTCACACGCAAAGTAAAATAGTGTTTAAGTCATATATCATGGAATTGTAATGAGAATAATTGGCCAGATCCTGATAGAAACAAACCTAAATAAATGTTAGCTACTGGTATTATTGTTATCAATAATCTTTGTTATTATTGCTATCATTTGTATATGTTTTAAAGTGGAAAACATATACTAGCTTTAACATTATTTTTTAATAAACATACACGAGCCTGTGTTTCTTTATGTAGAGGTTACTTTTGATTCTGCAAACTAGACTAAGCTTCTCTAATTCACTTTTATATCCTTAGCACCCAATAGTGTTTAAAAATAAACTTAGTTATGAGCATATATTTTCTAAACATATCCAAATGAGATGGGTTTAATATCAAGCTTAGGAGCCAGTGAAGCAGTCTAGAAAGACAGAATAATCTTACAAGCAAAGAAAGCAAGACACAAAACATTTATAAAAAATGCTATTGAGTTCATTTTTTGTTGGACTGGCCTTAAGTAAAAGAGTTGGAGGAAAGAAAACCATCAGAATATATTGTATTAAAATTATTTTAATAAAAATATGAAAACCGGCAATTATAGGTACATGAGAAAGAGAAGGAGTCTCTAATACTTTAGTCTTGAAAAATTCACATATGCCGTGAAGGTTGAAGTTCTGATTCGATTTTATTGTCAACCCGAAACAATCTACAGTCACCTGGGAAGAGGGAACCACAAATGAGGGATTGCTCAAATTAGATTGGTCTATGACTCTGTTAGTGAGATACTGTCGTGATTAACATGTGTGAAGGCCCTGGGAGGAGGGCCTAGGCTGTATAATAAAACATGAGCAAGGGAATGAAGCAGTAAGCAACATTTTTCATGGTTTCGGCTTCAGTTGCTGCTTGAGTTCTTGTCCCAACTTCTCTCAGTGATAGTGTGTTTTGGGAATTTTAAGGTGAAATAAACCCTTTCCTCCCAAGTTGATTTTGGTCATGGTGATTAACACAGCAAATTTTTACCATATATGTAGTATTTTTCCCCATGTAGATAATTTATGTTCAAGTAATAATAATTCAAAATTAATGCCTGAATGTTCATATCTTTGCATAGGGACTCATTTTTTTTCCTGAGAATCTCATACAACACTATTTACTAGTAAATATATCTCACTTTTCCTGATGAATAGACATTTACCTGATTACCTGTGATCTTGTCATGTGGCCCTTCGACACCTAACAGTGTTAAGGCAGAAACCTTAAAATCCTATATATGCATATTGAAAAACAATGAGCCAAGACATACCTAGAGTTGGGTGTATGTATATCTGTGTGTGGGTATGTGGATGTGAATGCAGGTACCTGTTGAGGCCAGAAGCATTGAGTCTTCCTGGAGTCACAAGTACCGGTAGTTGTGAGGTACCTGATACGGATGATGGGAACTAAACTTGGGTTCTCTGTAAGAACTGGGTCCTCTGAAAGAGCAGTATGTATTCTTTTAACTACTTAGTCATGTCCCTAACCCTAAGGGAAGCTGTTCTTATCAAGGAGTTGAGTCATATCTCAACAAAGTAGCTTTCAAGTAAAGACTGTAGGAACTGAGAGAACAAAACATAAGCATATACGGAAGAAGAATGATGAGGAAGAGGCAACAAAAAGTACAAAAGCCTTGAGGCACATCTGGTTCTTTCTAATGAGATAAACTATATTAGATGGAATGTCAGGGAAATGAAAAGACAGATAATGCAGCTGGAATAGAGAGATGAAATACAAAAGTAGAAGAGAAGGTCAAAGAAGATACAGGGGCAGGTGATGCATGGTTTTGTGGGTCACATGAAGTACTTCTGAAGTTATTGAACCTAGATCTGTGGGTATTTATTATTTAATGAAATGCCTAGGGAGTTGTTGGCAGCAAGAAAAGAAGCAAGGGAATTAGGAAGGAGGCACTATTAATGATCACTGCAAGAGGCAGTGATATGGTGAGAAGTATTTGGATTCTGCATGTGTTCTGAAAACAGAACTAACTGAACACTGTGATGGCCCCTTGGATGAAAGTTGTGAGAGAAATAGAACCCACAAGACTCTGAGATATTGGCAGAAAATGTACCATTGAGTATAGACCTAGATATTCACTAGTGATATGAGCAACACACATGGAAGCAGAAGTAGATATCCACCTACCAGTACGGATCAAGAAAAGCCTCCTTGTTACAGAAGTTTAGCTACAAAAGGTGGTCATTGGGGAGGGCGCTGGGGTGCAGGTTTGTCTTTACATGTTAGAAAGAGGTAAGTTTGTTTGTATGCTGAGAGACAAGGATCAGTTAAGTAGGAGACAAATAATTTAGCTCAGTATGTAAAGGTGCTTGCCTCTAAGTCTGAATTCCATTCCCAGAACCCACTTAAAGGTAGAAGGAGAGATTCCACAAAGTTATCCTCTGATTTCCACATATGTGCTGTGGCGAACACTCAACAATTAAATCAAACATATGTCATCTAAGATAGAAAAAGAAAAGACAGGACAATCTATTGGGGGTGGTTGTGGCTGGTAATAGATGGAATACAGAGTACCCACAGATGAGTTAGCCTTGGTTAGAAAGAAAAATAAGAGGGCTCAGTAGTATTTTGACAAGAAAGTCGAAGATTTCATACCTACCTGCTCTGGAAAGTAGGAGACACTAAAGTTCCAATTTAACAGTGAGAAGAAAAGCTCTAGGTGGGGGAAATTTTTAAGAATGCTTGTAATACTGTATAGGGTCAGATGTAGCTATTTTAGAAAATGGCTAGTTAATAAAGGCCCAGATAGGATGTTACCTAGGTAGGTACCTTCATCCCATTCTGTAGTTTTGTGAGGGCCTACTCTTTTCTTTGAACAAGTTAGTTAGCAACACTGCATCTGTTTTCTAATCTATAAAATGGCTACCAGTACGATAAAGTTGTTAAATCAAATGAGTTAATCTATATAAAATGATTAGAGCACATTCCCTGAATATAGAGAGTATTTGGGGGGTGGGAGCTGGAGAGATGGCTCAGAGGTTAAGAGTGCTGATTGTTCTTCCAAAGGTCCTGAGTTCAATTCCCTGGTAAGCACATGGTGCCTCACAACCATCTATAATGAGATCTGGTGCCCTCTTCTGGCGTGCAGGCACACATGCAGGCAGAACATTGCATAAATAATAAATAAATAAATCTTAAAAAAATTAAATTTTAAGGGGCTAGAGAGATGGCTCTGAGGTTAAGTGGGCTGGTTGTTCTTTCAAAGGTCCTGAATTCAATTTCCAGAAACCACATGGTGGCTCACAACCATCTCTAATGAGATCTGGTGCACTCTTCTGGTGTGCACGTGTACATGCAGACAGAACATTGTAGCCATAATAAATAAAATCTAAAACCACAAAACAAACACACAGAAGTATTGGAGTGAAAGTAACTCTTTTGAAAAATATACTTGATCAATAAAACATAATTTAATATCAAATAAGAAACAATGTAATACTTTCATTAAATGTAGTATGATTACATCAAGATGATTGGCATATACATCATTTCACTTAACCTATTATTTTGTGGTTTCACATATACATTTTACTTTTAGTCATTTTTAAAAATATACTGCATAATTATTGACTATAGTCACTCTTGTGCACAACAGATCTCAAAGTCTCCTGTCTATGTGAAAATTATATTCCCTTGATCAGTAATTCCCATTCTATTTCTCCTCATGCCCTCAGCCTCTGGTAACAATCAGTACTCATCATGTTAAGGGGAATAAGTCAGGCATAGAAAAAGAAACACTCAACAATCTACCTCATATGTGGATTATAAAAATAAGTTGATATCTCATGGAAGTTAAAAGCAGAATGGTAATATCAGTTATAAAATGGCCAAGAAATTCTAGTTTGATAACTCACATTAACTATAGAGAGTCTCACTGTACTGTATATATATTTCAAAAAGCTAGAAAAACTGAAATTTTTACCACAAATTATAAATATTTAAGTGAATAATATTCTTATCCTAATTTAAGCATTAGACCATTTATATAAATGTATTGAAAAAGAGTGTAGTATAGTACTTTAGACACATGTACATTGTTCTTTTTTTTAGAGACAGGGTTTCTCTGTGTAGCCTTGGCTGTCCTGGACTCACTTTGTAGAGCAGGCTGGCTTCGAACTCACAGAGGTACACCTGCCTCTGCCTTCCCAAGTGCTGAGATTACAGGAGTAGGCCAATGTACCCAACTCACATGAACATTCTTATGTTTTTAAATACAGAGAAAAATTCAGGTTAACAAATATAATTAAAGAGAAAGGAACGGACAATAAAGAAGGCAAAGATGGGGAAAGAAAAAGAAACCAGTGCTTTCTGAAATATAGTACTTAGCCCAGAATAGAGAGATGTTGTGGAGCTAAACCATAATGTTCTAGGAATGTATTTTCTGGAAAAGAAAACAATTCTGATTAGAAAGAATGGCTAATTTTCAAGTGAAGCCAAGGTCTATAAAACAGTAAGTACTAGTATTCAAGCAGTTTAACTGCAGCCCAGGGCACTGGAGCGGGGTCATCGGATAAGATACTACTCTTAGCCTATCATGCACTGCTTTTCTACTGAATAAAGAAATTCTGCTTATTGGACTGCTTACCAAGGAGTTAGCAAGCAGGTTAGAAGCTTGAATCAAGAGTATATACACACACAGACACACACACACACACACACACACACACATTCCAAACAGGGAAGGATCTAGAGCTCACCTGAAGTATAAAGTGCTTAAGACAGCCTTGTGAAAGTTGGCAAGAGCAACTGTGGGAATGGGGCTACTAGATTCTCACTGAGGGTCAGTGACAAGAACCAAAAGGCCAAGGGGAAGATTGCATTTAATAATGTTGCCTCTACTTACTTGCCACACCTTATAGGGAAAATATTCTTGGAAGAGTTATTAGAATTTGAGATCATCTATTCCAACCCTTGACCTAAGGGAATAATGAGGTCTGGGGAGAGGAAAGGGCCTGGACACTAAATTTTTTACACCCAATGAAAGTACAGGTAATCGGAAAAAGAACACCTAGTAGTGTCCAAACATGTACACTTAATTTTGTCAGTGTCTCAGTAACCACAGTACCAAACAGGGCTGTTTCAGCCACTTCTCATCGTGAATTTCATATGCACCAATAACAGTTTCAATTGCAAGGCTTTTAAAAAAGCCCGTTGTCCATATGTTTTCATGAATCAACCAGAGAATCTATGTATCAAATGCTATAGAAAGGGCCACTCCGGTTGCACCCTATTCAAATGGGTATACTTTTCTATACCATAAACCAGGTGGAGATGCTAATGTTTACTTCACTCGCAAAAGCTTTAACTTTGAGAATAATTTGTATGGACTAGAGTAGATCCTATATAAAAAAAAAAGACAGGTTCAGAAGGCCACCTGGATTCTTTCACATTCTTGGATTTTCCAACACCTTTATACTAGGGAAGCAAACTCCGAAAGCCTTGTTGAGGAGGTACCACGGCAGGTCAGTTTTCTCTCTTCATTTTTCATCAGTCACGATCCCTGTGCTTGTCAGGACCAGACTTCTGGCCATCCTTCCCTATGGCTGATCAAGCCCCTTCCCGAGTGGACCTCCCCCGTTCCTAAACATAAACAGAAGTCACCACAGCCAGTAGGAATTCTTTTGCTGAATATTTTATTGAGGAGACTAGTACACCAGAATAGTCATGAGGTGTATCACCCTCAAGATGCCTGGGTTACCGGGTGTCTTTTGGAGGTATCATAGTTTTCTGGCAAGGTCATAAACTTATTGATGCTTGAGGTAGTTAATCAACACAGGGGGGATATCCAGTAGGTCGATGGCTTGCGGCTGTTTGGCTTGGCACAGGGATCTGCGGATAACTAAACGGGCCTGGGACAGGAGTGACCGTGGAGAGGCTACAGCAATGAAAAACAGATTATGAAAATTAATTCTCAGTGTACTTATCATTTCTAAGCCTACACGTATTCGGGATGGCTATTACAGCCTCAGTGCCTTTTCCCTCTTAAGAACTGTCACAACCGTTTCCTGATGCATGCTAACAATGGGCTTGCACTGAGGCCTAGAGAAGAGATGCTAGGGACATCAAAATATTTAGTCTTTGGCAGATCTAAGAGAATGTATAAATGCTTTCTAAATCATTTTAATAACCCTTTCACTCTTGTGAAATCTTTAACCTTTTCTCCACCAAGACCCCAGGAAAATGTTGGAGCTGCCTCTAGTTCAACCCAGAGAGGACTTAGATGATGATTTGGAACTCTGAGACCTATAATAAAGAAGCCTGTGAAGTATTCCTGATCACCACTCACCTCGGGCTTGTAGCAGTAATTTGATGCCTTTATCATCTTTTGAAGTCAGGTCCAAAGGGAGAGACGGAAGGTAGATATTAGCTCCAAAATCTATTAACAGCTGGATGTACTCTGGATCACAATTATGATGAAGGCAGATCTCAAGGAGTGTGCGGGGCTGTGGAACACGACCTAAGAGAGCCTGGTCAGTGCAGTTGTAGTCAGGATCTGCCCCATACAGCAAAAGCAGACGGAAGCAGTCGAGATGCCCATAGACTGCAGCCAAATAGAGAGGGCCAGAACATGAAGCTATGTTTGATGCCCACACTGGTAGTTTAGCTTTGACATTGGCCTCTGCACCATGTCCTAGGAGCTCCTGCAAGATGGCAAAGGCACCATCACGAGAAGCAGTGAGAACTGGAGAGCAATTGTTGTAGATGCTACCACTAGGACAGGCACCAGCTTCTAAAAGCATGCGCACACATTCCAGATGACCATGACTAACAGCAGTGAATAGTGGCGTTTGTGCTTTGACATCTAAGCTATCAACATCAGCGCCATGTTCCAGGAGGACCTTCACACAATTCAAGTGGCCATATGAAGCTGCCAAGCGCAAGGGTGTTCCAGGTATACCCCAGCCACTCCTGCTGTTGATGAACTGTTTATAGCGTTCCTGATGTAGAAGGTGGTCCAGGGTCTGGGAGTCATTGTCATATACAGCTTGATTGAGAGCCTGCTTCTCTCCTGTGCCAGTGTCCTCCTCCTCTTTTTCAGGCTGAAGAAGAGAGAAGATCTTGGCGATGTCCATGATATTCATTCTGATTTATTGGAACAGCACTATTCTCATTGTGAAGAAGAGGAAATTCCAGATCTGTGGGTAACAGAAAAGAGAGAGAGACCAAGTGCCCCTATAAAAAATCTAGAATGCCAGACTCTATGTTTACTGTCTGACCTTCACCATTAGGGTACTCATACATGGGTGTCTTGTTTCTCAATTCCAATTTTATTTTAGGACTCAAGATGGCTGTTAAAATAGTCAGGTCATTTCACAGCGTGGTGACTTAGCATATACTGTTCTGCCTGCTCTTGAAACCCCTACTTCTGTGAAGATTTCCCTAAGTTCTTGGAGATTTCAAAAGATCATACTTAGAATTCATTTACAAACAGACACATTCATATTTATCTATGTGCCATTAGTGAATCAAGTGTGTGGCAAGGACTCTATATCCGTCTGGTATTTTACCATTGCTAATAGGGCATACCTCATAGCTGGAGACTTGGGAGACGTATCTTCCTCAGTTGAAAATGTAACAGTGAGTTAGCTTAGGCCTGCCAGATAGCAGGTCAATAGAACAAGAATTTTTGGTCTTAAGCTGTCATGGGTTTTCTAATAATAGTTTCAGGGTGTAAACTTGCAACTCCACCTCTTGGCATTTTAGATGAATTTCAACTTCTTCACATCTCCTCATTCATGACCAAATAAATATCCCTGTCCTGAGCTTTCTGTAACCTCCTTGCAGACTAAGACCCCGTGGGATTCTGGAAAAGAAGTACCTAAGAAATGGATGCAAAGGATACTGATTAAATGAAGGCATGGGATCACAAAAAATATAATTAAAATGAAGGCAAGTAGATGGCAGAAATAAGGAGTCTCAAGATGAAGTTCTCTATGGTGATGAGTAGCTTCTCCCTTAGAACTACTTTAGACCATGAGTACCTTTGATTGCTAACACCTCTTTAGAACCTTCTGCTTTTGACTCAAGCTTTACCCCATTTGCTGTCAAATAGTCTAGAGCTTTGACTCAAACCTTAAGTCTTTTTCTCTCCATAATCTTTAGGTCTCAAGAAATCACCTATGGCCCATATGATGGACTCAACTTAAACTCTAATCAGGCCAGTCCCTCTCTAGGTTTTCTAAGTGAAGTTCCCTCACATTAGTTGTAATGTCATTAGGGTAAGCCAACAGGGTTTTCAGATGTCTCCTTATGTTTCCATATTTTTCATTCTAAGTCTCAGAGCCTCATACCTCCATTTGTTCACTGGCTACCCAACCCTCTTTGATAGGAGCCTCAGGTACATACCTCTTTAAAGCATATTATGAGGTGAATGGGTGAGGTCACCTTCAACTTTAGTCCTGTCCTCATCTGCCAGAATCAGCTCTGCATATGATTTGATTAGCTATTTATTCTTCGGGTCCAAAGTAAATAGAATTATAGGAATCAGACATACCTATGTTTGTAACTCAGCTCTCCAAGAACCTAACAAGGTACCTTGGGTGAGTCTCTTCTCCTACGTGACTTAGTTTCTTCAGCTACAAGACACAAATGGTAGTCACTGCTTTGTGGGGCAACTAAGATAAAGATAACTACCTATACACAGAAACCTCAAAGCTGAGCTGCATTACACTGTCAAACACTTTATACTCGCTTTTGTCCCTCAACTTAGTAAAACCCTTTCCCCCATTACCCTTCTTTACCAAACATATTCACACAGATATCTACTAATTACATACCCACCTCATATTTACCTCTCTATTCAGTGTGACTCCATCCACCCTCAATCTAGAAAAACACTTCAAAGGACAATCTTTGTGACTAAATCTACTGGGAAATTTGCAAATCTTTTCTTTCCTCCTGTCTTTCTTTCGTAGAACTTTCTCTTTTTTTCTTTCTTTTTGTGGTATTATGATTGAACTTAGGGCTTCAAACATGCTGGGCAAGCACTTTACCACCCTCTGCTCACTTTGCAGACTTTTCTGAAGTACGTGTCCTTATGTAATGCAGCTCGAAGTTTCTCAAGCAGCTGATTTTTCTCTTCACAGTTCTTCAGTGGAATATTTATACTCACCTGTTTTCTCCTTCATCCTCTTCATTTCAGTCTTAGAGCTTTAGCCCTTACCTTTATTTTAATGATTTCTAGTCTGTTACAGCACCATCCCGCCCCTAGGTTTCTTTTCAATTCCAGGCACATATTTATTTAGTTTCTACAAGTGCTTATTAGTAGGACCATTACCACATGATATGTAATATGTTAATCTCTTATCGTCTATCAAACTAAATCTCCAAGACATATCTTAGTCCCTTATCTTTTACTATTAATTACATTCAATTTCATCAAGTCTGGTTGGATTTTATGCCCTAGAGACTCCTCCATATCATCTTTCCTCCTCAGAGTTTCATACCTGTTCTAATACTTTATCTCAGACTCCATTGTCTCAACTGTTATTATAATCCCCTAACCAGTTTCCTTTTTCAATATCTTCCTTACATTGTGGCCTAAAATGATAACATAAAAATATAAATGTGGCCTGGCATGGTAGTGCATGCCTTTAATCACAAGCCTTTAATTTGTACTCGGGAGGCAAAAGCACATGGATCTCTGTGAATTCGAGGCCAGCCTGCTTTACAGAGCTAGCTCCAGGACAGCCAAGAATGTTATACAGAAAAACCCTGTCTCAGGAAAAAAAAAAAGCCAAACAACAAACAAACACAAAACAACAACAAAAACACCAAGTGTTATTTAGTTTAAACCACTATTAAGTTCTCATTTCTTTGCTTTATTTTCTTCCTTACAGTACTGGGGATTGATCATACAGCTTTACACATGCTATTGCCCTATTACTGAACTATATACCTGGCACTTTTTTTTATATTTTTATTTTTGAGGCAGCGTTGGCTTTGAACTTGCAATTCTCTTCCCTCAGCTTCCTTAGTGGCTGTGCCTCCAGTTCCAAACAATGCTTTTTCGTTAGTCCATATCACACATCTCTGTCAACATCTTCAGCCTCATTTCCTAATAGTTTTCTAATTATGCTCTGAAATACAGTGGTAAGAAATAAAAATGATAACTCGCCATTGAATATCTTCTTTCTGACACTTACATGTCTTTTGAGTTAGTTCCTCTATAATTTATATTTTCATGACTCTAACGGTTATCATAATGCACTAATTTCTATAGATATGTTTTCCCCCATTGCAGATGAAGAGTTCATGTAGGGGTAGTGGTAAAACACAGATCTGGGGTTCAGTTTCAATCATGAATTTACTATGTAGTAACTGTGTGGCCTAATGGCATTCTTAATCTCTCTGTATGGACTTCTTTATCACTACACAGAATATAATGATAGTGATTAGAGTAATTGCTGAACATGGTTATCAATAGCTAATTGGATTAAGTTCCACTTTTGTTTTCTTTTTTAAAGACATTTAAGTCAGATTAAATTGGAAGATGGCACAATAGGGACAAACAGCACTCCCATAAGTCTTCAAGGATCTCAAAGAAAAGAACTGATTCCTGACTGAAAAAAGTGGTAAGAATCATGGAAAGACAAGAGAGGATCAGAGTAAAGAGTTGACTGAAAGGGTAGAAAACTTAGATTCATAAAGGAAAAACAACTTTTTATAATTATCTCAATATATTTTAAAAACACTTGAGACAAAGTCCAACACCGCATAATGATAAATACCATGAAAAAAAACAGGAAGAGAAAGAATATATTCAACATAATAGAGACTATATATGGCAAACCTATAGCCAATGTTTTACTAAATAGGGAAAATTTCAAAACATTTCCATTAAAAACAGAAAGGAGACAAAGGGGGCATCTTCTTCTATTTCTGATAAATGTATTCCTTGAATTCTCAGCTTGACCAAAGTACAAAGAAAAGGAACACCATTAAAAAAAAAACAGAAATCAACTTATCAGTAAGGCAGAAGTCAATTTGTATTTTCAGACCATATGATGCTATACATAAGAGGCTTGAAAGCATTTACAAAGAGAACTCTCAGAATTGATAAACACTTCCAGTGAAACAGCAAGATACAATATTGACATGTAAAACTCAGCAAGCTTCCTATATGCTGATCATAATCGTGTTGAGAAAAAAGCCATGAAACCATCTTATTCACAATTGCTTCAAAGGATACCTTAGAAAACACTATTGATAAAAGTTTCATTTTTAATGAAAATTTATATAACTGAATAAAGACTGATGAAGACAGCAGAAGATGGAAATATTGAAGATGATTATGGATTGGAAGAACTGGTATTGTGAAAATGGCCATATTACAAACAAACAAACAAAACAAAAAAGCAACCAAAACAAATCTACAGATTCAATTCAAAATCAAAATTTCAACAACATTCCTCACAGAAACAAAGACTATAATCCTAAAACTCATAATGAAACAAAATAGACCCCAAATAGCCAAAGTAATCCTGGGTAAAACCACCTATACTACAAGTATCAAAGGCTGATTTTAAATTGTACCCCAAAGCCACCTAATAATATCTGCACAGAACTGGCACAAAACCAGACCTCCCCCCAAAAAAAACCAACAGAATAAAAGACCTAGAAATAGATCCACACAACAACAGCCACTTGATTCTTAACAAAGGTGTAAAAAAAGCTAAATCACAGAAAATACAATCTGTTTAACATTTGATGATGGGAAAACTAGACATACACATGTAGCAGAATGAAGCCAGATCCACATCTCTCAACCTATATAAAAATCGTTTCAAAGTGTATCAAAGACATTAATGTAAGACTTGAAACTCTCAAACTACTAAAAGAAAAATAAGACAAATACTTGAAGAAATTGGCATGACAATGATTTTCTGAAAAGAAATTCAATCGCACATGAAATAATCACAAAATTGACAAATATAATCACTTAAATTGAAAGATTTTTCACAGTAAAAGAAACTATGTATTAATAGAGTTATGATACAGCTTACAGAACCAGAGAAATGATTTGCTAGCTATACACCTAACAGTATAAAATAGAATAAAGAGAAACTTACACCACCATGTCTGGGATTGATTATTGATTTATATGACTATTCTCTGTTTTCTGGTTAAATTCCCTCATGTATAAACACAAATAACAGTCCTTGCTTCATGTAGCTGTTAGGAGAAATAATTACTCCTATAACATTGTTTTATTTCTATACCTTCTACTTCTTTACAATGGATTTTTTGTTAACTACTTTATAGAACAAAACAGAAAAACAACTATAGTATGCACATTGTGGTTTCTAGGATTATTGCTCCCTACTTCATATTTTAAAAACATAGAGCTTGTGTCTTACATCAACGAGACGCATTCTACCAGAGCTCAAAATAAAATCTAGATTTTTCTACTTTCCATCCAACCTGTTCTTGGATTACAACATGAAATATACATATACTCCTCTCCTTTCATGTTTAGTTACACTGCAGCCTTTAGCTTTTGAGCATCGTATTGAATTCTAAGAACTTTTGTAATGGAAGTTTCATTTACATTTCTTTTCTCCTGATAGTTCATGGGGATTCCCTTATTATTTCATTTTGGGAACTTGGGCCTGGTGATTGAATGCTGAAGTTTTCATTTAGGTCTCACAACAGTCCATAGTACAGTGTATACGATAATGAGCTTCCAGAGAAAAAAAATGAAGCCATGGATCAGTTAGATAAGGACAAGCAAATCCAACTAGTCTGTTGTGTAATTTCACCTTGCTCTAGATTATTAACCAAAGTCATATGCATATTATAACCAAAGAACTTCTTTTTAATCCCTATAGTACAATCATTTAAAAACTTTCCCTTGTGACGCTGATAGCAGTAAAGTAAAAGTCTGTGGATCCTTTTCATTGTGCTTTTAGTACATAAAATAAAATATATACAATTAAAGAACCAATTATCTTGATATGTTGTTATTAAAGCATTTAAATGTATGATATAGTAAACAACAAGATATATTAATAATTTGTAAGTGGTGGTTGATGTTCAATGTAATTTCAGCACCTCTGCCACATTGTAATATGATACACTTGTGATTTATTCTGGTGACCAAGTTATACAAACTTGTAATACTACCACGACTTGCAGCCTACACTCATCTTCAAAAAAGATGGCAAATTTCAGTAAAAGGTCAGGGGTTAGGAAACAAAAAGCAATTGCTTATTTTTCCAAGTTTTTAAAACTCTTTATATTTTATCTAATACCCTCTTAGAATTTATCAACCCAGAGTAAGAACTCTTATAGAGGAGCTTGGTTTCTGTGGGAGCTAGAACATTCCTTAGGACATTACTAGACTATTTTTAAGTTTCACCTTCTTCATTCCAACTTGAGAAACTCTGTTCTTATGCCCTTAAGTCCACTATACTGCAGATACCCGCACATATTCTGAATAAATAAGTGCAGCCACACATGCCTGTAATTCTAGTGCTAGAAACCCTAAGGCAGGATTTCCAGTTTGAGTAAGTTCAAGGCCAGACTGCTGAAGGGTGAGACCCTCTACCAAAAAGCACTTCTACAACTACCACCACCTACAACAAAATCAAATAAATAATATCTTTTTTTAAAAATAACAAAACAAAGTAACAAAAAATTACAGACTTGCTTTGGGACAGATAAGGCAGGAAGCTTACATGATATCCTTTCTCCATTCTAAAGGTTCTACACTTTCTACATTCTAAGCACTCCCAGATGCTGGCCTCAACAAGAAGAACAAGCGTCCTAGATAGAGCTTAAAGTTAGGTTTGAGGTACTCACAGGACTTCAGATTGAGACTGTGCTCAACGGAGAGTTGCAGTCCTAACCCCTTCTGTGAAGCAGGAAGGACCTGGTCGACTTTCTTCAGAGAGCTACTACCAACTCAGGCTGGAGCTGTTTGGGCCCTCTGTCCCCACTGGAAAGACTAGGCATTGGTCCCTAGGCTGATTTATTCTGGGTGGCTATTTTTAGAGTGCCCTCCTTCTCTCTCCCTTGACTGTGTTATCTTACCAGTGACATTCTGGGAGTGATCCCAGCAAGAGGAGGGGGGCTGCCACAGGGAAGTCTTAGAAGGGCTGATTGACAGATAGGCATCAGTTAAGGCTAAAATATGCTCTCAGTATGTCCTCACATACTCTGCTACAGTGCTCCTAGGACACTAAGATAAGTGTACTGAGCAGTAGACAGACGTTCCTATGTACCATAAAGGGGTCAGAGAAATCCCAGTTTCAACTAACTGGTTCACCTTCCTCTGAGTTGTAACTTTTTTACTTTCTCCTCCCTAAATGAAACGTTCTGTATTTTCTTTTCTTTGGGGCTACTATCACTCCATTCTCTATAGACTGAAGAAGAGGTTGGATAGGAGAAACCTTCATATTGGGATGGGTTCTCTGCCATCTTTTCTAAACTTTTAAGCAAATCTTGCTAGCTTATAAGTGAACTTCCTTATCTACTTATTCATTGGGTTCTGTGAGGATTAAAATATCTACCAACTCCCATTCTTCTTACTAAGAATTGACACTACTAGATCAATGTGTGAAGCACTAGGAACTTGGTCAAATCACAGTTTTTAAGTGTATCTTTTTTCTCTCTTTGATTACCTTTAAATGATGGGAATGGTACAACATTAATTTTTATAAATAACTACATTATCAATTTTAGATATTATAAATAAAAGTGTATCATCCTGCTTCCATGGATGGGAATTTATATATGGTACTACAAACTTGGTCGAAAACCTATGGCTAAGGAGATCATAAGCCCTAGTGGGAAAAAGCTTTCATTGTTTTTATAAATGGCTACGACATTTCCAGCACATTGTCTTCTTAAATAACTGTTCACGCTGCTGTGAGCTTTTGTCATTGAGGCTTGTTTTTTTTTTTGTTGTTGTTGTTTTGTTTTTTTTTGCAGTGGCCATCAGGAACAGCACAAGCTCAATTGGTCAAGGTGCTAACAAAAAGTGATTGTTGAATATTGAGCCCCAAATGCATCAATATCACCTCTTCCAATGCTTAGGCAATGTGATGAAAGGAACTTTGGAAAGAACTTAAGAGCCAGAGGAAGGGGGTGGGGAATGGAACTCTGACTTCATGACACAGACATGAATGTTGCAGTCCAGAATTCACAGCAGCTGTGATTACAGGCTCCATTGAGAGCTTGTCTCACAGCAGAAGAAGCTTATGGGAGGATTTGCACAATCTTAATGGTTGCTGAGGGTGGGGGAAAAACATTTCTTTCAGTACTATAGCTGCTGGTAAGGTTCCCACATTCCTGTAAACAAATTCTCACCCATCTTCCTGGGTAAGTAACCCTAATCAAACTCTCAGGGATAGACAGAGAGAGGGAGGGAGAGGGAGAAATTTGCTGGCAAGATGAAGAGGATCAGTGGGAATGGGAGAAGGATGAGAGGATAATGAGAGGTGAAGGTGATTGAGGTACATTTTGAAAATGTACATGTATAAAAGTGAAATAATTGAACCTATTGCTGTGTGTAATTAATATATGCTAATTTATTTTTTAGTAATTTTTAGTTCTTCTTTTGAAACCGTTCTGTACAGATCCTTAGCCCATTTTTGAGTTCTCTATATATTCTGGATATTAATCCTGTCAGCAGTTAGCTGGCAAAGACTCTCTCCCATTCTGAACCTAGTCTTTATGCTTATCAACAGATTAATGACTAAAAAAAATGTGGCACGTACAATAGAGTTTTATTAAGTCTAAAAAGAGACAAAATGATGTAATTTGAAGGAAAATTGAAAGAACTTGGGATCATCAGGTAATTATGGAAAATAAATAAGCCAGATTCAGAAAGACAAATATGTTTTTAATACATAGGACCTAGATTTAAGTGTGTGTGTGTGATTATAGAAATGAGACTATGAAAACAGATTTCTAATGGGGGCTAGCAGAGTGGGACGAGAGAGAGAGAGTAATGAGGGAAAGAAAAAATCTCATATGAAGAATCTAGATTAACAATGTATGAATGTGCTCCTATATGATAATAAAAAAGAAGAGGCAATATTTGATGGTCAGGTAACCAGAAGGAGTAAAGGATAGCAGAGGGGTGTGATATATGAACAAAGTATAAGTATGTCTTTTAAAAAGAACATAACAAGATAGTGTACAAAAAAAGAATACACTGTCATTACCAACCATAGTCACATATGTTATAATAGGTCTTGAAGTATTTCTTCTAATTCCTAAATTTATGTACACCATGGCTCCAGCAATTCTTCAGTTAAAGAGAATTTTTTCCTACTGTTGTATTAGATCTTGTATGAGGCTTCTGTTCATAGATTTGTGCTTCAATAAATTGTGATATTTTTATATCTATGTGTCTATTCCTTCAAATTAGGGGCCAGTGTTTTGTGCCATGATCTTGTTACTGGCCTAGCAAAAATCAAAGTATTCTAAAGAGACACTTTTGCCTCTCAATCTGACTACCAGACTATTCAAACAATGGACCCTAAAGAAATATGAATTGCCCTAAATTCTCATGGTGATAGAAGGAAAAGCGCCAGCCCAGTGGAAAATGTATCTTCCAGGAAGAGATTTCACATAGGTCTAACAACTTGTCAGACCACTTTATAGGGTGAGACTTATGAGTAAATGGTGGGAAGGGACATGCCTTGTCCAGAACAGCTTAGTTGTGTATATCTCTGGCTTTATATTTAAACTTTAATGTCATTTCAGGACCTTAAGATAAATTTGAGGAAGTTAATAATTGTCTTTGTCACTCTTCCCAATGTGGCCACATTGAATAAATCTTTTTCTGCTTTCCACTAATAATATGATTATTTTAACTGGCTTACTAAGGATGGATAATAAAACTGGACCTAGAGCAGAGAATGTGACCCAACAAGTTTGATATCACACTCAGTTCTTTAATGGATTTTAGAAATGTTGTTAATTTTCTTTACTTACCTCTTTTTTTCTTATATAAGATTTTCCCATGCTAAATTACAAACAGGAAAGCCTTTTATGTTTTTATATTTCCTTTGAGGCCTCATAGATTATGTAGAATGTTTTGATAACAAAATGCCTGGAGACATTTGCTATTACATTTCTGCAATACATGTCCAGTTTTACGACATTGTGGTCAGAATGTCCAATCTGCATGATTACCATTCTTTTAAAGTTGTTGAGGCTTATTTTTAATGATAAAGATATAGTTTATTTTGACATGTTATCAGTGTTTAAAAGCAAGCATTCTGCTGTTGTTGGAGATACATAACAGATGTTCCTGGTTGGAGGGTTTTTTTCCCCATTCTTGTATTCTTATTTTCCTATTATTTTTTATCAGTTGCTCAAAGTTGAATGTTAAAATCCTTAACCATAATAATTATGTGTCTATTCCAAATTTCACTTCTGTCAGGGTTCATTTTATGTATTTTGAGTTTCAGTACTCATTTTAGGTCATAAGGTCTCTTTCTTTGGTTAGTTTTTCCATTGAATGTTTTATTTGTCACCCTGGTGAGGCCTCCAGTGTGCTGGTTACAAATGTCCACTACATTGTCCTGTCTTGTCCTTTTGTTTTGTTTTATTAGAGACAGTGTTTCTCTTTGTAGCCCTATGATGTAGATCAGGCCTCCCTGGAACTCAGAGATCCACCTGTCTCTGCCTCCTGAGTGTTAGGATTAAAGGCATGTGCCACCACCCTGTCTTTTTTTTTTTTTAACATAGATCAGACCTTATTTTGTAGCCTAGCCTGGCCTTGAACTTGAAATTCTCTTATCCATTTTATTCATTCTTTTGTTTGCTTGTTTGTTTCAGCTAGAGATTTACTATTTAGCAGGAGTTGGCCTGGAACTTGCTATATAAAGCGTCTTTGCACAGAAGTTATGGTTATTCTTTTGTTTCTGCCTCCTGAGTTCTGGAATTACAATGGCCACCAAATCTGGCTTTCTAGTATACTTTACTACCAATCTACCTATGCTGGTGTTGAATGTCAAATGAGTTACTTATATACATTATATGGTAAGGTTTTGTTTTAATAGTCTCTGCTATTCTCTTGTGGTATATGTAAAGTATTTTCATCTAGATATTATTTATATTGATTCTCATTCTGTCTTCATGAACGTTACTTGATACAACAATATTTTAGTATTATATCCTTGTACCATTTGTGTAGAGGTTGTAAACCATATTAAATTATGCCTATACTTGGTATGATATATGACTAATCACAGCCACTTAGTATTAATGTTTTTAAAGTGTAGAAATATAATATCAGTTTAGATTCTTTTGCCTTCTTTAGATAATATTGTCTTAAGTATCAGATGGTGTTACAAAACAAAACAAAATGAAATTAAAAAAATAGAAAAAAACACCCTCCCATCTCCAAACTAGGGCCATAAAACAGGCCCATGTCTTCAAGAAATGTGAAAAGTAGCCAAACTATAGAGTTATAGAGTCAAGAGGTGTCAATCATGGAAAATTGACTTAATGACCCATCCTGTAGTTTATATTAACAAAAGGCAATTTCTGATCTGAAAGCAGATCCTCCTTCTTCCCTACTCTCAAACACACCCACACACACTACCAAAAAACAAAAAACAAAAACAAAAAAAAACCAACCAAACTGATTCTAAGTTCCTGCAAAAGGCACTCTCCTGAGTCCTTGGAATAAGACACAAGGTTTGGACCCATCAACCTCTCAGACAAAGTTTGTTCTTGTTTTGAACCAAGCCTACTTTATTTTTCTTCACCAACTCATTTCTTACATTTGGTTCAGAACCCTATGAATGGCTTCTTCATAGCTGCAGCCTGACCAGGCCCCCTTTGTTTACCATGTGTATATAGAGCAGCAGAGTGGGGTAAGAGTTTCATAGGGAGTGTGTCCACTGGCTAGAAAAAAATACGTGAGATTCAAGAGCTGGGCTTATATGGTAGAACAAAGGAAAGGGAACGAGTGGAAAGAAAACTCTCTCCACTCATGTTGCAATAAGGCTGCTGGAAGTCATGGTTCTAGATGGGGTGAGTTCTCTGGGTTGTGTACCAGCCACAGTTCAGCCATAGTGAGCTTGGAGAGTGGGGTGACTCTTGGAAGGTTCATTATGTATAGCTTATGTTTGTCCTGTGTTGTTTAAACTCACTAAGAATCTGGCTTGGGAGATGGGATTTGGCTCTGTGACTTCAGATTCAAGAGTATTTGTCTCAATGTCCTCTAAAGCCCTGTCCTAGATCAGGCTGGGAGTAAAGGAAACAATAAAACAGCCTAAGAAATAAAGGCGTTGTGCGCATATGGACAGCTGATGGATAGACTGTTTCCAGCGCAGCTTACTATTATTAATTTTTATAGAGAGATGTCCATAGTAAAAAACAAACAAACAAAAACTCTAGTAGGAGGATACAAAGGTGTGACTATGGAGCTCTGGCACACTTTTCCTGATCCTCTAATGGGGCTGGTAATTTTATTTTCTTTTTCTCAGTAACAAGAAAGGTCTCCTAAGACACTTCTTCCAACACTAATGTTTGTGGGAAGCAATTTTTACTGTTTGATGACTAGAGACCTGTGAACAGAAACTAAAACTACATTATTAATCTAAGGCTTGGTTCCATAGTGATGTTACCTCACACTAGTCAGGGAGTAACCTGATTCAAGTGCCAGGAGGAGGGACATTCCTTTGTGAGATTTGGAAAGTTACTCTCCACCTGGAGACAGACTAATCTTTGGATCTTTCAAAGCATCTGTATCTCCTACCCCTTTCTTGTCTTTTTTTGAAACCCTTAGAGACAGATAGGCCCACTATTGTTTTGAAATAAAAGTAAATAATTTCTTCTTTCTGACTCTGTAGATGCTATCTGAGACCTCATACTGATTCTAGGCATTCTAACAACTACATACATAAACTGCTTCCTTGAGCTGAAACCATGGAATTTCTTCCTCTGTTTGTTTGCTATTTTGGCCCTACCTGTCTAGACCATAGGTACCATCTCTTTATATACCTATACTAACCTAACTAAGGTATCTTTTAAAGAAAAAAATCTGTGAGGTTGTGAATCCTACAGGAATGTGTGCTGTGATGGATAGAAGGCTTACTTTTTCATGGAACTGAGCTCACCTTGAGCAGAAAGCAACCACATACATGGCATACCACCATCTTAGCTAACAACATCATGAAAAGGATGAATGCCACGTGATTTCAACACCATCTTGACTAATGTAACCACATGGCATAAAACAAAGTTTCCCATCCCACTGAAACCTCAGAGGATTGCTGCAGCCCTCTTTATAGTACACTAAGAAAGTAGTACCAAGTTTTTTCTTTTTGTCATTTTTAATGCTTTGTTTATTTTAAAGGTTATAGTTCTTCCATGATACATTTACAGGATTCTTCCTAACTACATTTCTCTCTTTAAAATAGACAAAACAAACAAAACCACAAATAAGCAAAAGAAATAAAAAAAATCCACCTCTCAAAACAAACAAACAAAAACTAAAGTCACTTTGAATGCTGATAGAGCTTGCTTTCTTATGTAATTTTTTAAAATATAATACAAACTTACATGAGATCAGGAAGACCCTAAGGCAGAAGAACTTTCCTTCTTTCTATTCCTCCTGAAGCAATATATAACTTCCTGTTCGCCTCAACCAGCCAAATAATTTTCAAAACTCAGTCAGGCACATATCAGGCTTGGAACTTTCTTATTAGCTACCACTTGTTCAGACTACTTAAGATTTGTTATTGGACCACTTCACTCTACATGAGAGGAAAGATTAAACCACAGTCAACAACAAGATCTTAAGTCACTATGTAGCTTTAAAACTAACTTTCTATTTCTTTGATAGCACGTTCTTCTCACCTTGAGTTGTCCTACAGATGAGGTTAAAAGAAAACCAGTATCCACCACTTAGAATAAGGATGGGTCCCCAAAGGCTTGTATTTTTGAATGCTTACTCATAAGGATATGGCACCGTTTGAAAGGACTTTAAGGATTAGAAGATGTTGCCTAGTCTGAGTATGTAATGGTATGGCCTTGTTGGACTAAGTGTGCCACCGGGGGTGGGCTTTGACATTCAAAAGCCTATGCCAGGCCTATTCTTTCTCCCCTCCTTTCTTTCTCTCTCTCTCTCCCTGTGGGTCAGGAGGATGTAGCTCTCAGCTACTGCACTAAAGCTTGCCAGCACGATGCCATGCTCTGCACATTAAGTGATAATGGACTAAATGCCTGAAATTGTTCGTAAGTCCCCAATTAAATGCTTTGTTAAGAATTACCTTGGTCATGGTATCTCTTAACAGTAATAGAATAGTGACTAAGACATGTTCAATCTTCTATAACAGCTGCAAGCTTAGGTGTGCTTGCCTAAAGTGATCACAGCTGGACTTGTCAAATGTTATACTCCTTCACAGAAAGATGAACTAGATGGGGCCATACCAGCCAATTTTATACTATTAGGCTCTAATTATGTGAGGTTTCAAGGTCTCGTGGAGGATATAGAGAAAGAGAGAGCTACCTAGTGGCTAAGGGAAAACCCTTATATACACAGAGAGAAGAATCTTTAGTGTCATTGCTTTTGGGTCATCAACACTCCTGTCCTTAACCCCTTAACTACTCTCCTTAAGTAAGTCCATCAAATTCATTGGTTCCCTAGGGTGAACTTTGATGAAATGGGATTTTTGGTTTGTCAGCAGAATCTTATGAAGTTGGGATAGACATCACATAGTACTCCTTATCACCACCCAGGAAAATACAATCTCACGTAGATAGTAAACGTATTTATTAAATCTATTATACTTATTAAAGCTAGTGTAAATAGAATGTATTTAATAATGCAATCATTTATTAATGTTATTTATTTATTAATGCTATTAAGAAGGGAAATTGGCAAATTAAAAGAAATGCCAGAAAAATATAAACATGAATTTTGTTTCAGTATTCTATATATGAAAATGAAGATGTCTAGATATTTCTGGAAGGGAAGACTAAAAAGTTTATGCAAGTTATGAAAATCCAAGTAAGACATTTAAGGTATATAGAGGCTGAGAATCAGAGACAACATATGTGGTATTAAAGCTTCTAAGGTCAAAGATCAACAATTACAAGAACTGGATGAAATTATGTCTAATAAAAGATTATTTAAAAGTGTTTGGTTTTCTGGGCCCAGGGGCCCTGCAGAGACTGATACTCCAACCAAGGACCATACATGGAGAAGACCTAGACCCACTGCTCAGTTTCCAAGTGAGTTCCCTAGAAAGGGGGGCAGAAACTGTCTCTGACATGAACTCAGTGGCCGTCTTTTTGATCACCTCTCCCTGTAGGGTACAGCCTTGCCAGGCCACGGAAGAAGATGATGCAGCCAGCCCTGATGAGGGTTGAGAGGCTAGGGTCAGATAGAAGGGAAGGAGGTCTTCCCCTATCAGTGGACTAGGGAAGGGGCATGGGGGAGAAGGGAGAGGGTAGATGGGCCTGGGAGGAGATGGAGGGGGCTACAGCCATGATACCAAGTGAATATATTGTAATAAGTAATTAAAAATAATAAACTATAAAAAGTGTTTGGTTTTAAAAAATATAATATAATAGTTATAAGTACCAAACTGGTGTAATTGACTTTCTAAGTGTTGAATAACCATAATTGGAAGTCTGTACTAATGTGGCCAGAAAAGTTAAAAGAGAAAATATTTCCCTCTTGCCCTCTAAAGTCAACTGGGTCCCAGGGGAGGACCCCTTGAAACGTGGAGGATCATTTGAAATGTTCCGTAACCATGACAAGGGTCACTTATTCTCTGGTTTGGTGATCATGGAGATGGATCTAGTGAATTCTAGCCAGTGTCCAGTCTACAAAAATGAAAGTCAAGACAGAGGAAAACTTTTTCCCATACTTCTGAGACAATGGCATTTGACTTATCTTCACGTAAGTAGACTAACTGGTAAGAGAAAGACTAGAGGAACCAGAGGTTCCTCCCCACTCATATGACTTCTGAAGACCAGATCTTCAAATAATCTTGACTATTAGAAAGTTTAATTATGGCCTCCTACACTGTCTTAAAAGATCCAGCAGGCAAATACAACCAAGATTAAAATTATCAGTATGTTTGTTTAACAGTCCTCAAACATTATACTTAACCATATGAGATGTTACTTGGAAAATTATTTCTTACTAAATAAGTCTCTTCTTTATATACACATGCACGCACACACACACTCACACATATGTGTGTATATATACACATACACACACACATGTGTGTGTGTGTGTGTGTGTACCATACATAGGCAAGACCTCACTTCAACACTACAGTGTCTATCTGCAGCTAACCACACACACACACACACACACACACCTATCTTCTTAAATGCCACCGTGTCTTTCTACACTCTGATCACCCATGTTCCCTAATTAAAAGAGAGTACCAGATACCCTGTCATCAAATTCACAGGTTTGGGGAAATAATTCAAGGACTATCATCATTGGAACATTTCTAGACAATCTCATAAAAAAGACCCAACAGGATTCTACTTCTCTTTTAAGTTGTCAGCTAGAAACTTCCTTCACAAAGTTTCCAGGCACTCATTTCTTATACAAGACCCTGACATAATAAACAGCTGGTTAAAAGGTTACCTAATCTTTCAACCAGACAAAACAAAACAAAACAAAACAAAATCAGTCTTGCTAACACCCAATGACAAAATTTACTATGAATTCTTTAAATTTTTTTGCCTGTTCTCATCTTCTAATTTTCTAAGAGAAAAACTGTCCCAACTACTTTCTTAAGCACACTCAGTAAGAATTATAATAATACTAATAGCCTCATTTTTCTGTATGTTACCTCATTTGTACCGAAATGCTTTAAGGATTCACACTGTCATCACATGGCTGCCTTATATTCTGTATCTTTGCCATCTGTTAAGTTTTATTTTAGGGCCAAAGATGGACTGTCCTCTGAGACACTCTAACCACTGCTCCTTCTATATCACTCCTTTTGCTAGACATAAAGCAGTTAAAGCATTCTGTGCCCTGAAACCTGTAACAGCAATTAGGATGACCTTTGACTGTGGAGACTGAGGGACTAAGACTTAGGCAAATTCCTTGATAAGCAAACAGGGATAGAAACCATAGCTAAGTAATAAAGATGGCAAACTTTTTTTTTTAATTTATTTATTTTTATCTCAATCACAGGTTAGGTACTTTGCATCCCAGGCGTAGCCCCCTCCCTCATTCCCTCCTACCCTCCCACTCCCTCCCTCATCTCCCTCCTCCCCGCCCCCTCCAAGTCCACCAACAGTGGAGGACCTCCTCCCCTTCCATCCAACCCCAGCTCATCCTGTCTCCTCAGGGCTGGCTGCAAAGTCCTCCCCTGGGATCTAGCCAGTCTGTCACTCCCCGGGATGGCAAACTTTTAAAATGGTTGATTTCTTCCTCAGCTGATATAAAAGCCTGACAACTTAAAGACCCAGAATGCCTTTCTCCCGCCAGTAGTGCCCCTAGCTGATGAATGGCATAATCAGGAAACTATAGCTCCAAGCCAGTTAACCATCTTGCCTTTGTTCAAGCTGATTAAATTAGGGGAGTAGGCCCTTCAAAGAATTTTAAAAAACAAAAAGAAAATGAGAAACCCTCAAGTAAAGACTTGCTTCACTTTCAGGTTCTTGAGTGCCCCTCCTGCTCCTCTACTTAATATAGGGTCTCCCTCTCTGTCTTCTATCTGCATTTGTGCCTTCGCTTGTCCCAAATGTTCCCTGCCTTACCCCAGATTTCACTTTGCCTGTATAGATAACTAGGGGGCCTTTGAAATAATGGGCAGTCATTTTTTTTTAAACAACTTGCATTTCTCATCATTTGGCAAAAGCTTGTAAAACAAGGGACTTTTAAAAAGTTCAAAAAAGCCCTACTTCACAAGGCCCCTATAATGTGTTCATATTCCCCACTTCCCTGTGTTCATTCCTATTGGCTCCCTCCAACCTTAACAATGCAGTCTCATCATTACCACTTTGCTCCACAGACTAGTTAGAGGCACTTTCTATCTCTCTGGCCTTACCATGTTCAATATTCCTGAGTCTTCTAGTTCTCAATATACTGCTAGGGACCTAACTTGCCTCCTGTAGGCAAATACTTAACAGACCTTCCCTATTCAAACCTATCTCTGCTGCTACCCATGGTCTCTTAAAAAAAAACCCTCTCTGTTTTTTTTTTTTTTCTTTCTGGACACTAATACTTTTTGCATAGCTAAAAGGTCATATAATTTATCCCTCTTCTTGCTACTCTAAACATTCTTTTAAAACTCAAAATTAAAACAGTGGAACCAGGGGTTTCTTTAACTCAATTAACCTCTGTCTCTCAGAAAATCTTAAAGAAATTTCAGATTAGCTTGGCATCCTTCTGACCAAATTGATTCATTAATTTCTCCAAAACTGAAAAAGGTTTTATTTCCTGACTATTGCAAATGAAGAGATTTGTGCCTTCCTCCATATACAGTCTTGCATCTATACCAGCAGACTCAAATTGGTTCAGGATGGAGCCCAAATACAAACACAAACACAAATACGGACCAGGCTCAAAAAATTTCAATAAGACTCATCTGAGTGAGCTTTTGATTCCCTTAATCCTGGCTCCTCCCTTTAATCACTCCTTTCCTCCTTATTATCCCCAGACATAGATTTTTTTTTTACCCTGTCCTTAAAGGTTTTCATAGAAGTTCCTCTTGGATCAAATAATTGCCATCATTAGATCCACCACACAGGATAAATTAACAACAATGCTTCTCATAAAGTCACTCCAGACCAAAGACTTCTTAAAGAAGTCCCTTCTGTTAGCACAAAGTAGCTAGACATAAAACAGCTCCTCCTAGCTTGTATATGCAAGGGATGTGAAATAAAGAAAATTACCCACACCAAACCAAGGTTTGATGAAACAGAGCAAAAACCCTGATTCCCAAGGAATTCTGAGAAACAGTCAACCCCTATCACATGCCCCAGAGCCAAAAGGTCACAAAAACAAGCAAACTGACTTATCTCTCACTCTGCAGTTTATCTAAAACAAGGCAGTTTCTGGGCCTATAGAAGCCACTCTCCTTTACAAAAATTGATTCTCAGGCTATGTGTGATGTGTTCTTTTGTATTTTTGGATACTGAGACAAAGCATTTTGAGGTGCCAGCCTCTCAGGCCATGTCTGCTCTCACCATTTTGAGATTGAACTGAGTCTGTTCTTTCATTTTCCTATGATGACTTACTTCTTCCAATTTCTGATTCAGTTAGCAAATGTGATTTATAAAAACCACTTTTATTAGCTGTAACCCAAGTAAAAATTTTAGAGTCTTTCTAATGTTGTTTTATCGCATTTGTTTATGTGGCACTACTGGAATTTCCTCCTGTTTTCTTTGTGCTGCTTTTTAGGGATGGAAGTGATTTCCTTATTTACGCTCTCCTAAGATACAGCCCTGGCTGTATCTTAGCCAGGGCTGGGGTTGAAGGTACTGATAAACAAAAGGACTTCTCTACTCTTTTCTTGTTTTCACAGGCTGTGGAGCTTCGTGAATCACTGCTTATTGTGGCTTTCTTCTGGCTGACCACTGTCTCTTGGTGAAGAAGATTAGAGATAAATACCCTTAATTTTGTGGTTGCTGAGATTGGAATGTTAAATGTTCACCATAGTCTCCAAGTGTAAGCCAAATAAATCATTTTTTTCCAAATTTATCTTTGCTTCCAGTATTTAATCAAAGACACAGAAAGCAAGCTAAAAGGCTTAAACCCAAAACCCAAGGACAGCCATAAGCCTAAATGCAATCCTAACCCTTAAATTAGCCTTATCCCTTGAGTTAATATTAACCCTAACCCATGCCATCACCATAATTCTAAACAAAATATTTATCCTAACCTAAGCTCTAACTATAATCCTAACCCTAATACCAGCCCTATCCCAAATGTGTATGCTAAAACTTAATATTAGTCTAGTCCTAGCCCTGTCATTACTCCAAAAACAATACCTAAACTTCCTACAATTCTAATCTTTTTTTTTTTCAAAACAAGGTTTCTCTTGTGTAGCCTTGGCTGTCCCGGACTCACTTTGCAGACCAGAATGGCCCAGATCTCAAAGAGATCTGCCTGCCTCTGCCTCCTTGAGTGCTTGGATTATAGGCATGTGTCACCAAGCCAGACTTCAATTCTAATAATCTTAAACTTAGACCTAACCCTAACAACAGCTCCAAACATAAATCTAACCTTAAAACTATCCTTGCTTAGCTCGAAGAACACCCTAAGAACTATCACCAACTTTATGTCTACCCCTAATCTTGGCCTTTCCCTTATTCTTGCCCTAGAATTAACCCTAGTAAAAGCCATACCCCTAGTCTTAACCCTAAAGGATAATCTTTGTGACAGCCTTAACCATATACCTATTCATAACATTAAGCTTAACCTTAGACCTAGACCTATTCTTCACCCTAAGACTGGTCACAGCTCAAACTTGAATCCTACAAAACTCTAGCACTAATCTTAATCCTAGCCCTAACCATAACTGTAACACTAGTCATAGACATAAACTTCAGCTTGAGTTTTACAACAAAACTGAATCTTAAATAAACAAACAAAATTAAAAACAAAAACCAAAAAAATCTTCCCAAATTACTTATCTATTTCGGCAAAATCAACCCCAGTCCCAAATATTACCATGAAACTAGCCATATCCCGGCCTTAACTTGAGACCTAACCTTAACACTAACCCCTAACTCCAACCCTAATCTGGCTCACTTATGAATGAGCTCATGGCCTAGCTAGCTTTCTTATACAGGCCTGCCCAAAGATAGTACCACCCACAGTGGCCTGGGCCTTCCTTTATCAATTAAGACAATCCCTCACAGACCTGTCTACAAACTAACCTGATAAAGATAATTACTAGCAACTTCATGCACACAAAAGATGGAAGGTTTTTCAAAGTAGCAACAAGCCAAACATCTTAAAACTGGAATGCAAGAGGGGAAATTATCTCTGTGAAATTGAATAAAACACTGATGGTGAGCATCCTGACTACATGACACATCTATAACTCTATGGTATGATGGTCTCAAGATAGCACAAAATGGGAAGTAAATCACACTTCTTTATTTTGGCTAATTCAGCTTGAGTTTGTGTGACAATACCATTCTATAAACATAGAGCGATTGAAAAAGCAGATTCTTACTAAGGATTCTGAAGTATGCAGTGAGTTGCATGTCCATGCAGGTATGTGGCTTACAATTCATGTAACACTGACTAGAGAAAACTTCAGCTATTTCACTTTGGTTTGTATCTCTGGTTTATCATGTCCAAAAGTATTCGGGACATTTTGCTGTACAGTATCAGCTAATGGTTTAGCACTAAAAGATCCTTAATTAGTGAAAAGTTTTCTACATCTGAGTGCTAAATGACCTATGAGCCACATGCTAACAAAAGTATACAGATATATACAAACAGTATTATTATATGTTATTCTAAATGCACTAAACTTTTTAGCTCTGCTTAAGAAATGATAAACTAGAATATAGAACACACTCCATTTGAGGACCGGAAAATGTACTTTCTTCCCTCTAATGCTCACAAAACCTAGAGAAACCATGGTATCTGTGAATGTTACTCAAGTGGAGACTTGGAGATACTTTATAATAACTCTTGTATGGTCAATTACATGTGAGGTGGGATTAGACATAGGTTAAAAACTGATCATCTAGAGATTTTGGTGTCTGTATTTTCACCTGATGGGTGAGGTATCCAACAATCTTTAACTACAGAAGCAAATAAGGGGCTCATAAGTCATCTCCCTTGGGGATATTTTAAAAGAAAATAATATAACTCACCTTCCTTGGTTCCCTAAAATAGTGGTTCTCAACCTTCCTAATGCTATGACAGTTCCTTGTGTTGCTACTTCATAACTGTATATTTGCTAGTGTCATTAACTGGAATGCAAATATTTTTGGAGATAGAGGTTTGCCAAAGGAATTGAATCCACAGTTTGAAAACCTCTTGCTCTGAAAGAAAACACAAGAGCGTACAATTCAGCAGAGAAAAGTACTGAGAAAGAAAACACACATCTCAAGGCATTCTTGAGGAAAATTTCTATCAGTATAAATAAAAATAGATCCACTCCAGTACTTCTCAGGGAATACCTGTTTTGAAATTTATTGCAAACAATTTAGCTTTCAAGCATGAATGAAAATTTAACTGGCCAAATGTTTTTTATCTATTACCCTTTTTTCTTTCCTGTAACCTTATTTACAACTGGGATTCTATGAAGGTTTCTCTGTGGTCTTCTAAAGACAACCCATTTTTTAAAGCCATGAAAATAGTTAAAAGGCAACTATTGGAAGAGAAGTAAGCTTTTAGTTCACTCACCTTTAGAAAAGAACAAGGAAAAGGCTACCGGTCTTAGTATGGAAGTCATTACTTTCTCACATGCCAATTTATGAATATGTTTTGTTCAGCCCTTGCAAGATACACAGGACTACATTTCAAAGCACACTCATTTCTATGAAGTAAGAAAAAAAAACACCCCACAAAGCATGTAACATCTTTTACTTGAACTGACTTCTAAAGGAGATGTGGGTACCATAATTGGCAACAAAACCAATACTTTCTGTTTAAGAGGCAGACACAGACTCTCACTTTCACAGCTGGAGGGTAACATAACACATGTTCTGTAGGACTTCAAAAGGAACATTTTTGCTTTTGGAGAGAGACATTCTAAGCTATCACCAGAGACTTTGAAAACAAGATTTTCTTTAAAAGATAATAAATCAAGAATCCTTTATGATTCTTAATCTTTCTCTTGTCCTTTTTCTGTCTGTTGTCACCTATCAGGCCAGCCATTTCTTTGAATTATATAAAAACAAATTCATAAGAACAAGTCCAGAGCTTAAGTCATGTCTACTTTTATAGTTCATTTTAAATATTTTTATTGAAAATAAGTACTATATTTGACTATGAGAAAACCTGAATTAATTACATTCATATCTGTTTATATCACATATAGAATTAAATCTTTTTATAATTATTTTTAAATTATTGATAAATTAAAGAGAAGTAAAACCTACCCAAGTATGACCAGAACACAGTAAACACCTTTTTAGAGTATTTTTATTAAAGCTTATTTATATTTTACAACACAGCTGAAAAAGGCCACTTCATAAAATAGTCTCATAGAAAGATTTTTTTTTTTAATGAAACTGAACTTTATTTAAAAAGAACACACCAACGTTTCTGAGATACCACTAAATAGTGTGCACTGGCAGAGGAAAGAGTGTGTGGCTCCCTATCAGGACTGTAAGAAATATTAAATCAGTAACCTCAGTCACATGCTCAGACTTTTTAAATTTATTTTTCTATTAAATCCAATCAGACTCTTTTTATTTTTTTT
>CM053742.1:79558556-79593030 GCA_028658305.1 Pachyuromys duprasi
ATCCCCAAAGCAGAAAGACACATATGGTATATACTCACTTATATAGACCTCTAAGATAGGATAAACATACTGAAATCTAAACACCTAAAGAAGATAAACAAGAAAGAGGACTTGGGATAAGAGGATTAATCCTCGCTTAGAAAGTCAAATGGGATGGACATTGGATGTAAGAGAAAACAAGTAGGAGGACAAGAGCCTACCACAGAGGGCTTCGGAGAGACTCTACCCAGCAGTGTATCAAAGCAAATGTTAAGACACATAACCAACCTTTTGGCAAAGTGCAGGGAATCATGTGAAAGAATGGGGAGTTAGTATGACCTGGAGAGGACAGGAGCTCTGCAAGGACCAAATATATCAGGGCACCGGGGTCTTTTATGAGACTGTCTCTCTAACCAAGGACCATGTATGGATATAACCTAGAACCCCTGCTTGAATGTAGCAAATGGTAGCTCAATATCCAAGTGGGTACCCTAGGATACTATACACTAGGGACTATTTCGGACATGAACTCAATGGCTGCCTCTTCGATCCCCTTGCCGCCAAAGGGAGGAGCAGTCTTGCTAGACCCCAGAAAAGGACATTGCAGCCAGTCCTGAAGAGATCTGATAAGCTAGGGTGGAGGAGGTCCTCCCCTATCAGTGGATTTGGAAAGGGGCAGGGAGAAGATGAGGGAGGGAAGGTGGGGAAGGGAGGGAATGCAGGAGGGAACTACTGCTGGGATACAATGTACCTAACCTGTGATTAATATAAAATAAAAATGTTAAAAAAAGAAAAAAGAGAGAAATGTAATAATAATAGTGGTGTTTTAGCACACTCTTGATGTCATTGATCTTTCATAAAATTGATAATATATACCAAAGCGATACCTGTGAAAGCGCAAACAGTGGGTGGGTACCAAAGAAGTTTGCTATGAGTGATGTTTCAGCAAACAAATCAATAATTATAACGTTCTCAACTTCAGTATGAGTTAGGCTAGATAATGAAGATAGTAGTATTTATGCTTTTTGGGAATGTATCTGGCAGATATACATATTAACATTTAGGTGGAGAAAAGATATTTATTGAATTTATGGTAAGTGTGGGACATTGTGCTAGATCCTTTAAATGTATTATCTCATTAAATTTTTCTGAGTATGGTCTCTGAGGGTAGATACTATTATCACCCCTATAAGAAAATATGTTCACACAGGTAAGCCAATTTGCCTAGAATAGTATGAATAAGGGTTGAATGCATGATTTGGTATCAGATGTAGAACTCCTAAGAACATAATTTTGTAAGCCTAGTATAATTTCTACTAGTATAGGTCTGGGCATCTAGAAGAGAGGAAATTTCCACATATTCTTAAGCGTATTAAGCTGCTTGCATTTTCTGTGGATGCATCTATGTAAGCAAAGTCTTTACCAGTGTGTCAAGACCCTGGTTTCATTCCCAAACACAAGTTGACTTTATTCAATTTGAGAAATGTAAATCATTGAGAGACAAAATGCACCAATGTTTCAGTTTTTCAAATACTCAGTGAAAAATGTCAAATACTCCTTGACATTTTATTTTCTTTGTTTCTGATTTTTGTGTTTCATTTTTCCTTTTGAGACATGGTCTCACTATATGACTCTGACTAGTCTGGAAGTTTCTATGTAGACCAAGATATCCTCATATTGACAGAGATCTGCTTGCCTCCACCTCCGGAGTTTGGGGATTAAAAGCATATGGGAATGAAGAGCCACCACCTTTGGCCCTCCATTCCATTTAAAAACATCTTTGAGTTTTTTCCTTTTTAACATTTATTGTTTAATATATAATATATGCATATGTACATTTAATATTTATTTTCTGACATTCTTATTTTTGATAATTTCATACTCAATTACTATATTTATATAATTTTCACTCTCCCCCACAAGTGCCTTCTGTGTATCCCCCATTTCCTCAACCTGTTTCATTATTGTGGTCACATGTAGATATATATTGTATAACACAAAGAGAGGAGAATAAAGATGGTAAATGTTAGGGGATGAGGAAGGATTAAATGCAGGAAATGGACATTAACTGTAAAAGAGGATATAAAACTAATTACTTTTCATGTTCTAATAGTGTTATGATTTTTCATTTTTGGTGGTAGAAAAGCACATAAAAATGTGTTTGGTGAAGCTCTACAGCTTCAGGATGGCTATTCCAATTGTACCGAATTTCACTGGGATGTACAGACTTTGGGTCTGGTTAATTTCTGTTATTTCCTAATTTGAATGTTTAAAAAAATAAGTTTCTAAAACATACAAACATATATATATATTTACACATATTTATACATACTTATACACATATGTACATTTATCCACATGTAATTATAAATACATATATACACCTTATATATATGCACATTTATGCATATGTATTTATAAATACAATCTGCTGAGTCTGTTTAGTGTTGCTTGTATGTATATGTGTTTAGGGGTAACCATTTGCGATTGGGTAACCTTTCATGGGCTTATTCCTGGAAAAGACAGATTCTCCCTCCCAACAGCAGTTGCCTCTAGCTTCATGTAGTGGTGGGGCCTTGTGAAATTTACCCCATCTACACTGTTGTCTTAGTTTCTTTTCAGTTACTGTGCAGAAACACCATAACCAAGACCATTTATAGAAGAGTTTATTATGAGCTTGTGTAGAGTGAGTTCACAATCATAATGATGGAGAGCATGGAGGAAGGCAGGCAGTTATGGCACTGGAGTAGCTTAGGGCTTACATCCAGATTCACAAGCTAAGAGAGGAGAGCTAACTGGGAATGGCATGGGCTTTGGAAACCTCAAAACCTGCCTCCAGTGACACACTTTCTCAAACACAGCCACATATCCTAACCCTTCCTCAATAGTTCTACAAAGCATTCAAATATATGAGCTTCTGTATGCCATCCTTATGTATGCCACCATACTTGTTTAGTTGATGGAAATATTAATATTTCATGGGTATAACATTCCATGTTACTTATAGAAGACTCTATCTCATGGCAGAAATTCTTGTCCTCTGGGTCTTAATAATCTTCCCTCTCCGTGATGTTCCCTGAGCCTTATGCTTCAGGGTTGTGTACAGATATATCAAATGGGGCTGAGCAGCCCACTGTTTGTTGTTCTCTGCATTTTCGCTAGTTATGGGCTTTTGGTAATGGTCACTATCTGCTCTGAAAGCTTCTTCCTCCTTACCATTTTAAGATTATTTAATCTTTATGAAAGAGACAGACTTTATTACACTCCCATATCAGAATGTCAGGCACAAGTTGTGGCTGAGAAAAGATACAAAATTTTTGAAGAAATAGAAGATCATAACTTATTGGAAAGGGAAATTATCTGCCTCCCCCTCGGTCCCAGTCAGTCCTAGAAAGTGATAGAGAACAACCAGTAAGATATCACAAAAGGGAGGCAGAAATTTTTCCAAAGGTGTAACTACCACACTTAGGAATAGTTCTAAATCATGATACCAGAAATCACAAGTTAGCAATGAAATATCCAAGCCTGTTGCTTTTGAAAAACTGTATCAGTAAAACTTATAACATCACATCAAAACAACAAAGCTAGATTGTCCAGAATACCTTCCCACAGCTTTCTTTGACAGTTATAGGGCTATAAAAGGTCAACAAAGGGTTTGATACAATGCTTTTATATAATTAATTTATAATAAACTCACAAATGTAAACCTAACTTTCTCAATAACACCAGAAGTCTCAACATGTGGGAAGGGGAACTGCACAAGGTAGAAACAAATATCAAATAAGTGAACAGCACATAACTTTTGGCTAGTGTCTATAGCATACATGAATTGGCTCCTAGAATTTGTTTGTCAAGAGCTTGTCATCTATATAATTGTGAACTTCCTACAATGGCTGGCCACAGTGGCAAATGGCAGCCTATAAGAAAAGTCTGTTAGCTGATAGCTATTCAGATGTACAAAACTCTTTGACTCCAGGTTTAGTGAGTATAGGAAAAGATGAACCACCACAAGATAGCATCTAAAGCAAAGAAAGATACATTCAGGAAATTTCACAGATACTGGAATGGTTGATTGTCTTCCTACTATGTAAAATCAAACCCCTAGCCCATGGCACACATCACATCTTGAGTGTTTCTTCAGTAAAATTCTACTCATGATATATAATGTTCTCATTATTTTTCTGAAAATGTTTCACTTATTGTAAACCAAGTAATATTAACAGTGTCTAACTAAAACAATGGCAATAGAATCCAATATAAAAGATCCAGAGACTTTGAGAATGACATTCAATAGTTTCAGGTGTTGATGCCAAAATCAGAAGGTTGGTATGTTTTAAGACATTTCAATATAAAAACAACATACATATAATGATATGTTCTATTACTTGGAAAGAAAAACACAATATTGTGCTACTATAATTTCTAACACTTAAATAGTTGCTCTTTTCAAAATTTGACTATTTTTCTGACCTTAGAGCTCAGAATGACCACAAAAGGTAAATATTACTACCTCCTAATTAAAGAGATTTAAACACAAATGAACTAAGTGCTTTCATCTCATTTCCATAAATTGTATTAAGCACAAAAAGAATCAAGGATATCATACTCTTGAGAAAAACCGTAGACCCCTAAATTACTCTTATAAAAAAAAGCCTTTTTCATTATACAATTTCAGACTAAGGTGGAACCCATTAAAAAAGAAGCAAATGGACACATTATAAAATTGCTTAAACATCTGTCTTAGTGTTCTATTGCTGTCAAATGACTCTATGACCATAGCAACTCTTATAAAGGAAAACATTTAGGTAGGACTGACTTACAGCTTCAGAGATTTTGTCCATTTACTTCATAGCAAGAAGCATGGTAGCACAAAGGCAGACATGGTAGCACACAGGCAGACATTCAGATCGGAAGGAAGCAGGAAGGCACTGAACCTGGCTTGAGAATTAGAAACCCAAAGTACACCCCCAGTGACACACTTCCTTCAACAAGGCCATGCCTCTTAATTCCTGTCAATGCCTAATGAGCAAGCATTCAGATATATAAGCCTATGGGGATGGGGTGGCATTCCTGTTCAAATCCACCACATTCCATTCCTTGGTCCCCATAGACATGTACCCAAATCATAATGCCAAAATGTGTTCAGTTCGACTTCAAAAGTCCCCATAGTCTACAACAATCCCAACACTGTTTAAATGTCGAAGTCCAAAGTGACTTCAGAGACTCATAACAATCTCTTAACTGAAATCCCTGTAAAATCAAAATAAAAAAGCAGATCATATACTTTTAACATACATGATATATGTTACCATTCCAAAAGGTAGTAAAGAAAGTGAGGAAATACTGGATCAAAGTGAGACCAAAAACCAGTAGGGCGAATTCCAAACTCTGTATCTCCATGTCTGATGTCAAAGCTCTCTTCAGATTTCCAACTCCTTTTAGCTTTATTGGCTGAAGGATACTTCTCTCTGTTGGGCTGGTCCCTCACCCAGTCTTCAGTTTTCCTTAGTAGGTATGCTATAGCTCTGGCATCTCCAACATCTTGGGGTCTGCAAGGAAATCCAGGATTCACCTTCACACCTTCACACAAAGACCTCTCCGTGCCTCCATAGAGGGACACCCCTGTCACAATGCCTGGCCTCAGTGGCTTTCCTTAGTTGTGAAGAGAGATTCCATAATCCCTTTCTTGTATTCTTGACTTCAAAACTAAAACTGTGTGTCTGAAGCTGCCAAGTTTTCTTGCTTGTTGTGGCTGGAAACATGGCCCCATCATTCAGTTACATCTGTATCAGCTTTCTGTTTTTGAAACCCTTAACTGAATAATCTTTTCTTTAATTCCTTTTCACAAGGTGGAAGCTTAGCTGAGTGAGGTCCTATCCGGAGGTCACCACTGTCATTATTCCATTTGGGATCAGGCTTTTCATTTTTTTAATTTTAATTTTATTAATTACAGTTTATTCATTTTGTATCCCAGCTGTAGCCTCCTCTCTCATTCCCTCTGAATCCCATCCTCCCTCCCTCATCTCCTCCCATGCCCCTCCCCCAGTCCACTGATAGGTGATGTACTCCTCCCCTTCCTTCTGACCCTAGTCTACCAGGTCTCATCAGGACTGGCTGAATTGTCTTCCTCTGTGTCCTGGTAAGGCTGTTCCCACCTCAAGGGGAGGTGATCAAAGAGACAGCTATTGAGTTCATGTCAGAGACAGTCCCTGTTCCTTTTACTAGGGCACCCACTTGGACACTGAGCTGCCATGGGCTACATTTGTGCAAGGTTCTAGGTTATCTCCATGCATGGTCTTTGGTTGGAGTATCAGTCTCAAAAAAGACCCCTGTGCTTCAGAAAGATAGGTACTGTATATCTAAAGTCAATAAGCAATATGTTATTTTATATTTATGTTACTTCTTAGAAAGAGGCTATAGTTAGTGATCACAATGAAGATGGTAAAATATAAATATAAAAAACAGGTATGGTTGATGATGGAGGAAATATACAATTTTTTTATTTTACACATATAAGGAGTTATAAGTAAACATAGCTTAAGTGCCTTTCTATACTAGTACAAAGGTGAGGAAGATCGCATTTTTGGAGTAATTTATTCTAAAAAGTTTGTAGGAGTATTTGTTTAGCAAGCAGTAGGCCCCTGTCCACTTCCCAGCACTACTTAAAACTGGTCATGTTTCTACACACCTATAATCCTAGCACTTAGGATGTAGAGGCAAGAAGATCAGAACTTCAAGTTATTCCTCGACTGCACAGAAGATCAAAGCTGAGGGCAAGGGGTTAGGAACTCTGTCTCATAAGAAAAAAAAAAGTAGGGATATTTTCTTAAATCCCTCAAAGGATATCAGAATGAATCATTCCAAAGATGTGATATTAGACAATACAACTTAAATATTCACTAACTTTTGACAACAAATAGTAGAGGAGGAGGAGAAAAAGGAGAAGAAGGGCACCTGTCTCTTCACCTCATCTTCTTTTGAGGATTTGGGATTGTAAGAAAAAAAGCATAAAGCTCTTCACATAAGCTATAGAAGTCAGGAATGGAAACAAATAAACAAATGAAACTTAAATATCACTAAATAATGAAAACAAAGATTACTTTCTCTCAAGAAGAATATTTGCCAAACAAATTGAGGAAAAGACAACTGTCTACAGTTTTAGATTAATAGAGGTAATAAAGGAACAATCTTAATGCTTTTAACTTTTTCTTCTATAAATATTTTAATTTTTTGTGACATCAACATCAAGTGAGAACTTTCTGTCTGGCATGCTGCAACAAAGGTGTTGAATAATAGACTAAGAGGTTTCAGGTTTCAAATGTTAGGAAATCATGACTTGAGAAAGCTATTTACGTGAGTTTGCATGTGCCCTAATTGTGCTGATTGCTGGAACACACTGCACATTAACAATTTTTTTGCATTGTTCTTACCAGGCCAAAATGAGATTTTGGCTGGTAATATTGAAAAACATTAGTAGTCATTTTTTTCTCTTCTTACCAGTTCTGCTTCATCCATTCCCAAGAAGAAACATGCAATCCACACTCCAACCTCTTGACCTTTTATGGAGCAATAACTGTTCCAAAGATGAACCCTGTCAGGGCATTATAAAGCAATAGGTGGGATGGCAAGTAGCCCTGTCAATAAAATATCAGCAAACACTGCAAAATTATTATGAGGAATGAAGATAATAAAATGAAAAGGAAACTTAGAATCATAGAAAATCCAAGCACTCAAGTCCCTGTAGGTTACTGCCCAGGAATGAAGGCTTGGAAATGAGAAGGTACGGCTAAAAGAAGTAGGAATATCTGTATTATACAGTATTCAGATACATTCCCTTTACCTTCTTGAGAGGAACTGATGATAGGGTAGTAACGGTGGGCAAATCATAAAGATTATAGAAAACAGAAAACACTAGAAGGAACAATCTATTAGCTATCTATCAGGCCTCAAAACAACTTTCTTGAAGAAAATATATTTATCTAAATTTTACAGATGATTAAGCTGAGTCCAGATGTTATATAACTGCTAAATGGAAGAACCTAAACTTAAACTTCCTCACCTTAAAATCCATGATCGAGGGGATCCAAGATGGCTACCACGAGAGGACACTGTGTCTGAGGAGTAGGACAGCAGTAACAATGAAGCGACCAGGAGACTGAACTCTGGGACTTAAAACACCAACATTTGTGATTGCCAGGTGAGCGGAACTCCTATGGTGAGGAAATCAAGTGGAAAAAATCCTAGGGACACGCAGTTATTCCCCGGAAAAAACTCCGGGTGACCGGCAGTGCACAGCCTAGATCTGAACTAACAGCCACTCTGGGCGTCAACAGCCGCCATACTAGACTGGGTCTCACAGTCTCCAGGCCAGACTGAGAAGGTCCTGGATACCGTTTTGACCGGCCTGCATCCAGCGGGCACACACCTCTCGGCTCCGCCGGCAACCACCTCAGTCCATGTGTGTGTGTCCACGGGCCAGTCTGAGAAGACCCCAGGTACCGTTTCTACTGGCCTGCATACTACGGGCGCACACTGCTCGGCTCCACCAACAACCACCTCAGTCCGTATGTGTGTCCACGGGCCAGTCTGAGAAGGCCCCGGGTACTGATTCAACCACCTCAGTCCGTGTGTGTGTGTGTGTGTGTGTGTGTGTGTGTGTGTGTGTGTGTGTGTGTGTGTGTATACACGGGCCAGACTGAGAGGCCCTAGGGGACCGTTTCTACCGGCCTGCATACTGCGGACGCACACTGCCCACATAGAGGAACAATTAAAGATATACAGAGAAGAAACAAACAAAAAAATAGGAACCACAGTCAATCAGATGAAGGAAATGATACAAAGCATGAAAACAGAATTAGAATCGATAAAGAAGACACAAACGGAGAATACCCTGGAACTGGAGAACTTAGAGATAAGATCAGGAACCACAAAGGTAAGCATCACCAATAGAATACAAGAGATGGAAGAGAGAATCTCGGGAGCTGAAGATACGCTGACCTCAACATAAAACCAGACACACAAAACAGGTTAGAAGAAAAAGTGGGGAAGACCCTAAAACCCATTGGCACAGGAGACTACTTCCTGAATAGAACACCAACAGCACAGGCTCTAAGATCAACAATCAATAAATGGGACCTCATGAAACTGAAAAGCTTCTGTAAAGCAAAAGATACTGTCATCAAAACAAAACGACAGCCTACAGACAGGAAAAGGATCATTACCAATCCTACTTCTGACAGAGGGCTAATATCCAGTATATATAAAGAAGTCAAGAAGTTAAAAAGCAAGAAATCAAGTAATCCAATTAAAAAATGGGGTATGGAGCTAAGAACTGACTGTAGAGGATTGTAGAATGGCAGAAAAACACTTAAAGAAATGCTCAAAGTACTTAGCCACCAGGGAGATGCAAATCAAAACGACCCTGAGATTTCACCTCACACCCACCAGAATGGCTAAGATAAAAAACTCAAGTGACAACACATGCTGGAGAGGTTGTGGAGAAAGAGGAACCCTCCTCCATTGCTGGTGGGAATGCAAACTTGTACAACCACTCTGGAAATCAATGTGGCGCTTTCTTAGACAATTAGGAATAGTGATTCCTCAAGACCCAGCTATACCACTCTTAGGCATATATCCAAAAGATGCTCAAGTACACATCAAGGACATTTGCTCAACTATGTTCGTAGCTGCTTTATTTGTAATAGCCAGAACCTGGAAACAACCCAGATGTCCCTCAGTTGAGGAATGGATACAGAAATTGTGGTACTTTTACACAATGGAATACTACTAGCAATTAAAAAGGAGGAAATCATGAAATTCACAGGAAAATGGTGGGACCTGGAAACTATCATCGTAAGTGAGGTATCCCAAAAGCAAAAATAAACATATGGTATATACTCACTTATATAGACCTATAGGATAGGAAGGTCATGCTGAAATCTATACACCTAGGGAAGATATACAAGAAGGAGGACCCAGGTTGGTATGATCAATGCTCATTTAGATGAACAAATGGGATGGACATTGAATAGAGGAGAAAACAAGCAACAGGACAGGAGCATACCAAAGAGGGCTTCTGAAAGAATCAATATAAGAATGTATCAAAGCAGATATTAAGACTCAAAACCAAGCCTTCAGCAGAAGGCAGGGAATAATAATAAAAATAGGGGAAGTTAATAAGAGTTGGCAAGGACAAGAGCTCCACAAAGACCAATCTGAGCAGGGCACAGGGGCCTTATACGAGACAGTTTCTCCAACCTAAGACCATGTGTGGATATGGCCTAGAACCCCTGCTCAAATGTGGCCAATGGTAGCTCGGTGTCCAACTGAAGACCCTAGTAAGGGGAACAGGGACTCTTTCTGTCATGAACTCGATAGCTGGCTCTTTGACCCTTCCCCATACACGTCAGGGAGTAACAGCCTAGCTAGATCCCAGGGGAGGACATTGCAGCCACCCCTGAGGAGACAAGATGATCTGGGGTCGGATGAAAGGGGAGGAGGTCCTCCCCTGTTGGTGGACTTGGAGGGGGCAGGGAGGAGATGAGGGAGGGATGGGGAGAGTGGGAGGGAGTGAGGGAGGGGGTATGCCTGAGATGCAAAGTGCCTGGCCTGTGATTAATATAAAAACAAATAAATTGCATTTATAAAAAGAGAGAAAAAATTGATCATTGCAGAATGTCATTATGGGAAACAAATGAATCTAGAATTTTAAAAATTCTATCAAAGTGACCTGGAAGTGAAGTAAGTTTATAAACACAAACCAGTGTTAAAAACAAAGTAGGCTACCTGAATGTTCTTACAGTGGAGGACCTGAAGATAGCCCTGCTATTGATGGGTATCTTCTCCTGAGCGGCCATGTGGTTGAATATAATCCACAAAAGGGAAAAGAAGCAGAATAATGAGATAGCCCTATCATTGCCAGTGTATCTGACTCTCAGTGATGACCAGTTATCACCAGAAAATATTATTACATCTAGAGCAAATAATCATCCTTTGATAAAATTCCATGGGGGTTCTCCCAAATTTAAAGCACAATAATAGTAAAACAATGGTAAGCAACTTAGTGTTAGGAAATTTTTTCTGTCTGTCTCATCTCCTTCCACATCTCAATTAATTCATTGTGATTTTATGTATATGGGTGTTTTACTTGCATGTATGAATATGTGCCACCTGTATACCTGGTGACCCCAGAGGCAGGAAGAGGACATTGAATTCCTTAGAACTGAAATCACAGAGAAGCTATAAGAAGCATTGTGGGTACTAGAAACTAAATCTGTGTCCTCTGTGGGAAGAGTAAGTGTTCTTAACAGCTGAGCTATCTCTCCAGCCCTTCTTTCACTTTTGAGGTACACGATCAATAGCCTGAGTAGATAAGATCAGAATAAATGACTATAAGCATACTATGATGGACTTTAAAACTCACAGAATTTTTACAGAGGACAACAAAACTTCCTTTTCTACCAAATTACTTATCTAAATGATTAGTAATCAGTAATATGCCTATTAATCACAATGTGGTCTGTAACTACTATCTGTTTAATCCCTATAAAATTTTATGAAGGTATAGCCATCCAAGTTTGAGAATGAAGAAATCCAGGTTCTGAGAAGTAAATTTCTTATCTGAAGTCACCTTTGGACCTAGATCCATGTTTCTTTCTCATTCAGTTTTGACAACTCCAAATCTGGATTTAGGATTTAAATAGAAATAAAAAAATGTCCTCTGGTAATATAATAAAGCAAAGAATGTAATAAGATTACTTTTCATGTCAAAGCTGAGAGCATGGGAGTCAGAGTAAAACCAAGAGAGGGGAGAGGATCCAAGATGGCGGTGACCAGCACGCACCATATCTGAGGGGCAGAGGATTTGAAACTCCAAAATTGGTGAGTGGAGGGGCAGCTGAAACCAACACAATGACTTTGAGGTTTCCTGGGAAAAATGGAACTAAACGTGAACTGAGACCATTTGGATTCGGGTCACCCACAGACTTCTCCAGGGACTTCACCGGGGACTTCTCCACAGACTTCTGGGTAATCAATCCCCAGGCACTGCCCCTTAACTACCTCTCTACTCCCTCCTTGGCAGATGCAGCAGAGGCATCCCACAGTGTCTGCCACAGAGCGCAGTGCTGGCTGCTCCTAGCAAAGAACCCCCTGCTCATGATCTGGGAAAGAGAATACTCAATTCCCCCAACACTCCCCCTTTACTGGCCTCCATACTCTTTCCCTGGAGAAGGTGGAGCCCGCAGCACCCACCACACAACACAGTGCCCAGCTCCCAGTGCTGGTGGCTCCTAGCACAGCGCAAATTGCCAGCAGGAACCAAGTTCTGCGGCTGCAGCACCACTGAGCTGACCGATCCTCTACACCCTAATTTGTCCCAGAAGGATCAAGTGTAAAGTAGCAGCAAGGGGAACCCCTGTGCTTTTTGATTGGTCCTGCTAAAGAGTGAGTGCACCTTCCAAGTGCGTGCTTGCAAAGCCCCAGATCCAGGTTCCTTCTCCACAAGCAGCCAGATATCCGATCCCTCCCACCCACACCCCCATTGTGGGCAACATAGGGATTCTAGGGACATTGTTCTCAACATTGAAACCCCTTCTCTATGAGTCTATCAGTGAATTCCACGCAAACAACTCTTGGAGCCCAGACAGATCTGCATACCAGTAGCCTGTAGGCTACTGGGGTATTCAGAGAATCTGTACCTGCGAACAGCACCCACGAAAAGAGCCCGCAAACAACGCAAGAGTCACAGTACTCTCTAGGTACAGCTGAAACACCAATGGACCCTCTCAAACCAGTGGACATCTCTCATTTTTCTGAAAAATACTCCAGACACCAGAGAAAGATGGACCCTGTCTGAAGTATAGACTCCAGGAACAAACAGTGAGGGTTACAGACAAGCAGATGGACAGAGGCTGGCATAAGAACACACCCAACAAAAATCAGGACATCATGGCTTCACCAGCAACCTCCCAAATCAATGGGCATTTCAATTCATCGAAAACACTGGAAAATGACTTTAAATCTATGCTTATCTAGTTATTAGAGGTACATAAAAAGGAAATGAACAAATCTCTCAGAGAAATAGCTACACAAATAGATGCACAAAAAGAGGAAATGAACAAATCTTTCAAAGAAAGAGCCACACAAGTGGAGGCAAATAAAAAGGAAATGGACAAAGCTCTCAAGGAAATAGCCACATGAGTGCAGGCAAATAAAGAGGAAATGAACAAAGCTCTCAAAGAAATACAGGCAAATACAGCCAAACAAATAGAGGCACAATTAGTGGCATATAGAGAGGAAATGAACAAAAAAATAGAAGCCATCATAGAGAGACAGGAATGTGCATTCAAACAGATGAAAGAAATGGTGCAAAGCATGAAAACAGAATCAAAATCAGAATCAATAAAGGAAACACAAACAGAGAAAACCCTGGACCTGGAGAAGTTAAGGATCAGGAACCACAAGGGTAAGCATCACCAATTGAATAGAGAAGAGGGAAGATAAAATCTCAGGTGCTGAAGATACACTTGCAGAAACTGATTCATCTCTCAAAGAAAAAGTAAAATTGTATAAGTTCCAAACACAAAACATCCAAGAAATCAAGGAAGCCATGAAAAGATGAAATCTAAGAATAATAGGAATAAACGAAAAAGAATATTCCAGGCTCCAAGGTCCAGAAAATATTTTTAAGAAAATCATAGAAGAAAAATTTCCCAACTTAAAGAAAGAGATGCCCATTAACATACAAAAGGCCTACAGAACACCAAATAGATTGGACCAGAAAAGACACTCCTCATATCACATAATAGTCAAAACACTAAATCTACAGAGCAAAGAAAAATATTAAAAGCAGCAAGGGACAAAGGCCAAGTAACAAATAAAGGTAGACCTAACAGAATAACACCAGACTTCTCAACAGAAACTATGAAAATCAGAAGGGCCTGAGCAGATGTCATATAGGCTCTAAGAGGCCACAGATGCCAACCCAGACTACTACACTCAGCAAAGCTTTCCGTCAACATAGACGGAGAAAACAAAATATTCTCTGACAAAACTAAACTTTTTTAATTTTAATTTTTATATTAATTACAGTTTATTCACTTTGTATCCCAGATGTAGCCCCCTCCCTTATTCCCTCACAATCCTACTCCCCTTCCCTCATCTTATCCCATGCCCCTCTCCAAGTACACTGATAGGGGAAGTCCTCCTCACCTTCCCTCTGACCCTAGCTTATCAGGTCTCACCAGTAGTGGCTACATTGCTTTCCTCTGTAGCCTGATATGGCTGCTCCCCACTCAAAGGGAGGTGATCAAGGAGCCAGCCACTGAGATCATGTCAGAGACAGTCCCTGTTCCTCTTACTAGGGAACCCACTTGGAAACTGAGCTGCCATGCGCTACATCTGTGCAGGGGTTCTACATCATCTCCATGCATGGTCCTTGGTTGGATTATCAATCTCTGAAAAAAAACCCTGGGCCCAGGTTGCTTTGTTCTGTTGCTTTTCTTGTGGAGCTCCTATCCCCTCCAGGTCTTTCTATCTCCCCCTTCTTTCCTAAGATTCTCTGTACTCTGCCCAAAGTTTGATTATGAGTCCCAGCATCTGTTTTGATAGACTGCTGTGTACAGTCTTTCAGAGGCTATCTGTGGTAGGCTCCTGTCCTGTTTCCTGCTTTCTCCCTCTTCTGATAACTATCCTATTCGCCTTTCTGTGTGAGGATTGATCATTTTACCCAGGGTCCTCCTTCTGGCTTAGCTTCTTTAGGTGTACAGATTTTAGTGTGTTTATCCTATATTCCATGTCTAATATCCACTTATAAGTGAGTTTATACTGTGTACAATATTGACACAGCAACCCAGCCCTACAGAAGATACTAGAAGAAAAACTCCAATCCAACGAAATCAACTACACACAAGAAAACACAGGATATAGGTAACTTCACAACAAAAAAAAATTAAAAGAAAACAAGCATTGAAACACAGTAACACCACCTACTCCACAATGAAAGTAACTTACATTCATTGGTCACTATTATCTATCAACATCAATGGACTCAAAAGAATGGTTGTGAAAATAGGATTCAACATTCTGCTCCATCCAAAATAACCTCTGCAACAAACATAAGTATTACCTCAGAGTAAACAGCTGGAAAATGTTTTCAAGACAACAGGCCCGAAAAACAAATTGGGGTAGTTTCCCAATCTCTAATAAAATAGACTTTCAACCAAAATTAATAAAAAAAAAACATGAGGAGGGGTACTTCATTCTCATCAAAGGAAAAATCTACTAGGAAGACATAACAATCTTGAACATTTATGCCTCAAATATAAGAACGCCTACATTTGTAAACGATGCATTATTAAAACTTAATCACACATTCATCCCAACACCTTAATAGTGGGAGACTTCAACACTCCACTCTTACCAAGGGACAAATCATCTAGACAGAAGCTAAATAAGAAAATAATGACACTTACAGAGGTCCTAAATCAAATAGATGTCTACAGAACCTTCCATCCAAATTCAAGAGTATACCTTCTTTTCAGCACCTCATGGAGCCTTCTAAAAAATTTGACTATATATTCGGGCACAAAGCAAGCTTCAGCAGATACAAGAAGATTGAAATCATTCCTTGTATCCTATAAGACCACCATGGCCTAAAAATTGACCTCAACAGCAACAGAAATAATAAAAATCCTACATTCATATAGAAACTAAACAACTCTTTACTCAATGACAGCTTGGTCAGGGGAGAAATGGAAAAAGAAATTAAAGTCTTCATAAAATTCAATGAAAATGAAGATGCAACTTATCGAAACTTATGGGTCACAAGAAAAGCAGTTCTAAAAAGAAAGTCCATAGCCCTAAGTGCCTCCAGAAAGAAGTTGGAGACATCTCACACAAGCAACTTAATGGCACACCTAAAAGCCCTAGGGGGAAAAAAATGAAGCAGTCTCACCCAAGAGTAGGAGATAATTGGAAATAATCAAATTCAGAACTGAAATAATTGAGTTAGAAACAAAGAAAACAATCCAAAGAATCAATGAGACCAAGAGCTGATTCTTTGGGAAAATCAACAAGATAGACAAACTCTTAGCCAAAGTAACTCAAAGGCAGGGAGAAACGTTCAAATCAGTAAAATCAGAAGCAAAAACGGAGACATAACAACAGACAGTGAGGAAATCCAAACGATCAGTAGGTTTGACTACAATAGCCTATATGCAACAAAATTTGAAAATCTAAAGGAAATGGGCAATTTTATTGATAGATTCCATTTACTGAAATTAAATAAAGATCAGGTAAATAGATTAAACAGTCCTATATCGCCCAAGGAAATAGAAGTCCCCTCCTTTCTCTCTTCCTAGTCCTACCCTCCTTCCTTCCCCCATGTACTGCCCCTAGTCCACTGATAGGGATATGACCTTAACCTATCAGGTCTCATCAGTATTCTTTGCATCCTCTTTCTTCATGGCCTTGTCTCTTCATTGTTGTTCCCTTTAGTGGATAACTGCTATCCCCTTGAGGTTAGAGTTTTTTCGAAAAATGCTTCATAGATCTCCATTATATCTTATTTTTCAGTTGTGGCAGCATTTTCTTTCATTTTCTCTCTATATAATGTGGGTCTTGTTCATAAATAACTGAAAAAGCATATCTAGAATATGTATATCATTAACACCCTCCATTTCCTTAATAGCATTGTCTGAATCAAGAACATTATTTCATCTTCTTTTTTGTGAAGGAGGAACAAGAAGGCCTTTTGTCTGAGTGGTCACATGTCAGTGTATATATAATCAGCCCAACATAAACTGTGAGAGAACCACTCCTCTAAACAAATCATACATTATATGATTTGACAAAGATTTATCCTGAAGATTGTTTTGTTGTTGTTGTTGTTTATTTTAGAGGTTCTTATGACAAAGGCAGTAGAATTACTGAATTGGCTGTAGATTCAAGAGAATAACTCTTACGAAAGGAAAGATTGTCTTTAATGAAGATGTACCTGAAGAAAAACAATATTAAAAGGTTGACTTTAGAGCCAACTTTTGGACGGTGGACATTTTGTGGAATTATTATTATTATTTGATATCATGAATACTCCAAGATATGAAGTGGGTTCCCAAGATATCATTTTTTATTAATCATTATAAATTTTCTTAAACAAATAATTTTGTTCTATCTTCATTTTGCCTTTTGCTTTAAAATATTATTTTCAGGATAAGTACATCAAAACACTATTTATAGTAAGTATAAAGTCCAATTTGAAACTCTATGGCTTCAAGATAGCTAACCTAATCATATAGAAGTTTACTGAAATTTATAAGTTTGGGTCTAGCTAATCTCATTTTGTGATTTTTTTGGAAGTTGTTTACAATAGTATTAATACTTTTATAATTTGTTTTTAATGTTTTAAATTAAAACTATATTCTTGGGGGGATCAAAGATGGTGGCACCGGGAGGACACTCTTTTTGACTAGCACAGCAAGGATAGCACAGTGACCAACAAACGAAACTCTGGGCCATAAAACAGCAGCGATTCTGTTTCCCGGGTGAAAGGAAACCCCACGGTGTGGGAATCAATCAGGTTCAGGTCCGCCACAATGGCGGAAACATCAGATCTGACCTCAGGACAACCCAGCTCCAGAAAAGTTTCTGGGTTCCCGCAGGCTCCAGGCTCTGGCTGCCTGCTGCACGCATGAATGATGTGCTTACCTGCCACTGATTACTGCTAGGATACTGGGCCACACAGCTCCAACCTCAGACCCACAGAAGCCTGAGAACCACTGGATCAGCTCCCAGACACTATTCCAAAGTGTAACCAGTTATCCCTAGTTAAACTGATGAAACCATGGGGCTCCCTGGTTTTTCAAGAAGGCTGTGCCCAGCAAACAAAGCATAAGAGCAGCAACAGCAGCAGCTCCCTAAATTCAGAGCAAGAAACCCATCAGCAGGGCAGCTGCCTCCAGGACTTTTCCTGCTGAAAGGAGAGCAGTAAATACACAGGTCCAAACTGAGCAGGGCACAGGGGTCTTGTATGAGACAGTTTCTCCAACGAAGGACCATATAAGGATATGGCCTAAAACCCCCGCTCAGATGTGGCCTATGGTAGCTCAGTGTCGAACTGAAGACCCTAGTAAGGGAAACGGACTGTTTCAGTCATGAACTTGATGGCTGACTCTTTGACCCTCCCCCATACATGCCAGGGAGTGACAGCCTGGCTAGATCCCAGGGGAGGACATTGCAGCCAGCCCTGAGGAGACAAGATCATCTGGGGTTGGATGGAAGGGGAGGAGGTCCTCCCCCATTGGTGGACTTGGAGGGGGTGGGGAGGAGATGAGGGAGGGTTGGGGGGGGTAGGAGGGAATGAGGGAGGGGGCTACGCCTGGGATGCAAAGTACCTAACCTGTGATTGATATAAAAATAAATAAATTACATTAAAAAATACACAGGTTCATATGCCTGAGGTGAACTGTGGAAATTCCTGAGAAGTACCACCATTCAGTTTACCATACCCTAAAAGCTGAGAAGGCCTCCTTCAGAACCCTGCCAAAACGATTCTCCCGACTTTAGGATTCCAGCAGGCACCAGAAATTAACACCCAAAACCCAAGACAGCCAGATGGCTGTAGAGGCCAGCGTAAAAGAACAACCAACAAAGGGCAAAGCAATACAGCATCCTCAGAACCCAGTTATCCAGAGGCAAGTAGCCCTGTACACCCTATAAGTGAAATTAAAGAAGAAGACCTTACATTTATGCTTATTAAGAGCTTAATGGAGGAAACAAATAAAATACATAAAGAATTAGAGGAAAATAAAGTCAAACACATTATGGCTATCTGTAAAGAAATACAGGAAGATGCAGCCAAACAGTTTGTGGCTTTCAGAGAGGAAATGATTACATCACTGAAAGAAATAAAAGAAACAGAGGAATGTTCAAACAAACAGATGAAGGAATTGAAGGAAAAACAAGAAAATACAGTCAGAGAGGTGTAGGAAATCAACAAAATGACTCAAGATCTGAAGATAGAATTGGAAAAATTAAAGAAAACTGAAATGGAGGAAATCATGGAGAGGAAGAACACAGGAAAGAAAACAGGAACTACAGAGGTAAGCATAACCAACAGACTACAAGAGATGGAAGAAAGAATCTCAGGTGTGGAAGATAAAATGGAAGAAATATAAACAAACTGAAAGATGCTGAAAAAGCATTTCATAAAATCCAACACCCATTCATGTGCAAAATCTTGAAGAGATCAGGGATACAAGGCACATACCTAAACATAGTAAAGGAAATATACAGTAAGCCTATAGCTAAGATTAAACTAAATGGTGAGAGATTTAAATCAATCCCACTGAAATCGGGGACAGGGTAAGGTTTCTCACTCTCTCCATATCTCTTCAACATAGTTCTGGAAGTCCATGCTACAGAAATAAGACCTTTAAAGAAGATCAAGGGGATACAAATTGGAAAGGAAGAAGTCAAAGTATCACTATTTGCAGATGATATGATAATATACATGAGTGGCCCCAAAAATTCTACCAGGGAACTCCTTCAGCTGATAAACACCTTTAGCAAAGTGTTTGAATACAAAATTAACTCAAAAAAATCAGTAACCCTCCTGTATACAAAAGACAAAAGGGCTGAGAAAGAAATTAGGAAAATAACACCCTTCACAATAGCCACAAAGGACATAAAGTACCTCTGTGTGACTCTAACTAAGCAAGTGAAAGACTTGTATGAAAAAAAAAATTCCAGTCTCTGAAGAAAGAAATAGAAGAAGATATCAAAAGATGAAAAGATCTCCCATGCTCATGGTTTGGATTAACATAGTAAGAATGGCCATCTTACCAAAAGTAATCTAGAGATTCAATGCAATTCCCAACAAATTACCAACACAGTTCTTTACAGACCATGAAAGAAAAATTCTCAACTTCATATGGAGTAACAAGAAACACAGAGTAGCTAAAACAATCCTCTACAATAAAAAATCTTCTGGTGGTATATCCTTCCCTAATCTCAATCTGCACTATAGAGCAACAGTAATAAAACCTGCATGGTACTGGCATAGAAACTGACTGGTGGATCAATGGAACTGAATAGAAGACTCTGAAATAAACCCACACACTTATGGACACCTGACTTTTAAAAAATATTCCAAAACCATACGTTGAAAAAAGTTAGCATCTTCAAAACATGGTGCTGGTCTAACTGGATGTCTACATGTAGAAATGGATGTCTACATGTAGAAAAATGTAAATAGATACATTCTTATTACCCTGCAGAAAACTAAAGTCAAATAGATCAAAGACCTCAACAAAAACCAGACACACTAAACCTCTTAGGAGAAAAAGTGGGGAAGAGCCTTGAACTCATTGGCACAGGAGATAACTTCATGAACAGAACACCAATAGCACAGGCACTAAGATCAAAATCAATGAATAGTACTTCACGAAACTGAAAAGCTTCTATAAAGCAAAGGACACTGTCATCAGAACAAAACAACTGCCTACAGATTGGGAAAAGATCTTCACCAACCCTGTGTCTGACAGAGGGCTAATATCCAGAATATATAAAGAACTTAAGTTAAAAACCAACAAATCAAGTAATCCAATTTAAAAATGGGGTACAGAGCTAAAAAGAGAATTCTCCACAGAGGAATATCGAATGGCAGAGAAACGCTTAAAGAAATGTCCAAAGTCCTTAGTCATCAAAGAAATGCAAATCAAAACGACCCTAAGATTTCACCTTACACCCATCAGAATGGCTAAGATCAAAAACCCAAGTGACAACACATGCTGGAGAGGATGTGGAGAAAGGGGAACCCTCATCCATTGCTGGTGGGAATGTAAACATGTACAACCACTTTGGAAATCGATCTGGCCCTTTCTCAGATAATTAGCAATAGTGCTACCTCAAGATCCAGTTATACCACTCCTAGGCATGTGTTCAAAAGATTCTCAAGTATACAACAAGGACATTTGCTCAACCATGTTCACAGCAGCTTTAGCTGTAATAGTCAGAAACTGGAAACAACCCAGATGCCCCTCAGTGAAGGAATGGATACAGAAATTGTGGTACATTTACACAATGGAATGCCACTCAGCAATTAAAAACAAGGAAACCATGTAATTTGCAGGCAAATAATGGGAACTAGAAAAGACCATCCTTAGTGATGTTTACCAGAAGAAAAAAGACACACAGGGTATATACTCACTCATAAGTGTATATTAGACATGTAATATAGGATAAACATACTCAAATCTGTATACTTAAAGAATCTAAGCAAGGAGGAGGACACTGGGTAAGATGCTCAATTCTCATTCAGAAGGGCAAAGAAGATGGGCATCAGAAGATGGGAAAAACATGGAACAGGACAGGAGCCTATCACAGAGGGGCTCTGAAAGACTCTTCCCTGCAGAGTATCAAAGCACATGCTGAGACTCATAGCCAAACCTTTTGCAAAGTGCAGGGAATCTTATGAAAGAAGGTAGAGATAGAAAGATCTGGAGAGCCCAGGAGCTCCACAAGGAGAGCAACAGTATCAAAAAATCTGGGCCTAGGGGTCTTTTCTGAGATGGATACTCCAACTAAGGACCATTCCTGGAGATAATGTAAAACCCCTGCACAGATGTTGCCCATGGCTGCTCAGTTTCTAAGTGGGTTCCCTAGTAATGGGAACAGGGTCTGTCTCTGACATGATCTCAGTGGCTGGCTCTTTGATCACCTCCCCCTGAGGGGAGAGCAGCCTTACCAGACCACAGAGGAAGACAACACAGCCAGTGCTGATGAGAACTGATATGCTAGGGTCAGAGTCAAGGGGAGGAAGACCTCCCCTATCAGTGGACTGGGGGAAGGGTATGGGTGGAGAAGAGGGACTGAGAGTGGGATTGGGAGGGGAAGAGGGAGGGAGCTACAGGTGGGATACAAAGGGAATAAACTGTAATTAATTAAAAAAAACAAAAAAATAAACACTTCATATTCACGTCCTTTTTATCTTTCTATGTGTCCTTTTTAAAATTTACAATTTAAAATAATATTTTACGGAATCCCCGAATTAGACAAAATAATTTTTCCCAATAAAAGTGAGCCTAGCAATAGACAGAAACTGGTCACGTGGTGTGTGGGTAAGGACCTCAAGAATAACCAGTCTTAATATTGTCCTTGACAAGTAAATGTTCTGTCTTTGCTATGGCCAAAAATGTCAGAAGGGAGCAGTGGCTTGTTATCTCTCTTCGGCTAATGAGCTTTCCTGTTACCAAAGTAGAGAGTGACCAGCATATCTACTTCAAGAATAAGCCTACTGATAGAACCAGCTCATCTCCTCCTCCTCATGCCTCAGCCTCATTTCTGTGGTTGTATCAAAAAGAAAAAAAAAAGGTTAAGATGAATAGCCTTGGATTCTCAGGACTGGATTTCCAAACTGTAAAGGAAGAAGCAATGGAAAAGAAAATTCTTAAGACAGAAGAAAATATAATGGATGATAAACTATGGGCAGGGAAGAAGTTCCCTTTTCAGTGGACTAGGCGAAGGAGAGAGGGAGGATGAAGGAAGGAGTGTGGGAGTGGAACAAGATGAGGAAGAGGGCTACAAATAGTATAGGAAATGAATAAATTGTAAAAAAGAAAGAAAATGTCATGGCTAACACAGGATGTCTAAACATATATACACGTATAACATTATATATATATATATACATACATACATACATACATACATACATATATATAATGATAACAATCCCAAAGTCTGATACTGGAAAAGTTTCAGAAGGATCCTCAGAGGATCCTCAGAAGGATCCTATTTTCTCCCATCTCTGTCAGGGGCCCAGAAGACCAAGGAAAGGCTTAAAAGAATGGGTATTTGAAATCCTATTTTATTCATTTGTTTATTTATATCTTTTCTCCAAATAAAACCTTCATTTTGGTGACTTACACCACTGAAACTATAAAAAATACATATCAAAGAGTTTTGAAATATAAAACAAAGACAGACAAACAAAACTGACCCTCTATTTCCTTCTGGGCCTTCTTTACCTCTATGCAGCTCTGCAGGGTGGAAAATGATTACCAATTTACCAAACTTTTAACTGCTGATGATTGGACTTTCCCCCTGTCTCTCAAGACTCTGCTTTATGCCCTCACAGACTGAGACTCCTTCTTGTCTTTCAAATCTTTGTGCCAGCATGGATGGTAATAATCTGTTTTCGAGAACCATTTAAGTTTATAGCTAACCCCTTGTACACATCCCTAATTTACCCAACCTTCACTTTGTTGTAAAATATTTATTAGCTGACAAAAGAGTCCTATACCATGACCAGTCCGGTTAAACAACTGAACAAAGATTTAAACTGGCCAGAGTTTTCTTAGGACAGTGGTGACCATGTAGGAGCCTGGATTTAGGACTCCAAGAAGGTATTCCTCATAATAACTTGGGGCTTGTCTCCAGTGATACAGGAGTGCTGAAGACGGGTTTGTTTGTTAGTTTGTTGTATGTTTGGTTTTTGATGTATTGCATTACCTGATGGAAATTTAAAAACTAGCTCATAAGCCATCAAGAGGAAGGTTCCATCTCAGAAAAGCCAATTTATAATTAAACCCAATGGGTTCACATCTTGATGAGTACAAAGCACCTCCAAATATAAGAGAAAGAATTATTACCTGCAACAGGTCATAAAGCACAGCCCTCCAGTAACAAAGGGTTTTGCGGTATTTTTATGCCTTCCCAGTGAGAAATCACTCCAAGCACTTACAGATTAACAAAAGGGAAATGCTTTCATAATAGCAGGCAATCAGTTCTAGCTGACGCAAAAGGGGAAACAAGCCCTGAACAGAAATCCTCAACTTCTAGAGATTCACAGCCCCACATTATGCTTTGAGAAATTAAGTGTTCTTTAAGACTCAGAAATGTCAAGGTTTCATTGTTTGGAGAAATGGGATATTTACAATGTAAAAATATTGCCATAGAGAAGGGCTGCTTTCCTGGGTTAGCTGGTAGCCAGAGTCACCTTGCCTGCAGGCAGAATTATGCTCTTCATGATAAGAGGCACAAACCTTGATTAGCTGCTGTCAGCCACGGTTGTCTGAACTGCCTGACAAAAGCAGAGTACCACTTTAGATAAGTTTTTACTTTGGTGTAACTTGTATTTTCTAAGCAAGTTTGTTGGCAAAATCTTTATAGTACACTTCATTACATCAAGAGAACATCTGGATTTCATTCAGAGAATCTATACAGACTCGTGTAGGAGTTAGCCTACTCCTTGAGCATTTTCAGATAAGGTTGTGGAGTGCACAGTTTAATGATTGAACGAGGGCTAGTGAGATGCATCAGAAAGTAAAGGCATTTGTGCATAAGCCTGATGACCTGAGTACAGACCTTGAAACCCACATAGTAAAAGGAGAGAAGCACTGATGCCTGCGAGTTGCCCCTCTCCCTCTATGTGCACATTGTAGCACATGAGTACCCCTACACACATACAAATTAAGTGCCCCCCCCGGAGGCAGGAGCAGCCTTGCTAGACCACAGAAGAAGACATTGCAGCCAGTCCTGAAGAGACCTGATAAGCTAGGGTCAGATGGAAGGGGAGGAGGTCTTCCCCTATCAGTGGACTTGAAAAGGGGCAGGGAGGACATGAGGGAGGGATGGGCGGATTGGTGGAAATGAGGGAGGGGGCTATGGCTGGGATACAAAGTATATAACCTGTGATTAATATAAAAATAAAATAAAATAAAATAAAATAAAATAAAAAAGGTAGTCAAAAAGGAAGTAGACAGAAATCCCTCTGACCATGCTCAGCTTGCACCATAAAATTTCGGCTGAGAATAAAGGAAAGGATTCTTTGAAAGTGTAATGCCCTTGAAGGTGCCATCTCTATTAAGTGGCTAACACAACTAACTTGATCAAAGTACAATGGAGTTCTTCATGCCATGTATCACTTAAGCAAAAACTTTAAGGATGCATGCAGACCCCTGAAAAACAAATTTTTCCTCAAAATACAAAATTCAAGTCAAGCTGAATCAGAATAGTTTTTCTTTTCTACCATTTCTTTGTTCTCATCATACAAAGCCCTCAATATTCTTCATGTAGAATGGAACTCTCATTCTGTTTTGCTTACTAAAGACTCTTCTAATAATGAATTGCAAATAAAGGTCAATTAAATCTGTTAGGTGTGATTTTGTTTCCTCTCCTTTCTTCAGGACACTAACAGCACTGATTTTCTAAAAAGCACTGATTCTCCTATCAGTGGTCTAGGGGAAGGGCATAGGGGGAGAAGAGAGAGGGAAGGTGGGATGGGGAGGAGATGAGGGAAGGGGTCACAGTTGGGACACAAAGTGAATAAATTGTAATAAATAATAATAAGCAATAAAAATGCAAAAAGCACTGATTCTCACTTAGGAGTACATGTAACTAAAAGTACACAAAAAGCCTTACATCTTAATGTTGCGTCTATCTCCTTTTCTTGACCTGAAGGCACATAAACTGTCATTAACCTCTTTTCCAGTCACTCTGAATTCCCAGAATAGCAGACTCTCCCTACAGTTGCCTCTTAGACTCTGCCAACCAGATGAAGGCAATTATTCCACAAATTAAAATAGAAGTAATCATCTACATCCTGAATCAACATAGACTACCTTGGACACCTTGAAGATCCACACCTTGATCAAGGCTGCTTAATTATGCATACTTCTTACTCTCTATAAACCCAAAGCTTCTCTGCTAGCACCCTGATGATGAAGGAAGGACTCAATAACCCCCCTTTTAAATTCCCCTTCTCAATATCTACAAATTGAATAAATCTCCAATTGGATCAGGCTATCATCTCCTTTACCTTACTCCATATGGTAGGAAACATTTTTTTTTCATGATGTGCATTGCCCTAAGAGACTGTAGTTAACAAGCAGTTTGTGCTCCATTTTAAGGCAGGACGAGGATGACTGCAGCCCCTGAGCAGACCTAGATACTGCACTATCTGTCAGGCATTACCCATCCAATACAGACTAATAGATTATCTCTACCTGAGAATATGAATGGAACTCAGCCCTTAAGTTTATTGAGGTGAATTGAGACTGTAGTTGCACATAGGTATATTAAAACCAGAAACGATGCCAGGTGCAAGAACTTAGCAGGCTTGACATAACAAGGAAAAAGTATAACTCCCTGACATGGACCCCGTAAAGAAATGGGCAAGTCATACTGTTATAGCATGGACCAACATCAACCAACGATCGACATCTTAAATGCATGTTAAGGACCAAGGACTCCTCCAAGATTCCTGGAGTTTTGGCTCCACATGGTACCTTGATGTTGATGCAGCCCACTCTACTGCTTGTTCACTAACTTGTGTGTCTGTCTTGCTCTAGACTGCTTCAGCTTTCACCTACCAGCTAAAATCTGCCATTTCACTCTCACACTGTATTAATGTCTTCAGTAGCAGCTCCCTTCCAGCATTGGTCTGGTTAATTATTTTACTATCTTAGCAATAGAGACTCAGCCAGCTTTTGAAACTTCTTGACCCCTGTTGAATGCTCTTTAACTAGTATTATTTAACATATATACATATATATATATATATATATATATCATGCAAATCTATTTACATTATTTAACTGGTGTGTGTTTGTGTGTGTATGTGTGTGTGTGTGTATCAGGACAGCTTAATCCTAACAAGAGATCTAGTTAATGTGTAGATATTGAGAAAAGGAATTTAAAAGGTGTCTAGTGTTTTGGAGTCTTTCATCAGGGTGCTAGCCGAGAAGCTTTGGGTTCAAACAGAGAGTAAGAAGTATGCATAATTAAGCAATTTTGATCAAGGTCTGGTCCTTCATCATCCCAAGGTATACATTCATATGCATATATATGGGTTAAAAATATATCTATAATATAATATGTTATATATAACTCCCATAAACATTGATAATACCCCACACATATATGTGAGTTAAATAACACTAAAGTATTATTTATTCAAATGATGTCTTGTTATGCCTAATATACACATGTAATTATGTCATTATTTTTGATATATCAAATAATATGTATCTATATGCTTATATGGGCTAAACAATGATAAACATTTTTTGATATATAAAAAAATACATGGATATAAAAGACTTTCCAGGGTTGCATTGTGCTAATCTGAATGCAATGGATAAAATCAATAGGTAAACTTGATAAGAGTATGTGATAACCTCAGTCAAAAAAACATTAAAGAGAAATGTATTGTCTTTTTAAAAGTGTATGTACACATATGTGGAAATGCGTTTGGATGAATATATGAAAAGGCCTGGTGAGTGCATACTACCTTATAAAATGATGTACTTTGAACTTTCTAAAACCTATTAAAATGATATCTTTCATTCTAATAGTTTTCATAAAATCCCAAAATGCTACTTATTTATATAAAAGTTATTAAACCAAGTTAAGAAGTTTTAGATTGGATACATTGGAATTTAATAAGGATTTTCTCCAATACCAACTCTGGACACTATTAATTAATTTTTCATTTCATGTAAAAATATATTCTCTACAATGTGCAATAACTATAAAATAAAAATAAAAGCTGGATGTTCTTGCACATGCCCTTAATCTCAGCACTTGTGAGGTAGTGGTAGGCATATTTCTGTGTGTTGAAGACCAGCCTAACATACAAAATGAGTTCCAGGATAGCTGGGGCTAAGAGAGATGATGCTTCAAAAAATAAAATAAAATAATTAAAATCTTTTATATTAATAAAAATGCATGTACATATTCAATCAGAGCAGCACCATTTGTTGACGATGCTATCTTTTTTCATTGTATGGTTTTGGCTTCTTTGTCCAAAATCAGGTGTCCAAAAGAGTGTGGGTTTTATTTCTGGGTCTTTAATTTGATTTCATTGATCCTCCAGTGTGTTTCTATGCCAGTACCATGCCATTTTTATTACTGTTGCTGTAAAATACAACTTGAGATCAGGGATGGCTACACGTAGAAAAATGCAAAAGATCCATACTTATCACCCTGTCCAAAAGTAAAATTTAAGTGGATCGAGGACCTCAACATGAAACCATTAACCCTAAATCTGTTAGAAAAAAAAGTGGGGAAGAGCCTTGAAGTCATTGGCACAAGAGACAACTTCTTAAACAGAACACCAACAGCACAGTCTCTAAGATCAACAATCAATAAATGGGATCTCAGGAAACTGAAAATCTTCTGTAAAGCAAAAGACACTGTCGTCAGAACAAAACGACTGCCTACAGACTGGGAAAAGATCTTCAACAACCTATATCTGAGAGAGGGCTAGTATCCAGAATATATAAAGAAATAAAGAAGTTAAAAAGCAACAAATGAAGTAATCCAATTAAAAAATGGGGTACAGAGCTAAACAGAGAATGCTCTGTAGAGGAATACAGAATGGCAGAGAAACACTTAAAGAAATGCTCTCAGGAAACTGAAAATCTTCTGTAAAGCAAAAGACACTGTCGTCAGAACAAAACGACTGCCTACAGACTGGGAAAGGATCTTCACCAGCCCTACATCTGACAGAGGGCTAATATCCAGAATACATTAGAAAAAAAACTCAAAATAAAACCCCACCAACAAATCAAATAATCCAATGAAAAAATGGGGCATAGAGCTAATTGGGAATTCTTAACAAAGGAATATCAAATGGCGGAGAAACAATTAAATGCACAATGTCCTTAGTCATCAGGGAGATGTAAATCAAAATGACTATGAAATTTCATCTCACACTTATCAATATGGCTAAGATCACACTTATCAATATCAAATGACAGATCAAGACAACATGGCAGCGCCAGGAGGACACTGTGTCTGAGGAGCAGGACAATATTTGCGGTACAGCGACCAAGAGCCTGAACACTGGACCCTAAAACACCAGCGATTGTGTTTCCCAGGTGAGAGAAAACTCCACAGTGTGGGAATCAGTCAGGTCCACTCTCAGGTCACACAGCCAGAACATGGAAGAGATCTGGGGTCGCGCGGGCACTCGGTCACCAGACCAGAATCACATGCCTGCGTATCCTGATCACCTTCCCAGGCTGAACTGTGGGCACAAAAACACCAGAGACTGGGAGTCCCAGTTGAGAGAAAAACCCACAAGGAAGGAAGGAAAAGGGACTGACCTCACGTCACCCAGTCTTTCCCTAGAAAAGGTCTCGCAGAATGGTGGGCTTGAGCTGCCAGCTCTGAACTAGGCTCCAGCTGTGAGCACAGATACGTGCTGTGTGCCCAACTCTCCATCACAGACAGAACTGTGCCCCAGAGCATCAGAGACTGGGTTTCCCTGTTGGGAGAAAACCCTACAGGGAAGGAAGCAAACAGAGACCGACTTAGGTTACCCAGGATTTCCCTGGAAAAGGTCCCTCAGACAGGTGGGTGGGCAAGCTGCTAGTCAGAGATGGGCCTACAACAACTAACCTACTTCTGCTCCCATGAGAACAGTGATCACCTGCCACTGTTTAATGCTTGGGTACTGGGGCACAGAGCTCCAACCTCAGACCTACAGAAGCCTGGGAACCCTGAGATCAACCCCCAGATACTGCTCTAAGGGGCAACCAGGTATCCATAACAAAACTGACCAAACCACAGGGAATCCAGGTTACAGCAGCAGCTCACTAAATTTATAGCAAGAAACCTAGAAGCAGGGCAGGTGTAACCAGGACTTCTCCGGGTGAGAGGAGAGCCCTCTTGACTAACAAGGACCACAGTTACCACTAAGATCTGTGTCCCTGAGGGGAGCGACAGCAATTCCTGAAAAACACTGGTCATTCAGTGAACATACCCAAAAAGCTGAGGAGGCCTCCTTTAGGAAAAACAATATTCCTGCCAAGGGGATTCTCTCCAACAGAGGATTCCAGGAACCACCAGGAACTAACACGCAACACCTAAGATAGCCCAATGGGTAGAGGCCAGCGTAAAAGCTCAACCAACAAAAGACAGAGCAATATGGCATCTCCAGAACCCAGTTATCTAGGGGCAAGCAGCCCTGGACACCCCAGCATAACTGAAATTCAAGATGACCTAACATCTATGCTTATGAAGAGGATAATAGAGGAAACAAAGAACTAGAGGAAGATAAAGTCAAACAGATTATGGCCATCCGTAAAGAAGTATAGGAAGTTGTAGCCAAAAAGTTTGTGGACTTTAGAGAGGAAATACTTAAATCACTGAAAGAAATAAAAGAAACAGAGGATTGTTCAAACAAACAGTTGAAAGAATTGAAGAAAAAACAGGAAAATACAGTGAGACAGGTGAAGGAAATCAAGACGGCTCAAGATCTGAAGATAGAATTGGAAAAATTACAGAAAACACAAATGGAGGAAATTGTGGAGAGAAAAAACTTAGAGAAGAAAGCAGGAACTACAGAGGTAAGCATAACCAATAAACTACAAGAGATGGAAGAAAGAATCTCAGGTGTGGAAGATACAATGGAAGAAATCGATGTATCTGTCAAAGAAAATGTTAAATCTAAAAAAATTTCTGACACACACCGACCAAGAAATTCAAGACAACATAAAAAGACAAAACCTAAGAATAATAGGAATAGAGGAAAAAGAAGATTCCCTCCTCCAAGGCCCAGAAAATATTTTCAACAAAATCATTGAAGAAAATTTCCCCAACTTAAAGGAGAGGCCAATAAGAATACAAGAGGCCTACAGAACACCCAACAAATTAGACCAGAAAAGAAAATCCTCCAGCCACATAATAATCAAAAGAGTAAGTATATAGAACAAAGAAAAATTTAAAAGCTGCAAGGGAAAAAAACAAGTAACATATAATGGCAAACCCATCAGAATCACACCTGATTTCTCAACAGAGACTATGAAAGCCAGAAGGGCCTGGACGAATATCATGCAGACCCTAAGAGAACACAGATGTCAGCCCAGGCTACTATACCCAGCAAAACTCTCATTCCTCATAGACGGAGAAAACAAGGTATTCAATGACAAAAACAAATTTCAACAATACCTACACACAAATCCAGCATTAGAGAAGACACTAGAAGGAAAACTACAGCCCAAGAATACTAACTACTTTCAAGAAAACACAGGAAATAACTAACCTTACTACAGTAAAACAAAAAGTAACCAAGCACACAAACTTACTAGCACAGCCAACATCAAAATCAAAGGATCTAACAGCCACTGGTCATTAATCTCTCTCAACATCAATGGACTCAATTCTCCAATAAAGACACAGATTAACAGCATGGATGCATAAACAAGACCCAGCAATCTGTTGCATACAAGAAACACACCTAAGTCACAAAGATAGACATTACCCGAGCGTAAAATGCTGGAAGACAGTTTTCAAAAAAAAAAAAAATGGACCCAAGAAGCAAGCAGGAGTAGCCATTCTAATATCTGATAAAATAGACTTCCAACCAAAATTAATAAAAAGAGATGGGGAAGGACACTTCATACTCATGAATGGAAAATTCCACCAAGAAGACATCACAATCCTGAACATCTATGCCCCAAATACAAGGGCACCCACAGTTGTAAAAGAAACATTGATAAAACTTAAACCACACATAGATACCCACACATTAATAGTGGGAGAACTCAACACCCCACTCTCAACAAAGGACAGGTCAACATATCAGAAATTAAACAACAACAACAACAACAAAACAAAACAAAACAAAAAACCAATTTCTCTAACAGAGGTCATGAGTCAAATGAACCTAACAGACATTTACAGAACCTTATACCCAAACAAAAAAGAATTTACCTTCTTCTCAGCACCTCATGGAACCTTCTCCAAAATAGACCATATGGTTGGTCACAAAGTGAGCTTCAACATATACAAGAATATTGAAATAATTCCTTGTGTCCTATCTGATCACCAGGAACTAAAGCTGGACCTCAACAACAAAAAAATAGCAAAAATATACAAAAAAATAGCAAAAAGCTTACACACACATGGAAACTGAACAACGTGCTGAGTCAGGGAAGAAATAAAGAAAGAAAATAAAGTCTTCCTAGAATTCAATGAAAATGAAGACATAACATAACCAAACTTATGGGACACAAAGAAAGCAGTGCTAAGAGGAAAGTTCATAGCACTAAATGCCTTCAAGAAGAAATTTGAGACATCTCATTCAAGCAACTTAATGGATCACCTGAAAGCCCTAGGAAAAAAAAGAAACAGACACAGCCAAAAGAAGTAGACTGCTGGAAATAATCAAACTTAGGGCTAAAATCAATAAATTGGAAACAAAACAATTCAAAGAATCAATGAAACCAAGAGCTGGTTCTTAGAGAAAATCAACAAGATAGACAAACCCTTGGCCAAACTAACTAAAAGGCAGAGAGACACCATCCAAATCAACAAAATCAGAAATGAAACGGAGGACATAATTACAGACACCGAGGAAATCTAGACAATCATTAGGACTTATTTCAAAAGTTTATATGCCCTGATATATTTGGTCCTTGCAGAGCTCCTGTCCTCTCCAGATCTTAATAACTCCTCCTTCTTTCATGTGATTCTATGCACTCTGCCAAAAGTTTGGTTATGTGTCTTAATATTTGCTTTGATACACTGCTAGGTAAGAGTCTTTCCAGGGGCCACTGTGGTAGGTTTTGACCTGCTACTTGTTTTCTCCAACATCCAATGTCCATCCCATTTGTCTTTCTAAGTGAGGATTGATCATCTTACCCCAGGTCCTCTTCCTTGTTTATGTTCTTTAGGTGTATAGATTTCAGTATGTTTATCTTATCTTATAGGTTTATATAAATAGGTACCCTAGTAAAGGGAACAGGGACTATTTGGGACATAAACTAAATGGCTGGCTCTTCGACCTCCCCACCCCCCAAGGGAGGAGCAGCCTTGCTAAACCACAGAAGAGGACATTGCAGCCAGTCCTGAAGAGACCTGATAAGCTAGAGTTAGATGGAAGGGGAGGAGGTCCTCCCTATCAGTGGACTTGGAAAGGAGCAGGGAGGAAATGAGGGAGGGATGGGGCGGGGGAAGGAAAGGAATGCAGGAGGGGGCTATGGCTGGGATACAAAGCAATAACCTGTGATTAATATAAAATAAAATAAAAATGTTAAAAAATCTATATGCCACAAAATTTGAAAATCTAAATGAAATGGACGATTTTCTTGATCGATTACACTTCCCAAATCTGAATCAAGACCAGGTAAATCACTGAAATAGTCTTATATCCGCTAAGGAAATAGAAGCGGTCACCAAAAGTCTCCCATCCAAAAAAAGCCCAGGACCAGATGGTTTCAATGCAGAATTCTACCAGACCTTCAGAGAAGAGCTAACTCCAGTTCTCTTCAAACTATTCCACAAAATACAAACAGAAGGAACACTACCAAACTCATTCTATGAAGCCACAGTCACCTTGGTACCTAAACCTCACAAAGACCCAACAAAGAAAGAGAATTTCAGGGCAATCTCCCTTATGAACATTGATGCAAAAATAATCAACAAAATACTTGCAAACTGAATCCAAGAGGACATAAACCCACACACTTATGGACACCTGATTTTTTGACAAAGATGCCAAAACCATAAAATGGAAAAAAAGATAACATCTTCAACAAATAGTGCTGGTCTAACTGGATGTTACATGTAGAAAAATGCAAATAGATCCATACTGATCACCCTGCAGAAAACTAAAGTCCAAGTGGATCAAAGACCTCAACATAAAACTAGACACACTAAATCAGATAGAAAAGAAAGTGGGGAAGAGCCTTGAACTCATTGTCACAGGAGACAACTTCCTGAACAGAACACCAACAGCACATACTCTAAGATCAACAATCAATGAATGGGACCTCATGAAACTGAAAAGCTTCTGTAAAACAAAAGATACTGTCATCAGAACAAAACGAATGTCTACAGATTGGGAAAGAATCTACACCAACCCTCTATCTGACAGAGGGCTAATATCCAGTATATATAAAGAACTACAGAAGTTGAAAAGCAACAAATCAAATAATCCAATTAAAAAATGGGGAACAGAGCTAAACAGAGGACTCTTGATAGAGGAATATGGAATGGCAGAGAAACACTTAAAGAAATGCTCAACATCATTAGCCATCAGGAAATGCAAATCAAAATGACCTTGAGATTTCACCTTACACCCATCAGAATGGCCAAGATCAAAAATTCAAGAGACAGCACATGCTAGAGAGGTTGTGGAGAAAGGGGAACCCTTCTCCACTGCTGGTGGGAATATAATCTTGTACAACCACTCTGGAAATTAATCTGGCGCTTTCTCAGACAACTAGGAATAGCGCTCAAGATCCAGCTATACCATTCCTAGGCATATATCCAAAAGAAGCTCAAGTACACAATAAAGACATTTGCTCAACCATGTTTGTATCAGCTTTATTTGTAATAGCCAGAAGCTGGAAACAACCCAGATGCCTCAACTGAGGAAAGGATACAGAAATTGTGGTACATCTACACAATGGAATACTACTCAACAATAAAAAGCAAGGAAATCATGAAATTTGCAGGTAAATGGTGGGAACTGGAAAAGATC
>CM053742.1:79593530-79609596 GCA_028658305.1 Pachyuromys duprasi
ATATAGGATAAACATATTAAAATCTATATAGTCCTAAAGAAGCTAAACAACAAAGAGTACCATAGGGAAGATGCTTAATCCTCATTCAGAAGTATAAACAAGATAGACATCAGAAGTGGGAGAAGACAGGGAACAGGACCAGACCCTAGTACAGAGGGCCTTTGAAAGACTCTACCCAGCAGAGTATTGAAGCAGATGCTGCAACTCATAACCAAAGTTTGGGCAGAGTGCAGGGAATCTTATGGAAAATAAAGTGGTGACAGAAAGAGCTGGAGGGCACAAGAGCTCCACAAGGAGACCACCAGAACCAAAAATCTGGGCCCAGGGCTCCTGCAGAGATTGATGCATCAAGCAGGGACCATACATGAAGAGGACCTAGACTATCTTCTCAGATGTAGCCCATAGGCAGCTCACCCTCCATGGGGATGCCTTAGTAAGGGGAGCAGGGGCTGTCTCTGCCATGAAATAAATAGCTTGTTCTTTGATCATCTCCCTCTGGTGAAGTGGCCTTACCAGGCCACAGACAAAGAGGATCCAGAGAGTCCTGTTGAGACCTGATAGGCTATTATCAAATAGTAGGGGCAGAGGACCACCCTTTCAGTGTACTAAGAGAGGGAAATAGTGGGGGCAGAGGTAGGGAAGGTGGGACAGGGAGGAGATGAAGGAGGGGACAGCAGCAGGGATACAAATGAACAAATTATAATAATTAGAATTTAATAAGGAATTATGCTGGTCTACTAAAGTGGTAGTAAAAGATGTTTTTCTCAGGTCCATAAACTCACTAGCTTCAGGTATCTAGCTAGGTTTCCAGTACTGGGCATGATTTTCCTACTGTTGAGTGGGCCTTAATACCAATTAGACAACTGTTGATTGCCAACAACATGTGAGTGCCACTTCTTGCACATTTATGCATATCTTGCCATGCTGGTAATTGGTCACGGTTCATAAGTGTTGCAGCTGCATAGGACTTTTTCATTGTCTTTCTCTTGCCAGGTTGCATAGTATTTTCTGGAACCATTGAAACTACACGACGGGGAAGAGGCTTTCAGGTCAGATCCAGTTTGAGTCATCTGAGACATGTGTCCTATGTGTGTGGTGGCTTCAATAATAGGAGCAAACAAGGGCTGTACTGCTATTGTTTGGAGAGTCACATGGACTACCTTACCAACCCTTCCAAGCTGGTACTAGGGTTTCTGTTAGCCTATTGTTCTTGTAAAGAACATTGTCAGCTCAAGTAACCTAACTTTTCTAATATGCACATGTATATATATATATGCACACATATGCTTATATGCATAGTATATGATTTTAAATAAATATAAAATAATGATTCCTTGAAGTTTTATCAAACAGCCTTAGTGTTAATTGTCTCTTGTTCATCCTTCTTGTTCATTACCTCCCCAGTTGGAGGTCCTCACCATTGTTCTTTTTCCCATCACTTCATATCACTGTATTTTGCTATCCCCCACCTTGCCACTCACAATTGTTTCTTTATATTTTCCTGGATTTTGTGGTTACTGTATGTTGTATACTCACATCTGAGGATTTGGAGCTAGAAACTGCAGGTGAGAGAAAACCTGAGGCTTACCTGCAAATTCTGTGATTTCATATTTTCTTACAGCTAGGTAATATGTTATATATATGTACAAAATTTTTTATTATCTGTCACTTGAGGGACACTAAAGTTGTTTCCATTTCCTGGCTGTTGTGAATAGAGCAGCAAAAAATACGCCCAAGCAAGTTTACATGGCTTATGATATTCAGTTCTTTGGGCATATGCCACAGACTGGTATAGCTGTGTCATATGGTAGAATAATTTTTATTTTTTGAGGATTATTCATGAATTTCCTGAGTGGTAGGTACTGCATTGGGTCATAATAATAATAATAACAATAATAATAATAATAATAATAATAATATGACCATGATTCAAGAATTCGAAAATCCATCTATTTCTTTGTTCAGTAAAGTTAGAGTTTTACTTTAAAAAATACTGAAATAATCTACTTAGAAAAAGAAGGAAGTTTCTTTTCGTTCATTCTTTTCATAATTTCAATACATGGTTGGTTGATTTCACTACTTTGGGGCCTGAGGTTAGACAGCAGATCACAGTGGAAACACATAATAGAGCAAAAGTTGCCTCCTTGTGACTCCAAAATAAAACCAGGAAGAGGAAGGAAGCTGCTACAAACATGTGGAAAAAAAACAATGGAAAAAATTTTAATTAAATGTTAACTGATTTTTTTCTAATCTTTGGAAAGATATTGACATGAATGTAAAGGAGTATTGCAAAACTATCAAAATTGTGATTAAAAAGGATTTTCTCCACAGTGTATAATAGTCAAATATTCTAAGGCTCCAAAGAAAGGAATCACAGGTTACATTTTAAAGTATCGTTTTAAAAAAATGACATATTTCTTTTTTTTTTTTTTGGTTTACTTTTTTTAAATTAAATTTATTTATTTTTATCTCAATCACAGGTTAGGTATTTTGAATCCCAGGCGTAGCCCCCTCCCTCATTCCCTCCTATCCTCCCACTTCCTCTCTCATCTCCCTCCTCCCCGCCCCCTCCAAGTCCACCAACAGGGGAGGACCTCCTTCCCTTCCATTATACCCCAGCTTATCCTGTCTCCTCAGGGCTGGCTGCAATGTCCTCCCCTGGGATCTAGCCAGAAAAATGACATATTTCTAAACAGCAACTGCATAGGCACAGAAGGACAAGAATAATGAATCATAAGTCATAACACAAATTAAAGTTCAATTAAGAATGCCATATACACACACGGTATATACTCACTTATAAGTGGCTGTTAGACCTGTAAGATAAAATAAACATACTGAAATCTGTACACCTAAAGAAGATAAGCAAGAAAGAGGACCCTGCGTAAGATGATCAACCCTCACTTAGAAAGACAAATGGGATGGGCATTGGATGTAGGAGTAAACAAGTAACAGGACAGAAGCCTACAACTAAGGGCCTCTGAAAGTCTCTACCTAGCAGCATATCAAAGCAGATACTGAGACTCATAACCAAACTTTCAGCAGAGTATAGGGAATCATATGAAAGAAGGGGGAGTTAGTATGACTTGGAGAGGACAGGAGCTCCCCAAGGACCAAATATATCTGGGCACAGAGGACTTTTGTGAGACTGTGTCTCCAACCAAAGACCATGTATGGAGATAACCTAGAACCTCTGCTTGGATGTAGCCCAGTATCCAAGTTGGTACCCTAGGAAGGGGAACAGGGACTATTTCTGTCATGAACTCAATGGCCGGCTCTTTGACCTACGCCTCACCCACCCACCCGAGGGAGGAGCAGCCCTGCTAGGCCACAGAGGAGGACTTTGCAGCCAGGCCTGAAGACACCTGGTAAGCTAGGATCAGATGAAAGGGGAGGAGGTCCTCCGGTATCAGTGGACTTGGAAAAGGTCAGGGACAATATGAGGGAGGGAGGGTAGTATTCGGAGGGAGTGAAGGAGCGGGATACAGCTGGGATAAAAAATTAATAAACTGTAACTAACATTTAAAAATAAAAATTTAATTTAAAAAGTTAACTTTACAAAATAAATAAATAAATAAATAAATAAAACATTTCTACCTATATTAGAAAAAAAAGAATGCCATATACGTACAATCTAGACATACTGGCACATTTCTATAATCTCTGAACAGTGAGGCTGAAGCAGAAGGATCATGAGTTTGAGGTGAGCCCAGACTGCAGAAAGAGCTGCTTCAGAAAAAGCAAACAAAAAGAATACTATATAATATAAACACTAAAGTTTTATTCAGCCATAAAGGCATACATGTACCTTCGGATTTCATCTCACCTGAGTCTGAATATCTATAATTAAGAAAACAACTGAAACGAATGTTGGTGAGGTGTTGGTGGGATTACAAACTGTTGTATCTACTCTGGATTAGTAAGGGGAATTCCCAAAAAAGCTAAAAAATAAATCAACAATATGACCAAACTATAACACTTTTTTGCATATTCCTAAAAGATTCAACAATATACTCTGTAATACTTGTTCAGCCATGCTTATTGGTGCTCTATTTTTAATAGCTAGGAAATTGAAACAGTTTAAGTGTTCTTCATGGATAAAGAGAATGCGGTACATATACATAGTGGCACACTATTCAGCTGTAAAGGAGAATGAAATCATGAACGTTGTAGGAAGAAAATGGATAGAACTAGATACTATATTGAGTGAGGTAATCTAGATATGGAAAGACAAACACTATATGACCTCTCCAATCTGTGATTACTATTTCCAAATCTTCAGACATGAGCATGTAAACTGCCGTAACCACAGAAACCAGTAGAAGGAAACAATGGTAGAGGTAGACTTTAAGGGAACTTTTCTAGATAGGTGACTAGGGGGAAAGGTATAAAAACAGGGAGAAGGTAATATTGGGGGAAAAGCAGTAGGAAAACACAGAAGAATGGGAGAGGCATAAATAACATTAAGGATGCTTGAAAACGACAAAGGAAATTATTTTATATTTACTTAAGTTACAAACAGACAGATAGATGGATGGATAATGAAGGTATACCACTTGGGGTGATAACACTCCCCCAAGATCCATAGACTAACAAATGCCTTAGCAGGCACAAGAAACCTTATTTTTGAGTTGTTGGTCAGGGGCTTCCATGAGATACCTCAAACAACATAGTTATTGCTGTTGCTATTGTTCTTGGTTGCATCCTAGATGTTGAGAGTAAATTCCTGTTGCTGAAGGTTCTATGAATTTTGGGCATAAGACTTATGGCTGGGCCATATCTTAAATCCTCTTCCCTGAGGACTAGCTTTCATAGTTTCAGAAGTTGATATGAAAGTGGCTAAGGGAGGAAAGTATCAATAGTCTTACCCAGCTGTTATGTCTATGAACCACAAAAATGACAAGCTATTCCTAAAAATACATTAGCGGCACTTATATCTTGATGGTAATTGTACTAATTCTATTAATTGTCCTCAGAACCTGCTTGAAAGAAGGGAAACCATGCCTGATTTTTGTAAACCTAGACAACTGTAAGTGGCTCAACATACATATCAATCAATAAAGGTAATTCATGACATAAATGCAATAAAAGGCCTTTGACAAAATCCAGTACCCATTCACTATAAATGTCTTAGAGAGGCTATGAAAAAAGTTAGCACTCTTCAACCTAATAAAGGATGTATAATGACAAACATACAGTCTCTATCATGACAAATGAAGAAAAACCTCAATCATCCCCACTAAGATCAAGAACACAAAAGAGTGTAAAATGTATTCAAATAGAAAACTGCAGAGTGTATCTGTTTGTGGATGATATAATTCTATACATATGAAACTTTAAAGACTGCATTAGAAAATTCCAAAAGATGATAAAAACTTTCAGCAAAGTGGAAGGACATAAAATTAACATGAAGAAATTAGTAGCCTTTTTATATGCTAATATGAAATATACTGAGAAAGAAATTAGGGAAACAGTATCATTCACAACAGCATCCTGCATTCTATCTGGCTATAATGAAGAAAGATAGATACCAACAACAACAGAAACTGCAGGAAGTACCCATACTCATGGAGACAACACGGAAGAAATCAAGGAGATAATTTGAAAGTTTCTAAGTTTGAATGAGAATGAAAATAAAGCATACCAAAATCCAAAGGAACTAATGAACACAGTCCTAAGAGGACATTTTATACTGCTAAATGCAGACATCAAATTTTTGAGAGCTCTCAAATTAAAACCTGAATGGCACATCTTAAAACCTTTGGGAAATAATTAAAGCAAACTACCAAACAATTGCTGGGAATATATAATTAAAATTATGGCAGAACTTAATGAAATGGAAGCAAAAAAACAGACAATACAAAGAACTCATAAAATGAAAAGCTAGTTCTTGAAAAGATAAACAAAACTGAGAAGAGTTTATCTAATTAACTAGAAGAAAACATAGAGAGAAAAGAAAAATTAATAAAATTAGAAATCAAAGTGGAGAAACTACAACAGATACTCATGAAATTAAAAAAATCATTTGGGCACATTTTTGAAACCTCTATTCCAACAGATTGGAAAATCTTTTTTAAATGGATGAATTTCCAGATTCACACAACATAACAAAATTAAATCAAGATGAAATAAATAATTTAAAAAGATCCACAAACAGCAATGAGATTGAAGCAGAAAAAAAATCCCCCAACTATAAAAAGCCCAGAACCAGATGGACTCAATTCAGAATTCTGCCAAAACTCCAAATAACTAACACCACCAATACTACTTAAAGGATTACATAAAATTATAAAGGAAAGAAGGCTGCAAAACACATTTTATAACGCCAGTATTATCATGATACCCAAACCAGATAAAGATACAAAAACACTAGAAATTCTACCTGGCTACAGGAGGTGGCAACTTCAGGTTCTCTAATAATGACAACATGAATTTTGCAGACAAATGGATGGAACTAAAAACAATCATCCTGAATAAAGTAATCCAGACCCAGAAAGACATCCGTGGTATGTACTCACTTATAAGTGGATATTACCCATAAAATACAGGATTACCATGCTAAAATCTACACACACAATGAAGCCAAGGAGGGCCCAAGGGAGGATGCTTGTATCTCACTCAGGAGTGGAAATAAAATAGACATGTAAAGTTGATGGAGGGAGGGGAGTGGATGAGAGATGGGTTAAGGAGGGCAATGGGAATGGGAATTACATATGAGGAAAAAAAGGAGTTGGATGACACAGGGCTGGGAAGGCTGGGAGAGAGAACTGAAATCAGCTGCTAGCTGAGAATCCTAGGGGTTAAGGCCCATGGAGTTACCACCTTCTGCAGCCAGTTGCTACTCCTAGTGGAGGGAGGTGGACACCAAATCACCGATAAGACCTTTGACCGAAAATTCATCCTGTCTACAAGAAGTGTAGTGGTAAAGATGGAGCAGAAATTGAGGGAATGGCAAACCAATGACTGGTCCAACTTGAGACCCACCCCATGGGAGAGAGCCAAGCCCTGACACTATTAATGATACTCTGATATGCTTGCAAACAGGAGCCTATGAGAACTGTCTTTTGAGAGGCTTCATCCAGTAGCTGATGGAGACTGATGCAGAGAGCCACAGCCAAAAAATAGGGTAAGCTTGGTGGGGAGTTCTGTGGAAGGAAAGTTCTGTGGGAGAAAAGATAGAGGGAGAAGGAGGGGTCAAGGACACCACAAGAAGACCTACAGAGTAAACCATCCTGGGCGTATGGGTGCTCATAGAGTCTCAACCACTAACCAAACAGCATGCATGGGCTGGATCTAGACTCCCTACATATATGTAGCTGATGTGCTGCTTGGTCACCCTGTGCTGGTCCTAACAATGGGGAGTATTGGCTCTCTCTGACTCTGGTGCATGCCCTTTGATCACTTTCCCCTAGCTGTGTTGCCTTACCAGGCTTCAGTGGGAGAAGATGCCCTTAGTTTTGCTGGGACTTGAGGTGTTGAGGTTGATTAGTACTCCTTGGGCTCTCCCCTTCTCTGAGAAGAAAAGGGGAAGGGAGAGGGGCATAAGAGTGGGACTGAGAGGAGAGGAGGGAGGGCCCTGGGATTAGGCTGTAACATGATTAAATAAATAAATGAGAAAAACTTAAACTGATATCTTACTGTGTACTTAGACTATTTGTTGAACTTGCCTTTATGAGAATAATTGTTTGCTTTGTTTAAGCTTTGTTTTTTCTTAATTTTATTGGTCTTATGCTTTTATACCACACTTTCTGATTTTGTGTTTTTATGAATTTTTCTTGTGTGTTTCTTTTGTTTTCTTCACTGTTTTTACTTGTTTGTTTGTTTGTTTACTTCTGGTTTCTTTGCTTTTCTTATTTGCCTGCTTGTTTTCTAAACAGAGAAAGAAAGCATAGAGTTGTACCTGTATGGAGGTGGAAATGAGATGCGGAAGGAGAAACTGTGATTAGAATATATTATATGAATTTTCAATTAAAAGAAAGAAAGAATAATGTATAGAGCAGAAATTAACACGGATGAGCAGGTTATTTAAAAAAAATGAGAAACCAGTGTCACTAGCAAACCTCTTTGGCTTATATTTCCCACATAAGTAATCTTTACAACCTGAGCTAATGCAGAACTTTTACATTAAGATATGTACTCTTCCATGACCCCAATCCTGTTTGTCTGTTAGGATAATCATTTACAAAAAACATTAAATGGGATAAAAACAAATATCCACTATAAATGTGGAAAGTCACACTGCTTGATAGTGTTTGCCCATTATCTGGGTCAGTTGGTGTCAGTTGGAGCCTCTAACCTTATCCCTTGCAAAACTCTATTAAAGATTTCTGTAAAGTATCCCTTTTTTCTCTCTCATCTGGTGCTTTCTGTGCTGTTCAACAAATGAAGAGCTAACGCCTTTTGTGAAAGTCTCAACTGGGTCTCCTACCTCTGTCATTCTTAGAGGTGTCCAGGAAAGTGAAAGAAAGAAAGACTTGGGAGAAGAGGATTGAGATGCACAGATGAGTGAGGTCATTTGCATATTACCTGCCCCTCTTAAGTTTATATAATACAAGATTGTTTGGTAGTTTGTTAGTAGCATGCTCCCTTGGTTGAATAAGCTTATGCAGGTTTAAGGTCCCAGTTTTATTCTGGTGATGCCTTCTCTTTTTTAATCACTGTCATCTTCTCTACCACCCTAATTGCTATCCCCCTGCTCTGGATGATATCAAGCCACAAGTCAATCAGAAAGTACTTTATTGATTCCCATGGGGAAGATGTTACCTCATCCGGTGTGCATTAGAAGCTAGTTTGTTGTGGTTCATTTGGAAAATGACAGGCTGGAAAAGAGGACCATTACTTGACATAGACAAGGACAAATAACTGCATAAACAAAGCCAGTGTGCTAGAGAATAAAAGACTGAAGAGTCTAAGACACCAAATCCCTCAGTTGCAACCTAGGTTTTGACAGTTCTGGTTAGGTGGCCTCAGGAAAAGTAATTAATCTTCGCATGCTTCTTGTACTTTCTTGTCATACAGAGGATGTGCTCTTAGGTTTTGTCAACTTAGCAAAACTACAGTCACCTGGGAAAGTGGAGTCTAAAATGGGGAAATGTTTCTATCAGATTGGACTGTGGGCTTGTCTGTGGGGGAATTTTATTGATTAATAATAGATGTGGGAATTCTATTATGCTGAAATCCTTATTCTGACCCTCTGGAGGAAGAAGAGCTATTTGGCATTGCTCATGTTTGAGATGTGTGAGTGGGTTCTCTCCTCTCCCCTTTGTTTCTAGCACACACACACACACACACACACACACACACACACACACACACACACACCAGCAAGAAAGTAAAACTTGAACTTCAAAAGAGATGAGTTATCTCCGTGGGCCACAAAAGAATAGTAATTATTCACAAAACCAGTGGCCAAAGAGTTATTGTCAATTGTGTCTATTGAAATCATTTTTGTAAGGAAATATGATTTTGAACCTTTGGGACAGATCAGATGATGTGAAATATTCTGTCCAGTAATGATGGGACAATCTTAGATAAATGCAGATTTTTAACTAATCAAAACATAGATTGTGACAAAGATAAATCTTAATGGGTCTGGATATTTATAACTTATAAAGGAGGTTTGACTATTAGTCATAACTGAGGGATAACCTGTAGAAAATCCCTACTGAGGTACTTCAATTTGAAGCTAACATGGTTTTACCATTCTTTAATTTTTTTCTTCAGGATTTAATATCCTGAATTACCCCTACTGATTAATGCAAGCTATGTTCTAGTTGCCATCTTGCTCTCTTGCCTCAAAATCCTCTTCCTCAAGCCACATGCGGTGGCGCACACCTGTAATCCCAGCACGTATGGTGGTAGAGGCAGGCAGATTGCTGTGAGTTCAAGGTTAGCCTTGTCTACAAAGTGAGTCCAGGACAGCCAAGGCTACACACAGAAACCCTGTCTCAAAAAACAAAACAAAACAAAAATCCACCTTTGTATATGATAGCCATACAAATACACCCAAATTGTTACTTAAACTAGCTGATATATAATGTATTAATCTATTATATTTTGCTATATTAATATATTGAAGTTTTGTATTATGTTCTGCAAAATAATTAATTTATATTCAGAGCAATAGAAATCTTATTGAATGTGCAGATTTCCAATAACATTTCCTCAAAAGTTCTGATTTAGTAGATGATTCTAGTAGTCTATACTAAAAAAAAAAAAACTTGAATGGATTGGATTAAGTTGTTTCTTTAGTTGTAACTTTTTTGACAGCTTCAACTGGAAATTGCATATCTTGAACAGTCAGGTACTGATTGTACCACAACAAGCCAAATGTCATCAAGATGAAGATAAGATTACTGTCTGCAATAATTGTGACAAATAGCTCTACTCATGATCCAAAGATCCATTATCACATATCTATTTTTATTTCTTTCATAATAATTTAATGAGCATTTGAGAAACATAGGTAGGGAACCAACAGTTTGAGTCTAGCCTAACTATGTATAAATAAATAAATACCACAAAGCTGGGTGTAGTAGCATGTGCTTGTAATTCCAGCACTCCAAAAGCAAAGAAAGGAGGATTTCATGAGTTCAAAACAAATAAGAGATTCTTAGGGAGTTATAAGCTTTCTTGGGCTATGGAATGATTTCCTTGCCAGCTAAGGCAATATAGAGAGTTTGTATACAGCTAAACAAATAAGCAAACAAGTAAAATTATCACAATTACTACGCTATTTGTTATAAAAATTTACACTAAGATGCTGAAATAGAGGGGATTGCAAAATAAGGAGGATGTAATAGAAGGTTCTCATCCTTTTTACCTGTTTTGTATATATTTACTGGGCTATATTTCATTGTAAAATTCCATGCTATTACCATGTAACTGGTGCCAATACAGTTTTTTTCTAGTATATAATTTGGACTTACCTTGTATTTTGGACCTCAAAATGAAACCATAATTTAAGCAAGTGGATGAAAGGGAATGAAGAAGATTTATGGAATGAGGTAGAAGCTCATGAGATACAACAAACATTATGGAGAAGGAACATCTTATTAGGAAAATGGTTGTTTAAGAATTCAAATGTATTCAATAGACCAGGAACTCAATCTGAAAGAAGGTTGTAGATGAAAATAGTGATACACACTTTTAATCTCAGCATTTGTAAGCAGAAGCATGTGGATCTTTGTGAGTACAAGGCCAACATTGTCCACATAATGAGCTTCAAGCCCATCAAGTCTATATAGTGGGACCTATATAAAGGTTTCTTGAAACCCTGAGAGAGAGAGAAAAAAAAAACAGCTAAACACTAATGGATATAAAAAAGACCACATGAAAACTGATATCACTGTTGTCAGTTACAATGTTAGTCATCTATGAATACATCCAGAGCTTTAAAGATGGCAAACTTTATTCAAATCATACAAAATGAGATACATGTGTATGACAGAAATCATTATTAACCAAAATCTAGTCTTCCCATCTTCCATAATGGTAGTATACAAGCAGATCTATAGGCCCAGGATCACTAGATATTTTTTTTTAATCTACAAATTTAGACATCTGATGAAATTTTCTTTCATGAATTGCTTGAGTGTAGAAATTATGTGCCATTTCCAGGCCTGGCCCATGGGAACATCTACATTGTCAGTTACATTCTTTCCCCCTTTCCCATGGTGGAAATGACAATGAGCAGGAAAACTGTGAAATCTACAGCTTGAAAGTAACAGAGACCATGGGAATCAGACTTTTAATAACTAAGTAAAGCAGTAATGACCCTACAGAAAATACACAAATGAAAAATGAAACACTGTATCCAAAAGATTAACAACACTTCTACTGTGTTTATACAGTTTGGTTGGGTCTATTTGTTATAACTATTTAGCCTTCGTTAATTAGTACAAACCCATAGCTGAAGCTGAAGCTTCAGTTCAGAAATCTATGAAGGATATTCTCCAGTTAGGGCCTATTGGAAGATAAATACAAGCACAAAGGGTGTAGAGCAGGAACCTGATGATGCAAAGTGCCTCCAGCCCTTTCTGTGGTTAGGGAAATAGAGAAAAACAGAAGATTGATATTTGAACAATTTCTGTATTAATTACTTTTCTATTGCTGAGATAAAACGCCATGACTAAGGCAACTTACAGAAAGAAGGGTTGATTTGGGCCTACAGTTCCATCTTCATAAAAGTTCATCACTATCACAGTAGGGATGCATGGCAGTAGACAGACAATGCAGCTGGAGCAGAATCTGAGAACTTGCATCTTAAATCACAAGCACAAAGCAGAGGGAGTGAACTGAAAATGGTGTACGGCTTCAAAATATAAAATCTGGCCACCAGTGACATACCTCCTTCAGAGAAACCTCGCCTATGAAACCTACCCTAACTGTGCCACCATTTGGAGGCCAAGTATTCAAATGACACAATGGGGAATATCTCATTCAAGCCACCATGGCTTCAAACTATAAACTTTCTTTAGTCAGTTGCCTATTATAAACTTGATGCTTGTTTAATAAAACAATAAATAAATGAAGCAAAAAAATCAATTAAAAATGAAAGATTGAATACTGAAAAGGTAGAAAATTAATGGAGAATATCCTGAACAAGAGATTTTAAAGGTGTATGGAAAGATAAAGTCACACTTTAGGGAAATCCAAGTGAAACTACCAGAGCAAATTTCTAAATTTTATTAGAAATATTTAAGACACTATAAATAATTGATGAACACAGTTGTAAAAGAAACAAATATTCTATGGCTCTGTCTAACTACTGTACAGGGCAATTAGTAGATGCATGAGAAACATCTGTTGAGAGAACTGAAGGGTCTAAAGGCTCCCCTGTGTGCCCTCCATTATTAGGAAGCTCTTTGTGGTGGAAAAGGCTGGACAGGAGCTGGGAAATTCTCTTTTGGATGCCACAGAGACAAAGACTGTTTGAATATAAACACACTAAGATTCAGAGGATTCAGGTGCCAAGTGAATCTAAGAAGACTTTGTCACACTCTGCTTCTTTATGATAAGTTGAAGACGAAGAAAATAGTAAAGGAAAAGTTTGAGCACGCACCCACTTTCAGGGTTCAACTACTTTAATGAAGACTCAGGTAAAGTGAGGTCAACCTCGGAGACCAGAACTCCTTTATCATCCCCTAAAAGCTTGGAGTGGTGTGTATTCTGGAAAGCATCCATGTAGTGTAGGGAGAAAACAATCTCCTGTCATTCCAAAGCTCTCACTCAGAAAGGAGAGGGCAAAAATACAAGCCACTTCCCATCAAAGATATATCTGATAAAACTAAGGAAGGATTGTGTCTAGCCATGTGGTCACATATTGTACATGTTCACTCCTGGGGATTCTAGGTTGTAGGTACCCATATATAGGAAAAATACCAACTCTGAAAATTCATCAGGACCCTGAAATGAGCTGTGAAATTTTACCTCTCATGTCATAAGTTAGTGGGGTCTTCTATTCCAGATATACTACATAAATCATTTAAACTAGTATCAACTCTGATCATCTCAGGACCCAAAGAGAAAACTTTCCTTCTTTTTTCTCCTTTCTTCTTTAGTACCGAGGCTTCATGTGTCCACAGAGGGATGTAGCCCTGATAATAAAAGGTTGTGATGCTGTGGACAGATACAGGTTCCAGCAGTCCCCCAGAACTTGCTGGGCATCTCTATTGATTATTTACAAGCAGTATCAGTATCTCCAAAAAAGCAGGAAGGCCTTCTACAGCATCTCACAAAGTAAACAGAAATATTCAGATCAAACCAGTACTACTGTGGCATTGCAGCATTTGATGTTTGGTACTCTGGCTTTCACAGCATACTGTTGCTCTACCATTAGACATTTAGCATAGATAGCGTCAGCACGCACTATCAAGCCTCAAAATGGGAGCTCCATAAATCAGTGCACTCCATGTGGAAAGTGACATGGCCTCTCCAGCTTTGCAGTTGTTCTCTGTTCAGCCTTTCCTCCAACCATGTGTTCACAGTGTCCATGAAAGAATTCGAAATGCCTAAGAATTTATCCTAAACATCAGAATTGGCACAGAGTAGTACAGCTACACATGCCAAAACAACATCTGGAGTCCAGCAAGTAGAGCAGTATATAAGAGAGGTGCCACCAGCCAGATCCCATTCATGATCTCTACTGAGGACATTTTGAGAAACAAAGATTTAGGTCTAGAATTTCTTTTCAGGATATTTGGGATTAAGAAGTATTAGAAGAAAGCATGGGAGAAAGTTACTGCTATACATCTGGAAATCCAAATTTCTGTTAACAAAAAAATAATGTGGTAAAGAGTTATTTACAATACAAAATGTAAAAATTGTTGAGGTGAAAAATTGGTGATGGTGCACTTTATATTATTGGAAGTAATCTCTGAGGACAGTTTAGGAAAGATATTCACTGAAGCCCATCAAGGACTGATCTAACCAGCAAACCACACAGTGGTCTCAGGCACAGTGACAATTATGGATTAGGCAGTAACTTTTCTGATATTCTGGTTTCTCTCACAATGAGGATGAAACCTTAAATCCTGGTTGACAACAGGCTCTGCTGACATATCATTTTGCTTAACCAGAAAGAATAAACTGTATAGGCCTGACTATTATATATGCTAGCATGCAGGGAGAGGTCAAAATTTTCACCAACAGAGTCATTACTGTAGCAGGGTAGCTAGGGGTTAGTGGGTGTGCTGTACAATAGGACATTGCTTCCTGTCAGTGTATCTTTCCATAGGTTTTTTTTTTCTCTCTTCACTATCATATTTACTAATCTACTGAGCTCATTGGGAAAAATATTTTTCCAGATGTGGGCCTGCTAGAAGTCTTGACAGTATCTAAAGCATGGCCTTGATTTGTTTGCTTAGTGCCTAGGAGATAGGAAATTTCTTTGTATAGAATCAGGAATTCTGCTTGTCTCTGGCTGAGTTTCCAAATCTTCAAGCTTTGGTATCAGATTATGCTCTTATTTCTTAAGTTATTGTTTGACTTTAATAATTTAGAGTTTAATTTCTTCCTTACACATCCTTGTGATCCATCCCAGTTTTGCCTTTGTAAATGTGAAATTCTTTAATAAGAAGAACAGAAAAAAAAAGAAGAAAAATAAAAAAAGAAGGGTTGGGAATCTGAGCCCTTCTCAACTAGTGATAAATAGAAATTGAAAGACTAAGTATTCATGGTTGCACAGTTTAGCTAGATTGATGTCCTCATATTTTTGGTCTTAGCAAAAGACAGGAAAGTGCCTGAAGAGTTTCAGTGCATCATTACACATGTCATGGGACTCAGGCCTTTTAAAATGTCTAATTTCATCTTAGATCTTGTTTGTCACACAAACCTAGCCTTTCCCTGATCTGTCTCACAAAGTAGAAACTGTTTTCCTCCCTCTCATCAATACAGTCTTGCTGCATATATACTAAATTTTCATGAGGTTCACACTCTTACAACCCAGAAAAAAGAAAATAGGATCTAATTCAACATTATTGTTTTTGTGTTGGTTTTCTTACTTTCCCTAATGTAGGAAGACAAATGTGATTAAGAAGGAGGAGGAGGAGAAGAAAAGGAAGAACAGGAGGACGAGAACAAAGTAAGACTGGGTGTGGTGGCACACACCTGTGATCCCAGCACTCAGGGAGGCAGAGGAAGGCAGATCCTTGTGAGTTTGAGACCAGCCTTGTCTACAGAGTGAGTCCGGGACAGCTAACGTTACACAGAGAAATCCCGTTTTGGAAAAAAAAAGCCAAAAAAAGAAAAGAAGAAGGAAGAGGAGGAGGAGATAAAAAGAAGAGAAAGAGAAGGAGATGCAGAAAAGGAAGAAGAAATAATAATATTCTTTTTCTACCTGAGCCTTGCTGAGCAATACATAGTTATTATTCCACAATGAGTGAAAAAATACTGCTTAATCTTCTGTAAAGCAAAAGATACTGTTGTCAGAACAAAACGACAGCCTACAGACTGAGAATGGATCTTCACCAACCCTATATCTGACAGAGGGCTGATGCCCAGAATATATAAAGAACTAAAGAAGTTAAAAAGCAACAAATAAAGCAAACCGCTTTAAAAATGGGGT
>CM053742.1:79610096-79654399 GCA_028658305.1 Pachyuromys duprasi
GAGAACAAGAGCTCCACAATGACTAAACTGAGCAGGGCACAGGGGTCTTGTAAGAGACGGTTTCTACAACCAAGGACCACGTGTGGATGTGTCCTGGAACCCCTGTTCAGATGGGACCCATGATAGCTCGGTGTAGGACTAAAGACCCTAGTGAGGGAAACAGGGACTGTTTCAGTCTTGAACTTGATGGCTGACTCCTTGACCCTTCTCCATACATGCCGGGGAGTGACAGACTGGCTAGATCCCAGGGGAGGACATTGCAGCCAGCCCTGAGGAGACAGGATGAGCTGGGGTTGGATGGAAGGGAAGGAGGTCCTCCCCTGTTGGTGGACTTGGAGGGGGCAGGGAGGAGATGAGGGAGGGTTGGGTAGCAGGGGAGGAAATGAGGGAGGGGGCTATGCTTGGGATGCAAAGTACCTAACCTGTGATTGATAACAAAAAAATAAATTAAAAAAAGAGAAATAAAGAAATAAATAAAAGCATGAAACATTCAGAAAAAAAGAAAAGGGAATCTGTAAACATTTTATATTTATTAGCTAATAAAGATCTCAGAGGGTTTTTTTTTTAATATTTATTCATTACGTATACAATGTTCTATCTGCATGTACACTTGCCTGCCAGTAGAGGGCACCATATCTCCGTATAGATGGTTCCAAGCCACCATGTGGCTGCTGGGAATTGTACTCAGGACCTTTGGAAGAGCAGCCAGTGCTCTTAACCTCTGAGCCATCACTCCAGCCCTGTTGTCTATGTTCTTACATCTGGTTATCTGTAGCCTTGACTGATTTTTCCTGGAGCCTGTACTGCAGACTGGATTCACCTGTCTGTGGAGTCTGAAGTTGTCTCTACTGGATTCACTGTCTCTGTTGGCTCTCTGTTTGTGACTCAGTTGTACCAGGTAGCTGGGGCCCAGAGAGAGATTTCTGAGCCTAGAGCTGCTCCAGTGTCCCACAGGCTTCCTTAAAATGGCAGACAATAGGATTTGGGTCCCACATCTACCTCAAATTCTCTGGGTTCACTGGCTGTTCTGGGCTCCTTGTTTCTGACCCAGGTGGGCCATGCAGCTGGGGAGCGGGCAGAAAGATCTCTGAGCCTAGAGCTGCTCCAGTGCCCCACAGGCCTCCTTGGGGAGGAGGACAATGGAACTTAGGTTCCCGTGCCTAGCTCAGCTCCTCTGGGTTCTCTGTCTACGCTAGGCTCCCTATTTCTGGCCCAGGTGAGCCAGGCAGTTGGACCGCAGGTGGAAAGATCTTTGAGCCTAGAGTTGCTCCAGTGCCCCACTGGCTTCCTCTAGATGGCCGACAATGGGACTTGGGTCCCACACCTAGTTCAGCTTGGCTGTTTTCACTGTGCTGTGCGGGCTGTTTCTGACACAGGTGAGCCAGGCAGCTGAGGAGGAAGCAAAATGGAGGCACGTCTCCCTCACAGTACTGAAACATATCGTCTCCACAGGATGGTGAGAGTGAGCACCACTCACTGCTTCCACCAGGAAGGTATCCACAGGACAATGAGAGTGGGCCCTGGGTTTGGAACCAGGAACCACTGGTACCCATAAAGTGTCCTTAGGACTGTGAGAGTGGGCGCCTGGGTTTGGAGCTTCATCCTCAGTACAAGAAAGTATTCGCTCCACAGGTAGTGAGAATGAGTGCCCAAGGACTAAGCCACCAGTTACTGGTGACAGGAATGTAGCCACAGAAGGTAGGCTTGGATGGGTGGCCTGGGGCTGTGGGTCAAAGCCTTGAGCTGCTGGTACAGGGAAGGAATCCACAGACAGTGGGCTTGGGCAGCTGGCCTAGGGCTGCAGCAGTGCTGGGTGGGAGACCAGGAATTTTTCCCGGTATTAGCCGGGTGGCCTGAAGATGGACCTTCGAGTATCCCTGTGGATTCTCCCCTCACCTGAGAAACACAGATTTATTTGGGGGTTTGGGGGTTCACAGTACAGACTGCTGGTCACCCTGCTCTCACTGCTGAGTCGCTGTTCAAATAGCCTGCGTGATGGGTGCAGCTACTTTGGATCTCCTATATTCTAATTCTTATACCCACAGATCAGTGTAGCTGCTGTCACCCCTCATCAAGAAAGGCTCCCTGCACAGCAAATGGAGACATCAGAGAAAACAACTGAACACAAGGCACTAATCAATGGATTATGGTGAGCCCAGCTCCAACAGAAACATTTACATCACATTCCCTGCAGATATGATTCAGGGAAAACTAAGGAAGTGGGTGGGGGGGCCGCGGAAACACTGTAAGGCCAGAGTACCAGGGAATCTGCAATGTAAGTCTCTGTCCTAGAAATAGCTGCATAAACAAGACTGGAACAATAGCAATATCAGTAGACATGTTAACATGGATGCAGGAAAGTTCTGTGTGGTCCCATCCCACGACAAAGAACTATGGGTAAATAATGACTACTGGGAAGATAATTAGCCTTTCTAAGGAGTAAGCTACTATATTGGTTTTCCATGTCAAGTGTTCAGCCTGAAATCACATATAGACAAATAACAAAACTGGACTCAGGTTTAATACATTTTTGTGTGTTGCCCACACAATGTATTTATGTAACAACAGTAACCAAAGAAAAAGAGACTCTCAACTTGAGAGCGAAGGTGACTTGGGAAAAGTTTGAGGGACTGTAGCTGAGAAGATCTGGAGGAAGGAAAGGAAGGAGCAATCAATGTTTTGTTTCAATTAAAAACATTGTTTTAAAAAGAAAACATATTCTTCAATTATATCCTCCAACAAACCTCAGAGATAAGAACTGTCCAGGTTCTGTTGTTTACTGTTTTCTTTTTTTAAGAACTGAAGGTATTAATGTGTTTTTTAATTTATATTAATAACAGTTTACTCACATTGTATCCCAGCTGCAGCCCCCTCGATCATTTCCTCCCAATCCCAAACTCCACCCTCCATCTCCTCCCATGCCCCTCTCCAAGTCTACTAATAGGGGAGGTCCTCCTCCCCTTCCATCTGATCCTAGCCTATCAGGTCTCATCAGGACTGGCTGCATTGTACTCCTCTGTGGCCTGGTAAGGCTGCTCCCCCCCCCCCTCTGGTTGAGGTGATCAAAGAGCCAGACACCGAGTTCATGTCAGAGACAGTCCCTATTCCCCTTACTAGGGAACCAACTTGGAGACTGAGCTGTCATGGGCTACATCTGAGCAGGGGTTCTAGGTTATCTCCATGCATGGTCCTTGGTTGAAGTATCAGTCTTAGAAAAGACCCCTGGGCCCAGATTTTTTGGTTCTGTTGCTCTCCTTGTGGAGCTCCTGTCCCCTCCAAGTCTTTCATCTCACCCTTTTTTCATAAGATTCCCTTCACCCTGCCCAGAGTTTAGCTATGAGTGTCAACATCTGCTTTGAAACCCTGCTGGTTAGAGTTTTTCAGAGGCCCTCTGTGGTAAGCTCCTGTCCTGTTCCCTGTTTTCTTCCTCTTCCAATGTCCATCTCATTTGCCTTTCAGTATGAGGACTGAGCATCTTACCCAGGGTCCTCCTTCTTGCTTAGCTACTTAGGCACTGGCAGGGATACAGTCTTCCCTATATTCTTAACTAGTCACTCTTAAGAAAATCATGGTGAGTCTCAGTATTGCGGTACTGTTCTTGGCCTGCACTTCCACTACAGCCACTGCACAGTTCCAGCCATCTAGCTATCTCTTTGCACACACAGTGGTCCCAGCTCCTGGTCACATCTCCATAACCCAATCTTATTGTTATTATTATTACTATTATTATTATCCAGTACACAGAATGTACCCAGTTAACATTTATTCCAACAAATGAACATTTATTTAAAAGAATTTAAATTTATTTAAAAGAATTTAGGCGTACAGATTTTAGTATGTTTAACCTATATTATATGTCTAATATCCACTTATAAGTGAGTACATACTGTGTGTGTCTTTCTGTTTCTGATATAGCTCACTCAGGATGATCTTTTCTAGTTCTCACCATTTGCCTCTAAATTTCATCATTTCTTTGTTTTTAATTGCTGAGTAGTATTCCATTGTGTAAATGTACCACAATTTCTGTATCCATTCCTCAACTGAGGGACGTCTGGGTTGTTTCCTGGTTCTGGCTATTATGAATAAAGCTGCTACAAACATGGTTGAGCTTGAGCATATTTTGGCTATATACCTAGGGGTGGTATAGCTGGATCTTGAGGTAGCACTATTCTTAATTGTCTGAGAAAGCACCATATTGATTTCCAAAGTAGTTGTACAATTTTACATTCCCACCAGCAATGGAGGAGTGTTCCCCTTTCCCCACAACCTCTCCAGCATGTGTTGTCACTTGTTTTTGATCTTAGCTATTCTCATGGGTTTAAGGTGAAATCTCAGGGTCGTTTTGATTTGCATTTAACAAAAGTCAAAAAACATACAAACAAATAATTGTGGTTTTTAAAAGGTAGGAATGGATAAAGAAAAAAGGATAGAAGCATGAATGGCAGAGAAAGTGTACTAATTAATTAATTTTAGGTATAACATAACATAGAATATATTAGAAGACTGGTATAGAAGGAAAGGTAATCATAAAAAATCTGTCAGTCAAGACAGAAACTAAAACAAAAGCAAAAAAAACCCCGTTGGAACAGGTGAAGAGAGAGCTACTATTTTTAGTAATTCAAACAAGTTAGACCAGTATGTTCTCTCTGCTGAGAGTTTATATGTCAAATAGTTTTCTGTATTTGTTTCCTGGTTTGAGACACCTTCATCTACCAGCCACAGCCTTCTTTCTGGTATACTGATGACCAAATGTTCCAAGCTTCGCTTTCAGTTTATGAGGATCTTAGGGGGTATATGGAAGGATCAGTCACTCATGGTTCTACGTACATTTCTTGTTAGGTGTTCTCATCCTACCTGGATCTTGGCTGCCTTTATGCCAATGTTCTATAGTTCCAGCCTTAAAATAATTGCTTTGGCCTGCTTTGGACATGCTCCATATTTCATTCACTTAGGCACTGGCAGGGATACAGTCTTCCCTATATTCTTAACTAGTCACTCTTAAGAAAATCATGGTGAGTCTCAGTATTGCGGTACTGTTCTTGGCCTGCACTTCCACTACAGCCACTGCACTGTTCCAGCCATCTAGCTATCTCTTTGCACACACAGTGGTCCCAGCTCCTGGTCACATCTCCATAACCCAATCTTATTGTTATTATTATTACTATTATTATTATCCAGTACACAGAATGTACCCAGTTAACATTTATTCCAACAAATGAACATTTATTTAAAAGAATTTATGAAATCATATCATAATACCTTTACTTTCAAAAAGCAGAGGAATCGTTAATATTTTGAACACATATCATGGTAACACAAAACAAAAAGTTAAAGAAAAATAGGGTAAATATCTCCCTCTTCTCCCCAGCCAGGTATATGAAGCCTAGAGTTAAGTCTTTTTCATAAGTCACCCCTGGTTTCATTCCATAGGTCTAAGAATAACATGACCAGGAGACTTAGCTTTGATAAAGAAGTGAGTTGTGTCGCTTGAAGGGCTTAGTGACTTTTCTTTGGGAGAAGAAAGGTCATCTACATAACCCCCACAAAAAGAATGACCAATAACTGTCCTTAACTGAGGTTATCTTATAGAAGACAGACTCAAAAGGAGGAGAGAATAAAAAAGCAAAGTCTTACTCATGTGTATAAAATGATTGGCATTCATGTAACACTATATCAACTTCTATCCTCACAATGACAGACCATTGAGCATGTATTAGAGTAACATAATTGTTTTTGAACAATATCCAAACCTAAAGTCAGCTTAGTGCTCCTCAGCACAACGTAATTCTTATACCATAGCAATAAAACCTAGTATTTTATGCAGTGAACTAGGTGAGACTTGTAACATGGGGCTTGCTCTCTAATTTCACTGTGGGGAATATCTACTGGTTTTCAAAGATTAGACGTATGGGGAAAGACCTTGGGAATCTCAAGATGCCCAACCTGGTATGTAAGAACTTGAGTATAACTGGAAGACTTGGATGGAACTATAGAATAACACCAGGGCCTCACAAGTTAATCTAAGAAGGAACACTTGTCTAAGTTACCCTTGGGCTTTAATGAGGACCTGAATATTGTCGAAATACATGCATTCAGCTCATCGGGAAGTTCCGCAAAAATAAAGTTGTTTCCTTCAGAACCTAAGGCAAAAATGGAAGGAAGGAGACCATTGAGGCCTTTTCCTAAAGCAAGATCTAGATCTCCTCCAGACCTTAAACCCTAGAGCTCTTTAGGCGCCAGTCCTCAGGAACAAAACAACTAACGGCCTTTTACCTGTTGCTCAGCTGTAAACTAGGGCAGTAGTTGAAATGTGAGTGGGTGAGGAGGGAGGGTTCATGAGACCCAGTCATTAGCACCCAAACTACAGCTGTTCTTAAACCAGAAATTCCAAGAGCAGAAAGAAATAAGGGCATAGAGAGAGTGGTTATTCTTCCAGCAAATTAAATAAAAGACTCAGTAGGGTAAGGAAGGGATATTAAAAAGAATCCAGCCATCTATCACTGTGGCCAAGGGGAGGGTTTACAATCAAGGTCCCTTCACCCTCTCTTCATTCATCTTGCTTCCGTTTTGGCTTTTTGGGGTTCCGCGACCGACTCTTGGCTTTGCAAAGAGGACATATAGGTGCATTTCGATGAATCTGTTGATGACATGACAAACAGGCCTGGAAGGAGTAGATAGGATAAATGAAATCAGTCTTCTAATAATGGTTCATATGGCTGATATTGAAGGGTCCAGGAAAAAATTATAATTTTCCGTTGGTATGGAACACTTACGGATAAGATCCAAGTAGAGGTCTGTGTTCTTGGACTATATAGAACTTGAAAGTGGAGGATATAACACAGAGAGTATAGAAAAATGTATGTAAAACTTAGAAATAAAATAAGAACTACATATGAATGTAGCATTATATAAGAACATGATAACAGGCTCACTCATGTTCTATTGATTTTTCTTTGACAGGATGAATCAGCAAGCATTTTCTATAATCAAGACAGTGAATATTTAGACTTCAAATTATTTTTAATTGATAATTTGTGTGTATATTCATATGTGTGCATGCATATGTGCATGATATGTGTGTGCATGCCGCAGAACATGTATGGATATCTGATGACAACTTTTCTGTTCTCTCCTAGAACAACTTTTGGAAATTGGTTCTTTTTTTTTTTTACTGTGGGATTTAGTGATCAATGTCAGACCATCAGGTTTACATGGCAAATGATTTTACATCCTGAGCCATGGGGTGGTTCATAAATGTATTAGATTTTTTTACATTAGATAGTTTGTTGCAATTATTCAACTATATTTTATGTTAAGATATAACACCTAAGTCAACTGGCATGCATGTATGCCAGAAAATCTTCAATGAAAACATTTAGTAAGCCAGACTCTACCTGTAGGTTATGGTCTACTGGGTAACCACTAGAGTAGAAAGCCTATTTGACTATGTACTATTGGCCTGATTCTGTGATATTGCATTGATAACCTACAAACAGTTTTTGCATAGCAAAATGCAAATTAATTCCATTGGGAAGAAAACAATCATAAAAGTCATACATTTTTGTCTCTATAAGACATAAATAATTTCTGTATAAAAATTTCCAAATTTATTTCAGCATTTGTTTCCAACCATGTAAACATCTGTTCGTCAATTATACTTAGAACCTGCCTTGTGATTCTGCTGAATCCCTCACTAATGAAATATGTTCACTATATATTTGTATAAAGATTATCTTTCTAACCTTCAGAAAATTGTATGTTAGTGGAGCTTGCCAAATCTCTCTGGGAATGTAAAGCAAAACAAACAAACAAAAACAGCAACATGGAATCAACAGAGCACCCCATCCTCAGTGTGCCAAACATGGCTTACGTAAAATCTAAAATAAATAAAAGCAAAACTTCAAATAGCATATCATCAGCCTCCTATTGGAGGATGCTTTGCTTCCTCCATGGTCCAGTCTAGTTTACTTACCTTCATAGGTGGAGGTTGCTGTCTGAAGGTAGCTGCCTGCCGTGTGTCCTGCTTCCTGGCCACTTGGAGTTGTTGGGCAGCGGCAGCTGCAGCAGCAAGGGATTCAGGTATGGGGGGTTCTTGAGGTTCTGTTTGCCATTCTGCTTTCTGCTTCTCAAAGTAACTTTGGGAATGAAACACATTGGCTGGATCATTCTAAAAGAAAGAAGAACCTTGCCTCTCTTAAAGTCTTTATGCTAAGGAGCCAAAAATTATACTATGACCCCTCTTAGAAGGGAGTACCCTCTCCATAACATATGGCTCTTTCCCCTAAATATGAGACACATTATCAGTAGAAATGGCAGATATTTTGCTTCTTAACTCTGATAGACGCAGATGATAAAAAAAAAAAACCTCAGGGCTATCAAGATATTTAGATGTAGTCTCTATTTGATGGTCATTTACAATATTCTTATTATGCATTCCCAGACCTGTACTTATATCCTTTTAGGAACATGAAGCTGACTACTTTCACAGGCAACAAGCTGTACCTTTAAGGGTATACTTTCTGTTGGGCGTATCTTTCTCCCTCTCTTTAAAGTGAGCCTAGTATTTTACTCTGAGTCTTGAGGTTTAGTGATAGGGTAAGTCCTGGATAACATGGAAGTGTATCATTTCATGTTTACAAAAGTTTCTGTATACTCCTCTAGATCCTAACTTGGAAAATGACCTCTTAAAATTCATTGGTAAGTAATTTTTAAATGTTACATTAAATATACTTATTTGTGCAAGTTTATGTGTCGGCAGGCATATGATGCTACCATGTACATGTAGAAGTCATAGGACAACCTTCAAGAATTCATTCCCTCAGTCCACCATGTGGGTCCCAGGAATAGAGTTCAGGTCCCCAGGTTTGGTTAAAAATTCTTTTACTCCCTGAGCCATCATGCCAGTACATAGGTAAAATTCTTATCTTGTCAAGAATTACACAAGGTATTTTTAAAAACTGCCTACTAATCTTCATCTCATCATTTTTCTTATATAACATGTCAGCATAGAGATTTGCAGAGGGTCACGCATGGAATTACCCACTGAAAGGCCTAATAGGACTACATACTCTGACTTGCAGGCCAGGCTTTACATATGTATCCACGTTGCACCGCCTCACCCCTCCCTTCTGCTACATAGTGTTATTTTGGAGTCAGAGGCAGGCATCTTACTCCAAGGAGAGTTTCTCTTCCTCTTCACACAAGTCAGGAAGTCTTTGCAGGCCCAATGTCATGCGCAAGGCATCCACATGTTCTTTCAGTGGTTTATACTCATCATGAAGCCTCCGGGTTGACTCTAGTAGCTTGTTTAAGTCATTTTCAGACTGTTTAATGGTGTTTTCCATCTGGAAAATAGAGCAGGGTAAAAACAGAAAAGATCACAAAGTTCTCAAGAGGCTCTATGACTAAATAGATAATAGCACAGAATCCAGAGGGAAACCAATCTATGCTCAAGTTCTCTGTCTTTTCTACATGATTGATCAAGCCTCAGTTTGTTTATCACTATAATAGTGAAAGTTTAATACTGCACACCCCATGTAGTCTTAGGAAAGATTCAAAGATCAAATTCATGTGAAGCACTTAATATAGGAATTAATTATAGGAGTAAAAGCTCATAAAATGGTGGTTAAATTAAATCAAATTAGTAACATCTCATAGCTGGAATTGCCTTTAGAGATCATCTAGTTCACGTTATCATTGCTTTTAGAGGTTAGTGAGCTGAAGCTCAGAGAATAGAGGATTTATTCAGGGAAATACTTCTTAGGGACAAAACCTACACAAAATTGAAGACTTAGCTGGGGGCGGGTGACGCATGCCTTTTATCCAAGTGTTTGGGAGGCAGACACAAGTAGATCTCTGTGAGTTTGAGGCCAGCCTGGCCTACAGAGCAAGTTCCAGGATAGCCAGAACTACACACGGAGAAACCATATCTGAGGAAAGCAAAAAAAAAAAAATTAAAAATGACGATGTTGTGTCCTCTAGGCCAGTTACATTGTTTCCTAGGTCAATTGTTTTCAAATGTGGTTGCCACACTTCCACCTCACCACCCCATTCCCCTTAGCAGCAGCTGCAACAGCAGCATTGGGCATTTATGAATGAAGAATTGTAAACTCTCAAGCCCTTAACTAATATATGTAACTAGAAACTCTGGAGTAAAGTTCAACTATTTGTGTTCTCATAGGCTCTCCATTTGACCCTGGTGCTCCAGTCTGAGATTTACTCAGCCTCTTTGTCAAAAACATGTTATTCATTCTATTGATTCTATATCATCAGTTAGTTTGCAGCAGAGTGTATGGTTCCCTCTGGAGACCCAGAATCTTGTGCTCACTAATACTCAAAACCCCAAGGGTCTATTATGCAATCTTCATTTATATATTTTTAAAAACTTCTAGGCCTTACAATATTCTGGAAATAAGTAATCCCACAGAAATGACTTTCCCAGGACTAGAAACTTAGCTCTATCAAAGGGGACTTTTTTGAAAAAAAGATACTGTTATAGGCTGTAAGGATTAAAAAGTACCCGACAGGTAAACATTTCCCACTTATTTGCAAGTCCCCTGGGCCCAGATTTTTTTGCTTTGTTGATTGGTCTCCTTGTGGAGCTCCTGTCTTCTCCAGTCCTTCTATTTCCCCTGAACCCCCTGTGGCAAGTCCTTCTTCTATAAGATTGCCTGTACTCTGTTCAAAGTTTGGATGTGAATCTCTGCATCTGCTTCAATCCCCTGCTGGGTGGAGTCTTTAGAGGACATCTGTGGTAAGCTCCCATCCTGTTCGCACTCTTAAGCCACTTCCAGTGTCTATCATGTTTGCCTTCTGAATGAGAATTAAGCATCCTCCCTAGGGTCCTCCTTGTTGTTTAATTTCTTTAGGTCTGTAGATTTCACTATGTTTACCCTATATTATTTGGCTAATATCCACTTAAAAGTGAGTATATACCATGAGTGTCTCTCTGGTTCTGGGTTACCTCACTCAGGATCATCTTTTCTCGTTCTATCCATTTGCCTGAACATTTCACGCCAAGGACCATGCATGGAAAAGACCCAGACAGACCCTCTACTCAGATGTAGCCCATAGACAGCTCAGTATCCATGTGAGTTCCCTAGTAAGGAGAACAAGGGCTGTTTCTGATATGAACTCAGTTGCCTGCTCTTTGATCACTTCCTCCCTGGCAGGGCGGCCTTGTCAGCCCATGGAGGAAGAGGATCCAGACAGTTCTGATGAGACTTGATAGGCTAGGTTCAGATAGTAGGGGAGATGGGCTCCTCCTTTCAGTGGTTTAGCAGAGAGGGATAGGAGTAGAGAGAGGGAAGAGGGACTGAGAAGAAGTGAGGGAGGAAGCTACAATCAGGATATAAAGTGAATAAAGTGTAAAAAAAAAATACAGATTAAAAAAAAAAATCTTCCCACTTCCTGATAAAGGAATCAACAAGTATAAAAGCCCAGACCCTTCAAGAATAACTGCCAACAAGGAAAGTTTGTCAGCTCAGCAGTTTATTCTGAATATTTCAAGAGTTTGCAAATGGCAGTCTAATGAGGGAGCCCCACTTTCATAAGCAGGCACCAATGATTCATTTGATCTGGATGGAAGCTCTAGAGCATACTAAGCTGTCCTCAAGAGGCAGGAATCTAGTCTACTTTTCTTTGCCTGCTTCTTAAGCTGCAGACTTCCAGAATGTGAACATGTCAGAACTGAATGAACCCTTGAAGGTCAGTTAGCCACTTTTATAATACAGGGAGAAAATATGATGTTCAGAAATGAAGGACTTGTCAATTGCTGTTAGTCAGTAGCATAACTAGAACTGGCCTCAGAACTCCTGGCACTTTCCATTGGACAGTAGCTTCTTACCTTCTACTCTGAGCTGGCTACAGTCACAATTAAATGAAAAGTAACAACATTCTCTACTTCCTCATCCTTAATGGGCCCAGAGATAGGCTCTAGATAAACAGCCACATACCACATTGATATCAGCATGAATCAGTCGGAGTTCCTCCACATGGGCCATCTTCTCCTGTAGCAGGAGATCCATCTCCTGTTTGTATTCTTTCAGGTGCCTCTCTTCTGACTCAAGAGCTTCGAACTCAGCCTTCAAACGAGCCTTGATCTTTTCCATCTGCAGAGTCTTGTTCCTGAAATTTTGCAAGAGTAGAAAACAGGCCAATAGGAGAATGGAGAAAGAAATGTAAAGCAGAGTTTGGATGTCCTTTTAAGCCATCTTTCTAACCCTTCCTCTCACAGTCAAAGACAACCAGTGCACATGATATGTGGCTACTATAACTAAGGGACTGAGTTACAATTTGTACTTAGTTTTAATGAATTTAACTTTAAACTTGTGGCTAATGGCTCTCTTACCATTCAGCACAACTGCTAATATAAAATGTTCTCCTTATGTTTCTTGTGTCAGGAAGATTGACATATTGATGGAAGAGTAACTACAAAACCTGCATATTACACACTACCCTACATTACCTTTGAGTTAGATCACCAGGCATATATAGAACTCTTGATGTAGCTGTTGACTTGTCTTACAGAAGAATGATATTTAGTTTTATTGGAAAATTATTTATGTAGACCCCTTCTTGTGTAGACTTTTATTCTCAACGTCTTCTGGATTACATACAGAACACCTGGAACTTTGTCTATTTCTACCTTAGTTTTTGAAATAAGAAACTGATGTTCAGAGTGGCATCTTATCTTGATTCATGTATCCAGTTGAATGAGTGTATGGCCAAGATCCCATTTGCCCAGGCAGAGACACGTCATGAAAGGGCATGTACTTTAGTCTCATACTTGGGAATACATGCTGGTTCTGCCCTTTACTAGATTTTTGCCTATGTATAATAATAACAGTTAAACTTAAATTTAACTAGATTTAGTGAATATGCAATAAGTAGTGTGAGGACACACACACACACACATCCAACAAGTATTTAGTTTATTGAACACGTGTCCTCTTTCGTGAGTACAGAGAGAAAAGGGAAATCAGTCTAGATAGGGAGAACAGCATGAGTGAAGGTCCTAGAGAAGAAAGACACAACACATTAAAGGAACAACTCACACACAAAAATAAATAAATAAATAAATAAATAAATAAATAAATAAATAAATAAATAAATAAAATAAAAAAAGGAACAACTCACAACATATTAGCACGGCTGAAGCACCTGCTGAAAGTGGGAGATGTGCTTAAATGACAATATGGATTTTGGAAGAGATCAACACATAGCTGACCAGCTGGGATGGGTTAAGTCCCTACTCCTCATCTGAAAAGAGATTCTTCAATTTTTAAAATTTCAGTATCAAGTGAGATTATCTGATTGCCTTACTTCTCTCAGTTTTGACTTACTCAGTCCTAATGGGGAAATAACACCACCTACCCCATATGTCATGTTGTAAGGATTAAATGAGTTAACTCAAGTAAGTTCCCAAGCTATGTGGCACATGATGAGCAGTCAACAAATGACAGTGTACTCTCTAACTCTGACCAGTATTTCAGCCATGATTATCTCCTTCACTACAGTGGTCCAGACTTTGTGACAAAGAGCTTACAAAAAGTAGTATATGTGTGCTGTAAAGCATATTACCAGTTACTAAGATTAGAATTTTTTAAATATTCTAAGTCTTATAAGTTTAATATAAAATAATGGCCTGTTATAGGGCCAAAAATAGCCTTTTAACTCTATATCAATTAAATAAAGACAGCAACAGCAGACCTCCTCAGAGATCCTCTTCCTCCCTTTAAGACCCATGAAATTGGCATTCTCAGTGCCAGGGACCCTCTTAACAGACCACTTGGGGCACAAAAACAGGCAACTTACCTGTGCACCCAAGCATAGTCCTTCCCAACCCTGGTTGAATTGTGGATGCTTTTCTGGGATTGTGACCTTCTCTTGACCCTTATTTCTCTACTTGAACCTATAAGACCCTGAAACCCTCACTCCCAGTAACTCTCTAGGCAGTCCATATGGATGGAAGACAAAGATAACCTATCTGCATTTCCTGGCACAAGCCCTCCCAACTCAGGTAGCCCTTGATCCAGCTGGCCAGGATCAAGACTTTCTTCTTTTCCTTTCCCTCCTTTTAAAATTCAACAGATGACTTTCACCGGTCCCCTGCCCTCCTTTTAGGACACTACTGACCCCGGAACACCCCCTTCCAATGATCCTCTAGCCTGTCTATATACTAGAGAAAACTCATGTAACATACTTAGGCTTGCTGGCAAAACACCTTCCAATTCCAGTTGCCTCTATGGATGCTTCTTCCAGGAGCATAATTCAAAGCCACACAGGCATGTACATGCTGTGTTCTGGACTAGCCTGGTGAATATGCATGACTCTAACCTGCCCGAACTCTCCTCAGTTTCCAAACCTAACTCAGGTCCCACAACCAGGGATCAGATTCACCCTGGTGAGATCCACCTGCATTAACTGCCAACTTGTACTGGGTAGCAAATCCTGTGTATCAGCCAAGTGTGCTATGTCCACACCAAACACACAACCAAAAAAAAAAAAAGTCCATGTGCCCAGGTCTCAGTGCAAGACAATATATAAGGACAGTTACTTTACGTTAGTCCTAGGATACAGAAGTTAAAAAACAGCAATCATAAACTTCATCAAAAAAATCAAGCAGTTTAAAGAAAACAGAAACAAATAGCTCAGCGAGCTTAAAGAGAATTAACTCAAACAGAATATAAGGCTGAATAAGATGACAAAGATAATGCGGGATTTGAAAATGCAATTAAACAAAGAGAAAAACTGAAGAGCACTCAAGATGAAATGAAGATGGAATTTAAAAATGCAAAAATACAACTAGGAAACTCAAGGGAAAGCCTTACAAATAGAATGGTAGCCAAAACAATCATGAGCAATGTTGGAGGGACTACCATTCAGAATCAAAACAATAAAAAAAACACAACATGGTAGTGTCATAAAACACACAGGGTATATCATTGGAACAAAATGAAGACCCAAATATAAGTACATATAGCTACAGCCACTTAATATTCAACAAAATGCCAAAATGATACACTGAAGAAAATATAGCATGCTGCCTCCAGTCTCTGTCAGTTCATATGTGTACCAGTCCTTTTGTGTTTAGAAGGCCTTGTTCCTAGTGGCCTCTAATCCTTCTGGTTCTTGTATTCTTTCTGACTCATTTTCCACAGGGTTCCATCCTCCACAGGGCCCTGGGAGGAGGGATTTGAAAGGAGACATTCTGTCTAGGGCTGAATGTCCCAAGGTTTCTCACCTTTTGCATAATATCTGGCGGTGTGTCCCTGCATTTGTTCCCAGCTACTGCAGAGTAAAGCTTCTCCAGCAGTGGATAACCAAAGCACTGATCTATGAGTACGGGATGCCATTAGGAATTGTTTTATTGATAGATTCCTTTGGTAGGACAGCAGTATTTGGTTTTAGCCTAGGTCCCTGGGCATTTTAGGTTCCTGGTCACCTGAGCAGCAGTGATTATGGGTTCCTTCTCATGAAGTGGGTCTTAAATCAAAAAAAGATATTAGTTGGTTACTCCCACCAAGATATGTGTCACCATTACACTAGAATATCTTAAAAGCAGGACACCATTATAGTTAGGTTGGTGCTTGTTTCTCCTTTGGTAGCATGCAGATTACCTTCCTATACCAAGAACAATAGCCCATAGAACTAAAAGCTCTAGGTAGGGACTAGCTCAATTTCTTCATTATCAATGAGCTCTGTAGGCATTGTCTTCAGTAACAGGATCTTGTCAGTTTAAGAAAAACATTCTATAGCCTTGGCAACACCCTGGGTTGTTTGTTTGTGAGTTCCCACGGGACTTCTTTGGCCAACAACTCAATTAAATATAATGATTCCTGGTACTGGAAGCTTCATTTGGTGGTAAGTCCAGTTAGGATTCTGTCCCACATCAACTCTCATAAAATAATGCATTTAATTGGGGGCTTACTTAGTTTCGGAGGGTTCGTCCAATATTATCATGGCAAGAAGCAGACAGGCCTGAGGAATAATAGCTAAGAGCTTTAAATCCTCATCCACAGGAAGCAGGCAGAGACAGAAACAGACAGACAGACAGACAAAGACATACACACACACACACAAACACAAATACACACACACAGTGGGGGAGGGGGAGGCTGGGCCTGGGCTTAGGACTGAACTGAGCTTCTGAAACCTCAACACCCCCTCCACCCAATGACATACCTCCTCCAACAAAGCCATACCTAGTAATCCTTCGCTAAACGTCTACCAACTAGGGACTAGACATTCAAATATAAGATCTTATAGGAGCCACAATCATTCAAATCACCATACTAGGAAAGTTAAATGAAAACATTGCAAGTAGGAAGCAGTAGAGAGTACAAAAGCAGAGTACAAGAGATCTGAAGGGGAAATCAGGAAAATGGGGAGAGGGGAGGAAAAAAAGAAGGAAGAGAGTAAAATAATAAGGATGTCTGAAAAAGTCATAAAATATTATTAGCTACATAAAATAGCTATAATACAGATAAATACATACTTTAAATGAAAATTTCCAATCTGGGCTGACAATGCTCCCCACCCCCAAATCATAGACTAACAACAACAACAGCAACAAAAAAATACTAAGGATGAGAAACCCTCTTTTGAGTTGTTGGTCAAGATTTTCCAAGAGACTCCCAATATATAATAAACTATTTATTTGGCCCCAGAGATGGAAGGCAGGTCCCTATTGTTGAAGACACCCTGCATATTGGACAAAGGACGCAGAGGATACAAGCTGAATATGGCCTAAAAGCCTCCTCCTTAAAGACTTTCATTGATACCAGAAGGTACCATACAAGGCTCCAAAGGAGGGTATACCCAACAGTCCCACCCAGTTCCTACCCAGTGTAATAACAAAGAAAATGGCCTCTAAATTTGAATGAGAGCAAAAGCAGGGTACATGAGAGGGGTTGGAGAAGAAAAGGAAAGGGGAAAATGGTGAAATTATAGTCCCCCAAATATGAAAAAGATACTTTATTTTAATCAAGAAGATAGTACATATATGTATCAAACTATTGTGCAGCCAATTTCATAAAAAGAGGATTACTCTACTTCCAGACATAGATTAACTCCAGCTAAGGAATAGTAGATAAATTTAATACCCCATTTCCTCCAATAGACTGGACATAAGACAAAAAACAAACAGCAACACAACAGAATTAAATGGTATCATTTAGACCTAATATATTTACCAAATATTCCAGTCAAATACCAAAGAATATACAATTTACTCAACAGCCCATAGAAGCTTCTCTAAACAAATCTTAAATTAAAAAAATGAATAACTCTGCGCTGTAGATCCCATGACTACAATACAATAAAGCTTAAAATCAACAGCAAACAAATCAGTAGCAATTACACAACCTCATGTAGACTAAGTAACACTTTACTGACTGACCAATGGGCCAAAGAAAAAAAATCAAGAAAAAAATTTAATTCCAGGAATTAAATGAAAATGAGAAGACAAAACAAATGAGGTGGTGGGAATCTATTTTGTGTTAGAAGAAAACATGTTATGAAACATATCACTTAACTTAATGATAGAGTTATAGAGTATTAAAGCCTAACATATATGAGCCCCAGGGTTCTATTCCTGCTACCACAAAAATGAGTTATTTTATAAGTTTTGATAACTTGTAATAGATATTGCATTTGTGGAGCCCACTGTATTCAAACAACTGCTCTAAAAAATTTCTATGCTGTGAAATGTCATACTCACAACACCCACACATATAGGTATGTTGAGATTCATTTTCAAAGACAAAATTTTGAGACTGAGATGTGTAAAATGAGTTGTCTGAGCTACATAAGCAAGAAATAGAAAACCCACTGATAGGCAAGGTCCTCTTCCCCTTCCACCTGACCCCAGCTTATCAGGTCTCTTCAGGACTGGCTGCATTATACTTCTGTGTGGCCTGGTAAGGCTGCTCCCCACTCAGGGGGAGGTGATCAAAGAGCCAGATACTGAATTCATGTCAGAGACAGTCCCTATTCCAATTACTAGGGAACCCACTTGGATACTGAGCTGCCATAAGCTACATATGTGCACAGGTTCTAACTTATCTCCATGCATGGTCCTTGGTTGAAGTATCAGTCTCAGAAAAGACCCCTATGCCCAGATTATTTGGTTCTGTTGCTCTCCTTCTGGAACTCCTGTCCCCTCCAGGTCTTTCATCTCCCCCTTCTTTCATAAGATTCCCTGCACTCTGCCCAATGTTTGGCTATGAGTCTCAGTATCTGCTTTAATACCCTGCTGGGTGGAGTCTTTCAGAGGCCCTCTGTGGTAGGCACCTGTCCTGTTCCCTGTTTTCTCCCTCTTCCAATGTCCATCCCATTTGCCTTTCTGAGTGAGGATTGAGCAGGTGCCTAAATACTAACAGGAGGATGTTCCCTTTCCTCGATTGCTACCTTCTACAGGCAACACTGGCTGGATTGGTGAATTCCCCTCATTGGCAAGCCCCTGGATTGGTGAGTTCACCCCATTTATCAGCATGAACGCCTCTCTTAGTAGGGGAAGCTTAAGCATTCAGCATCCAGCAACTTCCTACTATCTTTTGAGACAGAAGGACCTCCTCCTCCTCCAACTACAGTCGTCACTGGCTACGGTTGTCCCTTTTTGCTGACCTCCATTTAGGACTTCCTCTTTCCCTTAGGAGAGATTTTTTCCCTCTATGTGCACAGTTTCTCCCCCTCACACTGGGCTACAAAAATCCTAGCACTAGGTGAACTGTTTCTCCTATGGGCAGCTAGTTGCGCCTTTGGTCTCTGGCCAAAGCTGATGAGCTATTGGATCAGGTAGGACCATTTCTATTGGGTTAAACCTTGCTCTTGGGACACCTTGACAGGTCACTGACTCCTCCCCTCCCAATGGGAATAGTCCATTCGCCCGTTCCTCCAGATTCTCCTCTGGGATGTCTTCTGGAGAATTTCACACCTAGTACCCCCTTTAAGGGCTCCTAGGTTTACACACTTCTCTAACAAAATTTGGCCTCAATTTCCTTAGATGACATATCCAAAACAAAGCATTTTTAATTACTGTCAGTGATTGGGTAAATGAAGGTTCCGTCAGGTAAACAAAGGTTCCCAGGCTCAATCTCTTTGATCCACACCTTCCACCTCTGTTCGTTCTCCCAAAAGTTTTAAATGGATACCTAAAGAATTTTCTCCATAACCTACTTAACTTTATCTTCTGCCTATATATATATTTCAGTATCCTGCCAGACACAGATGCTTCCTATATCCACAACAGCGCCAAAGCAGCTACCACAAGTGTTCCAGTCTGACCTCACAGACTTCCATCAAGCTGGTCCTGCACTTTCCCTCCCAGCCATGGATGTTCTTACAGACCCTGGACAGCATCAAAACAGCCTCTTCTTACTGAATCTCACCAGACTTTCAACCTTTTGACCTCCCTACAGTGGCCTAGGGTCAGCAAGAAGTAGCCAGAAGAGAATCTCCACTCGTTATTCATGTATTATTAATGAAAGGCTGAAATGATGTGCTTCAGGCCCAGGACAAGCAGCTCCAGGTTCTCCCAGCATTCCTCTGTCCCTACCTGCTGCCTTGCATGGCTGGCAACTCTACTGACAACCCTCTACCCTAAACTTTCCAGGGCAGGGACTTCCCCTCCTCCTCTTGACCATGTAATCTGGCCATTTTGTTGCTATTATTTCTCTCTCTCTCTTAACCCCTTGCATGGCAACCAAGAGCCGCTTCTAATGAACCTAAGTTTATATACTTTAACTTACCTTACATGAGAAGCAGCTCAAGTTCCTCATTTTTTAATTATAGAAAAAGGGAGGAATGTAAGTATTTAGGTACCTGCTTCTGGGTTGCCTAGTAACTTATGATGTTATCATGTGTTGCCACTAGGTAGCCATAGAAGGCGTGGCTACCTTGCTCCTTACTCTCTTACCTCTTTCCCTCTTGGCGCTCTTGCCCTCTCCCTTTTCTCTGTCTGGGCGCCCCCTCTCTCTTACCCCTATCATGTCCTGCTACCTCTTTCTTCTGTCTCTTCATCTCCATCTAATAAATCTCTTTCATATAAAATCTGCTGTGTGCCTCATCATTGCTTTATTTGGTCCTAACACTTCCCTAGGGTCCTTCTTCTTGCTTAGCTTCTTTAGGTATACAGATTTTAGTATGTTTATCCTATATTATATGTCTAATATCCACTTATAAGTGAGTATATACCATGTGTGTCTTTCTTCTTCTGGGATATCTCACTCAGGATGATCTTTTCTAGATCCCATCATTTGCCTGCAAATTTCATGATTTCCTTGTTTTTAATTGCTGAGTGGTATTCCATTGTGTAAATACACCACAATTTCTGTATCCATTCCCCAGTTGAGGGACATATGGGTTGTTTCCAGATTCTGGCTATTACGAATAAAGCTGCTACAAACATGGTTGAGCAAATGTCCTTGTTTTACTTAAGCATATTTTGGATATGTGCCTAGGCATGGTATAGCAGGATATTGAAGTAGCACTATTCCTAATTCTCTGAGAAAGTGCCAGATTAATTTCCGAAGTGGTTGAACAAGGTTGCATTTCTAACAGCAATGGAAGAGGGTTCCCCTTTTTCTACATCTTCTCCAGTAAGGGTTGTCACTTTAGTCTTTGATCTTAGCCATTCTGATGGGTGAAAGGTAAAATTTCATGGTTGTTTTGATTTGCATTTCCCTGATAGCTAAGGACTTTGAGCATTTCTTTAAGTGTTTTTCTGCCATTCGATATTCCTCTTTTGAGAATTCTCTGTTTATCTCTGATCAGTGGACTTGGGGAGAAGCACAGGAGGAGAAGAGGGAGGGAGGGTAGGATTGGCAGGAGATGAAGGAGAGTGCTACAGCTGGGATACAAAGTGAATAAATTGTAACTAACAAAAAATAAATAAATCTTAAAAAAAAAAAAAAAACTTCAAGTGACAACACATGGTGGAGAGGATGTGGAGAAAAGGGATCCCTCATCCATTGCTGGTGGGAATGTAAACTTATACAACCACTTTGGAAATCAACCTGCCTCTTTCTCAGAAAATTAGGAATAGTGCTACCTCAAATACCAGCTATATCACTCCTAGGCATATATCTAAAGTACGCTCCAAGTATACAACAAACACATTTGTTCACCCATGTTTGTAACAGCTCTATTAGCCAGAGTCTGGAAACAACGTAGATGTCCCTCAACTGAGGAACAGATACAGAAATTGTGATACATTTACACAATGGAATACTACTCAGCAATTAAAAACAAGGAAATCATGAAATTTGAAGGCAAATGGTGGGAACTAGAAAAGATCATCTTGAGTGAGGTATCCCAGAAGCAGAAAGACACACATGATATATATTTACTCATAGATGGATATTAGCCATATAATATAGGGTAAACATACTAAAATCAATATACCTAAAGAAGCTAAACAACAAGGAAGACCCTAGGGAAGATGTTCAATCCTCATTCAGAAGGGCAAATGCTGTAGACTTTGGAAGCAGGAGAAGATGGGAACAGGACAGGAGCTTACCATAGAGGTCCTCTGAAAGACTCTACTGATTGAGGTATTGAAGCAGAGGTGAGACACATAGCCAACCTTTGGGCAGAGGGCATGGAATTTTATGAAAGAAGAAGGTGATAGAAAGACCTGGAGGGGACAGGATATCCAAAAGGAGATCAACAAAGCCAAAAATGACTGAGCCCTGGGAGCCCTGCAGAGACTGATACCACAACCAATGACAGTGCGTGGAGATGAGCTAAAACACCTGCTCAGATGTAGCCCATAGACTCAGTATCCAAGTGGAGTCCTTAGTAAAGGGAGCAGAGACTTTCTCTGGCATGAACTCAGTGACAGGCTCTCTGATCACCTACCCCTGAGGGGTGCAGCCTTGCCAGTCCACAGAGGAAGACAATGCAACCAGTCCTGATGAGACATGATAGACTAGGGTCAAATAGAAGGGGAGGAGGACCTCCCCTATCAGTGGACTAGGGGAAGGGCATAGGGAGAGAAGAGGGAGGGAGGGAGGATGGGATGGGGAGGAGTGGAAGGAGAGTGCTACAGCTGGGATGCAAATTGAATAAACTGTAATAAATTATAATAAAATGTTTTTAAAAAGAAGTATGAACCCAGTCATCTTCCCACGTGTAAATTCATGGACCACAGGCCAGTAGAATGAGTTCTCATCCTGGCTGACTGGTCAATTTTCAGGGTAAAGTACAAAATATCATGGAACTTTTTGGAATCCTGAAAATTCTATATGAAAAGTAAGAGTCAGTATATTCTATAAAAAAGAAACTGGGCGACTACAGGAGATTTCTTAGGACTAACTGGCTCTACAGATGAGGAAACCACCCAGTTACTTATAGAAATCTCCTAATGAGATCCTCCTCCAAAAACTAAGAGACAACTGATAAACCAGTGCATGCAGGGAAAACTGCAGGGTGTTCTCATAAGGAATTTTCACAGTACCAAGAAATACAACCATACATACAACTTTTTAAATTAGATTCTTAATCTTCCCAAACTATACTCCTCCAGATATAGATCTAGAAAAAAAATAAATGCTTTCCAAAAAATAAAAATAAAAGCATTTAGCTGGCCACTTTCTCCAGTGACTTCTTTAGGACTATTATGAAAAAATAGCATTTGTTAGGGATATAGGTTATAAATTATTTGCAAAATCTTCATGGACTCCCCTTTGACAAACTTCATAACAACTCACAATCAGTGCTTACTCAAAAAGCAGGAAGGACAGATATAACATGTAGGACTTCAGGATTGGATAACCTAGTGCATAGAAACTGGTCAGTGGAAATGAGACTCAGGTCGTATTTTAATGGTATAATGTTCAAGGCCTTACTTGTATAGTGGCTCTTCAAGAAATGGACAAAAACCAACAGCATCACTTGGGAACCTGGTACAAATATAGATTCTCAGGCTGAGAGACTAAAAACTTTAAGTTTGAGACCTTGCAGATGAGTCTGAAAAGCCTATGATTAAGAGGGTCTCTGGGTAAAACATTATGGATGTTCAAGTTTAAGCATAGTATACTAAAGATGTAAGTTATCACAGAGTCAAGAGCAATAAAGGGCTTACGGACTGGTAGTGGCATTTGCTGTGGTAGAGGAAACAGAGTAAAGAGGATGCTTATAGTATGGTTGGGCAAAGAATTTCTGTTGGCACTTTTATTAGAAGCAAAAGTGATGGTTAAGTGTTTAGTTGGATATTTGCTTCTGATACTCAGGAAAGAGACCAAATGCCAGTTGGTAGATCCCTCAGATCAGGTACAATTCAAATCTAAATGATAAGTCTCCACTCAATATCCCAGCTATGTATATAGCTCAATGCACATGTGTTATGAATGACACTGGGTGGGTTAAAAAAAGAAAAAGAAAAGTCAGCTCTCCTTGCTTCTTTCAGTCAGGCAAGAACATTCTTCTAATACCAAGGGTTCTGTATTTAAAGTTAATTGCATTATTTCAGAAAGAAAAACCAAACCAAACAACAGAAAAAAAAAAAGCTACTAAGAGAAAAGCAAAATAGCATAATTTAAAGACCATTGCAGCTCAAAAACAAGTTCCAATTACTTTCTGTTCTTTCTTCCATAGTCATCACTCTTTGTCTTTAAGTCTCAGAGGTCCAAGTGGTCCTAGACTTGACCTTGTCTGAACTTTTGGGCCGAAACAGTTACCAAACTAAGTACTGAGCCTGTCAGAGCACTAGTTGAAGGGTGGCATGGGGTGGGGGGGCGTTAAGCAAGCAGAGAGATAACATGTGTTCTCTCTAGGGCCACCCCTAGGCTGTTGGTCTCGGGTGCTATAAGAAAGCACATTGAGGGAGGAAGGGCAGGGCTGGGGAGTTGAGGGAATGGGATATATAATGAATAAATTGTGAAGAAAAAAAATTTTAACCCACCCCTAAAAAAAAAGCATATTGAATAAGGCATGAGAGAAATCCAGTAAGCAGCACTCCTCCATGGTTTCCTCACTTCCTGCCTCCAGGTTCCTGCTTTGTTTGAGTTCCTGCCTTGACTTATATCAGTGATGGACTGTTACCTGTAAGTGTGAAAAAAAAATCAACCCTTTCCTCCCCAAGTTGCTTTTGGTAATGGTGTTTTATCACAACACCAATTAAAACATGTAAATGAAAAGCTACATCACAAAACAGGCTATGTTGAATACCATCATCGATGTCTTTGCAGCTTAAGCAGACTGATTCCTTTGATCTGGAACATTAGACAAAGTTTGGGACAAATGGTGGCATTTTGGGGGGTCATTTAAAAAAATGAATAGAATTTACTAGCACAGAATGAGAAAAGAGCAATCGCTCATGAAGTACCTATGAACGGAAAATACTAGAGGATGAAAATACATGAAATAGAAATGAGCTTCTATGTTGTTAACGGACTGAGTTGAAAGTGAGGAGTACTCATAGGTTATTTAGGAATGGTGAACCTGGATGTGACATATACTGCAGTTATAAATCTTATAGTAACGATGATAGGCAAATGTATTTTAAACAAATAGACAACCTAAAATGGTTGTTCCTTAGGAAAAACCTGAGTTTCATATCATGATTGTAATAGACATATATACATACATACACACACACACACACACACAATCGTGTGCATACCTGCACACAAAAGTAACAAGCAAAAACAATGCTTTCCCAAAGGCATGCTCACCACCAAATAAGCAATGCATATTGATAATCTATCTTTTGAATAAAAATTAAAAGTATTACTAGCAACTGATGCAAGCCAAGCCACCAGTGGACAATGGCTGTGATTTCAAAATACTGCTATCCAAAGAGGTAAAGCAGTGTGGTATTTGAGGGTAAACATCATGCATATTTTAGGGAGGTTGTCCTCATAGCAATATGAATAGAATTAAATACAGAGGAGAGACCAGAGACAGGAAAATAATTCTGTGGGTAGAAATAAACACAATATCACAAATATTCAGGGTAATGATGAAGGTCTGAAATGGGCAGTGAATGTGGAAGTGAGGAACAGTACATGAATTTGAGTAAAATGTTGAAGGTAGAAATACAGTCAATGCTGACTTTCAAGCTCAATCTAAGGCAAATGTAACAAGAATGAGGGCATTAAAATAAGTTTTCAGGGGAGTCGCTCAAGAGCAGTGGGGAGCCATGAAATCATAAAGAGTTGGCCAAGGTTAGCTTAATTTGTAGAACATTGTGATGGACAAGTTCAGTAGACTGCGGTGTACATGGAGAGCTGAAGTTTGAAAAGGTATGCTATGTAGAGTCTAAAGGTTTGGGTAATGATATATGAAGTCATGGATTTTTGGAAGTTTCCTCAGGAGAATGTATACAGTGAAAAAATGAGGTGGAGTTTTCAGTACAGAATTTACCTATGTATCACCTAACAGCAGCATGTACATTATAAAAGTGAGGTTTCCTTTTTACAAAGAAAGATCAGTGTGTGTGTGTGTGTGTGTGTGTATGTGAGTGTGTGTGTGTGTGTGTGTGCGCATGTGTGTGCGCGCGCGCGTGCGCGCATGCACGAGTGTCTGCCTGTCTGTGTGCAATATGTATGTTTTAGCAACAAGAATGTGTTAAAGATATATCGGCATACACATAAGGTAGTGAAAGGCTCTCATCCATGTTATGGGAACTACATTTACTGTCTCCATTTTATTACTGCTCTCCTCCACTTTCTTTTTTCTATTACACTTGTTTTTGATTCATTCTTGTATTTCCTTTTTGTCCTTGACCACCGCTAATAAGACCAGGAAACCGACACAGAAAATAGAGCAATGTGTAATTTGGGAAGTGATTGTTGATGCATAACAATGAAATGCAGAGAAGGTTCTACTAGACACATGATCAGGATCAGAAAATGCACTGGGATGAAAGAATACATTCCTAACACCTTTTTCCCATGGCAAATTAAGCCTTTGATAATCAACATATATATACACATGCTTCCAGCTAAACCTCTGTCTCCCTCCCCTCTTTCTCTCTGTCCCCCACCCTCACCCCGTGTGTCCTAGTTTGGCTTCATTAGATAAAAATGTCGCCATCATTGCTGCTACAGTCCAAGAACATTAATGTTTTAACAAAATAAATTGGCCTTTTAATAAAACTTTTAAAATAATGACAGTCATAATTTAGAACAGGTGAAGAACTGTGAATAACAGAATGTTAGTTGGGTTATCAGCATTTATAAGGACACTTGATAAGGACACTTGATATATACATGTAATATATATATATATATATATTACACTTTCTTTGATAGCTATGTAACCATCCATAGGTAGCCTGATCTCTCTGAATCTGTGTCCTTATGTACAAAATGGTGATAATTCTCTCCACTGGGGGAAAAAAAGAAAGATTAAATAAGCCAAGAGCTTTTAAATTTCTGTATTCTTAACAAATGTTAGCTCCTTTCTCCAGCAATTTTTCTTTTCTTGCTGGTTCCTTTCTTGTAGTTCCCATATGTATTTACCTATGGAAAAGCAGACATCAGGCATATATTTATGGGATTTTCTCCATTTAAAGTTAGTAAACTAAGTGAATTAACCTCTGTATGCTGCTATAAAATTATCAAAAAGTGGTTTAAGTCACTTTTGAAACATGCTAATTTAGGATTGTGTGTTCTTGGTACATTACCCTCTTCATTAGATAATTTCTCATATTTTTCAATTAAAAATTATTGGGTTTTATTTTATGTGGTTATATGATATATGTATGACTGTACATGTGCCATGGTGTACATGTAGAAATCAGATGACAACTTTGTGAGGTTCACTCTTTCCACCTTTATGTGTGTTCCAGGGATTGATTAAACTCTGGTTGCCAGCCTTTAATGGTAATTGACTGGCACCACTGAGACAGCCCTCTTTTTATTGTTTGCAGTTTACCTTTTTTTTAAACCAATAATCGACCTGTATCATTATTTTTAATTCAGCATGTTATAGACAGTATATAACTGAACTACGTTTTTAGAAATTCATCTTCCAAATCTCTCTTTAGTTATATTTGAATTATTTATCTTATTTTTTATCTTTTTAATGTGATCACTGAAGCAATGGCTCAGCAGTTAAAAGCACCAGATGTTCTTCCAGTGGACAAGGATTCCATCTTCAGTACCTACACTGCAGCTAATAATCATCTGTAACTGTAGACGCAAGAGTTCTGACTCCCTTTACTGGCAGTGAGGACATGCATATGGTGCACAGACACACATGTAAGCAAAACACCCATATACAAAAGATAATAAAATAAAATATTTTAAATTATGTATATGTGTATACTGTGTGTGTTTAGTGTATTGTATGCATGCAGATGCCCATGGAAGGCAGATGAGAACATTGGAACTAGAGTTACAGGCAGTTGTGAGCCACAAATGAACCCAGGTCCTCTGCCAGAGTAATTAGCACTCTTAACCACTAAGACAACTCTCCAGCCCCACATTATCTACAAGAGAATCATTTATATGTAAAAATGTATCTGCCTTTTAAACTTCATGTATCCTGTTTATTTTCTGCTTGGAGATTTGTTTGTTTGCTGGATTGATGGGGTTTTTGTTTTTATTTTTTTGTTGTTTGTTCGTTTGGAGTTATTTGTTTGCCTTTCTTGGATGAACTAAATTTAGAATCTAATTTTGGTTTATTTTTTATACTTTTATGCATATCTCTTTGTATACTATTTGAGTGTTTGGTTTCAGTACTGCCTTATATTCACAGAATTTATCAGTATCTGCTAACATCACACTACCAAATTTGGTGAAATATATTATCTATTTTATTTCTCTTTACATTCCCCTATTCATAAAATATCATAACTATTCCAGTATATACACTGACATTATATTATAGTTACATTACAATGTTTCCTTCAAGAGGTCTGATACGGAGGAAAAAGACCCAAAGGTAGGAAACAAGAAAGAGTAATAGGGGTCATTATGATCAAAGTATATTGTATACATATGTAAAATGTTACTGCAAGTTTTTATGCAGTAATAATATATGATAATAAAAAAATAAGCCAGGTGTAGTGACACACACCTTTAATTCCAGCACTCAGGCATTGGCAGGCAGATCCCTGTGAGTCCAGGCCAGCCTGGTCTAGTCTACAAAGTGAGTCCAGGACAGCCAATGCTACACAGAGAATCCTTGTCTCAAAAAACCAAACCAACCAAGCAAGCAAACAAACAAACAAAGAAAGAAAGAAATAAAGAAATAAAGAAAAGAAAAAGGAAAGAAAATTTTCCTTCAATCACCACACATATTTAAGAAAAAACTCAAAGAAAAATGTCAACTCTATCACGTGTTTGCTTACTAATTTTTTGCTTCCTGGTGTTGCAAAGTTGTTTTTTTTTTCTCTGTTTTAAATATTTCTGCCATCTTTCCACAGTACCTCTGCTAATAATTCCATCATTTAAGAATACCTTCAATTATGAAGTATAATATTACTGCACATAGCATTCTACATTGGCAGTTTTTTTCCTTTATCATTTGAACATGTTGTTTCATTAGGTCCTTGATATTTTTCTGTTGAGGAATTTGCCATTCTAATTTTTTCCCCTCATAGATATAATTAGGGAATTTCTTCTTGTCAACTGCCTTCCTTTAAAGATTCTTTTGGCTTTTCCCACTTTTCCTGAAGACTTATTATAATATGCCTTCTTGTAAATTACTTTTACTTGAATCTAAGTTTGATTAGTTTCTTGAACATCGAAGTTGTTTTTCCTCAGTTTGGGAGGTTGTTTTAAAGATTCCCTTTAGCTTCTTTTTCATGTTTTTTTTTTTTGTTCTTGTTGTTAGTACTTGTTTATTTGCTCTAGATTTGTATTTATTTTTTATCCTAAGGGAGAATTTATTTGGATTTATTGTTTCAGAAAGGAAGTCCATAATGGCAGGTTTCAGCAGGCAGCAAGAACAGGAAGGTAAAAAGCATCTTCAATCACAAACACGAAACAGAGAGAGCAAATTGGTAATGCTTACTCCCTGAACTTGCTACTGCCAGCAAAGCGCTTCCTCTAGCAATACTGCCCTCTATCTCCAAACAGCACCACTAACTTGGAACAAAGTATTAAATACCTAAGTCCACTTGGGATATCTTCATTCAAACCAACACACTGTACTTTCTCGTTCTCATAGATTCATGACAATAACACAGTGCAAATTGGCATTTACTCCAACTCTGAAAGTCTCTGTAGTCTTTAACATTTTCAACACTGTTTAAAAGTTTCTCTGCATTGTGATTTTTGTATGTTTATATACTCCCAGTGTGTAGCAATTGCTTACTGAAGCATTTTCGTGAATGCATATTTTAAAATTTTTGTTAGATTATTTTGAATCTGTGGTTTATCAACATTAGCATCTAGGTATTTTGTCATTAGTGTAGATTTATTGGTACAGTGAGAAGTTTTTCAATAAAAGCTGGATATTCTGCATCTTAAATCTTTTTCTTAATAGGCTTACTGATACTCTCAGCAATAGTCTAGTTTTTAAATTGGGTCTTTCTTGACAACCAAGTGTTATGCCCATGTTACTACAGTGTTACTTAACCCTTCTCTCTAATCTCTCCTACTACTATCTTAGCTGGTTGGGGAATAAAAGTCATGGCTCCTGACTTGGTCTCCACAGAAAGGGGTCTATTTTCATTGGGCATTAATGGTTAATGACCTAGATCCCATATAGTCCATTTCTAGGGATAAGATAAGCTTATTTTAAAGTTCATGAAGAGGAGAAGGCTGAAGTTAGAGGCTTTCTACTACAAGGCCTAATCTTTTCATTAGCTGCACTGCTAGTATTCTCCTACACCCAAGAATCTCACTTTGTGTCTCCTGATGTCTTTGTAGAAAAAGACAGCAGCAGCCCTTCAATGGGAAACAGACAGAAGAACAGAGCCTTTGTAGGCAGACCCAATTCCTGTCAAAATGTAGCACTGTTAAGCTTCAGAAATGTAAGAACTCCCTAAAATTCTCTGAACCTTCATTTTTCCAATTACAACAAAAGTCACAGAGCAGTTGTAAAAGTGGTTGAAATGGGGAAGGGGCTGACATACCGGGGACTCAATACATAATGATTTTCCTTGCTTTGCAAAGGAAAAACCCTGTCCCTCCAAGAGGAAGATGAAATCAAGATTCTCCACTAGCATCACCATGTGGAGATCCCACATAGATGCTACAGAAGTTAAATCTCTTGTCAAATCTTTCAGGGTTAAATATCATAGCCTAAGTTGTCTAAAAATATGCTCTGTGTCCCTTTTTCTTTTTTTCCATATGTCTGAAACACACTCCAGTTACACAGGGCAGGGGAGGCTGACATAGTCAGCGCTTGAGTTACTACTGTTTACTGAACTATCAAAACGCGTGCTGACTAACGTATTGGAGGTGTGGCAATTACCAGTTTGTCAGACCTCCAGCTCTTGTTCACATCCTCATAGTTCTCAACCTCCTTCCAACTCCAGGACAGGAAGAAAAGAAGTGAAAAGAGTTGCACTAAAAGAAGAGCAGTCCCTTCCCCAGGTTCATTTACATCCCGAGCCTACAGTCACAGAAGAGTTGCAAACTGAATTGACTGGCCAGCTAAACTTAGCTCTCAAAAGGCTTTCCCAAGCTCTGGTTCATGAAGCTGAAGGGAAAACCATTCTCAACTTTTCTAAAGCAAAAAGTGAAAAACGACTTCTACTAAACAAGTTTTTGTTTGTTTGTTTGTTTGTTGTTTACTTTAATGCGTCTGCGAACAGCAGCACTCATCTCTGTACCAAAAAGAATGCAGTTAGTTGTCTGGTGACCAGCTACTGGTGTCTCCCTATACCTCTACTCTATCTCAGCTACATCTGGAAAGACATCGCCATCTCCGCCTGGTACACACACACACACACACACACACACACACACACTTCTACCAACTACCTCCTCTAGACTTGACTTCAACTTACCCCTCGCCCCCTCATTCTTCACCTTATCAGCAATTCTGATGAATGTCCCCCTTTCCCTTTCCCGATTCCCTTTGCAAGTAATTCAACAATAGATAGTTTCCACAGAAAAGCAGTTCTCCTTGCTCCCAGGGATGCCCGGAAAGGGAGGGGGCGTCGAGGAGGGTGGAAGGATGCTGCATTAAGCAGCGAAAGGCTTACCTGATCTCTTTAATGCTTTCCAATTTGCACATGATTTCTTGTTCATCTGCCATGCTTTTCACTCTCAATTTCACGTCTAGAGAATTGTAAAAATGCACCAGCCAAGGGATACAATAGATACAATACAGCCACCACCTACTGGTTTGTGGCTTTGAGCCTGTGTGGTAGGGGCTTAGAGAAGCCCTGGGAGCTGTAGTCCGCAGTTCCGGGGCCAGCCAGGCAGCTAGGGTGCCTCTAGAACTACAACTCCCAGAAGGCCAAGGGAAACATTCCTGTTCCATTTTCTGCAGCGGCACTTTAAATCAATATGTCACAGATAATTATGTCAAAGATTATGAATAGTGCAAGGGATTGAAGATATTTGTCCTATATGCGGCAAAATGGGGGAAATTTTCTCGAAAGCAACTAGAAAGATGAAAAACATACCTTTTATTACGGAACTCGGGCCTCACAGCTACCCACCACCAATAGATTAAGGAATCATTTAGTACATAATGCCTTGGGCTGCAGAGAAACTATAGGTGATTTAACTTCCAAAATGTCAAGTGTTCTAGCTGCTCCTTGGGGATCTGTAGCTTTGACATTCAAATGTAAATATGTTGGAGCTGAAAACAAGGGGAAAAGGAGGTGGACTGAAGAAAGAGGACTCTTCAAAAACAGGAAACTGAGCTTGTGGGGAAGACCTCCTTCCTTCTGGTTCCCATTCACTTAACTGAGCTTACACTTTGACAGTCGTTGAAAGGTTTACTGAGGGAGGCACTGAAGGCAAGAAAATAAAAGCAAGTTCTTGCCTTTATGAAGGAGAGAGTGAAACATATTGTATTATACAGTGTACCGTGAGGTGTCACGGAGCAGAGATATGTAGGTGAATCCTGAGCATGTAAGATACGAAAATGTTTTTAAAAATGAAAGTTTTCCAGTGAAGAGTGAAATTTCCCAAAAGCGATAGCCTACATAGAGAATTGAAAAAGGCAAGTGGTCCAGGGTGCCTGAAGCATAGGGTTCTGGGAGAGGTACATTAGAAAAGGAAATGGAAGTTGTATCTCGAAAAATAAGACAGCAGATACTTTTTTATTTTTTAAAGAAAGCAGCAACAATCATTTTTATTTTCTAGAACTGTTGTGGAAGAGAAATCATTTCCTATTTGTGAAACAGGTCTGCTTAACATCTACAAATCACTGACTTGAATACTCAATACAGTAAAAAACAAACACACCTGTGAGGATTCACATAGTCAAGTTTCAAGACACATTTTGTTTACATGTTATGTAATAAAAAGCAATCATGAAGGAAGGACAATCTGTTTCAAGTACAGCAAGGAATGATATGAACAGATTTAATGTTGCACTTAAAGTAGTATAATAAGTATAATGATATTGGTTGCCTTCCTCAATTGATCAACAATGTATTTTGATTGCTTTTGTTTTTGTTTTGGAGAGTCTTTCACTGAACCTGAAGCTCAATTAGTTAGGATAAGTTTGCTAAAAAGCTTCAGTGGTCTTCCTATATTGGTGCCATCTGTGCTAAGTTCACAGAGCTATTGTGTGCCCAGCTTTAGCATGAAGACTATATATCTGAACACAGCTAGTCTTTTATTAATTGGACCATCGCTCAAAGCAATAAATTAATGGGTTTATGTTTCTAATGTTTGAATATTGTGCTGGCTAGTTTTATGTTAAGTTGTAGATACATTTTTAAAAATATTTTTAAATTTTTCTTGGCTATTTCATAGGTGTTATATAATGTATTTTGATCGAATCCACTCCCCAGTTGCTGCCCTCCAAACTCTCCCAGAACTATCTCCCTCCTAAATTCTTGTATTCTTTTTTTTTAAACCACTTGTTGGTGCTATCAGTACATGTGTGGGTGTACAGCTCTCTACTGAAACATGGGCAGCATCCACGGGTCAACATCCCTGAAGGAAATTAAAGCTCCTTCCCCAGCAGCTAGATTTTGAAATATGTTGGAGTGTCAGAATAGAATTTAGAATTAATCCTATAAGCACACATTTATTCAATATTCATTTGTGCTTACTGTATGCCAAATAATGTGTAATTATAGTTAGAATATACATTGATTTTTTTGTACTGGGAATTTTATCCAGGGTCTCATGCATTCTTAGCATGCAGTCCACTACAAGGCTATATTCCTAACTCCTAAAATGAAATAATTTAAAAGCATGGGAGTGATAAAATTAGAGTTATATAAGGAAGTGACAGTGAAGGCAAAATTTAGAATTAAGGAAAATAAAAGTTAGTAAGAGAGTATCTTATTTAGGATTTCTATCACTGTGAAGAGACACCATGACCACCATGGCAACCCTTATAAAAATAAAGCATTCAATTGAGGTTGGTTTACAGTTTCAGAGGTTTAGTCCATTATCATCATGTCAGGAAGCATGGCAGAATGCAGGCAGGTAGACCTGGTGCCAGAGGAGCCAAGAGTTTTACATCTTGATAGAAAAGGCATTCCACACTGGGGGGAGCTTAAGCATGCATATAACCTCAAAGCCCACCTCCACAGTGATACACTTTTTCCAACAAGGCCAAAACTACTCTAACAAGACCACAACTGCCAATGCTTCCTATAGGCCAAGGATTCAAACATATGAGTCTATGGGGGCCTGACCTATTCAAACCACCACAAAGTGCATTAGTTATTCAAAGATGAATTAGCATAGAAACCAGGTTTCAGAAAAAAGGAATGTCAGAGACAAGCTAATAAAATTCACCTCCACATTGTCACTCTCAGCTGCCTATAAAAAAGTCCCTAATCTTTGAGGGACCTACACCCATACCGAACTGCAATTGAAAGATTCCACAGAGAAAAGAATTTCAGGAAGAAGAACTGAAGATTTAATGAAAGATATTGTGGTGGTCTGAATAAGAATGGCCCCATAGGCTCATATATTTGAATGCTGACTCATTAGGGAGTGGTGTTACTTGATAGGGATTAGGAGGTCTTGCCTAGTTAGAGTGGCTGTGGTTGAGTTGGAGGAAGTGTTTCACTGAAGGTGGGCTTAGGATTATAAATGCTCAAGCCAGGCCTAGTGTCTTTCTCTTCCTGTTGCTTGTGAATCCAGATGTAGAACTCTCAGCTACTTTTCCAGCCACCATGTCTGCCTCCCTGCCACCATGCTTTCTGTCATGTGGATAATGGAGTAAACCTCTGAAGCTTGAAACTGTAAGCAAGATCCAAGTAAATGATTTCCTTAATAAGGATTGTCATGGTCACAGTGTCCCTTCACAGCAATAGAACACTGACTAAGACATATTAAGGAAGAGATGTCCTCAAGAAGAGACATAGAGCAAACCAAAGATCATGAAAATGGAATTCTCTAAACAAGAGTCTAAAGAAAAAGACACAGTGAGATGTACCCAAATATACCTATGGACTTAAGAGAGTCACAATTATTTGTTTTAGCGTTATCCACTAAAATGACTCTCAGATAACATCACAAAAGGTTGATAAGAAACTTTTTGTTTTCTCAGTTTTCCATAAATGAAGCAAGTGAAGTGGCTACTCAGATGCCTTGGGTGGGACTATAACCTGATAAAGTAATAAGAGCCATTGCAGTTTAACACACAGGATGTTCAGTACATGTTGCTTGCATATAATTGGGATTCCCGATGTGATTCTTGAGAAAGTTTCAAGTTTGTAGGTGTCAAAGGAGAAGATCCTTAAGCAGGTGGTAATTGTGTTGTAATTCTTGGTTCTATGTTGGTGATGGACTTCAAGTAGAATCCAGGGTGACTCTTCTAGTGAGATAGAAAAAGAAAGGGTATGAATATAGAAGGGAAGGATCTGGGAGGAATTGAAGGAGTGGAAATGGATCAGAATATGCTTTATGAAAAAAATAATTTTAATAAAAATATGGAAAATAAAATTCAAATAGGTTCCTGGGTGAACATAAAGTACCTTTCAATGTGACATAGTATTATTTGAGGGAAAAGTGGTTGTTGTATGTGGAGGCAGTTCAAGAACGGATTTTGAAGGACTTTTCTTATTTTTGCTTCTTTGTCAATTTTGCTATGCCAGGAATGAAACTCAGTGTTTATGCACAATAGAGAGATGTTCTTCCAAAGAAGTATATAGTGGATCTAGTATTTAAGGTTTTAAAATAAAGGTATCAATCCTTTAAAAAATTGTTGGTTGTATGACATGAACCTGGGAAAGCATGACCTAAGAATAAGGTAGACTAAAGTCTCATGCCAACTTTATTCAGGGCATCCTACAATTTATATTCTGAGAGTGTTCTGGGGGTTAATCAAGGTCATAAACAAAGTTCACATGAGTTTAGGCTGTATGCAGTCACAAAGGATAACCTATCCTTGGAAACATTTTTGAATAACAAAAGTAAGATGATAGGTAATGTGAGGCAAACCCACTATTTACTTCACATAGGAAGGGCACAAAAATCACATTACAAAACCAAACCATGTTATGAAGAAAAAGTTTGAAAGAGTGTCTTATTTCTTTGCAGTTGTCTCACTATCTCTCAGAATTCTCTTTACACAAATTAATTCATGGACCATGTTCAGACAACTAGCTTAAAAAAATTCCCCTGCAATATATTTTAATCACCTTTTATCCCCTCCTCCAAGTCCTCCAAGATGCTTACCACCTTAATGTCCACCCAATTTCATGTTCTTTTCTTTCCAGAAAGAATCAAAACAAGCAAGAACACATAGAAAATAAAACAAACAAAAAATACATGTTGGGGTTATTAATATTTATTATTGATTCATCTTTTAGTTAAGCAGAGGTTAGTCCTAAACCAACTCAACTGTATACCCAAATCACCACACATAGACTGGGATTTATTTAATTAACCCAGAGCACAATGCTGAGCAATAGTTACTCCATCCTAACCCTCCAAGCCCACATAATTTCAGATTTCACCCATTATACTTGCTTTCAGTCATATCTTAGGTCCAGTCCATCTCTCCACGTGGTTCCAAGACCTTTCCTGTGGATTCTCTCCTTTCCTCTTCCCACTCGCTTCCTTCTTCTCTCCTCTCTGGAGCAGGATGTCCCACCCTATATTCTCCATTGCACAACATTGACTGGTTGGTTGTTTAATTGACAACATAGAGAACAAATGGTGACATGTTTACACAAACTTGAGACAGGTGATTCTTAGACTAAGCAGCACAATGCAATGTCCAGATTGAAACCAGATAGTGGGATAGAGAAAGCTGCATTTGAATGAACAGGGGTAAATTGTATACATTCCAAAGAACATTATACAAACATAGTGTCTGTTTTGTGTGGGCCAACTGTTGTTGAGCACGAGACCGGCCCTGGAATGTGATTGATATACCCTGTTTCATTCCATTGGAGAAAAATGATTTTTCTTCTTCCAACAGGTATCAATTGCAAATAGCTTCTTAGGGGAGAGATTTTGTGCCTGTGCCCTTTTCTTTGTGCTAGAAGTTCTTTCTGACTTCAACATGGCCTTGTCTATGTAGTCTTTGTGAGTTTATATGTGCATCATCCCTGTTGTGTCTGAAAGAGGCTATTTTCTTAGAGTCATCCATCACCTCTGGCTTTTAAATTCTCTCCACCTTTCTCTTCTACATAGATCCATGAGCCTTGAGGAGAGGCACTTGATTAAAAAAAAAAAAAAAAAAAGAACATCCTATTTGGGGCTGAGTGTCTCAAAAATCTCTCACTTTCTTGCTATCATTAGTTGTAGAGGTCTCTATGCTAATTTCAATCTACTATAAAAAGAACCTTCTCTGATGAGGACTGAATGAAGCACTTACATAGAACAGAAATCAAGGGTGGATGAGGATGGGGTAGGGGAAGGAATGGATGGGGAAAGGGTGGAGACAGGAACAGGAAGGATCAGGTAGGGGGAGGAAGGACAGAGAGAGTATTAGGGAAGGGAGGTTTCCCATGCCTGGCACTAGGAATTTGTTAAGGATCTAGGGAAAACATTATAATCTGAGGTAATGAAACTTTGTTTAATTTATTTATATATGAAATGCACATATACTTATACATGTGTATTTTTGGTAAAAAATAATCTTTGACTCTTTTGCTATATTTATTTTTAAATTTCTTTCATACAATATATTTTGATCATATTCTTTACCCTCCCTTACCTCCTCTAAATCCTCTCCACCTTCTTTCCCACTCAACGTCATTTTTGTTTCTCTATTTCTTTCTCAAAAAGCTCCCCAAAACAAAATTAAAAATAAAAACAAATAAATGAACTCAATAAGGCAAAATAGCTAAAACCAAACCAAACCCAACAAGCACACACAAATAAAAACATGGAGTCCATTTTCTTTGCCCAGCTACTCATTGGCATGGGGGGTACCCTGTAGTGTGATTGATATGGCCAATGTCAATCCATCAGAGCAAACTGATTTTTCCCTTTGTGAGCAGGCATCTGTTAAAATAGTTCCTTGGCTGCATGTGTCCACCTCCCCTTCTCTGTGCTGTGATTTTGTCTGGATTGAACCTGTGCATTTCTTGTGTATATTGCTATAGTCTCTAAATTTATATATAGATATAGATATATACATACATATCCGACCTGTTAGAGTGTGGAATATGTGGCTTACTTGGAGTCATGCATCACTTCTGGCTCTTTTAATCTTTCTGCTTCCTCTTCTTTATAGATACCTGTGAGGGGTCTCTGCAAATGCCACTGCTAGCCATGTAATCATCTGCACAAGGTAAGAGAGAAGTCCAGTTTAACATGACCCAGTAGCCCATGTTGGTTCAAACTTCTAATGTCTGACACTGGGAAGTTTATTTTAGGCATATTTATAGTATATTTGTGTATTTACATATTTATAGGCATAAGTACAGTATAATTTAGGAAAATGTTTCCTGGTGCAACACAAGAGAGGGTGAACAATAGGCATGATTACTCTTCAAAATTTATATCATTTCTTCCATGAAGATGGGTTCTACAGATAGGCCATAAATGTTTCCTTTTGATTCTAGTGGAGACTCTTGTCTGGTCTTGGTCTAAAGATAGTCCAGAGGTCACCTACGCTATTTACCGCCTTCGGTCTTGTTTATGGGAGCCCCTGGGCTTACAGACAGCACAAAGTTCCCTAGGCTATTAATTATCTCTGGTACTGCTTGGGAGCCTCAGGGAGCCAGGTGTGGCCTGCTCCTATAGATAACATAGAGGTCACCTAGGTTATTAAACAGCTCCCAGCCTTCTGGGCAGAAAACAGGTCAACCATCTCTTCCTTTGCATGACAAGGCAGAGTATTTAACATTCCTGGTTTCCTTGGTGATTACCTGTGAGTATAAGGACCTTTGTGCTTCCAACATATCCACAAGGCTTGAGGGAAGGGATTTAATAAAGACATCCCACTAAGGACTAAATGCTCCAAAGTCTCTCACTCTCTACACGTCCAGTTGTAGGTCTCTATCTTAATTTTCATCTACTGAGTAAAGTAGCTTTTTTGATTAGTTGTGAATGAGACACTAATCTATGGTAGTAGCAACATGCCAATAGAAGTATTGTTATTATTATGTTATTTTAGCAGAATAATTGAAGCAGGTTTTCCATTAAACCCATGACCTATCTAGTATCAGGTTTTTCACCACGTTAACAGTATCAGTATGGATTCTATCTCATGGAGTGGTCCTTATATTCAATCAAAAAGTGGTTGGTTACTCCTGTGACATTTATGATACTGTTGCACCAGTATATTTTTTAGAGTGGTCACTATTGTAGGTCACAGGGTTTGTAGCTTTGTGATATTGATGATTACCTTTCTCCTTCTCTAATATGTTTTGAAGTTTGTAACGGTAATTCATCCAGTATTATGCTTTTTGTTCAGCATTGCATTGGCTTTCTGGGATCTTTTCTCATTCCATATGACTTTCCCTCATTTATTTTTTGTGAAAAATGAGACAGGGATTTTAATTAAGATTGCATTAAATCTGTAAATAACTTTGGTAGGATGATATTACCTCAGAAATTAATTTTACCAATCCGTAATCATGGGACTATGATCATCTTTTCATTTTCAGTGCCTTCCTCAGTCTATTTCTTCAGAAATCTAATGTTTTCATCATAAATGTCTTTTACCTCATTGGTTAGCTTTATCACAAGATATTTTATTGTCTTTGAAGTCATTGAAATGGCAGTGTTAATTTGGACTTTCTTCTTTTACTTAATTGGGCCAAGGATATGTTTACCTTGTTTACCTTCTCAAAGAACAAACTCTTAGATTTGTTGGTTATATGTATTGTCTTCTTTAATTTCTGCTGTGAGTGTATCATTTCCTGCCATCTATTAGACTTGGGTTATTTTGTTCTTGTTTTATCAAACTCTTGAGTTGCATCATTAATTTGTTTATTTCTGTTCTTTCTGATTAGAGCTATACATCCCTCATAGAACTTCTATGAGACCCAGAGACTTTGTTTGTTTTCATTTTCATTTACTTTCAGCCATTTTAAAATTTATTCCTTGATTTCTTCTTTGACCTATTCATTTCTCAATAATGTATTGTTTAATCACTATGAATTTGCATAACTACAGGCTCATTTGCTGTTGATTTTAAGTTTTAATACATTGTAGTCAAATAGGATACCTATATTATTTCAACTTTCTTAATTTGTTAAGACTTTTTTTCTGTTTCTGTTCATGTTCTACTCTACAGAAGCTTCCATTGACTGCTTAGTATAGTGTGTAATATTTAGTGTTTGGATGGAATAATCTGTGGATATCTGTTAGATGCATTTAATGTATGATGTCCTTTAATTCTAATGACTCTGTTTATTATTTTTCCAGATGACTTGTATATTGGAGAAAGTGGGGTATTGTAATCATCTATTACTAAATTGGAGTTAATCTATATCTTTAAGTCTAATATAATACTTTTTGCAAAACAGGGCACATCAGAGTTTAGTACATATAGGTTTAGGATATGTTCTTGGTAATTGTTCCTTTATTATAATGAAGTGTTTCTTCTTTATCTGTTATGATTCTGCTTTTAGTTTTAAGTCTGTTTTATCAAATATTAGGATAGTAACGCCTCTGTACTTCCAGGTCCCACTTGCTTGGAATACATTTCGCCATTTTTCACTTCTAGGTGACTCTTTAAAGTTAAAATGAGGGAGGCCTGCAGGCGTGGTCTACCTCAAACCACCTGCACCCAACTTCCCCTCAGTGTTCCACTGACGGGGTTCACCCCACTTTCTGTAACCACTGGGGAACAGCAAGGTGCTCCAAGCACCATCTTCTGGGCCCTCTCCATTCCCCGAGCAACATCTCTACCTGCATCCTTAGAGAGCAACAACTACTGTGGAACAGCACCTATAAGGGAGCACCAGCAATCACCAAAGAGCAACAGAGACCCACATCCATCAGGGACCAACAACATCTTATGTGTCTCATATCCCGGGCCCCATCCCCACCCAGATACTTGCAGCCAGCAGAGACTACCAGTCCTGCCTGTATTTCAGGAGATATTTCCTGGGTGATAACCCAGGAAAGCCAGACGACTGCTGCCATCTGGGACCACCAGCTAATCCTACAAACCTAAAGGCCAACTGCCATCAGACACCACCAAGTTTTCAAACACCAGAGACAATCAAATGGCTAGAGGCTAGCATAAGAACACAAGCAAGAAAACCTGGAGCCATATGACAACCCCAGAAACCAACCATTCCACCACAGCAAACCCTGAAGATACTATCACACCTAAAGCTCAAGGAAGCAATCTTAATTAAATTCTGAGGTTATGAAAATGACAGAGGCCTTGAAAGAGGAAAATAAAAACTTCAAAAAACACATAAAAATACAATCAAACACATGAAGGAACTGAATAAATCCCTGAAAGAAATATAGGAATATACAGTCAAACAAGAGACAGAAAAGACTAACACAGTTCAAGACCTAAAAATGGAAGAAGAAATAAAACACACATACACACACACACACACACACAAACACACAAACTCTGAGGCAATCCTGGAGATGCAAAACCTAGAGAAGAGAACAGGAACTATAGACACAAACATCACCAGCAGCATACAAGAAATGGAAGAGAGACAATGTAGCCACTCCTGATGAGACCTAATTGACTATATCAGAAGGAAGGAAAAGAAGACCACCCTTAGCAGTGGACTTTGGGAGGAGCATGAGTGGAGAAAGGGAAGAAAGGGAGGGATTGGGATGTGAGGAAGGAGGGAAAAACAGGGAGGATACAAAGTGAATAAAGTGTAATTAATAAAAAATTAAAATTAAAAAAAGAAATGGAAGGGAGAATTTCAGGTGTAGAAGATATGATATATCAAACTGATACATCAGTCAAAGAAAATGTTAAACCTAAAAATGTCCTGACACAAAGCATCCAAGAAATCTGAGACACTATGAAAAGACCAAACCAAGAAGATTGAAATAACACCTTGTATCTTACCAGCCCACCATGGATTAAAGCCAGAACTCAGAAACAACAGAAAACCTGCAAACTCATAGAAACTGAATAACCCCTACTCAATGACCACTAGGTCAGTTAAGAAATAAAGAAAGAAAGTTAAATCTTTCTAGAGTTCAATGAAAATAAACGTACAACATAACCAAATTAATGTGACACAATGAAATCAGTCCTAAGGGTAAAGTTCATAGCACATAGCCTTCATAAAGAAATTGAAGCATTTTCATACTAGCAATTTAAAAGCACACCTAAAAGCCCTAGAACAAAAACAAGTAAACACACCCAAGAGGAGTAGATGGCAGGAAATAATCAAACTCAAGGATGAAATCAATATCTTAAAAACAAAGAGAACAATACAAAGAATCGATGAAACCAAGAGCCGGTTCTTTGAGAAAATCAACAAGATAGACAAACTCCCAGCCAAACTAACTCAATGGCAGAGAGACATTATTCAAATTAACAAAATCAGAAATGAAAAAGGGAATATAACAGACACTGAAGACATCCAAAGAATTATTAGGTCTTACTTCAAAAGACTATTCCACAAAAGTGGAAAACCTAAGGAAAATGGAGAAAAATTTTTGATAGATTTTCCTTACCAAAGCTAAATCAAGATCAGGCAATCAGGTTAAAATGTCCTATAACCCCTAAAGAAGTAGCAGTCTCCCAGCCAAAATAAAATAAAAATAAATAAAATAAAAAATTAAATTAAATTTACAAAGCAGCCCAGAGGCAGATGGTTTAAGCTCAGAATTCTACTAGACTTTACCAATACTCCTCAAATCATTCCACAAAATAGAAAGAAAAGGAACATTGCCAAACTCATTCTATGAAGCCACAGTTACCCTGATACATAAACCACACAAAGACTCAACAAAGAAAGAGAATTTCAGTCCAATCTCCCTTATGAACTTTGATACAAAAATATTCATTAAAATACTCAAAAACCAAACCCAAGAACACATCAAATACATCATCCACCATGGTCACATAGGCTTCATCCCGGAGATGCAGAAGTGATTCAATATACAAAAATCCATCAATGTAATCGACCATATAAACAAACTGAAAGAAAAATATCACAAAATCATTTCATTAGATGCAGAAAATTCCTTTAACAAAACCCAACACCCCTTCATGATAGAAGTCTTGGAGACCCCCAGAATTCTATCAGGGAAAACCTACAGCTGGTAGACACCTTCAGCAAAATGGCTGGATCCAAAATTAACTGAAAAAAATCAGTAGCCCTTGTATATACAAAAGACAAAGAGTCTGAGAAAGAAATTAGGGAAGCAACACCATTCACAATAGCCACAAAAACATAAAATATTTTGGTGTAACTCTAAATAACCAAGCAAGTGAAATACCTGTATGATAAGAATTTCAAGTCTCTGAAGAAAGAAACTGAAGAAGATAACAGAAGATGGAAAACTCTCCCATGCTCACGAATAGGTAGTATTTACAGAGTAAAAATAGCCATCTTACAAAAAAGCAATATACAGATTCAATTCAATTCCCATCAAAATACCAGCAACAATTCTTTACAGATCTTAAATGAATAACTTCATATCAAAGACTTCATATTCTCAAATTCATACAGAAAAACAAAAAACAACAGCAAAAACAATCCTATACAATAAAAGATCTCCAGGAGGCATCTCTGTTCCTAATCTCAAGCAGTACTGTAGAGCAACAGTAATAAAAACTGCATAGTACTGGCACAAAAACACAATGGTGGTTCAATGAAATCAAATTGAAGACACAGAAATAAACCCTCACACCTATGGACACTCAATTTTAGACAAAGGAGGCAAAACCATACAATAGAATAAAAATATCAAATGGTGCTGGTCTAACTGGATGTCTACAGGCACAAAAATGCAAATAAATCCATATTTATCACCCTGCACAAAACTAAAATTCATGAGGATCAAAGACCTCAATATTAAAGCAGAAACACTAAATCCTGAACAGAACACCAAACAGCTTAGGCTTTGAGATAAAAAATTAATTAATGGGACCTCATGAAACTGAAAAGTTTCTGTAAAGCAAAGGACACTGTCAACAGAGCAAAATGACAGCCTACAGACTGGGAAATAATCTTCACCAACACTAAATCAGAAAGAAGAGTTGGTGAATATAATATCCAAAATATAATATCCAAAATATATAATGTACTCAAAAAATTAAACAGCAACAAACTAAATTTAAAAATCTAATTAAATACATGAGCGACCCCAAAAATTTAACCAGAGAACTCCTTCAGCTGTTAAACACCTTCAGCAAAAAAGTCAACTCAAAAAAAAATCAGAAGCCCTCCTGTATACCAAAGACAAAAGGGCTGAGAAAGAAATCAGGGAAACAAAACCCTTCACAATAGCCACTAATAACATAAAGTACCTTGGGGTGACTCTAACCAAGCACGTGAAAGACCTGTTTGAAAAAAATATCAAGTCTCCGAAGAAAGAAATTGAAGAAGATATCAGAAGATGGAAAGATCTCCCATGCTCATGGATTGGTAGGATTAACATAGTGAAAATGTGTTGAATCTGTAGATTGCTTTTGGCAGGATGGCCATTTTCACTCTTTGACCCCCCACCCACCCCAAGGGAGGAGCAGCCCTGCTAGGCCACAGAGGAGGACTTTGCAGCTAGTCCTGAAGATACCTGATACCAGGGTCAGATGAAAGGGGAGGAGGTCAGATGTCCCTCAGTTGAGGAATGGATACAGAAATTATGGTACTTTTACACAATGGAATACTACTCAGCAAT
>CM053742.1:79654899-79725977 GCA_028658305.1 Pachyuromys duprasi
CAGGTTAGGTACTTTGAATCCCAGGCGTAGCCCCCTCCCTCATTCCCTCCTACCCTCCCACTCCCTCCCTCATCTCCTTCTTCCCCGCCCCCTCCAAGTCCACCAACAGGGGAGGACCTCCTTCCCTTCCATCCAACCCCAGCTTATCCTGTCTCCTCAGGGCTGGCTGCAAAGTCCTCCCCTGGGATCTAGCCAGTCTCTCACTCCCTGGCTTGTGTGGGGGAGGGTCAAAGAGTCAGCCATCAAGATCATGACTGAAACAGTCCCTGTTTCCCTGAATAGGGTCTTCAGCCCTACACCAAGTTATCATGGGCCCCATCCGTGCGGGGGTTCCAGTCCACAACCACACATGGTCCTTGATTGTAGAAACCGTCTCTTACTGTATTTGCTTTTGTAAAGAAGAAAAAGAGATAAAAAAAAAGTTAGAGTATAGACCTTGAATAGTCATTGTAGTTTTGAGTTCCCAGCATGGAATAGATAGACATCACTGCCTTCTACATGTTTTCTAGTCTAAACATCAAATGGCTTGTCATGGATTTAAACATGTGATATTCTATCAGGCATATACAACACATAGCCAATGGGCTGTATGCACCTCATGATAGGTATTAATACAGCTCAAAGAAAAGTATGAATTTACTTAAAACTTTATGAAGTTAGCCAGGTGGTGGCTGCATAGGTCTTTATTGCCAGCACTCGGGAGGTAGATCTCTGTAAGTTTAAGGCCAGCCTGATTTACATAGCAAGTTTCAGGCCAGCCAGAGATACACAGAGAAATCCTTCCTCCACCTCCGCCAAAAAAACCATAAAAACCAAAACAAAAATATCCAACCAACCAACCAAAAACATTATGAGATTTTAAAACTTATTTATGGGGGTGTATGGGATGGATTTGAGACATCAGCCATAGTAGTGATGTCTTCCAGAGTTAGCTGTTAATTGTTGCATCTGTCCCACGAGATATCTTGACAATGAGTGATAATTTTCTGATCAAAAAACAAATGTTTAAAGATATGAAAAAAATATGATCCAAACTAGTGAGACTGAGCATTGAATAAGGATGTTAAAGAGAAAATTACCAACAATGCTTCATGGGGTTCTTGAATGAGTTATCCAAATGATATCAGAAGCAGTATATTAGAAGATTCAGTCCAACTGTGCTGCCACCAGCCTGAGAAAACCCTTATCCTTTAGGAATCTCCATTCAAGATTTTAAAATGAAGTTAATAAAAAGAGAGACAACCCTAGAAAGAATAAAAACACATTTGAAAGCATTAGTGAGGCCTTCTTAAAGAAAATCAGATTTAAGTGCCTTAACAGTTGTCACATACACTTTTTTTTTAAAAGAACTATGAAAGTATAACTCAAAGGGTTTCTTAGAAACATTCTTTCTTCTTTTTGATGAGTGAGGTTATAGGGTAGAGTCTAGAGATGCCTTGGGTGGGAGTTGTGCCTGCCAGTTTTTTACCAACTTGACACAAGTTAGATTTATTTTAGAAGACAGAATTTCAGTCAAGAAAATGCCCGCCCCCCATCAGATTGGCCTGTGAACAAGATTGTAATGCATTTTTAATGGAAGATTAATTGACCAAACTCACAGCATGTGGTACCACAACTATGAAGGTAATCTTGGATGATATAAGAAAGCAGGATGAGCAAACATGAGGAAGAAGTCAGTAAGAAGAACTTCCCCATGGCCTCTGCTACGATTCCTGCCTTGGCATCCTGCCATGACTTCTTGACTACAAGCTGTAAGATGAAATAAATCCTTTCTTCCCCAAATTGCTTTTAACAATGGAATTTTATTACGATAGACACATAACTAAAATGATAATTTAATCCTGTAAGAAAATATCATGGGCCTTAATAGTTTCTTGATCAGCTGCACAATGGTATGCCTTTCACTGTAAAGGCTGTTTCAGTAAATTTCTAGAAATGTTCAGTTTTGCAAATAAGAAATGAAAATGGCCATATTCACTTAAGCTTTAAGTACTTCAATTTTAACATTCTCATTTGACATATTTTTTGTATCTCATTTGACATCTTTTGTATAAAAGAAAAATTTTTTTCTGTTGGCAACCTTCACAAAAATATTAATTATGTGAGAATTCTTGACTTTCTGCTACAAGAAGCTTCATTATGGAGAGCTCTTGTCCCTTCCTTTGCCACCATAATTGTTCCTGTCTTTCTATCATGCTTAAAGAAGCAGGATAGCAATGAAAGAAACGGAGAAAAAGAACAAAGAAAGAATAAATACCCTTATTCTCTTTCTGAGACAATAAGCAGGATAGTCACCTATAGCCAACTTAGTATATTTCTACATAGTATATGTTTAATTGTCAAGTTATCAGAAGTATGCAATAAATGAAACAAGGGTTAGAAAATATTCTATTAATGAATTCTATCATATGCTATAAGTACTGATTAACTTGGGGCCATAGAAATAGAAAATCTTACCTCCGTAAGAGATAGTATTATTGTTATTGCTAAAAATTATGTAAGGAAGATGGGATGTGATAGAATAAATACAATTAAAATATAAGAAATTAGTAAAAAGAGAAACCAGTCTATGGTTTATATATGTATGCTTTCATGGAATGGATCAAAATGAAAGCAAGGATGTTTGAATGTCCAGTTATGCTCTATGTTTGAACAGTGAACTGACCAAACAAAACAAAACAAAAAACAAAACAAAACAAAAAAAACAGTAGAGAAGCAATGATAACCCTGACTCTGAATTAGCAATTGAAAAGCAGTGTGACTTCCATGCTGAGTTTTCCTTTCTTTCTCTCTCTCTTTCTTTCCTTTTTTTTTTTTTTTTTGAGACAGAGTTTGTTTATTTAGCCCCTGTTATCCTGGAACACACTCTGTAGACCAGGCTGGCCTTGAGTTCACAAAGATCTAGTTTCCTCTGCTGGGATTAAAGGCATGCACCACCAGGAACTGCCCCTACCGGATGGACCTAGTTATTTGTGGGGTCCGAGGGGAACCAAGCCTGAAAGAAAAACAGGGAGAAGGAAGAATGAGACCAAGCAGAGCCTTGTCAAGGTCTGATTTAATTGGGCAAAATGTATCAGTTTAAAAGCAGGCGAAAGGAAGGAGCAGGGAGGGGGAAGGTAACATTCCTGCAGGTGGAGTGCTTCTGCCTGGGCGTCTCTGTGGCTATCTTGGAATGTCCGGTTCCAACTGCACGGCTATTATCTTCTGGGGGTCAGCAGTTCTCAGCGAGGGAGGGGAGCCTTCTGCTCAAGGCTTTACCCATTTCCAACAAGGAACAGCTAGTTTTCATGTCTCTTAATCGGCCTTTGTAAAAGAAAAATGAGATAAAAGCCTTCAGTATATACAGCCAAAAATATTTACTTTGTGAATATTGTGCACTAAATACCATTATTGGCATTGGAACTCCCATAGTATATACATCAGACAGAAAACTCTGCTCTGAACAAGCTTTCTAACTAATGGCAGAGATGAAGAACTCTAAAGACAACATGTCAACATGTTGCTGTATTGAACAAATACAGCTTGGAAACAGAAATCTAAATTTCTAATGAGAGAACCAGATCTGACACCCCCCTCCAAAAGTCACCAGTCCCAGGAACTAGGCCATAGTTCACCGATTCCAGAAAGAAGATAGTGGAGTCCCCTACCCAAGGAATAGCCTGGAGAAAACCCAGTAATATTTAACCATCACCCTTAGCAAAGGCTAATCAGTGAAGACCTGGAATTTACACAGGAGATCTTTACAATAGGATGAGTAAAACAATTACGGTTTGTCTCGGCCCTCCCGGCAAACAATCTCCTCTGGATCCCTGATATTTGATAAATGTCAGTCAATCATAAAACTGCCTAGCTGGAATTTCCCAACTTTGCTGAAACCCTAAATAAAAACCCTCTTGCCCCTGAGCTTGGGGCTCTACAGTAAAGAATTACTGGGTCAGTGATGGTGTGGGCCCGAGCTCAAGCTTGTAATACTGCATTTGCATCAAATCACCTCCTTGGTGGTCTTTGGGGTCCATGAGACTTGGTCATAACACTAAGGGCATTTATTACAGAAAAACAACTTAATCCAGAGAAGTAAAACAAACAAGCAAACAAACTGTTAGTGTTTTTGAAGCCTGCTTCTCGGTTGCCTAGCAACCTATGATGTCGTCATGTGTCACTTGCAAGGAAGCCACACCTGGCAGGCATGGTTCAGTTGCTCCGTAAAAGAATCAACCCTCCACTTTGTCTCTCTCTTGCCCTCTTGCTCTCTTACTCTCTTGCTCTCCTGCTCTCTCTCTCTTTTCTCTGTCAGGGTGCTGCTTCCCTTATTCGATCATGTCTCACTCTCTCCTTCTCTCTCTTTCTCTCTCTCTCTCTCTTCATCTCCATTCAATAAACCTTTCTTAGAAAATCTGTTGTGTGCATCGTCATTTCCTTGGTCCTAACATTGGTGCACTGATCAGGAAGGGCTCTCCTGGTAGCACCTGGTGGTCACATCAGGAATCATTAATCAGACCATGATGCCTGCAACAGATTTTCCTTCTGTTCCACCTATCCCTAAGCACCACTCAATCAATATACCTTAGGTGTCAATATACCTTAACACCTGCACTTTCTCTCAACTGCCCTGCCCTTATCATGCACACCAGTCCTTCTGTTGTAGCCACTCAGACTCGGCATCCTGCCACGTGCTCTGAGCACCCTAGACAAAGCATACACTCACGCTGCTCCAAGATCAGCTTGGGGAAACGAAAACGCTCATGCCAAATGCATACACAGACAGAGCCTGCTTCTAAACTATTGCTGTTAAGTAAGTTATTTCTGGGGACCCTGAGAACACACAGATGGCTTTAAATTGCACCACTGCCTCAGGCCACAGAGACAAGGTTTGAAATCTCTCGCACAGAGTGCCTGCCACGAGAGGCTGACTTGCAGAGGGGGGTTTCCAGTTGCACAGACTTCCAATCAGCCATGGCACATGTGTGCAGAGAGTTTCAAAATGGGCCGGGACAGCCTTCCCACCAGCAAGCACCTGGCCTCGCTATGCTGACACAGTTGTGCACTGCACACGGTGAGACACCGTATTGATTTTCATGCAGAGAAGCCATGCCATGTGCTTGGCCCTCCCCCACTCCTACAAGACTTCAAGCTGTGCCTTCTAAACACTGGCTCTCAAAGTATTTCTGACCTCTAAGCCCCTACTTCCCAGCTTTTAAAATGTTTTTCTTCCTATCAGGTCTCATCAGGACTGGCTGCATTGTCTTCCTCTGTGTCCTGGTAAGGCTGCTCCCCTTTCTGGGAAAGGTGATCAAAGAGCCAGCCACTGATTTAATTTCAGAGATAGTCCCTATTCCCATTACTAGGACTACAGCTGGGATACAAAGTGAATAAACTGAAATTAATAAAAAATTAAATAAATTTTAAAAATCTTTTCTTCCTTATTTCTGTACACTCTGCTCTTAATTTTTTAAATGCTGTAAATTCTTATCTAATGATTTATATAATTTGCTCATTATATAATTTATATTCATAAAACTTCCTTAGTCATAACTGTTTATCTCCTTTTAGGCTAAAAGCAAGTCTCACTTTAAATGGGTATGGATTTTTACATAAATTTAAAGTTATATTTTTTAAAACATATTATATATAAATAATTCAACCAATGGTTCAAAATAATTTTTATATGATGCTAAAATTTCAAAGTTAAAAAGGTCTATTCAAATTAAGCTAATTTAAAGTGTACGTCTAAATGCCTATATCTTTATCAATTCCTAAATTAATAAATGCTGTTTCTCCTGCCAAGAGCTGCCTGTGATCCAGATTCACCAGTAGGCTTTCTGGCTAATAGGTTTGATGTAATAAATTGAAATTTAATTTTAAAATTGCTTTATACTGTTCTACTATACTGTTGGTTTTAAAACTTATAACTAGGAGATTACTAAATAAAAGTTTTTGCCTAGATACCCTTAAACCATATGATATAATTCCAAAAATACTCTAAATTAAGATCTATTATTTTTAGAGACAGTTATTTATTTATGTTAAAACATTGTCATTATGCTATGTCTTTATTATCAAGGTTAAAATATGCTTGGTCTTATTTTCTAAATATGATAACATTATTAATACATAGTATAGCCTTAGACTTTATAAGCTATGGACTATATTTATGACTTTTAAGGCTCCAACTTAACAGGGACAAAAACTAAAATCCTAATAATAATGGATAATAAATGCAAGTTAATTGTCAGTCATCTTATAGATGATCAAGTCCTTTAACATGTTCAAAAATATATTTATAGTCCTACAGATGCAAACATGGCCTCACTGCCATCTTTATTTAATGATTAAGGATGGTTCCTGAGTCATCATACGGCAGTTGGTAAAAATAATAAGAATATTCCTGACAGGCTCATCTACAACAAAACCTATGCTCCAGACCTTGGCTGCTGCTCTGAGGCAGTTGGCATTCCCACACAGAAAACAAGAGGTCTGCACTGCCTGATCCCAACAGGGTATAGCTAAAAGTCAACTCCATCAGATAACTCTTTCAAATGCAGCCAGAAAGGACACTGGTCCTGCAGCTGCTTCAACAAGCCACACCCTGACTGCTGCCAAGCTAGTTTCTGGAAGTCAAAATGCTCCCATTCAGGCTTGTCCTCCGTGCCTAGCCATGGAGGCTCAACCAGCACAAGAGCTACAGACATTTCCAGCCTTCAAGCTCCTTGGCCTGACAGAGGACAAATGACTCCTAGATTTAGTGAACTCCACCATCCTCGCCCAGACCGGGGTAATATTGTAGGTCTGTTTTGGCCTCACAATGGGGTCCCAAGGACATTTTGCCAACTTCTGTGTTGGGAGACTTCAGATGCCTTCTCAGTTCTCTTCATATGCAGGAGACCAGGCTTAAGCCCGAGTCCTAGAGTTGCTATTGTCAGGTCTAGACACAATATGCCTTGTTGCCAGACTCAAGAAACAGGCCTCAGATGTAACCTTTTACCGCCCATTTAACTAAAGGACAATAAATGTTCATAGCAGTCTCACCTATGCCTCATGGTAAATAACTAGATACAAAGGCCTAAAGAAAATGTTTAAGTGTCTAAGAAAGTGTTTTAAGATTGAGAAAAACAAGTTATAAATGTTTGAGAGTCTAATCAGGTTTCAGCCTGCAGGAACAAATGAGAGTGTAAGAGATATGTCAGTTTAGTGGTGTGCAGTTTGTCCACCTGGCAGGGAGGCAGCCGCCTCTGCTGTCTCAGTCACCAAGCATGGAGGCTCCAGCTTGGGCTAGCTGCAGGCCCACTGCAGCCACAGAGCTGGGAGGCCTGTACTGCTAACCGCCTCTGCTGTCTCAGTCACCAAGCATGGAGGCTCCAGCTTGGGCTAGCTGCAGGCCCACTGCAGCCACAGAGCTGGGAGGCCTGTACTGCTAACCGCCTCTGCTGTCTCAGTCACCGAGCATGGAGGCTCATTTTTGGGGCAACCACTGCTGCCTCCACCAAGCAGAGAGGCCTGTGTTTGGGGCAAGGGGAAGTACAGGGTGGTTGAATACTCACCACTCTCCTTCTCTGGAGATGTCCACGGGTGACCTTGATCCAAATTGTCCCCTCTCACCCAGGAAGCCTCAATGTCGATGTTCTTGCTTCAGCTGCCCCTCCACGCACCAATTTCAGAGTTTCGGATTCTGTGCCCCTCAGATATGGTGCGCCCTGGTCGCTGCCATCTTAGACCCCCTCTAAAAAAGTTTTAATGTCTCTTAACTGTGTGTTCTTAAAATATCATATATGTGTGTGTGTTTATAAAGTACCTTTTGAAAAAATGTCAAGAGTGAAGATATAGGGTGTTATGTTGTACAGGCAATTCAACTGGAGTGCCCTCAGCGGTCTTTAGGGACCTGACAACAACATATGTCACCACCTGCATCCTAGGTCATCACCTGGCCCAGGTGCTCCATATATAACCAGTCTGACACTCCCACCCACTTTCTTTCTCTGCTTCGGTTTCTTTCCACTTCTCTCCTCTCTGATTTTTCTCTCTTGGGGGGGGGGCATGAGCACCATGCTCCTCTTTCTCCTCTCCTTTAACTCCTCTCCCCTTTCCTTCCTCCAAATAAATCTCTTCATATCCAGATCTGTTGAGTGCATAAAATATAGCCTAACATTGGTGGTCCTTACAGGGAAGACTCTTCTGGTACTATTTAAACAAGCTGGAACTCTTCTTTACACACCCACCCACAACAGCTCTTTCTCTTGCCTGCTACCCTCATTTCCTGTGCCTTTCAGGATTGCTCACACCTGTGCCTGCCTACCTGCTGCTATGGCCGTGTGCACCTGTCCTGCTTCCTGGGGCTGCTCAGAGTCTCTTGCAGCCCCATCACTACTGCTGCCCGGTGCTGTGTGCAATAGGGACAAGGCAGGGCACGTGGACATTGAGCTACTCCTCCTCCCCCAACACCAGGGAGTTGGCATGGCCCAGGACCTGCTATGAATGCTGTGCCAGAGCCAGCATGAGGAGACAAGGACAATGATTCAGTACCTGCGCCATAGGGTCAAGACCAACAATCCATACCACCTGCTCCAAACAGCTCCTAAGGTTTGTTATCCTAAATTCTAGTCTTCTTGCGGCTGCTCACCTGCTCCTCTACTTCTGCAGCTAGCCTACAGGACTCCAAGAGCACTTTCTTGAAACTGGCTCTCAAAATCTGTGATCTCTAAGGCTCTACTTCAGAGCTCTTAAAAAATATTTTCTCCCTGATTTCTGTACACTCTGCTCTTAAAATAATATTTTAAAATTATGAAGTAAATTCTTATCTATTTATATAATTTCCTCATTGGGTGTACATCCACATGGCGTAAAACCTGCCATGTGACTACATCATCTTAAGGTGACATCATGGTATGAAACAATAATTTTAAAACTTTTTTAGTCATAATTAACTCTGTTTATTTTCTCTCCTTTTAGACTAACAAAGCAACAAGTCTCATTTTACATTGGTATGTATTTTTATATAAATTCAAAGTTATATTTTTACAACATGCTATGTATATAATTCAATCCTGTTTCAAAATAATTTTATATGATGGTTATAAAGGTCTATTGAAATTAGCAAGCTAATTTAAAATGTATGTCTAACTGCCTATGTCTTTACCAGTTCCTGAATGATTAAATGCTGTTTTTCTGCCACCTTAGTTCTTCTTCCTGTGACCCAGGTTCACCACTAGGCTTTCTGGCCAATGGATTTGATAGAATAAATTCAAATGTAATTTTAAAGTTATTTCATGATGTTCTACTGTATATCTGATCCTAAAACTCATAACTCAGGTGTTACTATGTAAAACTTTTGCCTAGATACCCTTAAACTATGTGATACAATGTTGAAACTTAGTCATTATGTTGTATCTTTACTATCAAAAAGATTAAAATATGTTTGCCCTTGTTTTCTGAATATGATAATATTATTAATCTATAATATAGTCTTAGACTTTTATAAGCTATGGACTTTTATGAACTAAATCATACAGGAATCTGTTATGCTATCTTTATGGACTATTTCTTTGTTTTTTAAGGCTCCAACTTAACAGGGATATAACCTAAAGTCCTAGTCTTTAAATGATGAGTAATAGAATGCAAGTTAGTAGTCAGTCATCTTGTAGGTGATCAAGTCCTTTTATGTGCCCCATGTCTACAGATGCAGACATGGTTTCATTACCATCTTAACTAAACAGCTGAGGATAGTCCCTGAACCCCCATACAGGAGCTGGAAAAATGAATTTTAAAACCTGAGAGAAGGTGGTGTAGTTTTCCCAACAGGCTCAGCTATATCACAAAACTATGCTCCAGACCTTGGTTGCTGCTCTAGGCTGTTGGCATTCCTACGGAAGGAACAAGAGGTCTGCAATGACCCATCCCACAGGGGTCCAGCCTAAGTCAACTCTGCTAGGGACCTGTATCAAATGCAGCCAGAAAGGATGTCGGTCCCCACAGCTGTGTCAACAAGCTTTGTGCTGCCTGCTGGCAGACTATTCTCTGGAAGTCAAAATGCTCCCAAGCGGCCTAGCCCTCTGTGTGCAGACATGGAGACATAATCAGCACAAGCACTGCAGACACTTCCTGCCTTTGAGCTCCTTGGTCTGGTTGAGGACAGAAGTTCTCCTAGATTCAGCAACCTCCACCACCCTTCTCTGAGCCCAGAGTAATGCTACAGGTCTGTTTTAACCTCATACTCGAGTCCCATGGTCACACTGCCAACTTCTACCATGATAGCCTTCAGATGCTGTCTCACTCCTCACATGCAGGGGACCAGGCCTTAAGCTTTACTCTTAGAGCTGCTACTGTCAGGTCTAGACACAGTCTACCTTGTTGTCAGACTTAAAAAGCAGGTCTCAGATGTAACCTTTTACCATTCCTTTAGCTAAAGGACAGTAAATGCTCACAGCATTTCACCTGTGTCTCATGATAGGTAGATACAAAGGTCTAAGGATACAAAAATTTAAGTTATGAGGATCTAAGAAAAGGTGTGAGGGGCTAAGAAGCTGTTTCAAGGTTGGAAAATGAAAGTTATAAAGGTTGGAAGGTGATTTAAGGTACTCCAAATAAATAAAAACGTTTCTTATTTCTTCCAGCTGCTATGCTATTGTTGTATTAACTGTCCAGAGCTTTGACATTTATCACTAGAGTTCTGATTTATTAATTCAGCTCTGCTAAAACATTCCACTATACAATTCACTATCATGGTTCCAAGATCAAGATTTTAAATCTCCTTTGTTGTATCTTTTAAAAGACTTAAAAGTTGTTTCTCATTGTGCTAGATTTATATAATACAGTCTTCTGGATAGATAGAAGTCTCTCTTCCATGATGTGTAATCCTATAACTCCTCTCCCCTTTTCCTCTCCCAAATAAATCTCTTCCTATCTAGATCTGTTGAATTCATGCCATGTTAAAATATATCCTAACACAGGACACAACCATAATCTGCACAAGGCAAAAACAAGCTCCATCAGTGCAAACAATTCAATGCTCAATATCTGGAATTCCTCTGGGATTTGGCTCACCTCTCTGGCCCCATCCTCAGAAGCATACTTACCCTGTTTTCTATATCCCAGTGGGCTTCATAACCCCTTCATGTCTTTAAAACCAATATCACCTAGGTGACTTTTATGTTACAAAGTTTGGCTACAAGCAAGGTACATTCTTATATATGAATACCATGGAGGTGCAGGTTTAACACCTTATTAAACAAGCATTATTTTTACATCCTGTCTTCCATAAACCTTGCTTTGAGGGCAGGACAGGAATTATCATACAAAAAAATCCACCCTAATTCAAAGTATCTTGGAGAGCTGTTGTTGTCTCCTTTGTCTACCCACACCATGTGGTTACTTTTAATTGAGATGGTAAGGTAGCCACAACACATCCTTCTTTTCCAACCATACTAAGATGGCTGATAACCATGTGGTTGCCTATATCCCAAAATAAAATCCTGCCACATGTTTCCTTCACAATTACCTATTCTTAGATTTTTTTAAACTATCAACCCTGTGTTATAAGTTTTAAGTTTTCTTACAGATATTACAAATTTTTAACTATATCCAATAAATTTATAAATGCTGAGATACATAAAATGTATGTAACATCTTTAGGCTATTAAAGGAAAGCAATAATTTCTTTAGCTGTCCTGCTTTGCTCTTTTCTCTCTGTCATAGCCCCTGATCCATATGTATTAGGGAAAGCCATAACCCTATTTCAGAATCAGCTTTTCAATAAAATAGAACAGCATGGGACAACTTTAATATTATCCACACCTAAAAGGCATTGGAGTCCCTATTATATTAGACCCAGAGAATAGAAATCACAGATAAATTCTGAGCCCAGGTAGCTCATGGCAAGAGAACGAGTAAAATTATAACCAAGAAACAGAATACAGGAAGGTCACACATTCAAAGAAAACCAGTCAGAATATGGTAGCCATAATGTTGAGCCTGATGAAATTCTGTCGTGGCTCCTTGTTTTCAACAAAATTCACAGACATATCACAAAACACAGACCCAGCCATAGACACAAAACAGACAAAACTCTCTCTACCTCGTTCCGTGGTGTAATCTGAGGGGGCAGGAGGGAGGGCTAGCACCAGCAGGCTATAGTGTCAGGGAGAAGGGTGTCAATGGAACCTTTTGGTTTGGTGAGAGTTTGTCCTAGAGCTGAAGCTCTAGCCCCACAGCAGTGCTGCAATAGGGTTAGCCAAGGGCCTACCTGGTACCTTTTTCACTGGGACCCTGAGCTTCGTGCACAGGACATTATGCGCCTCCCACCTCCCCCTCTCTCCCCATGCACAGACCTACCATATACTGCCACCAAAGTCTGTTCCCCAAAAGTTTGGTTGTTTCCAAAGTGACCATTGGAGCAGTGCTCCATCTTACCAGTCTTGTCATCCAGTAGCCCCCTAATCATATTGACACAAGATAAAAAATAGAGCTAAATGACAACATAAAACATAGGACAATGACATCAGTTAGAGTCCTTCAGAAATTCACCAGTTTGACCAGGAGAAACTCTCTTAACAAATTGAAGAATGTTGTTTTGTTTTGTTTTATTTTGGTCAATAGCCTCCATGTGCAATCCAGATGCAGGGAACCAAACTCTTGGTTTGGTTTTTTAATATTTGACAAGTTGCATAGAAAAAAAAAGTTTCCCTTCACTAGGTTTAAATAGCTTTTAAGATAAATGCAATGAGGAAAGGGAGACATACTGTTCAATGTGAGTGATAATGAGGATTCCAGAGGCTTCTGGAAGAGTCCGCATTGAACGTGGCCAGCAGAATGAACCAGAGCTTGAAGGGGGAGTGAAGGAGAAAGAGAAGAGAGAAGGGGGCAAGAGAGGAACCAAGGACCAAGAGACCAAAAAGGCAAAAGACCTGTATACAAAATGCCTGAGGATTAGGTTGGGTACCCCGTTAATCCCAGGACTTGGGAGGCAGAGGCAGATGGATCTTTGAGTTCCAGGCCAGATGTATAGAGTGAGTTCAGGACAGCCAGGGCTTCATAGAGAAACCCTATCTCGGTAAAACAAAACAAAATAAAATGCTGGGGGCAAGGGAAGTGAAGTTCAACTCCTGGGAGGGAGAGGTTTAGGGTAAGGGGCCAGGTGAAAAGTGCTGGAAAGAACCACAGGAATTAAGTGATGCCGAGAAAGCTGGCCAGGTTCTGCTTTGGCACTGATATGTTAATAGGAACCTCAGCCATTAGTCTCTGGTTTGAGTCCTAACACAGTGTGAGAATCTCAGGTCCCTGTTTTACAGATTCTCAAAACTTACCCAACAAATCAAGGACTAAGGGGCCTATTAATTAGAGCTGGGGAAAATGTCAATGCTTTCAAATTTGATATACAAGCTGAATGAGAGTATATAAAAATCTCAGAAATATTTTGATAGATAAAAACAATATAATTCTAAAATTTATTCAGAAGGGGAATGGGAAAATATCTAAAAGCAATTTCAAAAGAGAACAAAGGAAAAAAATCACTCTATCTGATTTATGGCAGTAGAAGAAGACTAAACATAAAGATCAAAGGAACAATGCCAAGAAGATAAGTCCGATAGGCATAAGAATATTCTTTTTTTAAGATTTATTTATATGTATACAATGTTCTGTCTGCATGTCAAAAGAAGGCACCAGATCTTATTACAGATGGTTGTGATCCACCATGAGGTTTTGGGGAATTGAACTCAGGACCTCTGGAAGAGAAGCCAGTGCTCTTAAACCCTGAGCCATCTCTCCAGCCCCCTATGGACACCGTGGGCTTCATGTCTTCCCACTAGTTAGGGGAGTGGGATACATTTTTGACACAGATTGTGTTGCTTGCTTTTTTTTTATCACATCCCCCCTGATGGCACTTCCCTACAAGACCACAAGGGAGGAAGATGAACTCAGTTCTCATGTGAACAGATGACCTGGGGTGTCTGGGTAGGGGGCCTCCCCTTTTCTGAGGCATAGGGGGAAAAGGATGCAGGAGGGAGAGTGGGACTGGGAAGAGAAAAGGGAGGGAGGGATCTATGACCAAGATGTAAATTGAATTAATTAATAAAAAAATAAAAAATAAATACAATCAAAAAGAATAGGGAGACAGACTCACAGAAATATGCTTGAATGGATTTTAACAAAAGTACAAAAACTATTAAATGAAAAAATGATTTCAGCAAATCATACTGAAGTCAGTAGATGTCCATTGGTAAAGTTAGAATTTCATGTCTTTGGGCTGAAATTTAGCTTACACTCAGAAAGCTGGAATCATTAATAAATGTGGGGCCCGCTTTCATGCCTTTCTTTGAAAAAAGGTGAAGAAAATTAAAATGAATCCGCATGACAAATATAGTTGTCATTGTTGTTTTGAAAGAGGATCTAACCCTGTGATTCCTGTATAAACATTGCAGCTGTTAGGATTGGACTTTAGAATAACTTCTGCAATTACAATAAAGTGCATTAATATGGAAAGAAAAATAATTTAAAGAATGGTAGAAAGTGTACCCCTTTTGAGTCATTCTTAGCCAATAATACATGGGTTCATTTATGTAAAAAAATCAATTTTTTACTGAAATGTATGTAATTTTTTTCAAGATGGACAGTGAACCTAATACAAAAATTATAAAACTTTTATATTAAAGAAGAGAATATATAATATATAAAGCTAGCTAAATAACTTTCAATTTGATTACCAAAGCATAAACAAGAAAAGACAACACTGATAAAATGAACCCAACTGAAATTGATTTTTTTTGTGAAAGATGAAAAGATAACCTGTATCATAGTACAAAACATTTGAAAATTATTTATGCAACAAGAATTAAAACCTAGAATGTATAAAGAACCCTCGAACTTCATGTGTAAAAGGAATATCAAGAAAAAGTTGGAAAACAACATGAAAAGACATTTCACTGTTGGGGATACATAGATGGTAACTAAACACATGAAAAAAAACAATATTCTTAGCCACCTAGGAAATGCAAATTAATACCCCACAATGAGATATTGCTACATATATATCAGAAAAGCTAAGATAAAAATTGGGGATACAGGGGAGGACTTTGCAGCCAGCCCTGAGGAGACAGGATAAGCTGGGGTTGGATGGAAGGGAAGGAGGTCCTCCCCTGTTGGTGGACTTGGAGGGGGCACGGAAGAAGGAGATGAGGGAGGGAGTGGGAGGGTAGGAAGGAATGGGGGAGGGGGCTACGCCTGGGATTCAAAGTACCTAACCTGTGATTGAGATAAAAATAAATAAATTTAAAAAAACAAATAAACAAAAAATTAAACAAAACAAACCATAAAAAACAAAACAAAAAAAACCAAAAAAAATTGGGGATAATACCAAATGCTGTCAAAGATACAGAGAAACTGAATTATTCATGCATTGCTGAGGAGCACATAAAATGAGACAGCACTATAAAAATAGTTTAGCAATTTCTTTTCTTTATTTTCTTAAAACAAACAAACAAACACAGAACTACCTTATTATCCAGTAATTATACTCCTGTGCATTTGTCTCAGAAAAATGAAAATTGATATTTATACCAAACTTGTACATATTTATGATAGTTTTAAAAAATAATTCATAAACTGCAAATAAACATCAAACTCATTAATGAGAGAATATTTAAAGAAAATATGGTAGACCCACACCATAGAATACTGCTCAGCTATTTCCCCTCTTCCAAGTCCTTCTATCCTTCCCCCCACTCTTCCACAAGGCTCTCTGCACTCCACCCAATGTTTTGCTGTGAATCTAACATCTAATCAATTGCTGAGTGGAGCCTTTCAGAGGACAGTTATGATAAGCTCCTGTCTGCAAGCAAAGCAGAGGGTTGTTAATAGTGTCATGGGTTGGCTTTCTCCCTTGTTGTAGGTCTCAGGCTGGGCCATGGCAAATCAGTGGAGCACATGCCTGTTGTCCCAGCACTCAGGAAGGCAGAGGCAGGTGGATCTCTGTGAGTTCAAGGCCAGCCTGATCTACAAAGCAAGTTCAGTACAGCTAACGCTGGGGGCAGGGGGGAGGCAAATCCCTGGGTGATTCTGTGAAAAAATTATGCTGACTGAACAAAGCCAATTCAAAAAAGTTGTATAATACATGATTATATTTTTCTAACAGTCTCGGAGTACAGGCTATTGTTATTAACTTTATAGATCCCTTGAGCAATAGTTTTTTGTGTCTTGGTTATAGAGAAGCAAATGTCTTCTCTATGATTATACTGTAGGTATGCAACGGCATTTTCTTTATTAAAATATCTTTAAAATAGTATTATTTTATGTATAGGGATGTTTGGGAGGTTTTCATCCATATCTATTTACCACATGCATGCTTGATGTCCTCAGAGACCAGAAAAGGGACTCAGATCAACTGGAAGTCAAGTTTCGAATGGTTGTGAGCCAACAGGCAGGAGTGGTTCTTGAACCAAGGTCCTCGGGAAAAGAAGGTGGTTCTGTTAATGGCTGAACTATCTTTCCAGCTGCCTGCAACAATGTTTTAAAAAGACTATGTACACTACAACCAGTTGTGTGAATTAAAAAACAGAAATGTATTATCGTCACAATACTGGAGGCTCCAAAATTTATTACTGAGCTTCTACCCACATCCCCACTGCCTATTAGCATTTATTTTAAAAAGATGCCACTCTCAGAATAGGTGCCAATGCACCAATGAAATGATGATGCACACAACAGATACCATATCAAAGGTTTATTAGATGGAGGTAGAGAAATAGAGAGGAAAAGGAAAGAGAGAGACATGGTAGGGGACAGAGGGGGCATCCCTACAGAAAAAGGGGAGAAAGCAGGAGACAGCAAGAGAGCACAAGAGCCAGAGTAAGAGGTAAGATATAGAAGTTTAAATTAAATTTAAGTTTAAGTTTGAGAGTCTAATAAGATGCTTCAACGTTGGTAAATGCAAGTTATAAAGTCTACAAGGTCTAAGGTGATTTAAGGTATCCTAAGTAGGTAAAAAAAATGCTTAATATTTTCTCCTGTTTCTATGCTACTATTATATTGACTCTCCAGAGCTTTGACCTCAATAGAGCTCTGATTTATTAATCCAACTCTAATAAAAATACCACTCACTATCATGGTTCCAAGCTCAAGACTTTAAATCTTCTTTGTTTTGTCTTTTAAGTGTAGTCTTAAAAATTGTTTCTCATTGTGCTAGACTTATACACATCCAGTCTTCTAGATAGGGAGCCTTCCTTCCATAATGTGTAATCGTACTATGATTGAGCTCTCTCAATCAGGGAATAGGAGCTGCGAAGGAGGGAGTGAGGATTGAAAGAAAGAGACACATCAGATAGATGTAAGGTGGACTTCAGTAAGAACTGAAGTCGAGTTTATTTTCCCTCAACTCCTTTTATAGTGTAAAATGCTTACATAAGCAAAAACAGTATTTCCCCATCTCATGAGTCAGAAAATAATCAAATATTTGCTCAACGTTCATGAGCCATGTCCTTCTTTATCTCTCACCACAAGCCTTCCTTATGATGCATTTCATGAGTTCATTAAACATTCACTCTGAGCAGACAGTTTCTTTGTAAAAAAAAAACAAAAAACATTCCAATGGTAGAAAAAGAAATTTATTTATTTATTTATTTATTTATTTATTTATTTATTTATTTATTTATTTTGGATTTATGAAACCCTTTATTTTGAAATGTATCTCTCCAGTGTTGTGTTTTGAACCAATTAGGCTATATTCTCTTGGAAAGCCAGGAAAAACAAATTTAACTTGGCAAAAGGTAAAACTGAATTAGCAGCAACATTCTACGATAGCTGTACCATGGCTCCTCTAAAAGTGACAACTCTAAAAGTGAGCTTTTGTCCCATCTACATCACAGAAGGCTTCTGCCTTTTCAGAGCTCACCTTAAAGAATGTTTGTGCTGTTAACACAAATGTGTATGTCTACTTGTTGGGACTCATAAGCAGGCATTTCTACAGCCAGCCCCAAGGGACCTGACAAAATGGATATCAAGCATCTGTGTAGGCCACCTATGGACCACTGCAGACCACTTGAAGCCACCTGCGCATGCTCTGGGTCACCTTATAAGAGAACTCCCACCACCACCACCCTCTCCTGCCCTGCCCAGAGATGGTCTCTGTGACCCTTCCCTCTTCCCTTAATAAACCTCCCATGTGGAACCAATCATGTGGCATGATTTGTGAACCCGCTGTGTAACATCCTAACACTACTGCCTTTTTCCATAATGTATATTTCACTACCAATTACAATTGTGATGTTAACATGTCTAAAGTTTTTTCTCTTTGTAAAACTTAAAAAGGATACTTGTAAGCTGTAGAAAATCCACCTGAATCCTTTTCTCAGGCCAATTGGTCTCCAGATAAGTACTGCACCGATTGACTATCTCAGAGGGTGGGATTCCTCCCCTTTCCTGGGTTTCGGTACCAGATGTTAAATTTATTTGAAAAGGATGCCACTATCACAACAGATGTCAATGCACAAATGAAATGATGATGCATACAATAGATACTATATGAAAGAGGTTTATTGGCTTGAGGTGGAGAGAGAGAGGAAAAAGAAAGAGAGACATGGTGGGGTAAGGGGCTCCCCGACAGAGGAAGAGGAGAAAGCAGGAGATAGTAAAAGAGCACAAGAACTAGAGAGAGAGCAAAAAAGCAGGGGTCCATTTATAGCTTTTTCACATCTGAACCACACATGCCAAGTGCATCTACCTGGCAGGTGTCACATGATAACATCATAGGTTACTAGGCAACCCAGGAGCAGGCTGCCTAAATACTAACATTCCTCTCATTTTCTATAATTTAAAAATGAGGAGCTTAGGCTGCTTCTCATGTAATACAAGTTAAAGTATATAAACATAGATTCATTGGAAGCAGTTCCTGGTTGCTATGCAAGAGGGTAAGAGAAAGAGAGTAAAGAGTGATAGAAACAAAATGTCCAGATTACTTGGTGGTGAAGACAAGGGGGCACTCCTTTCCTGGAAATTTCAGTGTAGAAGGTGAAGTTTGCCAGCCAAGCACTGCAGCAGATAGTGACTTAGGAATGCTGGGAGAACCTGGAGCTACTTGTCTTGGTCCTGAAACACACCCTCCCAGCCTTTTGTAAGTAATAAGTGAATAACAGGCAGAGATTCTCTCTGGCTACTTTCTGCTAACTCTGGAACTGCTGTAGAGAGGTCAAAGGGGTGAAATGCTGTCCATGTCCAGGAAGAACAGGCTGTTTTAATGTTGTTCAGGGTCTGTGAGAAAATCAGTGGCTGTGGGGGAAAGTGCAGGTCAGGCTTGATGCAGTCTGCGAAGTCAGACTGGAACACCTGTGGTAGCTGCTTTAATGCTGTTGTAGATGTAGGGAAACACCTGGGTCTGGCAGGATACTGGAACACATATATAAGCAGAAGATAAAGTTAAGTAGTTTACAGAGAAAGTTTCTCTAGGTGTACCTTTAAAACATTTGGGAGAACAAACAGAGGTAGAAGGTTTGGATCAAAGAAGAGACTTGGACATGGGCACTTCCATTTACCTGAGGGAACCTCCATTTACCTGATCACTGGCAGCAATTAAAAAGGCTTTGTTTTTGATCTGACATTTAAGGGAACTTTGATTGCAGAGGTGTGTAGGCTTATAGGCCCTTAAACCAGGCAATAAGTGTAGAAATCTGAAATTCTTCAGAAGACATCATAGAAGGGAGTCAGGAGGAATGGATGAATGGACTATTCCCATTGGGAAGGTAGGAGTCAGTGACCTGTCAAGGCATCCCAAGAGCAAGGTTTGATTCAGAAGATTAGTATGGTACAATCTGTTCTAACAGCTCATCAGCATTGGCCAGTTTCCCGTAGTGAGAGAGGGAAGGAGCAAAACCGTGCTGGTAGAAGGACAATCTCATCCAAGGTAGAGGAAGGTTCTAGATGAAGGGTTTGGATGTAGGTTGGTGAGTGGTAGGAAGCATTTGTGCCAACCAGAAGTGAAGACTCACCAATCGGCTGGTGTTGGGTGTACAAATGTAGCAATCAAGTAGCCAGGAATTGATGTCAACCAGAAGGGAAGATTCATCAATCACATGGTGTTGGATGTAGCAGTCGAGTATCTAGGAAAGGGAAGTCCCATGACCCAGAGAAAGGGGAGAAAACCCACCCTCTGAGATAGGCAACAGGTGCTGTACTTATTTGGAGACCAATTGGCCTGAGAGGATTTAGGTGTACTTCCTGCAGCTTACAAGAATTCCTTTTAAGTTTAGAAAGGAAATAAAACTTTAGACATGTTAGCATCACAATTGTAATTTGTAGTGAAATATACATGATGGAAAAAGGCAGTAGACATACACATTTGTGTTAACAGAATAAATATTCTTTAAGGTGAGCTCTGAAAAGGCGGAAGCTTTTCGTGAAGTAGAAGGGACAAAAGCTCCCTTGATCTTAACTTATATTATGATTACACATTATTGAAGGGAGGTTCCTCTCTGTTCAGAAGAGACTGTATGTACATAAGTCTAGCACAATGAGAAACAATTTTTAACTCTATGCTTAAAAGACAAAACAAAGGAGATTTAAAAATTTTGAGCTTGGAACCAACCATGATAGTGGGTTTTTAATTAGAGTTAGATTAATAAATCAAAGCTCTGGACAGTCAATATAACAGTAGCATAGCAACAGGAGGAAATATTAAGCATTTTTATCTATTTAGGATACCTTTAATCACCTTAGACCTTATAGAATTTATAACTTGCATTTACCAACCTTGTAGCATCTTATTAGACCCTCAAACATTTATTCTTATAACTTAAAGTTCTATATCCTTTAGGCCTTGTAGCTAGTTATTTACCATGACACATAGGTGAGACTGATATGAACATTCATTGTCCTTTAGCTAAAGGATAGTAAAAGGTGGTATCTGAGGCCTTATTTTTAAGTCTGGAGGCAAACTAGGCTGTTTAGACCTGACTATAACAATTCTAGGAGGCTTCACACCTGGTTTCCTACATAAGAAGACTGAGAAAGCACCTGAAGCTTCCTAAGACAGAAGTTGGGAATATATCCGTTGGACCCAAGTGTGAGGTTAAAACACCTGCAGTGTTATCTGGGCTTGACAAGGCTGGTAGAGGTCGCTGAATCTAGGAGCCACTTGTCTTCTGCCAGGCCAAGGAGCTGGAAGGCTGGAAGTGTCTGTGGCTCTTGTGCTGGTTGAGTGTCCATGGCTGGGCACAGAGGACAAGCCTGTATGGGAGCATTTTGACTTCGAGAGGCCAGTCTGCCAGCAGGCAGCCATGGCTTGTTGAGGCAGTCTCAGAGCCACGATCCATCCTGGCTGCATTTTAAAAAGTTACCTGGCAGAGTTGACTTTTGGCTATACCCTGGCGGGGTGGGGCAGACCTCTTGCTTTTTTTCAGTGGAAATGCTGACAGCCTCAGAGCAGCAAAGTCTGGAGGATAGTTTTGTGCTGTAAATAAGCCTATCCTGAAGACTCTACTCTTATTACTTTTACCAACTCCTAAATGGTGACTCAGGGACCATCCTCACCTGTTTAATTAAGATAGCAGTGAGACCATGTTTGCATCTGTAGGATTATAAATATATTTTTGAACATGTTTGAAGATTTGATCATCTATGAGATGAGTGACTCTTAATTTGCATTTATAAGACTTTAAGTTTTGTCCCTGTTTATCTGGAGCCTTTAAAGTCATAAACATAATCCATTAAAGTAAGAGCATATGATTTCCTATATGATTTAATATATAAAAAGTTCATAGCTTATAAAAGTCTAAGGCTATATTATAGATTAATAATATTACCATTTTTAGAAAACAAGACCAAGCGTATTTTAACCTTTTGATAGTGAAGATAGAGCACAATGACCAAGTTTTAACATAAATAAATGTCTCTAAAATTAAAGATCTTAATTTCAGAGTATCCTTGGAATTATATCATATAGTTTAAGGGTATCTAGGCAAAAACTTCTATTTAGTAATTCTTGAGTTATAAGTTTTAAAACCAATAATATGGTAGAACAGTATAAAGCAATTTTACAATTACATTCAAATTTACTGTAGTAAATCTATTAGCCAGAAAGCCTAGTGATGAATCTGGATCATAGGCAGCTCATGGCAGGGGAGAAAAAAACAGCATTTATTCATTAATTCAGGAATTGATAAAGACATAGGCAGTTAGACATATATTTTTAAATTAGCTTAATTTGAATAGACCTTTATAACCTTGAAAGTTTAGCAGCATATAAAAACTATTTTGAACCAGGGTTGAATCATATATGTAGCATGTTATAAAACTATAACTTTGAATTTAAAAATCCTTACCCATTTAAAATGAGACTCGGGGCTGGAGAGATGGCTCAGTGGTTAAGAGCACTGTCTGCTCTTTCAAATGACCCATGCATGTCAATTGTGTTTACTTGGCAGGTGACACATGATGACATCATAGGTTACTAGGCAACCCAGAAGCAGGCTGCCTTAATGCTAACACTGCCCACATCCCCAGTGCCCTGATAAGTCTTAAAAAACATCATGAAAGAAGAAGCAGAAAGAATGGGAGAGATGGAGTAAGGGATGGAGTGCTGTGAAATGCTGTTTTAGCCATGGCATGACTAATGCATTCAATAACTCACAGCAGCCGTGGTTATCTATACAATACCTACACAAAATTAAGAAGACAAAATTCTAACATAAATGTGGGAGGAGTTCACAAGGCCCCATCCCCAAATCTAGGGTATTTTATAGCAGCTAGGGAAAGGACAAAAATCTTTGGCATGTTGCTATTGGCACATAATACAATGGATAGCCCCACACATGAACATACAGCAACACTAATTGGAGTTAAGGGACTAACAAAAAAAAAAGGAAGTAGAGGACATGAAGTTGGAAAGTGATGTGCTGGGGTTGGTGGGGAGTTTGAGTGTGGGTATAAAACACAGGTAGATATGATCATATTTCATTGTGTTTTGTAGGAAGGAAAAGGAAGGGGGAACTGATGTAATTATAATCTCAAAAATAAAAACAATAATTAAAATTATTTACAATTCCCCAACAAAACTTTTATTAGTGGGTTTGTATGTTTAATCTTTATATTATTTGAAACTTTAATATATGGGTACTGTATTTACATAATTTCTAATCATACATTTCTCCTTCCTACAACTTTTCCCTTGCCTTCCTTCACTCTCTGTTTATGTCATGACCTTTTCTTCTTTAATCATTATTGTTTTACACACACAAAATAAATAAATACAAAATGTTGACTCTCTTTAGCCATATGTTATGTTTATGGATGATGACTGAGGGGAACCTGCAGATGTTCAGGTAAAGATGCAAACCTGTGAATGAAAACTTGGTTCAGACTGACTTTGTCAACCTGGATCAGCCATCAGGGAGTTTTATGCCAGGTGGTTCATTGTCAGCATATTTAAAACACAGTACAATTTGGGAAAAAGTTTCCAGGCAACAACCATTCCCATTCCAGGTTTCTAAGCAACAATCATTCCAACTCCAGGTTTCTAAGCAGCAATCATTGCAACTTCAGGTGCACAATAAAGCTTAAGGTGTGACTATATAGAAACTCTTTACAAAGTACATGCAACCATGAGGATAGGTTCTATAACTAAATGTAGTGTGTTCTCTGGCTGATAGCATAGAGTTCAGCAAGCTATAAAATACCTGTGACTTCTCTCCTAAAGATGAGTTCTATTAAAGACAAAGGTTTAGAGAGGGAGAACATGGAATTTGGGTGAGGTTTGATTCTATAGCAAAAGTTGGGTGAAGTCTACCTCCACAGATAGCAGAAAGGTCACCAGGTCATTAACAATGTTCAGTCTCAGCTTTCTGGGCAGGAAAACAGATACTTTATCTTCTTCATTAAGGAACCACTGTGTGGTTAATATTCTTCATTCCCTGGTGATCTGTGGGCAAAAAAGACCGTAGGCAAAAGGATCGGAAAACCTATTAAGAGGCTTGTCCCCAAAGGAGATTGATTGTCATTCTCTTAGCATCCATTGTCTGTAGGGGTAAGGCCTTTTGATATTTTCTTCATGCATGCTGGCATGTAAGCTGGTGTTATCATTGTTTAGGTACCTGTGTTGTTAAGATTTCAAGAGTCTAACTCCATGTCTTCTATTGAACATACTACCTCATGGCAGATGTCTGGGTCCTTTGGTTCTTGAAATGTTTCTACCTCATGTTCTGAAGTATTCTCTGAGCATTAGGTGCAGGGGTTGTATTTTAGATGTATCAGTTGGGGCTGGATATGCCACAGTCTTTGTTCTCTGCATTTTGCACCATTGTGGATTTCTGTTGTGGTCTCCAATGGCTGCAAAGAGACGTTTCTCTGATAGGTGAGAGCTTCACTTACTTGTTAGTATAATGGTATTTATTTCGAATACAGTGAGCAATTATACTGGTTTGGAACATGGCAAACATAGATTCTCCTTTAGGGTCCATGAACCTCACCAACCACAGGTAGCTGCTTAGGTTTATAGTAGCAGGCATAAATTACCTCCTATTGAGTTACTGAACATTGCCTCAACACCAACTAGGTGCCTATTGGTTACCCCTGATATGTAAATGCTGCTATTGTGTATCTTGATGTTCTGGTCATTGTTGTGGATCTTAGGTTTTTCAGCTGGCTAGCACTATTAATAGTTTTTCTCCCTTGATATCTTTCACAGTTCCTTCTTGTAATAGGAGAACTAATCCTTAAGGAGAATACCACACAGTCCAGACACAGAACTTTGAGGAATTGATCTGGCTTTGGCCTGAAAGCCTCCTTCCTGAGGACTCGTTCTCATAGTATCCAAAAGCCATGCACACTGTCAAGGTAGAAAAGCAATAACTAGCCCTAACCAGCTGTAAGCCTTTGAACCACAACAAGGACCAGAGTGGTAAGAGATTCTGAACGGTACAATAGTGGCAATTTACCCTGGAGGTTACCCTGGAGGTTAATTGAGCTTAAGACCTGCTTAATATTAGGAATGTATGCTTGGCTCTGTATTCTTGTAGCTGATGGGTCCCATGGAAACTATAGAACCTACTGCTGCCACTTCCCTAAACCAGCCTAGCTCATAAACACATTCTAAATTCATGCCCTTACATCCACAGATAAGTGGCACTCTCACATTATCACAGAAGGTCCTTTCTTGTAGTAGAGTGGGATTATCACAAAATTCTTCAATTGGTCAAATGCAGAGAACAACTAACTGTAGGGTATTCAGCCCCAAGTAATACATCTACATCAAGTCTCTACACTTAAGGCTCAGGAAACATTGGAGAAGATGGTGCTGAAAGATTGTAAGGACCATAGGAGAAGGACATCAGCTGTGAATAGTATCTTCTGAAATAAAAGAAAGAGGGGCACAAAGTGGAGAGAGGGGGATGAAGAAGGGGTAGATATGAGAGGAATTGTGAGAAGCAGATAGGGTGAAAATGATCAAGAAACATGTGATATACCCAAAGAATTAATAAAATATTACATTATTTTAAAAGGAGAGCTATTTTATTCAAATAAAAGGGGAGCTATTGTAATGATAGAGTCCTGTGTTTGCCAATTACAAGAACTTAATCACATAAATGGACTGTAAACTATTTTGATTTATTTAACTCACTCTTTCTTAAACTACATGGTACCATACCTTGTCTTAAAATATCTGCTCAACAATTCTACTCTTTCTTTTATTTTAAATTTCTCAACAATATAATTAGCAAACTCTCAACAATTTTTCCTTAATTCTCTTCTGAACACAGACATAACTCTGCTTTCAACCACCATTCCATTTTCACAAAATTTTAGTAGAGCATGCATCTTCTCTTCTAGGAATCAGTGGCCTTGCTGCAATGATCCACCAATCAAAGAAGAGGATCTCAAACAAATGTTCCAACTGTGAGAATGGAGTTGAACTAGCCTGAATATACTGTATGAGGCTTCTTCATACTTAACCATGGCTGCTGCCTGCTGGGAAAGTACTCTAACTTTCTCATCCCCAACCATGATGATGTTCTTTGTGGCTACAAAAGGTAACTCTGGCTGAATGCACCTCTCAATTACTTTGGGGCACACCACCAATCCTTCAGAAATGTTCTATAGAGTATTAGTATATTATCTTCAGTGAGAAATACTTCAGCCAAACAGATCCACCCAGTGTGTGCACAAACCACTGCACAGAAGCTGTTTGTAGTGGGTCCATGATAAGGTCCATAAGGTGACAGGTCCAGGTGGAGCTGTTGTTTATTTTTTGACTCCTTCCATTTATTTATTTAATCATTTACAGCCTGATCCTAGCCTTCTAACTTCTTCCCTCCTTTCCTCCCAGTCCCATCCTCCATGACCCCCTTCTCCCATTCTCCCCTCTCCATCTCAGAGAAGGGGAAGCCCTCTAGGGTTATTAACCCACTCTGGCATATCAAGTCGCAGCAGGACTAAGTGCATCATCTCACACTGGGGCCTGACAAGGCAGCCCAGATAGAGGAAATTAATCCAGCGGTAGGTAACAGAATCAGAGACATCCCCTACTCCCATTGTTGGGGACACACATGTTGACCATGCTGCACATCTGCTACATATGTGTAGGGAATATAGGTCCAATCTAAGCATGCTCTTTGATTTTGTGGTTTAGTCTCTGTGAGTCCCCATGGGCCCAGGTTAGTTGACTCTATAGGTCTTTTTGTGGTGTCCTTGGCCCCTTCACCTCCCTGTCCTTCCTTCCACTTTTCCATGGAGCTTCCAGCTAGGCCTATTGTTTGGCTGGTGGGTCTCTGCATCTGTTTTCATCAGCTGCTGGATGAAGCCTCTCAAAAGACAGGTACACTAGACTCTTGTTTGCACTCATAACAGAGAATCATTAATAGTGATAGGGGTTGGCTCGAGATCTCCCATGGTCTGGATCTCAAGTTGGTCTAGTCACTCGTTGGTCATTCCCTCAACCACTGTTCCCTCTTTATCACACTACACTTCTTGTAGGGAAGACACATTTGAGGAGAAGGTCTTATTGGTTGGTTGGCGTCCCCCTCCTTCCACTGGGAATAGCACCTGGCTACAGGAGGTGGTGAGTGACTTCAGGTTCCTTAAGCACTGCTATTTGGAGCCTCAGCTAGGGTCATCCCCTTGAGCCTCTCTTGTCCCATAGATCACCCCTTGTCCAATTTCCATCATGGCTTCCAGTCTTCCCCTTTGTCCTTTCCCATTCCCCAAACTCTTGATCCCCCCCACCAGTACCTGCCACAATGCTCTCTTACTAAGCTCCCTCCATCCATCAAATTTATAGGTCTATTTTATTTCCTGTTCTGAGTGAGAGTCAAGCATATTCACTTGGGCCCTCCTTGGCTTCTTTGGGTGTGTGGATCGTAGCATGGTAATCCTGTACTTTATAGCTAATATCCACATTTAAGAGAGTACATATCATGGGTGTCATTCTGAGTCTGGATTACCTCACTCAGGATGATCTTTTCTAGTCCCCTTCATTGGTCTGCAAATTGCATGATGTCTTTCTTTCTAACAGCTGAGTAGTATTCCATTGTGTAAATATACCACATTTTCTTTATCCATTCTTCAGTTGAGAGACATCTACGTTGTTTTCAGTTTCTGGCTTTTTATGAATAAACCTGCTATGAACACAGTGTAGCAGGTGTCCTTATGGTAGGGTGGTGCATCTTTTGACTATTTGTCTGGAAGTAGTATAGCTGGGTCTTAAGATATATCTATTTCCAATTTTCTGAGAAAGCTCCAGATTGATTTCCACACTGGTTATAGAAGATTGCACTCCCAGCAGCAATGGAGGGGTGTACCCCTTGCTCCATATCCTTGTCAGCATGTGCTGATACTTGAGTTTTTAGTCATAGCCATTCTGACTAGTGTAAGATGAAATCTCAGAATCATTTTGATTTGCACTTTCCTGATGACTAAGGTCATTCAACATTTCTTTAAGTACTTCTCAGTCACTCAAGATTCTTTTGTTAAGAGTTCTCTGTTTAGATCAGTACCCCATTTTTAATTGTGTTGTTTGGTTTGTTGGTGTTTAACTTCTTGAGTTTTTATATATTTTGGATATTAGCCCCCTGTTGGATGTAAGGTTAGTGAAGATCTTCTCCCCGTCTGTGGGCTGTTATTTTTTTCTTCATTGATAGTGTCCTTTGCCTTGTAGAAGTTTTTCAGTTTCATGAGATCTCATTTATTAATTGTTGATCTTAGTGCCTGAGCTGTTGGTGTTCTGTTCAGGAAGTTGTCTCCTATATCAATGAGTTCAGTGCTATTCCCCACGCTCTCTTCTATTAGATTTAGTATATCTGGTTTTATATTGAGATCTTTGATCCACTTGGACTTGAATTTTGTGCAGGGTGATAAATATGGGATCTATTTGAATTCTTCCACATGAAGATACCCAGTTAAACCAGTACCATTTGTTGAATATGCTGTCTTTCTTTTCATTGTATGTTTTGGTATGCTTGTAAAAAATCAAGTGTCCATAGGTGTGTGGGTTTGTTTATGGGTCTTTGTTTTTTTATTTTAATTTTTATTATTTTTCTTTTTTAATTTTAATTTTTATTTGTATTAATTACAGTTTATTCACTTTGTATCCCTCCTGTAGCTCCCTTTCTCCTCCCTTCCCAATCCCACCCTCTATCTCCTTTCTCCTCCCATGCCCCTCCCCTAGTCCACTGATAGGAGAGGTCTTCTGATCCTAGCCTATCAGGTCTTCCTCTGTGGCCTGGTAAGACTGCTCTCCACTCATAGGGAGGTGATCAAAGAGACAGCCGCTGAGATCATGTCAGAGACAGTCCCTGTTCCCATTACTAGGGAACCTACTTGGACATTGAACTGCCATGGACTACATCTGTGCAGGGGTTCTAGGTTAGCTCCGTGAATTGTCCTTGGTTGGAGTATCATTCTCCAAAAGACCCCTGTGCCCAGATTTTTTGCTTCTGTTGCTCTCCTTATAGAGCTCCTGTCCTCTCCTGTCCTGTTATCTCCCCCTTCTGTTGTAAGATTCACTGCATTCTGCCCAAAGTTTGGCTATGAGTCTCAGCATCAGCCTTTATACCCTGCAGGGTAGAGCCTTTCTGAGGCTCTCTATGGTAGGCTCCTGTCCTGTTCCCTGTTTTCTCCCTCTTCTGATGTCCATCTCATTTGCCTTTCTGAATGAAGATTGAGCATCTTACCTAAGGTCCTCCTTCTTGCTTAACTACTTTAGGTGTACAGATTTTAGTATGTTTATCCTATATTATATGTCTAATATTCACATATAAGTGAGTATATATTCTGTGTGTCTTTCAGCTTCTGGGATACCTCATTTAGGATGATCTTTTCCAGTTCCCACCATTTGCCTGCAAATTTCATGATTTCCTTGTTTTTTTATTGCTGAGTAATACTCCATTGTGTAGATTTACCAAAATTTCTGTATCCATTCCTCAAATGAGGGGCAACTGGGTTGTTTCCAGCTTCTGGCTATTTCAAATAAAGTTGCTACAAACATGGTTGAGAAAATGTCCTTGTTGTATACTTGAGCATCTTTTGGATATATGCCTAGGAGTGGTATAGCTGGATCTTGAGGAAGCACTATTCCTAATTTTCTGAGACAGTGCTAGATTGATTTCCAAAGTGGTTGTACCAGTTTACATTCCCATCAACAATGGAGGAGGGTTTCTCTTTCTCCACACCTCTCCAGCATGTGATGTCACTTGAGTTCCTGATCTTAGCCATTTTGATGGGTGTAAGGTGAATTCTCAGTGTTACTTTGATTTTCATTTCCCTGATGACTAAGGATGTTGAGTATTTCTTTGTTTCTTTTCCATTTGATATTCTTCTGCTAAGAATTCTCTGTTTAGCTCTGTACTCCATTTTTTAATTGGATTAATTGATTTGTTACTGTTTAACTTATTGAGTTCTTTATATATTCTGAAAATTAGTCCCCTGTCAGAAATAGGGTTGGTAAAGATCTTTTCCCAATCTGTAGGCTGTCGTTTTGTTCTGATGACAGTGTCCTTTTCTTACAGAAGCTTTTCAGTTTCATGAGGTCCCATTTATTGATTGTTGCTCTTAGAGCCTGTTCTGTTGGTGTTCTGTTTAGGAAGTTGTCTCCTGTGCCAATAAGTTCAAGGCTTTCCCCACTTTTGGGTCTTGGGTTTTAATCCATTGATTTACTTGTTTGTTTTCATGCCAATTTCATGTGCTTTTTACTACTATTTATTATTTTATTGCTTAGTAGTACACCTTGAAATCAGGGATCATCATACCTACAGAAGATTTTATATTGTACAGGATTGTTGTAGCTATTCTGGGTCTTTTAATTTTTTTCCATATGAAGTTGAGAATTGCTCTTTCCAGGTTTGTAGAGAATTGTGTTGGAATTTTGAGAGAACTGCATTGAATCTGTAGATTGCTTTTGGTAAGATTTTTACTATGTTAATCCTACTAATCCATGCACATGGGAAATTGTTACACCCTCTGATACAAGTCTTACACTTGCTTGGTTAAAGTTACACCAAAATACTTTATAGTAATTTTTGCCGTTGTGAAGGGTGTTGTTTCCCTAATTTCTTTGTCAGCCCATTTATTGCCTATATAAATGAGGGTTTCTGCTTTTTTCTTTTTTAGTTAATTTTGTATCCAACCATTTTGTTGAAGGTGTTTATCAGCTGTAGAAGTTACCAGGTAGAATTTTTGAGGTCACTAATATATGCTATCATATAATTTACAAATAACGATAATTTGACTTCTTCCTTTACAGTTTGTATCCCCTTGATCCCCTTTAGTTATCTTATTGCTCTATCTAGAAATTTATGTACTCCATTGAATAGAAATGGAAAGAGTGGGCAGCATTTTCTTTTTCCTGATTTTAGTGGAATTGCTTCAAGTTTTTCTCTATTTACTCTGTTGTTGGCTATTGGCTTGCTGTATATAGTCTTTATTGTGTTTAGGCATGTGCCTTGTATCCCTGATCTCCAGCACTTTTAATATGAAAGGATATTGGATTTTGTCAAAGGCTTTTTCAGCATTTAATGAGATGATCATGTGGGGTATTCTTTCCCTTCAGTTTGTTTATGTGGTTGATTACTTGATGAATTTTCATATACCTCCATCCCTGGGATGAAGCCCATTTGATCATGGTGGAAGACATCTTGAATGTGTTCTTGGATTTGGTGTGCGAGCTCTTTATTTTGTATTTTTGCATCAATGTTCATGAGGGAGATTTTTTTTGAAATCCTCTTTCTCTTTTGAGACTTTGTGTGATTTAGGTATCAGGGTGACTGTGGCCTCATAGAATGAGTTTGTCAATGTTCCTTCTGTTTTGATTTTGTGGAATAGTTTAAGGAGTATTGGTATTAGCTCTTCTTCTAAAGTCTGGTAGAATTCAGTACTGAAATCATCTGGCCTTCATTGGGGGGGGGCATGGGAGATACTTTTAATGACTGTTTCTAATTTCTTCGGGGTTATAAGACTATTTAAGTAGTTTACCTGATCTTGACTTAACTTTGGTAAGTGTCATCTATCTAGAAATTCATCCATTTCATTTAGATTTTCCAATTTTTTAGAGTATTCATTTAGATTTTCCAATTTTTTAGAGTACAGGCTTTTAAAGTAGGACCTAATGATTTTTTTTTATTTCCTCAATGTCTGTTGTTATGTTCCCATTTTCATTTCTGATTTTGTTAAAGGGGATACTGTCTCTCTGCCTTTTAGTTAGTTTGGCTAAGGGTTTGTCTATCTTGTTGATTTTCTTAAAGAACCAGCTTTCAGTTTTGTTGATTCTTTGTACTGTTCTCTTTGTTTCTATTTTATTGATTTCAACCCTAAATTTGATTATTTCCTGCTATCTACTACTCTTGGGTGGTTTTGCTTCTTTTTGTCCTAGAGTGCTCATGTGTGCTTTTGAATTGCTAATACGAAATCTCTACAATTTCTTTTTGAAGACAGTGCTATGTACTTTCCTCTTCGCATTGCTTTCATTGAGTCCCATAAATTTGGGTATGTTGTGCCCTCATTTTCATCGAATTCTAGAGAGTCTTTAATTTCTTTCTTTATATCTTCCTTGACCTAGTGATCATTGAGTAGAAAAATTTTCAATTTTCATAAGTTTGTAGGCATTCAGTTGTTTCTGTTGTGGTTAAAGTTCAGCTTTAATGCACGGTCTTCTGATAAGATGGAAAGAGTCATTTCGGTTTTACTGTATCTTTTGAGTCTTGCTTTGTGGCCAGCTGTATGGTCCATTTTGGAGAAAGTTCCATGAGGTGTTGAGAAGGTATAATATTTTCTGTTTGGGTAAAACGTTTGGTAGATATCCATTAAGTCCATTTGATTCATAATGTCGGTTAGTTTCATTATTTTTCTGTTTTGTTTCTGTCTTGATGACCTGTCCAGTGGTGACAGTGGAATGCTGAAGTCTGCCACTATTAATGTTTGGGGTTCAATGTGCAATTTAAGCTTTAGTAATGTTTCTTTTATGAATGTGGTTGCCTTTGAGTCTGGGATATACATGTGCAGAATTGAGATGTCATCTTGGTGGATTTTCTGCTGATGAGTATAAAGTGTCCTTTCCTATCTCTTTTGATTAATTTTGGTTGAAAGCCTATTTTACTAGATATTAGAATGGCTACTCCAGCTTGATTCTTGGGTCTGTTTTCTAGCCCTTTATTCTGAGGTAATGTATATCTCTGTTGCTGAGGTATTTTTCCTTTAAGCACCAGAACAATGAATCCTGTTTTCTCATTTATTCTGTTAGTTTGTTTTTTCTTTTTTTTTTTTATTGGAGAAGTCAATACATTGGTATTGAGAGATATTAATGACCAATGGTTGTTATTTCCTGTTAATTTGATATTAGTGGTGGTAGTATGTGCTTCCCTTCATTTGTTTTTACAGATACAGAATTATTTATTTTCTCTGTTTTCTTGGGTGTAGTTAGCATCTTTGGGTTGGAATTTTACTTCTAGTATTTTCTGTAGGGCTGGCTTTGTGGATAAAAATTGTTTAAATTTGATTTTGTTTTGGAATATCTTGTTTTCTCTATCTATGGTGAGTAAATTTTTGGCTGGATATAGTAGTGATGACTCACATCTTTGGTCTCTTAGTATTTATAAGACATGTGCCTAGGCCCTTCTTGCTTTTACAGTCTATTTTTAGAAGTCACGTGCACTTCTGATAGGTCTGCCTTTATATGTGACTTGATCTTTTTCCCTTGCTGCTTTTTAAATTCTTTTTTTGTACATTCAGTGTTTTGATTACTATGTGGCACAAGGCTTTCTTTTTCTGGTCCAATCAAAGTGGTGTTCTGTAAGCTTCTTGAATGTTTATAGGCATTTTTTTTCTTCAGGTAGAGGAAATTTTATTCTATGATGTTGTTGAAAATATTTTCTTTTCCTTAGAGCTGGAACTCCTTTCCTTCTTGTATTTCTATTATTCGTAGATTAGGTCTTTTAATAATATCTCAGATTTCCTAGATGTTTTCTGTCAGGATATTTTTAGGTTTAGCATTTTCTTTGACTGATGTATCAATTTCTATTGTGTCTTCTACACCTGAGATTCTTCCATCTCCTGTAATCTGTTGGTGATGCTTGTTCCTATTCTTTTTCCTAGGTTTTCCACCTCCAGAATTCCCTCAGCTTGTGTTTTTTTTTTAATTGCATCTATTTCCATTTTCATGTCTTGAACAGTTTTATTCATCTCCTTCACCTGTTTAATTGTATTTTCCTGTATTTCTTAAAGGGATTTATTTGTTTTCTCTTTAAAGGCCTCTACCTGTTTGATTTTATATTCTTGTATTTCCTCTTTAAAGGCCTCTAGCATCTTTATAAAATTGAATTTAAGGTCATTTTCTTATGCTTCAGTTATGTTAGGGTATTCTAGGTTTGTTGTAGCAAGATAGCTGTGTGTCATAATGCCCTGGATCTTGTTCATTGTGTTCTTATGCTGCCCTTTAGCCATCTGGTTATCCTTGGATGTTCCTGTTGGAACAGGTATCAGGAAGGTGGGTCTAACCTTGGTGTTCCTAGTGTATCAGGCCTGGTTGTTCCTATATGTTCCTGTAATATCAGCCTTGGTGACCAGTGGAAGCCTGGTGACCCGGCAATGGAGATCTGGATATTCCTGGATGTTCCTGGGTTATCAGGCCGGATGTCCCTGGTTTATTTGGATTAGTAAAGGTATGTGGAACACCTCACAATGGATATCAGGGATAGCATGCATCTCACAACAGCTGGAAGAATCCTAGGGTACCAGGCAGGGCAGGCTTGGTTAATGCAGGAAGAGTGCGCAAAAATGTCAGTACAAATCAGCTGTTTCTTAAGGGGCACCTCCATCTCCTTCAGGTTCACCAGGTTTATGTCAGTGCAAACCACATGTACTGATGGCCATAAGCTAGCCAGCACAGACAGCACTTCAATGTCCAATTTTCGTGTAAAGGTATGTCCCATGATGATGAAATCTCTCTTAAATTTGCCTTTTCTGTCATCATCTTGTTCAGCTGCTCCACCTTCTGCTGACTTACCTCTATGAGCTACTAGAAGAAGGCCTGAGTGTAAGTGGTACCCTTCAATTCCCAGAAATGCAGCTCATCACCGACACACTTCAAGTTCTAAAGATCCATACAGAGATCTTGAATCCAAAGGCAATAGCGTTTCCCAACCATGGTCAGCTGAGCAGGCTGAAAATATGTGAAATCTACAGTGGACAGATCAGAGTGTTCCTTAGCAAAGTAAGCAAACCTTGAGATCACTCTTGCTAGCCTTGGCAAAAGCAGGTCATATACATTTCTCAGAATAGCTATGTCTGTATTGTCTCCAACATAACAGGCGGTGGCACCAAGATAAATGAATGCCTGCCTGCAGCTTTCAGACAGCAGTGGCTGAATGTGTGTGTGTGTGTGTGTGTGTGTGTGTGTGTGTGTGTGTGTATGTGTATGTGTGTGTTATCGCATTGTGCCACAGATGGTTCCCTTCTTCAGCTGATATCTAAAAGTCAATATTGTTCAGGTTTGACTTCATCGCCTGGATTTATTTATCTGGGATAGACAAATCTATTAGACCTCTGCCAGCCACAGCCACAGCTGCCACCACATCTGGATTTGAACCTGTCTTTGAACAAGAAACACATCTCAAAGTTGGCATAGGAGGGCCTTGTTGGAGAATGGTAGCTTTCAGGACTGCCAGAGTTATGAGCTGCAGTCTTTTTCAGCATGCAACCTGCCTACAGCCTAGCATTCTGTTTCTTAATCTTTCTCTTTTTGATAAGACAATCTGGCCTCCCCAAAACCATAATCCTCATTCTTTCACCTCCCAAAACTCTCAGATTACAGGACATAACCCTACCTCTTATTTATCCTTTTCATATTTATCAGCCATGGCTGTTCAAAATAGATCTTATATGATACAGTCACAGTGGAAATCAATATAAGATGCATCAAAAAATTAAAAATATAAATACTTTATAGTCCAACCATAACACTCCTGGATATATATTTGAAGCAATCTTTGTCAGTATACCACTAAGATGCTTGCTTATACATGTGTATAGAATCAGCCTATATGTTCAATAACATAATATATTGGAAAATGTGGTATATACACTCAATGGAGTTTTATTCATCCCTAAGTAAGAATAAAATTGTCATTTGCCAGAATATAGATCATCAATATTAAGTGAAAGAAGCCAGAATGAAAAAGATAATAGGTTTTCCATATTTTATATGAGTGTGTGCATGTGTGTGTGATATAAAAGTAGAAGAAAGACTATGTGGGGGTAGAAAGAAGCTTGAAGAGAGAAATGAACAAGGAGAATAATGGGTGTGAACAAGAAAGACAAAATAATTGCAGATCTTCTCTCAAAAATTTAATCTATGTTTAATATTATATGTATGTTTATAAATGACATGAAAGTATGAAAGTACAAGGAGAACTATATAGAGAGTGAAAGGGTACCAGTGAGAGAAGGAAAGACAGGGAAGGTTAGAGGAATAAATATGATCCAAGCATAAATAAATATATATACATATAATATCATAATAAAACCCATTAATTTGTATGCCATACATGTATGACTAAGCATCTTAGTAGTGCACTGATACATATTCTTATAAATATATATGTAAAATATTAATAAATAACTAAAAAATGGAAGTTCTAGTCTGGTTGTATTGGATATTACACCTATCAGGCATGTTTTCAGCAGTAACAACCAAGAAATCCAACTATATCTGCTTAAATAAGGAGTCTGTTCATTTTATTGTTGCTAGAATAACTGAGTCATAGCAGGATCAGATGAAGCAACATTACCCACAAGATTACAATATGACTCTTTCAACTCTAGCCATAATAGTCACATTTGTGACAGAAAAATAAAGCATTCTCAGACATGCTCATCAAAATTTCTTACATTTTATGACCAGAACTGGTCATATGGCCATCTCTAGCTGGAAAGGAAGCAAGGACAGACAGCTAGATATATCGCTGCCTTGAATAAAATAAAATATCTGCCAGCAAGAAAAAATTAGGAAGACAGATGCTGCGTTAGAAGCTAAATATGTCTGCTACCTGTCATCTCAGGCTATCACATGTAGCTTAGTCTTTGTACACTTCAATACTAACACTGAAAGCCTACCTCTTTGAGTATGCACCAGGTATAACTTCAAGAAGGATTAAAGGATCTACATTAATAGGTAGACTAACCTGCTTGCTAGTATTAAATTTTTGTGTAATCACATCCAGTTGAAATTGGATTAGACTTAATGACTTGTTTTTACGAATGTGGTGAAAGTCATGGGAAATCATGATTAATATTTGGTTACCTAAGATCATTATTTCCTTTTGCTACTAAGAATCTCTCTAGTTCTCCACCTTAAATGAAATTCATTTAAGTTTGCATTTATTTGGCAAAAAACAGGGCAGCCCTTGCTTAGTGACAGCAAGGAATTGTGGCATCCCAGGCAGACAGTCCACAAGCATTTGAGTAATGCTAGTAATATTGACTTGGAGGCAGACTTTTGCGAAAGCTGAGCCTCAAAACATAGGCCAACCAAATAAAAAAGACATGCAAGGGTCTCTGCCTGAAAGAGTTACAGAAACAGAAGAACTATGCTGAATCTAAATTTTTGATCTAGATAAATTGTGGTATAACTAAAGTGAGCTGTTTCCAGTTGTTAAATTTCAGGGATAATTTGTTACGCACTAAAAATAACATTCCTGAAGTAAATGATGGACATGCTCAAAAAAATCATGTAAACTTTCTGCAGTTTGCACTGACAAGCTGTAATTTAGGTATTTTCACTTCTATGCTTCATCCCTCCAACTCCAGAGGAAGAGTTTTCTAATATTCAGGTTAAAGCAGTCAAAAAATAAAACTGAATTCTTCACAGGTAAATGAGCTCCCCATTTCTGGAAGCAGAAACCATGTAAACATCCATTGGACAGTTTTTGTGGTAAAGCTTCAGACATCCAATGGCCAGATAAGCTAGATCAGTGTTGCTAGGAAATAAGAACACAAATGAGATAACATTTATATAATATACAATGGAAGTAAATAACAAGACTATTATGAACCAAAATGGCCAGTTTATGTAGGTTCAGCCTACCATTCTTAGGTGGCTGAGCAGCTATAATTCATATGTGGCACAACAGTGAGCCTGTTCCCCTGTTTAGAATGCACAGCATGAAGTGGCCTAAGATTTTTTCATACTTAGATTCTTGGAAGCAAAGGCAATATGATTGCCAGAACAGCAATGTCAGCATAATCGAACACTAGTAGGATACAAACTTTCAACTCTCTTCTGTACATATTGGATCAGAAACTATGGAAGAGTCTAGAAATCTTTGTTCCATCAAATAAAACTGAGCCAAAACATTCACATTTGTATTTCATGGTTAGAATGTAGGGAAAATAATTTTACCTCTCTAGAGCTCAGCTCCATGATCTATAAAAGTAATTGATAATAATTCGCCAGTGTGTAATTGATATTGACATAGTCTGTGGTATATAACACATAGTAGGCAGTCAATTACTGTTAGTTCTATTCTTATCAATAAAAGTGAATTGAATTTATAATAAATTAGAGCTTTCAAGTTGCATAAAATTAGAAATACTATAATTTCCCTTCATAAAACCGATCATTCACCAAGCCACAAAGGAGGGCAATGCAGCCAGTTCAAATGAGACCAGATAAGCTAGGGTCAGATGAAAGGGGAGGAGGACTTCCCCTATCCGTGGACCTCAAGAGGGGCATAGGAGGAGATGAGGGAGGGTGGGATGGGAAGGGAGGGGGGAGGGTGCTACAGCTGGGCTACAAAGTGAATAAACTGTAATTAATATAAAAAATAAAATTTAAATAAAAATATCCAGTATCAGAAGACAGTAATTTTGTAAACTGTCTGGGTTATGATAAAATATCAGGATGACAGTCGAGTTAAATTTCTATGCAAATTAACATAATAAAGATATTTGGTTAAAAAAAGCCTATCATTCTCAAATGTATTCCTGTTTATGATTTTAGTCTGTTTTTATCCTTGTTAGAATAAATGAATGCCTTAAATAACTTCTAATTGTGAATAATGGCTATATATTGCCAACTCATGATAATATGTTTGAGTATCTATTTTGTGGATAATTGTCAGCAAATTAACATCTTCGAATGGTTTCTCTGTTACGTGTGTCTGTGCTGCCTTCCCCTACTACTAATTAATATTTTAGTGGGAATAAAAAACTGGGGTCAGATGGAAGGGGAGGAGATCCTCCCCTGTAGGTGGACTTGGAGTGGGCTGGGAGGAGATGAGGGTGGGATGGGGAGAGTGGGAGGGAAAGAGAGAGGGGGCTATGCCAGGGATGCAAAGTACCTAACCTCTGATTGATATAAAAATAAAAAAAAACTTGGAAAAACTAAAAAAATTATTTTTAAATTATCCCAAAGGAAAAAAATGCCAAGAAATCAGTTCTTACAATCACTAGAAATATGGCTCAGATTATCTAAGGGCTACTCCCTTTCCATGAAGACCAAGCTTAGAAAGAGTATCCTGTGTTTAATGGAATTATTTAAGAAAATGATGCAAGTGTGGTGGCACACAACTTTAATCCCAGCATTCAGGGAGGAAAAGGCAGGCAGATCACTGTGAGTTCAGGGCCAGCCTGGTCTACAAAGCGAGTCCAGGACAGTCAAGTCTACACAGAGAAACCCTGTCTCAAAACAACCACAACAGCAACCCCCACCCGCAAATTTGTAATCCCTTGTTTTGCTGGGTGCAATGGAGCATACCTTTAATCACAGCACTTGGGATGCAGAAACAAAAGGGTCTCTGTGAGTTTGAGGTCAGCCTGGTCTACAGAGTGAGTTCCAGGACAGCCAGAGCTAAAAGAGAGAAACCCTGCCTTGAAAAACAAAAACAAAAACAAACAAACAAAAACAAAAAGAAGGAAAGGAAGAAAGAAAAAGATAAATCCCATACACTCTTTTTTAATTAAATTTTTATTTTCTGTATTAATTACAGTTTATTCACTTTGTATCCCAGCTGTAGCCCCCTAATAAGGACGTACAATTTACAATGGGATTTAATATATGTATTCTAAGGATTACAGAAGAGGTCAGGTCAATTTGACTCATGTTAACAAGTTACTACATAAAATCTACTAAATTCAAGGCATCCAAGTATGTTGGAATGCAATAATGAATAAGACACAAGCCTAGTATACAGTGAGTTTATTGTTCACTTAATAAGAATAAGCAAATCATGATAAAGTCATTGGAAATAGTCTTACATCTCAGAGTTCTTGAACTTCTGAATTTCTGGGTAAGATGGCAATCTAAGGGCTGCCTCTGTGTGAGCTGGTGAAGAACAAACCAACCAAGAAAAAAAAATACACACACACACACACACACACACACACACAAAAGAGAGAAATAGAAAAAGATCTTCAGAACTCCAAGGAAAAAGCGGAGTATTTCAAATAAGTAGGAAAAAAAGATGAGTGATACAGAGAAACTGAACACAGACTTAGCTGAACAGTTCACTGGCATAAGGAGGGGAAACAGAAGTCACACTAAGAGATAAGCCAGCAAAAAGGAATCAGTTCCTTTCACTTCATAGCACATTAAACAAAGCTTTGTGATTTTCAGTTTTATGATCACAAGAGAGAAAAAGTAAATAAGGTGTGGGTGGATAGATGACTTGCAGAGAGAAGAGAAACCATGGATGGGGACATCTCTGAGACAAGCTGGAGACCTGTGACAGATTAGGATCCTGGAAGGGGATTGGGATGACTCTAGCTGAGACTTCTAGCAGCAGGGATCATGGAGACTGAAGAGGACACCTTCTTACTAGACAGGACTCCTCATGGAGGAAGGGAAACACCAACCCACACATAAAAACTTTGACCCAAAATTTACCCTGCCTATGAGAAGTACAGAAATAAAGATAGAGCAGGATTGAGAATACCAATGCCTGGCCCAATCTGAGACCCACCCCATGGGAGAGAGCCAACTCTTGACACTATTAATTATACTCTGCTATACTTTCAGACAAGAGACTAGCATCACTATCCTCTGAGAGGCTCCAAAACAGTTACTGAAACTCACAGCCTAACATTGAATGGAGGAGAATAGAAGGACCTAGAGGGGACAGAGCTCCACAAGAAGACTAACAGAGCCAACTAACCTGGGCCCAGAGTGCCTTATGGAGCACCAACCAAGGACCATGCATGGACTCAACCTAGGTTTCTTATACATATGTAGACGATGGATAGGTTGGCCAAATTGTGGGTTCCCTAGAAAGGGGAGAAGAGATTGTCTCTGAAATAGACTCTATTGCTTTATTTTTAATCATTTCCTCCTGGTGGGGCTGCCTCACCAGGCCACAGAGGAAGAAGATCTGCTAAGTCCTGATGTGACTTCATGTGCTGGTTTGAGATTTTAGCAGGGAAGCTCCCCTTATCTGAGAAATGAGGGGGGGGAATAGGGGAAGTGGGAAGGAGGATAGGAACAAGAGTAGAGGAGGAAAGAGGGCCTACAATCAGGATGTAAAATGAATTAATAAAATAAAAAATAAAAAGTGAATAAAAAGAAAAATAATAAGGATAAGATATACACTAGCATAAAAATTGAGGTATTAAATTAAAAATATATAGAAAAATTATAATTGAAAACCTTGATGAAGCAAATAAAAACCACAGTAATAAGTGTCAACAGTAGAATAGAACAAAGAGATAGAAGAATGTCACTAATGGAAGGCAAAGCTGACAAAATATTATACTCAAATATAAATATGAAAAATGTATGAGCATGACCACAATGTTCATGAACTCTGGGGTATTATTAAGAGATTAGAGCTACTGAAATAATAGATTTTAACTTTTAACATTTCATGGCATTTGCATTCTTTCATCTATACATGTTATCTACATTTTATTCTAAGTAATCTATTTACAATAAATTTTGCACAGATTCTAAATTTTATTCAAAATTTTGAAGTAACAGAGAAAGCTCAACACGAACTATATGTTTTCTTATCATTTTTCTCCTGTTCCTGTGACTTGTCCTCGTTTTCACCTACCTAGATTGCTCCTATAGTTAGAAACACTTTAAAATGTTATGAAGGAGAATTTTGTCCTTTTCTTCTACCTTGTGTACTCTTAATCTCTCAAGGTATTCAGGCAAGCATAGGCCTTACTCTTTTTCATGATTTGAGACAGGGTTTTGCCGTGTTGTTCAGATTGGAACTGAACAACATCCCAGTCTGGAGCTGAATTTATCATGCTTGGTCATATTTTCTGTCTACTTGTTAGGCAAAAGTATAGGCATGTTGGTTTCATTTATATAAAATGTATATAATATTTTTTCTTTTCCCTCATTCTTTTTTTAATTTTAATTTTTTCTATTAATTACAGTTTATTAACTTTGTATCCCAGCTGTAGCTCCCTCTTTCATTCTTTCCCAATACTGTCTTCCCTCCCTCACCTTCTCCCATGCCCTTCTCCAAGTCCACTGATAGGTCCTCCTCCCCTTCCATCTGACTCTGCCTTATCAGGTCTCACCAGGACTGTTTGCATTGTCTTCCTCTGTGGCCTGGTAAAGCTGCTCTCCCCTCAAGGGGAGGTGATCAAAGAGCCAGCCACTGAGTTCATGTCAGAGAGAGTCCCTGTTCCCCCTACTTGGCTACTGAGCTGAAATGGTCATAATCTTATTGCTTCATTGTAAAAGTGAATTAATTATGTGATGATACTGGAGTTTCCTTTTGTGGAATTGTTTTGGGAACTTACTATACGAAAGAAAAAGAGCATGTTTGTATAAAGAGTTAAAAAGCTCATGTTGAATGTAATCTCTTTGAATTCAAATGGCTGTATACAGAAAGGTGAGAATCTCTAACAGGTAGATGGATCTACATATAACTATTTGGAAGTAGAATTCAGAAGGATGTCTGAGCCAACCGTGTAGATCTGAACCTCATTCACATACAGGTAATAAATTTCAGAGACTATGCCAGGCATACTAGTGCATACTGATCATCCAAGCTTTTTGGGAGGCAAAGACAGGGGGAAGCAGGTTCAAAGACAGCCAGGGGTGTATATAAAATCTTGTCTGGAAACAACATTCAAAGAGCAGAAAAAGAAAAATAGGTCAAAGGCAAAATTATTGGGAGAGTGGATAGGAGTCTATGAACCCCATGAAAATGAAAAAGTAAAAGGATAAGAGAAGTAAAATGAGAATGCATGTCTGGAAGTCAAGTGAATAAAGAATCCAGTCACACCCCAATACTATCATATGTGGCAGTAAGCTTTAATAAGAAAGCATATGAGAAGTTGCCCATTACAGAAATAAATTAGTAATTGGTGTTCCTAAAACAGGCATTTTAGTTGAGTGATAGAAGAGAAATTCTTACATTTGAAAGTTGACTGGCAAGTGAAGGATTTTAGGCAGCGAATGTAGAGCCACATTTCTGATCTCTAGATAAGGAGAAAGGTTGATAGGATAACAGAAAACACTTCTAGGAGGCTAGAGGGATTTTTTAGGATAAACATGAATGTTTATTTCAAGAATATATTTGCGTTGAGTGTGTTCATAAGCTAGGAGAATGGTTAGGTTAAGACTCACATCCTTTGATGTGTCCTCACATTGTTCTGTAATAAACGCTGCTTTCCTTATCTACCAGAAAAAAATAGAGGGAGAGGTATAAACTATTGTGGAGAAATGGTTCACAGATTCTACACTTTAATAATCGGGTCACCAATAATGTCTTTTCTCTCGGAGTCATTTAACCAATGGCGAGTCCAGATTTGAATTCTCTGCTTTCTGCTCCTTGTGTTTTCTGTCCATTGTATGTCTGCTGTCTGACTTTGAATCTGTGCCTGCCAAAAGGCTATCTTGTGAATCTGTTCATCCCATGTCTCTATCCTTTTGTGTCTGTCTACGTAGAATACCTCTGTCTGTTGTATGAGCTGTATGTGTCTCTGTGTGTGTGAGTGATGTCTGTCCCTAGCAAAGGCCTTCACTCTGTCTTTATTGAGCAGCATGGACGAAGAATGGGCTACATTATAGAAATCTTTAACAGAGTTTTACAAGGGATTCAATCAGTAGATATGACTGATCCTAATTAACCCAGACAACAAATATCATTTTTAATCAACTAATATTCATAAATGGTTGCTTTCGACCTTTATGGTAGGTTTAGAAATTTGCTTTCAACTTCTGTATTTGCTGTTTTTAGCAAATGATACATTACTCTGGGCCAGGGGTATGGAAGAGTATAGAAGATTGCAGTTATGAATTATCTTAGGCTGTAAATATAGATTACATGGGAAATCCAAGGCAAATAAGGTTGGCTGTTACATTGTCCACTTAACGTCAGGCTAAATAGTGTAAGTAGATAGTAGACTAGCAGTCTTACGTAATTTTAAGGAATATTATTAACTTTGGCTGTGAGGTCCCTCAAAAGTTCCAGTCTCATATAGTATAAGAGATATTTTCACAGTATCACATCACTACAGAAAGGGGAATGAATATGGTAAGAATTCTGAGGGGCTTGGTGAGACAGTGATCAGGAACTCAGATGTGAGATTTAGCTATATATATAGAGAGAGACTATAGGAAGCTGGAAAAATAAAAGTGTAACACAGGAGAATATAAGAATTGTAGGTTAGAAAATTCCTGCTAGTTTCAGGTTTGTTCGGTTTTTTTAAGCTAGAGAATGAAATTTGGTGGTAGTTTTGAAAACTAACCAATAAAGTCACACATTTACAGTGAAAAATGTTTCAGGTTTGAAATGATAGCTAAGGAAAATTTCTTGGGGTAGGAATTCCAAGAAAAATGTAAGAGGATTACAAAATGACACTGAGAAAGGAGACTAAATCCTTGAGGACATAAATTGGTATCTGAAGGTCAGAGTGAGCTTCCTCTGAAGAGCTAGAATGAAAACAATCAACAGAAATGATTAACTATTACACAGGGCTTAAATGTTTGGGATTTGGGCTGGAGAGATGGCCCAGTGGTTAAGAGCACCAGGAATTACTACAATTTTGGAAACCTTTCAACTTACAATTTAAAATGAAATCATGCACATAACTAGAGGATCCTGACTATCTGATAAGATTATATTTTTGATATCTTATCATTCTAGTCTTCCTCAAAAGCACTGTTGAGTAACTATAAAAAGAATCTACACAGTCTTGATCTTTCTCTTAGACACACTCCATCTACTCAACTCTATCTTGCTTCTTGGTTATATATCCTCATTTGCCCATGTCAGAATTGAGTCCATATCTCTTCCTTACTGTAATCTTTCAGAGCAGTAGTCTTTCTTGAATCAATTCTCTTTTGTTGTTGCTTTTTATTATTTTAAGTGAGTAGCATGATTTTTTTAAAACTATAATTGTCCATCAGATGGAGAATTTTTCCAAGCTCTTTAATATGGCACACAGATATTACACAATCTGTTCCAAATCTGTCTTGTCTGTATTCATCACTATTACACAATCATTCTGTTCTGATCATAATATAGACAGAATATATTTAAGTCAAAATATCTATGGTGGTTTGAATGAGAGTGTTCTGTGTATTCTTGTATTGTGATGCTGTTTGGGGAAATTTAGGAGAAGTAGTCTTTATGGAGAAAGTATGTCACTGGAGGCAAGCACTGAGAACTTAAAGGCTTCATATGCTACTTACTCTTTCTCTGCTTAATGATTGTGGTTCAAAATGTGAACTCTCAGCTTGCTCCTCCAACAGCCATGCCTGCAGCTTGTTGTCATGCTTCCCTACAATCAGAGATTCTAAGACCCTAGAACTGAGTGTCCAAAGCAAACTCTTTCCCCTGCTCCATAAATTGCCTTGGTTATGGTGATTTGTCGCAGCAATAGCAAAGTAATTAACATACTTTTCATTGTCCACATAGTTTTCTTTCACTATCACAGACTTTTTTCCTTTGCATGAAATTATTATCTGTTTTGATAATCTCCCATTCATATGTCAACATGCATAACATTATTACATCTAGCATGAATTTATATGTTCATGAAGAATTTCTTCTTAGCCAACTAAGTACTGTACTGTGTCAACACAGGGTTTGTCCATGAAAAAAGGTTATCAATTTGTAAATTTAAAGGTGAATAAAAGACAAGGATGACTATTATCTCTTAGCTTTGTAGAGTGTCTTGTTAATGACCCAATTCGTCTTTACACTTTCTCTAAATTTTAAAGTGGTATAAATGTCTTCAGGTATTACAAACTCCCAGTCTCTAGCATATTTAATCTTGGCATGTAAAGACATGTCATCAAAGTTACAATAGGACCTCATCTTAAGGTGTAATCATTCAGAAATATGTGTGGTATAATTCTGGAGCTGTTTTACTATTCTTTTATAATAAGTCAATTAATAAAGCAAACATCTACCTCCAATCCTAAGTGAAGTTTTTATCAGAATCTCATCTTAAATTTGCAGTGCCTTGAAGGGCATCTATCTGCATGTGCCTTTATGTTTAATCAATAAATCAGCCTTCTTTCTTTACATACTTGTGTAGACATGTCTGTTTGTTGATAAGTTACTTCTTTACCAATATAGTCGTGGTAGATGTATTATATGACCAAAGGACTACAAACCTCAGTGAAGATACTCACAATGTTTCTTTAATATTTCCTAGCTATCTGCTTACCATAAAGTTTCATTTGAAATTTATAGTCCATTTGAAATTTACATTTTATTCACATTTTAAGGGCTTTGCAAAGGTGTTATAGCATGGCATAGGTTTATTTTATAATTTCTAAAAGGTTTAAATCTTTCATTACATTGTCGTTCAGCAAAGTACATTCTGTAAAGATTCACGTATTGTTTATACATTGTATTATTTCAGAATTAATCACATGTTTTGGTCTTATAACTAGATGTTACAGAATAGTTAAGACCTATTTTAATAAGAACAATAGCCAGGAGAAAATGACACAAAAATGTTTTATATATAGCGACTGTTTACCTGTCAGTGTTTAGTTATCAGTATTTTTATACTAATGTGTGGTTTGGAAAAGATCACTGGATATTCACCAGTTCACAGGTCCACATAGATTTCTAGATGAACACAGAAAATGTACTCAGGCATTTTATACATTCATTTCAGCCTGGGAAAGTGTAAAACTGGCTTACAGCATGGCGTCTAAGGGCTGGCATATAAAATGAAATCAGACTGTTCTTAGAGGACTTTGTTAAGCTTGAATATTCAATTAGAGAGTATGTATTTTGTCTTGTATTTGTACACAATGATGAGCCATTGACAAATTGCACCTTTTTATTGAGTGCTTACTCTGTGTCACAGTAGGTTATACTTTTTGAGTGCTTTACATACTTTCTCTCTTTATCCTTATAAGTATTCAATAGGTACCATTTTACAGCTGAAGAAGCAGATTTAGAGAAGTTAGTTTATCTGTCCCAAGAAAAAGAACAGCAATAAAAATTTGGCTGTGTTTCCCAAAACCATTCTCCTAACCGAGGCAAGTGAAAGATGGGAGTTTTATAAAGATCACTCTCGTAGAAATACGAGAAATGACTGCAAGAAAACAAATCATTACACATTTTCCACAGCTCAGATGCCTATCCGGTAGTGGGTCTCATCCTAAGTATCCAAGCCTCTCCATTTCAGAGCATCTCTGACCTTTCCTCAGCATTCTATTTTTTTTTTAACTTTGACATTAGGTCCTACTTAGGAAGTGGGGTTTTGTTCACTTTTTCTAGGTCGCGAACCAACTGGTCCGAGATCAGACAGCGGCATCAGTGGTCCCTGGCGGGGGTGGGGCGCATGCGCGCGGTTGCTAAGAAACGGCGATCCAGGCGCCACGGCGGTAAGTGCGCCGGGGCTCTGAGTGTAGGCAGCAGCGCCAGAGGAAGAGGAGCACGAGGATGCAGCTGCGACCGCGGCCCCAAGAGGGAGCAGCCACTGTTCTGTGGTCGCGGGGCCCAAGAGATTGGAATTAAGCCTGGGGGTCCGGTTGCCGAGAGGACTGGAGCAGCCGGTCCTGCCAGAAGCGCAGGCCTACTATCGGGGGAGAGTTCGGTCCGCTGGGCCAAGGCCTGCCGCCTTTGCCTCCTCCTGGCCCTCCAAGTCGATGGTGGTGAAGTTGGTGGCTGCCAGGGACAGAAGCACCAAGCTGCTTCTCTTGTACCCAGCGCCTCGTTGGCCCTGCTTGGACAGCTGCGACGCCGCCTCCTCTCGCCGGCGGATCCCACCCTCAGCGGCGGGGGAAGGGGAAAGTTTTCCCTCAGCAGGGGCTGTGTGGTGCAGGGCGACAACAAGACCTTAGGAGAGTAGGGGTGAGTAGTGGCACGGCAGTCCCCTGGTGCTGGAGCTCTTTTCTGGTTTCTGGGTCTCTGGGGCCCCAGCAGGCCAAGGGAGCTCTGAGCTGCGTTCTCATTAAGAAGCTTCTGACACCCTTCCTGCATCTTCTCGCAGGTAATTTCTTCCCGATAGTTTCCCTTCTTAAAACCACCACTTTGTGATCTCAGCCTTGGCTTCCAGAAACAATGTCAGTGATTAAGGCCTGGCGTTGTTTCTTAGATGCTGATGATTCTAAATACAGTCATGCACCTTGGTCTCTGATTTGGAAACAGATTTTCCTAGTACCCTGCTCACATATTTCTCCTTGCTATAGCTGTGGCTCTGACTCTTGATCTAAGCAGGCAGTCCGGCAGACCTCAGGTTTGTCAAGAGCCTATCCTCCGCATTGCTGTTGCTTAACGACTGAAGAATTGACCAGATAGCTTGAGTGGTTGTTGCTTTACTTTCCAGTGTTCCAGCAATCGGCTTCTGCAAACCATATGCCTAGCTCCTGATTCTTAACATATAAAACTAAGCAGGTACTAGTTATGTTAAAAAATAGTAAGATCAGTGCTAATAAGACAAAACTAGTGACATGTTCTATTTGACAACAAAAGTACAATCAAACTTGAGAAGTAGATAAAGTAGATTATTGACAATAGGGGAAACATGTTTTACAAATTACTAATCATCCAGAATGACTCACTTCTTCGTTTAAAAATGTGTTGATGAAACTTAAGATAATCCTAATAAAAATAAGGATAGTTGTGATCTATTTGTTCTTCTTAAAGTTGGCTACAGGAAAATAGTCACTTCCCCAAAATTTTGGCACTAGACACCTGAAATGAGAGTTTGGATACTGTGATTAAATAGGGTCCTAAAGTTACTAGGTGTTTTAAGAGTAACATTTTTTTTTTGAGGTGTGAGCGTTTCTTTAAAAGTAAAAGACAGAGAAAATTTACAGTTCCCAGTTGACCCTTTTCAAAAGTGAACTCAATTGAATTGATGTATAATTTTAATTGTAAGACACTTCTGTGGGCTGACAACAAAAGAAGGGTTCTTTTATTTCACTGTCTTCCATCCTGACAGTTTTAAGCCATTTCAGGTCTCTTATCTAAAAGAAGTGGTGAAAAAGAAGCACAATGATGGGGCAGCTAAATTTGGTTTTTGGTAACCGTTTTAAGCTACAGAACTTTAAAAATGATATAGATGCCATTTGTGATTAGGTAACTGGCTAGTGAATCTGTTACCACTGCCAATTTCCTGATCTTTTAAAATAAATGCCTTATATTGATTGTCTTGGTGTTTGAGATGCTCTTGTGTTTAAAGTACAATACCAGGGAAATATAGTTTTGTACCTCAATGTGAGTTATCTGTTGTGTACTGGCAAACAGGTATGCTTCAAGAGCCTATATTTCAAACTTAGAGACGGTTTCTGTTGGGAAAGGTCTTGATGAGTTCTACTCTTATTTATTTGAACTACTGTTATACCTAAAGGAACATAATTCTATAGTAATGAATATGGCCAAGTTGGTACCACATATCCCAGAACATTCGTACAGATTCTCACAATCACATGGTAAAATGATATTTTGTTTTGCAAGTGCTGTTAAAGAACTTGATCACTGAACTCTGGAAAGAAATTTGCTTTTGCTAATTTTTATTTTATTTTATTTTAGAGACTTTTAAATAAGCATTCTTTTTCTAGATTCTACTCAATGCACATCACTTTGGTGGGAATGGAAAAGCAGGTTAGAAACAGGTTCCAGAATCTGTTGGTGTTACCCAGAGCAGTGTACTTACCTAGACTCTGGATCTGATTGCCAATAACCAATAATAGAACTTTTCTTTCTTTTTTTTTCTTTTTTTTTAAAGCCAGTTGAAACAGGTAAGGGGAATTCAATTGGGAGATAAGACTACAGATAAGATATATTAGTCATAACTTAGTAAAGTACAAAATAAAAGATAGAAAATTAAGAGTACAGGGAGATCACTGAAGTCTAGGGGTTGTCTGAGAAGATGTCATAGAAAAGTCATACTTGTTCTTGAAATAATAGCCTTTGGCAAAAGGATAGAAGGATTATCTATAGCAGTTAACTTTCTCAAAGTGATCAAACTTTTCTGTGATACATTATAATTTAATAACAAACTTCTTACTAATAACTTTACAGTGTACATACTATAAAAGTTAGTTTTAAAATAATCATCCGGTCCAGGGGCACATGAGAATGTTTTTTTAAGAAGCTACAAATAATTAAGTTTACATATTTTAAAAATGTCCAATTTCACTGCATAGTAAATCACAGATATAGTCAAAGCGTTTTATACAAAACTGATAAAACAAAACTTTATTTTATTAATATTCTCCAAAGGCTGTTTCTAGATACATTCTATGAACACCATGAATTTTGATTAATTAAATTAAGTATCTTAGTTTATCACATAGTACCATATACAATGAAAGGAAGGGCTGCAGCATTAGAGTCTTGAAATTGATACCTGTTAAATGAGTATGTTAATATTTGGAAAGTAATACATGTTAAAACTTTATTCATAAACCATTGTAAAATTTATTTTAGTGCATTTCTAATTTTTTTTGCTATGTTAAAAATTGGTTACATGTTAACAGTCTCTAGGTTTTGGTCAGCCATTGTAAATTAATATTTTCATGTAGAAAACTAACAAACCATACTTCAATCAGAGAATATCACTGATTTGTTATAATTTCTTTCACACCTTTTATTAAATTCAGTAAAACTATCAAACATGGTAGGGAAAGTTTTCACTTTGTATTATAAAAACGATAGGCCAGATAGCAACTGCTGCAGAAATGAGGTAAGATGGAACATTTCAAGCTCCTTAAAACATTTTCTTAAGGAGACCATCTCCACTGCAAAGTATTGGATAGCCTCCTGGTCAGTCATCTGGAAGCAATTCTTCACATAAATGATGAATTTGGCTTCTACTTTGGAAAGAGAACAACCTTTTCCTATGTTTGTTTGCATTCATGCTTTAATGTTTTGTACAGAACTGTTACATTAATGGTTAGCCATGCAACATATCTGGTATAAGGAAGTTTATTTGGAGGAGAGGAAAGGGAGAGGTGTTAGGGGGCAGATAACTGGATATGTAGACAGGCAGACAGAGAAACAGGGCTATAGCCATGAGGGCAGAGAAGGACAGAGAGAGAACACAGTAACAGAGGGCGAGCAGAGAGACCGAGAGAGACAGAGAGAAAGTGAGAGAGCAAGTGAAAGAGAGAGAGAACAAAAGAAAGACTCAGAGAGACAGAGACTGAAGAGACCTAGGGAGGCAGGCATTGTCCTTCTATCCAGCATTCACCTGGTTATCACCTGAGAATGGCAACAGGTGATGACATAAGAGGTTACTAGGACCCAAGAGGCAGGCAAGTGGGACTAAGTCCCTTTTATATTTTAGGAAGATTTACCACTACCCTCATCATCTTTCTTCTTCTTCTCCTCCTCATTTTTCTCCTTCCTTCCTTCCTTCCTTCCTTCCTTCCTTCCTTCCTTCGTTCCTTCCTTCCTTCCTGCCTCCCTGCCTCCCTGCCTCCCCCTCTACTTCTTCTATCTTGGTGTTCATAGTTTTTAGTCTTTTCCATGCTGATTTGAATTTTCTGCATTTTTACTTGTAGTATCTTTGGAGGGGGATTTCAAGACAGGGTTTTTCTGTAATCCCTGGCTGTGCTGGAACTCACTCTAAATCAGTTTAGACTCAAACCCAGATATCTGCCTGCTTCTGCCTATGCTGGGATTAAAGACTTGTGCCACCACTGACCAGCTAGTTGTAGTATATTGTACAGATTTATTCTCTGGAGCATTTCTTTACTTTCCTCCTTGAACTGGTTTGCTTTTGTCAACTTGACACAATGAAGAGTCATTTTGAAATAGCGAACCTCAATTAACCCCCCCACCCCACCAACACCAAATAGGCCTGTGGGCAGGCCTGCTGTGCATCCTGGTTGAAGATTGATGCAGGAGGGTCCAGCCCATTGTGGGTGGTACCAACCCTGGACTGGTAGTCCTGAGTGCTATAAGAAAGCAGGCTGAGCAAGACATGGGCAGCAAGGCAAGAGGCAGCATTTATCCATCGTCTCTCTGCATTAGCTCCTCCCTCAGGTTCTGTCTTGTTTACCTGGATGATAGACTACAAGCTATTAGATGAAATAAACCCTTTCTCCCAAAGTTTAGTTTTGGTCATGGTGTTATGTCACAGTATTAGAAATCCTAACTAAGACATTCCTTCTCTTCATTGTCATCTTGTTTATCAAAATTTTTGTCTTTTTTTTTCTGTGTAATGTTTCTACCACTGCCAGTGGTCTGATCACTTTCCAGTTATAGTTAAAAAATCATCCATGTTCTTCACCTTTATCTTCTGACTCTGCATCCTTTTATACAGGTGCTATATGCTGCCCACTAGTATGCACAAGCCCAGACCCATTCTTCAACCTGAAGAGCAGGGTAGTGTAATTTCAAAGTCCCCATGGGAAACTGTCAGCTTTACAGACATTTTCAAAGCTTCCAATGTTATTTTAAAGTGACTGCCTAATAATATATGGTTCAATAATCTCTGACAGCATTGGGCAGTTTCAGCATTCTTTGGCTGCCAGTCAGGCACGTGATCATGAAATAAAAAGGAAACCAGTACAGTGTACTGTGTTGCTACACTGTGATTTTTAGTAAGTTATGTGCATTAAATTCAGTTTTCACTCATTAAGTTTTGAACTTTTGATTGAGTTATTGAGATGTAATCGCATCACAAGTTGAGGATCATCTGCAACAGATACAAAAAGTTGTATGGCCCCTAACATAAACTCACATTTTAGAATTATAGATACAAAGAATGTGCACATTTATTAAAAGAAGCAATATAACCAAACTTGAAATTTGTGAGGCAAATGTAATAGAGATTTTTACATTTGTTATCCTTTGCTGCCCACAGAATTCTTTCTTGATAAATATGTTATTCACAAACAACAATTCACTAGGCTCAGCAAACATTGTTTCTTAAAATTGTCATTTTATTGTTACTGATGGTTGGGGGTTGGGGATTGGGTGGAGTGTTTACAGTTTCTTGGTCTCTTATTCAAAGACTTGAAATACACAGATTGCAAAGTAGCTGCAGATCTTTATTTAAAGCAAAGTCAAGAGTGACAGCAGAACACACCAGTGAAAGATCACTCAAGAGTTCTGATTATGGTTTGATGCTTCCTTTTGTATTCAATTTAAAGATGATTTTATTCTAAAGTATGATCTTTATGTTATAAGTGCACTGAAATTTTTCTACTTGAGCACATCTCTAGAATTTTGTGATGGGAGCTTATTAGAATCATTACTTTAATCCACCAATTCTCTTTGGATCATATTGTCCTAGAAGATAAACTTCTTCAGTAAGTGAAAGATACTGAAACATTTCAGTAAGGGAAGAAAATTAAAGAGTGGAATTCATTCTTCAACATTTTTGCAACACATCAAACAAATACTTTCACATATGAATTGCAAATTGATTCTTATAAGGAGCTGTTACACAGTTCTCATTATCTTAATTGTATATCTTATATTATGACTGGGTAGTGATCTTTGAATTGTTGTCATCCAAAATATAACATGTCAGAGACAACCCCTGCTTCTCTTACTAGGGAACCCATATGGAGATTGAGCTACATTTAAGCAGAGGGTCTAGGTCCTTTCCATGCATGGTCCTTGGTGTGTGCATCAGTCTCTGAAGGACCCCATGGGCTCAGGTATTTTAGCTCTACTGGTCTCCTTGCGGAGCTCCTTTCTCCTCTGGGACCTTTTGTCATCCCACTCTACCATAAGACTTCCTGCCTTCTGCCCAAAGAATGGGTATGAGCCTCAGCATTTGCTTTGATACCCGGCTAGGTAGAGTCTTTCAGAGGGCATCTATGGAAGGCTCCCATCCTGATCCCTCTCTTCAACCTCTTCCTATGTGTATTTTATTTGCCCTTTTGAATGAGATTTAAGCATCTTCCCTAGGGTCCTCCTTGTTATTTAGCTTCTTTAGGTCTATGGATTGTAGTATGGATATCCTGCAGTATATAGCCAATATCCACTTATAATTTCATATACACCAAGCATGTATTCTTGGGTCTGGGTCACCTCACTCAGAATGATCTTTTCCAGATCCACCCATTAACCTGAAAATTTCATGATGATAGCTGAATTAAGGTATTCCATTGTGTAGTTGTACCACAGTTTCTTTTATCCATTCTTAAGTTGAGGGACATCTGGGTTGTTTCGAGTTTATGGCTATTATGTATAAAGTTGCTAATTATGAGTATAATTGAGCAGATGTCCTTGTTTTATGGTGGAGCTCCTTTTAAGATATATGTCCTGCAGTGTTATAGCTTGGTCTTGAGTTAACACTATTTCCAGTTTTTGGAGAAACTGCCAGATTGAATTCCAAAGTGGTTGTACAAGTTTACACTCCCACCAGCAATGGAGGAGTGTTCCCCTTTCTCCACAACCTCTCCAGTGTGTGCTGTCACTTTGAGGGTTTTTTTTTCTTTTTTTTTGGCTTTTTAAAATTTTCATATGAAGTACACTTTATTCACATTGTATCCCAGCTGCAGCCCCCTCCCTCATTCCCTCCAATTTCTAGCTTCCCTTCCTCCTCTTCTCCCATGCCCCTCTCCAAGTCCACTGATAGGGGAGGTCCTCCTCCCCTTCCATCTGATACTATCCTATCAGGTCTCATCAGGACTGGCTGCATTGTCTTCTGCTGTGGCTGTGGCCTCACTCAGTGGGAGTGAGGAGGTGATCAAAGAGCCAGCCCCTGAGTTCATGTCAGAGACAGTGCCTATTCCCCTTACTAAGGTTCCCATTTGGACATTAAGTTGCCATGGGCTACATTTGTGCAGGGGTTCTAGGTTATCTCCATACATGATCCTTGGTTGGAGTATCAGTCTTAGAAAAGACTCCTGGGCCAAGATTTCTTGGTTTTGTTGCTCTACTTGTGGTGTTCCTGTCCCCTCCAGGTCTTTCTATCTCCTGCTTCTTTCATGAGATTCCTTGTACTCTGCCCAAAGTTTGGCTATGAGTCTCAGCCTCTGCTTTGATACGCTGCTGGGTAGAGTCTTTCAGAGGCCCTCTGTGGTTGGCTCTTGTCCTGTTCCCTATTTTTTACCTCTTCCAATGACCATCTTGTTAGCCTTTCTGAGTGAGAATTGATCATCTTACCACAGGTCCTCCTTCTTGCTTAGCTTCTTTAGGTGTACAGATTTTAGTATGCTTATCCTATATTATATCTAATACCCACTTAAAAGTGAGTATATATCGTGTATGTCTTTCTGCTTCCAGCATATCTCACTGAGGATGATCTTTTCTAGTTCCCACCATTTGCTTGCCAATTTCTTGAGTTCCTTGTTTTTAAGTGGTGAGTAGTATTCCATTGTGTAAATGTACCACAATTTCTGTATCCATTCCTTCGTTGAGGGACACCTGGATTGTTTCCAGATTCTGTCTATTACAAATAAAGCTGCTACGAACATGGTTGAGCAAATGTCATTTTTATGTACTTGAGCATATTTGGATATATGCCTAGGAGTGGTATAACTGGATCTTGAGGTAGCACTATTTCTAATTGTCTGAGAAAGTGCCAGACTGATTTCCAAAGTGGTTGTGCAAGTTTACACTCCCACCAGCAATGGAGGAGGGTTCCCCTTTCTCTACATCCTCTCCAGCATGTCCTGTCACTTGAGTTTTTATCTTAGCCATTCTGATGGGTATAAGGTGAAATCTCAGTGTCTTTTTGATTTGCATTTTCCTGATATCTAAGGACTTTGAGCATTTCTTTAAGTGTTTCTCTGCCATTCAGTATTCCTCTATAGAGAATTCTCTGTTTAGAGTTATGTCCCATTTTTTTCGTTTATTTTTTATTAATTTATATTTTTATATTAATCACAGATTATTTACTTTGTATCCCAGCTGTAGCCCCCTCCCTCATGCCCTCCCAACCTCACCCTCCCTCCATCATCTCCTCTCTGCCCCTTTCTACGTCCTTTGCTAGGTGAGGTCTTCCTCCCCTTTCAACTAACCCTAGCTTATCTAAGTATATTCAGGACTGGCTGGCATGTCCTCCTCTGTGACCTAGCAAGGCTGTTCCTCCCTCGGGGGGTGGGGAGGTACAGGAGCCAGTCATTGAGTTCATGTCAGAAATAGTTCCCGTTTCCTTTATTAGGGAAACCCACTTGGATACTGAGTTACCATGAGCTACATCCGAGCAGGGTTTCTAGGTTATATCCATATATGGCCCTTGTCTTCACCAACCCTATATTTGATGGAGGGCTAACATCCAGAATATATAAAGAACTTAAGAAATTAAAAAGCAATAAATCAAGCAGTCCAATTAAAAAATGGCGCATAGAGCTAAACAGTGATTTCTCTGTAGAGGAATATAGTATGTCCCATTTTTTAAATTGGATTACTTGATTTGTTACTTTTTAACTTCTTGATTTCTATATATGTTCTGGATATTAGCCCTCTGTCTGATAAAGGTTTCCGGAAGATCCTTTCCTAGTCTGTAGGCTGTCATTTTGTTCTCATGACAGTGTCCTTTGCTTTACAGAAGTTTTTCAGTTTCAAGAGGTCCCATTTATTGGTTGTTGATCTTAGAGAATGTGCTGCTGTTGTTCTATTTAGGAAGTTGTCTCCTGTGTGAATGTATTCAAGGCTCTTCCCCACTTTTTCTTTTAAAAGATTTAGTGTGTCTGGTTTTATGTTGAGGTCTTTTACCCACTTGGATTTTAGTTTCGTGCAGGATGATAAATATGGATCTATTTGCATTTTTTACATATAGACATCCAGTTAGACTAGCACCATTTGTTGAAGATGCTGTCTTTTTTCCATTGTATGGTTTTGGCTTCTTTGTAAAAAATCAAGTATCCATGGGTGTATGAGTTTATTTCTGGCTCTTCTATTCGATTCCATTGATTTACCATTATGTTTCTATGCCAGTGGCATGCAATTTTTATTACTATTGCTCTGTAGTACAGCTTGAGATCAGGGATGGAGATACCTCCAGATGATCTGTTGTTGTACAGTTTTTTTTGTTGTTGTTGTTTGTTTCTGTTTTTTAGCAATCCTGTGTTTGTTTGTTTCCATATGGAGTTGAGAATTATTCTTTCAAGGTCTGTAAAGAATTGTGTTGGTATTTTGATGGGAATCGCATTGGATCTATACATTGCTTTTGGCAGTATGGCCATTTTTTGTTAAACCCACCGATCCATGAACATAAGGAGATATTTCCATCTACTGATATCTTCTTCAATTTTTTTCTTCAGAGACTTGAAGTTTTTTATCATACAATGTCTTTCACTTGCTTAGTTAGAGTCACACCAAGGTACTTTATGTTATTTGTGGCTATTGTGAAGGGTGTTGTTTCCCTAATTTCTTTCTCAGTCCTTTTGTCTTTTGTATACAGAAGGGCTACTGATTCTTTTGTTTTTGAAATTAATTTGTATCCAGTCACTTTGCTGAAGATATTTATCAGGTGAAGGAGTTCTCTGGTTAAATTTTTGGGGTCACTCATATATACTATCATATTATCTGTAAATAGTGATATTTTGACTTCTTCCTTTCTGATTCGTATCCCCTTCATCTCCTTTAGTTTTCTTATTGCTCTAACAAAGACTTCAAGTACTATGTTGAAGAGATATGGAGAGAGTGGGCAGGCTTGCCTTATCCCTAAGTTCAGTGAGATTGATTTAAGTTCTTCTCTGTTTATTTTGATATTGGCTGTAGGCATGCTGTCTATTGTCTTTACTGTGTTTAGGTATATGCCTTGTATCTCTGATCTCTCCAAGACTTTAAACATGAGTGAGTGTTGGATTTTGTCAAATGTTTTTTTGGCATCTAAGGAAATGATCATGTGGTTTTTCTCCTTCAGTTTGTTTATATGGTGGATCACATTCATGGATTTCCATATATTGAACCATCCCTTCAAGCCTAGGATGAAGCCTACTTGGTTATAGTGGATGATATCTTCTATGTGTCCTTGTATTCAGTTTGCAAGTATTTTGTTGAGTATTTTTACATCAATGTTCATAAAAGAGATAGGTCTGAAGTTCTATTTTTTGGTTGGGTCTTTGTGTGGGTTAGGTATCAAGATGACTGTGATTCATAGAATGAGTTTAGTAATGTTCCTTCTGCTTCTATTTTGTGGAATAGTTTGAAGAGTATTGGTTTTAGCTTTTCTTTGAAGGTCTGGTAGAATTCTGCACTGAAACCATCTGGCTCTGGACTTTTTTTTAGAAGGGAGACTTTTGATGACTGCTTCTATTTCCTTGGGAGATATAGGATTATTAAATCTATTTACTTGATCTTGATTTAATTTTGATAAATGGAATCTATCAAGAAAATTGTCCATTTCATTTAGAGTTTCAAATTTTGTGGCGTATAGGCTTTTGTAGTAAGACCTAATGGTTGTTTGGATTTCCTCACTGTCTGTTGTTATGTTCCCCTTTTCATTTCTGATTTTACTGATTTGGATAGTATCTCTCTGCCTTTTAGTTAGTTTGGGTAAGGGTTTGTCTGTCTTGTTGATTTTTCTCAAAGAACCAGGTCTTGGTTTCATTGATTCTTTGATTTTTTTCTTTGTTTCTAGTGCACTGATTTCAGCTCTGAGTTCGATTATTTTCAATTGCCTGCTTGTCTTTGGTGTTGCCTTCTTCTTCTTCTTCTTCTTCTTCTTCTTCTTCTTCTTCTTCTTCTTCTTCTTCTTTACCTTGGTCTTTTAGGTGTTCTATTAATTTGCTTGTATAAGATGTCTCCAACTTCTTCCTGGAGGCACTTATTGCTATGAACTTTCCTCTTAACACTGCTTTCATTGTGTTCCATAAGTTTGGGTAAGTTGTGTCTTCATTTTCATTGAATTTTAGGAAGTCTCTTATTTCTTTTTTCATTTATTCCCTGGCCAAGCTGTCATTGAATAGAGAGTTGTTTAGTTTCCATGTGTATGTAGGCCTTTTGTTATTTCTGTTGTTGTTGAGGTCTAGTTTTAGGCCATGGTGGTCTGATAGGATACAAGAGATTGTTTCGATCTTCTTTTATCTGTTCAGGCTTGCTTTGTGCCCAACTATATGGTTAATTTTTGAGAAGTTTCCCTGGTGTGCTGAAAAGAAGGTATACTGTTTTGAGTTATGTGAAAAGTTCTTTAGACATCTATTAGGTCCATTTGATTTAGGACCTCTTTAAGGGTCATTATTTCCCTATTTAGCAGCTGTCTAGATGATCTGTCCCTTTGTGAAAATGGAGTTTTGAAATCTTCCACTATTAAGTTGTTGGGATCGATGTGTGTTTTAAAGCTTAACAATACTTCATTTACAAATGTACATGCTCTTGTATTTGGGGCATAGATGTTCAGGATTGTGATGTCCTCCTTGTAGATTTTTCCTTTGATGAGAATGAAGTGCCCCTCCTCATCTTTTTGATTAATTTTGGTTAAAAGTCTAATTTGATAGATATTAGGATAGCTACTCCAGCTTCTTTTCTGGGTCTGTTTGCTTGAAAAAAATTTCCAGCCCTTTATTGAGAGGTAGTGTTTATGTTTGTTGCAGAGGTGTGTTTCTTGGATGCAGCAAATGTTGGATCCTGTTTCTGCAACCATTCTGTTAGTCTGTGTCTGTTGTTGGAGAGTTGAGTCAGTTGTTGTTTAAAGATAATAGTGACCAATGAATGATAGTTCCTTTTATTATGGAGTTCGTGGTGTTACTGCGTTTCTGTTTTTTTTTTTTTCTTTCAATTGTTTTGTTGTGAAGTTATCTATATCGTGTGGTTTCTTGAGTGTACTTACTTTCATTGGATTGGTGTTTTTCTTCTAGTATCTTCTGTAGGGCTGGGTTGCTGTGTTGATATTGTTTAAGTTTCGTTTTGTCATGGAATATTTTGTTTTTTCCATCTATATTGATTGAAAGCTTTGCTGGGTATAGTAGTCTGGGTTAGCATCTGTGGTCTCTTAGAGCCTGAATGACATCTGCCCAGTCCCTTCTGGCTTTCATAGTTTCTGTTGAGAAGTTTGGTGTGATTATGATAGGTCTACCTTTATATGTTACTTGGTATTTGTCTCTTGCTGCTTTTACTATTTTTTCTTTGTTCTGTAGATTTAGTGTTTTGACTATTATGTGAAGTGAGGAGTTTCTTTTCTGGGCTACTCACTTTGGTGTTCTGTAGGTCTCTTATATGTTTATGGACATCACTTTTTTTTTTAATTTGGGAAATTTTTCTTCTATTATTTTCTTGAAAATGTTTTCTGGTCCTTGGAGCCTGGAATCTTCTTTTTCATCTATTCCTCTTATTCTTAGATTTTGCCTTTTCATGGCATCCTTGATATCTTGGATGTTTTTGTGTTTGGCACTTTCCTGATTTTACTTTCTCTTTGAGAGATATATCAATTTTTGCAAGTGTATCTTCGGCGCCTGAGATTCTCTCTTCCATGTCTTTTAATGTGTTGGTGATACTTACGTTTGTGGTTCCAGATCTTTTCTCTAAGTTCTCCAGCTCCAAGATTTTCTCTGTGTTTTCTTTATTGATTCTAATTCTGTTTTTCATGTCTTGCACCACTTCCATCATCTGTTTCGATGTGGATTCCTGTCTCTTCATGATGGCCTCCGTTGTTCCTTTCCTCTCTATATGCCACTAATTGTACCTCTATTCGGTTGGCTGTAGTTGCCTGTATTTCTTTAAGAGCTTTGTTTATTTCCTCTCTATATGCCTCTACTTATGCCTCTCTTTCTTTGGCTGTATTTGCCTATATTTCTTTGAGGGCTTTGTTCGTTTCCTATTTATGTGCCTCTAATAGCTGGATAAGCCTGTGTTTCCAATGAATTAGCATGTCCATTAGTTTTGGGGGTTACTGGTGAAGCCATGATGTCCTGATTTTTGTTGATTTTGTTCTTACGCTGACCTCTAGCCATCTACTTATCTGTAATTTTTGCTGTGTGTTCCTGGAGTCTGTGCATCAGACTAGGTCTGTCTTTCTCTGTTGTCAGGAATATTCTTCAAGAAGATGTGAGAGGTCCACAGGTTTGAGTGTGGATGTTGATGTTAGTCTGAAGCTAAGGGAGGAAGGTCGCAGGCGCAAGTGCCCAAGTGCAATGGAGCAAGCAAGGGTGTGTGCATGAATGCGTGCCTTGAAAGACAGAGTGCTAGAGAATGTAGATGCCTGGAATGTGAAGCTTAAGCACCTGAGGAGTTGCGGGTCTTGGTGCTTTTCGTGGGTGCAATGTGTGTATGCAGGTGCCCTGAATACCTCAGTGGCCTACAGTCCTGTCATACTGTCCTTCTGGTATTCAGATCTGTCTGGGCTCCAGGAATTGTTTGCCTGGACTCCACTGGTAGACCCAGAGAACAAGGGCTTCAATGTTGAGAATGCTCTCCCAAAGATCCCTATGTTGCCCACAGTGCGGGTGTGGGTGGGAAGGATCTGATGCCTGGCTTCTAGAGTAGAGGGATCCTGTATCTGTAGATCTGTATGTGCTCACATGAAGGTGCACTCACTTGCTCACAGGCCTAATTAGAAAGCACAGGGGTTCCCCCTGTTCTCTACTCTCAGATTTGGGCCTGCAGGGTCAAATGAGATTGTAGGAGATCTGTCTGCTCAGGGGTGTCCACTGTTTGTCTGCTCGGCAGGGAGACCCATACTTGGAGTAGCCACCTTTGCTGTCTCAATCATTGAGCGTAGAGGCTCCTGCTAGGGCTTGTTGCCACCCCGACAAGACACTGCTACAGACCTGGGAGGTTGGTACAGGTTCCAGATGGGAGGCCCTGGGATGCTCATACAGTTGTCAGCAGACCTGGGAGGGACCTATGGCTCTCTGCTGCTGCAGACTTGGGAGGCTAGTACAGACACCCATTGGGAAGCTGGTACAGCAGCCTGCCTCCTTAGAGCTGACAGGCCTGCCTCTGTTGTCTCAGTTACCAAGTACGGAGGTTTGCGCTTGGGGCAGTCACTGCAGCATAGACTCAGCAGGGAGGCTGGTGTTTGGAACAATTGGCACTGCTGGTTGCCTCTGCTGAGGATGGAGGAAAGCACTTATGACAAGGGGAAGTACAGCGTGGTTGAATATTCGTCACTCTCAGTCCCTGGAGACATCAGCTGGTGACCTGGATCCAAAAGGTCTCACTTCCAGGTTGACCCCTCTCGCCCAAGAAGGAAGCCTCAAGGTTGATGTTCTGGCTTCAGATGGCCCTCCACTCACCATTTCTGATTTTCAGATCCCATGCCCCTCAGATATGGTGCGAGCTGGTCGTTGCCATCTTGGACACCATTCACTTGAGTTTTCGATTTTAGCCATTATGATGGGTATAAGGTGGAGTGCCAGGGTCATTTCGATTTGCGTTTCCCTGTTGACTAATTTAATAGACATCTGTACATATCTATCAGGCTCTGACTCTATATACATCCAAAATATTATTAAATTATCTTTATTTCAGTTTATGTGATTTTAATGTATTGTGTCATGATTGTGCTAATTAAAACAAATACATATGATTCCATAAAAACATAACAAAATTAGGCATAAAAATAATTTAGATTTTATACTTTAGTTTTTCTTAATTTGCAATAATTATTGAAAGAATAAGCCTAAAATGGTTGAAAATTAGAATTTTTATGAACTGGTATTTTTTTGTGATTTTGTGATTTCTTTATACTTGAAGCAACCAGAACTAGATTAACCTTTAGGGATATTATCTTAGTAAATAGATGAAAACAATTTATAGTTAATGCATCAATGGATAATACATGATGATATTTCTAAAACGCTTTAAGATACTTTTTAGTAGTTTAAATACCTCTTCTATCTTATTGATTTATTTAACAAATATTTATGTAAAAAATTGCAAAGTTAATTTAATTTCAGTGACTTTTAGAAGTATTACAAATTTTTACACCAGTGTGTACCAAATTGCAAGACAAAATTTCTTTAATTGCACTCTACTAATCAAGAATTTGTTATAGTCTGGGTAGATGCAGTGGTCACACTATTTTTTCTAGATTCTCTGTCCTATGTTATTTGTGGATTATGCTGTACAGGAAAAGTAGATATAGTCCTTTCAGAGGTTAGGAAATTTTGGAGTTTCTTGCTGGTGTTAAAAACTTGATATTGGACTCAGGTTAGTGGTAAGAAGAATTAAAGTAGGGACACCAAAATTTAATGTACTTTAAAACATTTTATAAGTATTCTATCACTAATTAGGATGCTATGTGTATAGTGAAAGGGATTCAAAGAGTAGTTAATAAACTTTGTGATGCCTTATTAAAAGGGCTGTGGGTAGAAGTGTTTCAGATTTTGGAGTTTCCCAGAAACTGGAATATTTGTATACATTTATGGGTTGATTATCTCTACTCTAAAAATCAGAACTCTAATGTTATCTTATATCTAAGACCAAGAATTACTATCATGGCATAAAACTATTTGAATTTTTGAACACTTCAAGTTTTGAACTTTCATATTAGTATTAATCAATTTGTGGTAAAAGAAAATTTAAGTCAATATTCATAACAAACTTTTCAGATATACAGTGCAGTGAAAATACGACTTGAATGTAAACTATTATACGTTTGTAATCACACAATTTTATTAATCCATCAGAGGGAGAAAGTAAAATGCACATTAAATATTGCAGCCTATAATCTTAATACACTTATGGTGCTGCCAGAGATCTGAAAATCACAAAACTCTAGGACTTTTTTCCTCAGTTCTAAAGTAACAAGTTGAATGAATCAAGGATGGTGGTATATACTTGTAATCTTTGTACTAAAAAAGCTGAGGCAGGAAGAGTCCTCTTAGTTCAAGACAAGCTTGACCTATATAGTAAATTACAGGGTTGCCTGGGCTACAAAGTTGAGCCCCTATCTCAAAAACTAAAAATACAAATGCTAGTGGTGATTTCTACTTGTAGTATGATGCAATAAGACCTAGAACTCAACATTTCTGATGTTCTCAGATTTAATTCCTGTGACAAGAAAGGTAAAATCTACTCCAGTAACTTTGATAAGTTAACATGGCCATGTACACATAATAGTTGTTGGAGGCTTACCATTTATCACTGATATTTTCCTAAGAGGGGACAAGAGCTAGATCTTAATTTTTCTGACTTCTGTAGTAATTACTTTGTTTCTACGTGTAACTTGATGCTTTTTAATTTACATGTTTTAAATGTTATGTGTAACAGCAGGGGAAGCAACAACATAGGCTATTTGGATTAATTAGAATAGAAATTCAGCCTATTTATTTTTTTATAAAAATTAATTAGCATTCTTTCTGTTTCAGTCCAGCTTTGCTATTCCTGTGATATGTGTGATGAAGTTTTGCTGTATTTTATTTGTCGATGACAAAGACCGAAAATGTTTTACAGAGCTAACCATCCAAGGCACAATATGAAGTCTATTGAATTGTTAGTAGTCTTTATGAACAGAGGGAACCAGAAAATTAGAAAAAAATATTTAAAAGTTAATTTTGTGGTTAAATTTGAATATGGGGGCTTAAGAGATGGCTCAGTGTTTAAATACACTATCTGTCCGTCCAGAGGACCCAGGTTCAATCCCCGGAATCCACATGGTAGTTCTCAACCATGTGTAACTTTAGTTTCAGGGGAACTGATGTCCCCTTCTTACCTCCTTTAGGCATCAGGCACAAATGCAATACACGTACAAACATAAACACCCATATACATGAAATAAAATGAAAAGAATTTTTAAAAATTAAGTATAAGTGTATCTTTTCTAGGTAGACCCAGAGAATTGGTTAAGTAAAGAATATGGAATTGATAATGAATTTTCTCACTAAGGGTTAATTTAAGCATATGATGAAGCTGTGGCCAGAATGTATTACAGAACAGGTTGTAGCTTTAAGTTGTGAATAATTTATCACTGTCCCTTAATTAAAGCATTTTATTAAGTCAGGTATAGTTGTGTGCCTGTAGTCCCAGATTCTCAGTACACTGATCAAGGAAAGATCGCTTAAGTCTAGGAGTTTGCGACCAGCCTGGACAAAATAAGTAGAATTCATCTTTTAAAAAACTTATTTTTGTTAATAAATAATAAAGATGTATTTAAACCAGCTTAAAGCAAAATGATACACGTATATATGTATTTTTATTAAGAATATGAAAGATTCTTATGGAAGCAAAGGAAAGAAAGTGTCACCTAGGAATATGAGGAACTTGAACTAGGAAGAAAATAATCAGTCTTTAAGGAAACTTGTTTGAGATCATATGCACATAAGTAACATAACACGTGCTGACCAGGTTATATTTATGAATATGCATATAGATAACAAGAAAGAAAAAGAGGCCATGAATTTGAGAGAGAACAAAGGAGTTGCATGGGAGGGGTTGGAAGGAAAAAGGAAGGAGAAAAATGTTGTATTCGTATTATCACTTCAAAAATACAAAAATATTATTATACAACTAAAAGACATTCCTGTCTCTCGGTCTGAATATCAGAATACTGATACAATGGGCCCCATATAAATGGTAATATCCTAAGGAATATCATGCTGAGAGAAGAAAAAGATTTTAAACAGAGAGGAAATTTGTCTCCAGTAACGAGATTTCACAGAGTTCTAAAAACTGGTCAGAACAGGATGAAACTAAATCCCAGATAATGATAGGTCACACGTGGGTAGAATACCACCTTGACCAGGAAGTTTTATCTATTTATATCCTGGCCCTCTATTTAAACTTTAATTTTACTTCAGGATCCTGAATATTGAGTTGAAGGGATTGTTGGTTCTCTTCATCCCTCTTTCTAATGTGGCCTTACTGAAAAAAAGTCCCCCTTTTCTGTTTTCCACTATTATTTTTAATTGGTTTATTGAGGACAGGTGGCCTGATTGATTTGGCGCACAGGATGTGACCTCCTATGTTGCATCACATGAACTAAAATACATGAATAACAATATTCTATGTACTATTTTTAGTGAAAAATTATAGGAAGTTGATAAATTATTTAGCACAGTCTCTCTGACATTTCTAGGAGCTGATACTTCACAGCCAACTTCTGGTTCCTCTGGTTCTTATAAAAATTTCACCTTCTTTCTTGTTATAATCCCTGAACCTAAGGCCATGAATTTGAAAGAGGGCAATAGGGTGGTGTGTGGGAGGTGTTAGCAAGAAGAAAGTGAAGCAAGGAACAACATAATTATAATTTTAGAAAATAAAAAAATGTGGAGAAGTCTTGTTCAAACTTCAGCTATCCTCTTTCAGTGTTATATAAACATGCAATGTCATCAACCAGGATGTTGATTTTATTTAGATTTCCCATTTTTACAAGCAGTTGTTTGTGGTTGTATGTATTTTCCACATGTGTAGCTTTCTGTAATCCAATACTACATTGAGATATTTGAGTATCCTGTCACCATAAAGCTCTCTCATTTCAGTCCTTTATAAGGCCATCTCTACTCCATCTATGCCATTCCTAGACCTCTAATTTCTAATCTTTTCTTTCTCAGTAATTGTTTTTTATATCATGGATATAGGTAATGTTCTTATTTCTCTCTGGTAATTTACTTTATCTGATGTTTACTTTGTCTGATAAGAGTATACATACTGTGTTTAAAAAAAAAACAACCCTACATTCTAGCCCATTGTAGGAGCATATGGATGAAATTCCAGCACTTGAGATACTAAGGCAGCAGCACAAAGAATTTCTGGCTATCCAACCTATTTAACCAGACTGTCTCAAAACCCTTGCTATTTCAGTTACATAACTTTTCATTTTCTTTGAATGTAGCTATGTTGTTTGAAATAAATGTCCTGTAGATAGCATATATTTAGCTCTGTTTATTATAATTATTATTAATTTATTTGACTTTGGTTGGTGTGAGGGTATTAGAATTTCTGGAACAGGAGTTACAAACAGTTGTGATCAGCCATGTGGGTGCTGGGAATCGAACCCAGATCCTTTGAAAGAACAGACAATGCTCTTAACCACTGTGCCATTTCTTCAGCCCCTGTTTTATTATTTTTTTAATCTAGTGGGATTGTGAAATCTTATAGTAAGTCTATTTTTCACTTAATAAAGAAATTCAATACTTTTTTGTGGTGTATATGCCATTTTATATTTGATGCAATAGTGATTAGGGTTTAATGTTTAATATTAAATGTATAATGAAATTCATTATTTTGTAATTCAATCTAAAAAAAGTAAGTCTTATTATGAAAAGAGTATATAAAATGTGTCATGAGGTAGATTTGAGTAGGTAGTTATTATGTTGAAATCAGCTGACATACTCATTAGATCAAGTAGTTACTCATATCCCCTGTGGAAAGAACAACTATAAATCTAGTTCCTAGCAAAAATTATAAATACAACATATTGTTAATTATATTTTTACATTGTAAGAGATAAGGAACAATAATTATTCTGTTTTTGTCCTTTTAAAAACAATGATCATATTGAAAGTGTGAAATAATAACACTTGAATTTTTCTGTCAACTAGTAAAGTTGGGATCTTTTTATATACTCATTAAATATTTGATCTTTGAAGAATTGTCTAAGTCATTTGTCTGTACTATAGTGGATTTGTTTTTTTCTATTCAATTCACTGAGTTCTTTATTTTGCATACTACCCTCTAACTTGAAATACAGGTTTTACATTTTTCTTCCAATCTGTAGGTTGCCACTTAACTATGTGTATAGATTTGTGCCCCATCCCCACCCAGCCTGAAACAAGGCTATCTTGAAACTCACTCTGTAGAGCAGGCTGGCCTTGAACTTGAAGAAATAAATGGCCTTTGCTTCCCAAGTACTGAGATTAAAGGTGTGTACCACCACACCAACCATCTTTCTATGTAGAATCTTTTTAGTTTAATATAGTTCTACTTGTTTATTTTTTACTTTTCTTTCTGTGCTTTTGCTATCATCGCCAAAAAAATTATTGCTAAGACGAATATTGTAAAGACGAATATTGTAAAGGGTCAAAATATTGACCCTGAAAGTCATTTATAGGAGATTTTACAGTATCAGGTCTTAAGTTTAGGTCTTTAATATATTTAATCTAGTTAATAGAGTTAGAGCTTTTTTATGTATGGTGTAAGATTAGTAATACAATTGAATTCTTTTCCACACATATCCAAGTATTTCAGAACCATCTGTTAAAGACACTATCTCTATTATGTAGCTTTGGCATTGTTATGCGTGATAATTTGACTCTATAGGTGTTCATTTATTCCTGAGTTCACTATTCTTTTCCAAATTGGTGTATAACTCTGCCTTTATATGTCAATTTCATACTGTTTTCTATTTGTGATATATTCTGAAGCAGGGAGTGTGAGGTCTCTAGTTTCACTATATTTTTCTCAATATTGTTTCAGCAATTAGGTGTTGTTATGAGCAATATAAATTTTAGAATGCTTTCTGTTTTTATAGAAAAATTTAATTTTCAAATGAAAATTTGTAGATTCCTTTGGGTAACAAGGACATTTTAACATTATTAAGTCTTTCAATATATTAGTACAGTATATCTTTCAATCTGTTTATTAATTTCTCTCATCTGGGCCTTGTTGTTTTCAGTGTACAAATCTTTCACCACTCTTTGTTTCTACATATTCTAAAAATTTTGAAGCTATTGAAATGCAATTTGAGAGAGCAAGAGCAGAACTAACTCCATCTTGTTTTTCAGACACCATTTTGAATGGCCCTGTCCTTTAGGTGACCCAAGTTCTCCCACCAGGAACTTGGCAAGTAAAATACCCACAGAAGGAAATGGGCAAGTGAAAAATCCCAGGAGGAACTTGGCAAGAGCAAATAGGCCCACAGTAGGAACTTGGCAAGGATAGTTAGGCCCTACACCTGGAGCCAATCAGTAAAATAAAAGTACATACATAGTTCTGGGCATTGTCCGCGTCAAGGTGTTCCTTTTTCAATACCCTGTTTCCCCCTTACGGTTTGGCCAACTGACCCAAACCAATCAGCTTAAAAGTCATTCTACCTCAGTCTATCCCCCTACCTGCTTGCAGTTTTTCCCTTTAAAAACTGTATCTTCCCTAGGCTCTGAGCTGCTCTTTCTGAAGTGCTGCGTCAGGGACGATTGACTGCCCAAGCTTTAACCTGAATAAAGACCCTTGTGTGTTTGGATCGGGACTTGTGTTCCTGGTGGTCTCTTGTGGGTCTTATGACCTGGGCATAACAAATTATCTTAATTTTCACTTTAGATTGATCATTTCCAGTGTATGAAAACACAGCTTTTTGTATATACTGAAATTTTGCTAGACTCATTTGTTAGTGTCAAGAGCTTTGTTGTTGTTGTTTTATTTTACATATGAGTGCTCTTTTTGCATATGTATCTACATGCCAGAAGAGGAAATAAGATCCCATTATAGATGGTTGTGAGTCACCATGTGGTTGCTGGGAATAGAACTTCTGAAAGAGCAGATAGTCATTTGTTAGATAGCTCCAGCTCTTCGTTAGTTTTAAGTGTTCTGGGGAGTCTTCAGACATTTCTACATATAAGATCACTTCACTCATGAAATAAATTTTACTACTCTTCCCTTTTTAAATGTCTTCTTTTTCTTTCCTAATGTCTCTGGATAAAGTGTTTTTTGTTGTTGTATTTTTTTACAGTAGTAGGGCGGTGGAGGCATACTGCCTTTTTAAAAAAAGAGTTATTTATTTTTGAGTTATTTGTCTGCATGTATACCTGCATGCCAAAAGAAGACACCAGATCTCATTCCAGATGGTTGTGAGTCACCATGTAGTTGCTGGGAATTGAACTCAGGACCTCTGCAAGAGCAGACAGTGCCCTTAACTTTTGAGGCATCTCTCCAGCCCCTGAATAAAGGATTGTAGCTATAATAAGTAGATGTGATAATAATGAGAATTCTTGCTTTCAGCTTATTTTAAATGAAAACTTTTCATTTTTTTTCATCATGGAATATGATCTTAGCTATGAGCTCTGTATATGTGTCCTTTATCTTGTTGATATAAATGCTTTCTGTTCCTACTTTGTTGAATGAGTTTGTAGGAAAGCTTTTGCATTTTGTCAAATTCTTTTTCTGTAACACTGAGATGATCATGTGGATTTTAATTTGTTTGTTCTTGCTGTGGAATGTCATATTAACTATTTTCACATAGTCACATATTGTAGGGATAAATTTTACTTCATCATGTTATAACCACTGTAATATTAAAGTCTGTTTGGTTGGCTTGCTAGTTCTTATTGAATATTGTTGCATCTGTGCTCAGCATCGATAATGGCCTGTTGACTTAAGCGTTTAGTTTGTTGGGTTGTTTTTGAATACTAATCCAGTCTCTTTACCAGTCAAAAATTTGTACAGACTTTTAAAATTTTTTGTATATTTCTGTGTAATTATATTGAGAATTTCAAGATGTTTATTCATATTTTATGCCAACCAATTTGTTGGCATATAATTATTTGTTTTTATAATCCTGTTATTTTTATGGCATCATTAATGATAGTTAATATCATGTATATGTGTGTAATATGTGTGCAATATATATATATATATGCCTGTGTGTTTATATGTATATATTTATTTATATGCATGTTTTCTTTGTTTTAAAATATATTTATTTTTATATCAATCATAGGTTAGGTACTTTGCATCCCAGGCGTAGCCCCCCTCATTCCTTCCCTTCTACCCTCCCTCTCCCTCCCTCATCTCCCTCCTCCCCGACCCCTCCAAGTCCACCAACAGGGGAGGACCTCCTTCCCTTCCATCCAACCCCAGCTTATCCTGTCTCCTCAGGGCTGGCTGCAATGTCCTCCCCTGGGATCTAGCCAGTCTGTCACTCCCTGCCTTGTATGGGGGAGGGTCAAAGAGTCAGCCATCAAGATCATGACTGAAACAGTCCCTGTTTCTGTCACTAGGGTCTTCAGTCCTACACCGAGCTATCATGGGCCCCATCTGAGCAGGGGTTCCAGGCCACATCCACATATGGTCCTTGATTGTAGAAACCGTCTCATACAAGACTCCTGTGCCCTGCTCAGTTTGGTCTTTGTGTAGCTCTTGTTCTCCCCAAGTCTCACCAACCTCCCCCATATCTAATATTCTCGCACTCTGACAAAGGCTTAATCGAGAGTCTTAATATCTGCTCTGATACATCGCTACATTGACCCCCCCAGAGGTCCTCCTTGACATGCTCCTGTCCTGTTGCTTGTTTTCTCCACCACTCAATTTCCATTCATAAGAGAGATAGGTCTGAAGTTCTCTTTTTTTGTTGGATCTTTGTGTGGTTTAGGTATCAAGGTGACTGTGGCTTCATAGAAAGAGTTCGGTAATTTTCCTTCTATTTCTATTTTGTGGAACACTTTATAAAGAATTGGTGTTAGGACTTCTTTG